>CM024337.1:31320193-32520193 GCA_014170255.2 Drosophila triauraria
TCCGCTCCCAAAATACTCCTCGATTTCTTGGACCATGGTCAGGAAACTTGCTGCTGTAGACATCTTTCTAGTAGTAGAAATATAAAGGTTCTAAATTGTTCAGTCGAGTGCAAGCGTTGCTCGGGCCCCGATGTGGTGATTTTCTCATCAAAAACCGGATTTGGTGAACACTTCGATGTATATATAGAAATATATGCGATGTGTACACAACAGACACGGGGCCTAACCAAAATACCAACACAACAAACAACCCTGAGTTTTCCTTTTCACGCTACAAACTGGATTTCGTACAGACACACAAATCCGATCCTCACAGGGGTAGTTTTCTTGTCACACCACAAACCGGCTTTGGTAAAAACATAAGCCAAAGTAAAAGACCCCTTTAGGTTGAGGGTGTTTATTTCGGAGACAAACAAACAAACAAACAGAACGTGATAAATATTTGTACATTGTTTTCCTGCGATCGCAGGTACCTAATTTCCCAGGTGAAAATTTTGAAAATTAAAATTAGGGTGCTCGGCAAAGGTGCAAGGGTGCGTTTTAACAGCCTTCTAAATGTGAGACTTTCCCAGGTGAAAGTTAAAATGCTCGGTAAATGCGAGGGCGCCTTTACCCCTTTCTCTGTCTTCTAAATGCGAGACTTTGGGCTTACTGCTGCCACACGACCTGTTACGGTCCTTGATCACACTGAGATCATCCCACGACCCACTCAACCAAAACTTACAAACATCTGCCACCCTTTCACCTTCGGCACGGGGCAACCCTCACATTTTCCCACATTTTACCCACAGTTTCCCCTATTTTCCCCTATTTTCCCCTATTTTCCTCTATTTTCTTTCACACCCCCTTCGCATTTCTGGCCCACATTTACATATTCCCACGATCACCTGTCAACCTCTTCTAATTAATTACTTCCTCTTTGTCCCCACCTGTCAACCCTTTTAATTTATTACCCCTTTAATTACCTCCCCCACCTCCTCCCCCCACCCCAATGTGGGCCAGAACTCTCATTTACTACCTACTGTTTCCACCTGAGGAAATAAATTAATTTAATTTACATCTTATCTTCTGTAAAAACTCGAAACTCACACTCTTATCCCAACGCTGATCCATATCCGTACAAACTATATCCAAGGGCAACCTCGTGGGCTTCTGGGACTCTCTAACCGTATAATCCGCGCACATAATCAGAAGAACTAGATTAGCCAACTTAACAGAAGCCATGACCAGGGATACCAAAGCCATTTCGTCCTCGTTGAGATACCTCAGTATGCATTGGTAGAGCATCAGGCAAATGTTGATAAAGTTATAGTAGACATAGAAGAGGATCTGCCACTGCAGCATTTTCCTAAAACCCAGGGTCACTTCGTAGAGTTCACTATAAATGGCGGCACACTCGTCCAACTCATCGGCGTAATCGCACAGGAGTTTCATCCTGCGATAGTTACTCATGCGCTCCTGCGACTCAATGGGCTCCATCCGCCGCAACATGTCCATAATATTGGCAGCCATGTGCTCGTATAGGATGCCAGACACAAGAAATCCCAGGAAGCAGGCATCCAGGACGAAGAGCGTGCCCAGCCACATGTACATGCCAAAGGCAACGGACACTGCCTCAAAGAGTTGCGTATAGTTCTCGACTTTCAGAAGGGGTATTAGTTCGTGGAATAAACCGCATAGCGTGAAGAACGACTTTAGCAGGAAGAAAACCACAAACTTTGAGGGGAACAACTCCACCAGCCCAGTCGCTGCACATATCCTTTGGTACAGCGATAAGTATCTATTTAACACCTGTCGGAACTTGCTCTCCCCCTTCGCTTGGATTATAAAGGATACGACGGCCAAGCACGAAACCGACAGGGCCTGAATCATGGCAAAGAGATCGGCATAGCTCTCGGGCTTGGTGCCTATAATTTGCGAGGACACTGTGGGCCATACTCCTGCATAAATGGTAACCACCAGACAGCGCCACAGGACACTTAGGATACGATTGCTGCCGCCTCGCTTGGGCTCTCGCAACTGGAGCCTCTCCGTGTCCAACTTGGAGGAGAGCAGCGACAGGCAACGAGCGATGCGATAGAGCCAAAGGAGCAGGAATCGCGACCAGGTCTCCGCTCTGTGTTTGGCCATCGCCGGGCGCCAACTGAACTCAAGTGAAGCCCGGCTAATGGCAGGTCCTGCGATATATATATATTCCGATAAGGAGCCCTACTCGCCTGGCTGTTGATTTTATTAATTGAATGTGTGGATATCGGCAATTGCCATTCACGCTCCGCTGAGTGCCTCGCTGACTGATTGGCCCCAGTCCTGCTCGGTCCCCAGACCAAAACAACAATCGGCAATCGATGATGATGGACAGGCCAGCCCCGGACCCAGATCTTCCACAGGGCCTGGGCCTGGTACTCGCCCTTCAGGCACACAACAGATGGTGCTCGAGAAATGAAACCATCAACGGGCACAAGAAAAAAAGAGAAAAAACTGGGCGTAAATTGATATTTATGCCCGTGTCAATAAAGTTGTTTTGGGTTGATGGACACACACACAAAATCAGTCTAAATTCGTTTAGGAATATTTGTAATGAGGTGAATGGACGAGAGTTTACAGGAATTTGTACACGGAACTGATCAAGAAATTCCGTTTCAATTATTCCTAGGAAATTTATGGATTTCATAAAAAAATACTCAACTGAAATACTGGGGAAATTTATTTATATTTCGAGTCTCTGGTTTGCTCTTACTTTATTTATAAATTGTATTATTGATTCAGAGTTCATAGAGCCTTCTAAAACTATAAACAAATATGATCACCAAGTAAATAAATCAACATTGATATTGCCTTATTATTTATGAGGTGTTGTGCATTTAGTTCTGTTGATTTATTACATATTGTTCTACTAATTGTTTGTATTTATCAACCAAAAACAAGCTTATAATAATCACTTGCCTTTCGTCTATTTCTTCTATATAGCATGTTATTTATAGCTATTAGTTACGTTAATTCTACTCATTATCTTGAATCTCCTAATTCGAATGTTAACACCCAATCTGTGTGGGGGAACGACACACAAGTTCAAAAGCAAACAATTAAGTTTCCATTAACCTACATAAATTGATAATTCAACAGAGATAGTGAGCAATACAAATATTATTGGGTGTTCAAAAACTGTCTATTAGATTAGGTTCTAATTAAAAAGTGATAAAAGGTTACAATAGTGGCGAGGTTTTGGAACAATATGATTAGATTCATTTAATTATGAGTAAAGTTAATACATACATTTTTGTAGTAAAAGATCCTTAATAAAATATGTTTAACATTATTTATAAAAGTTTATTAGCTTTTCGGGGTTAATAGATATTTTCAGGCATAAAAATATAATTCGATATTTGTTAAAAAATATTAATAAGAACATAACATAAAGTTTACAACATATATTCTATGTTGAAAGAAGGTAATAAGGTGTTTTATTATTTTTATAAAAATTGCAAGGTCCCCATGTGAGTTCCTATGCAAACAACTCCCATAAAAATATATTTAATGCCATTTCTTATCAGGAGAACTATGTTTATGGTTCTACTGAGAACCCCGACCCTATTTTCCTCGTTCGTTTTCATTTAAATCTCGTTACTTGGGCCATTCGTTTGATTTTCCCTTAACGCTCCAATGCGAATTTCATTTCAGTTTCAATTCACTCGCAAGCAATTAGCAAGGCGATGACTTCTCCGGTTGGGTATTTCTATGGAGTGGCTATGGAAATCGGAGGAGTTGGACTAGGAGTAGGAGTTGGAGTAGCAGTTGGGGCAGATGGAGCAGCATACCCATTTTCCAATTCCCCCACACTCCAAAATGGATTGCAAGTTGCCAAACACGTTTGCCGAGCATTAGAATAGCTCCACTCGGAGTCAATGAACTTGGAGGTGCAGCTGGGCGAGCTGGAGCTAGAGTTGTTTTCCAATATATATCCAGCCAGGGTTCTTTTATTTTTCAGAGAACCCAACAGAAGGAAGTGGGGGCCTGGCAATAGAAAAACAACGGAGTCAACAGCCTTCAGCAAATCCAGTTGGGAGTCGCGAGTTGCTGTCTGCCACATCGGCGATCAGCAACCAGCAACACAGGTCTAGTCCTGCTCCGATCAACAGCGACTATAGCCACTTTAACGACGACGACGACTGCGACTGGGGCTGAGGATGAGGAGGAGCACGCAGCTCGCTCGGCTGGAAATGGGCGTGCAACAAGCCTGGGCCCCTAATAACTGGTTTTCCTAGATAGATATAGACAGATAACACCGGCTAGAAAGTCGCTGCCCGGCTCCAAGTATCCCATCCAACTTGCAACAGCATCCTGCAACCAGTTTACGTACAGTTCGCGTCCGTGTTATTACAGTCCCAAGTACATGGAGTAATTGCATGGAGCATGGAGCAGGCCCGACCCTAGTACCAGTCCCAGTGCCCGTGATGACCAAGCCGGTGATGGAAATCGCTGTTGGGTTGGGGGAGGCACAGGCAGAAATTACTCTAAATTCTCTGTTGGTGATTATTTATGAGTAAACTTCTAAATATAAATATATTGAGAATGTTATTCGTTGGTTTTTTAAGGTGTACTCGTTCATTTATACTAAAGAGTAAAGGTGAAATCATTTAAAATGTGTTTTATACATGAGTAAACTCCTAAAATAAATACATACAGCTAAAATTTTTTTTTATATTTACTCGTTAGTATGAACGTTGAACTCGTTACATGCTCTACAACCTTTTAAATTTTTACTCGTTGGGATAATTTTAAATCCCTTACACATATTAATTTAACTCAACTTTTCTATGAAATTTGAATATTATTTCTTAATAAGCCAAAAATAATATAGTTGAAAGTTATTTCACTATTAAGATGTAAAAGTTACTCGTTAAGATTTACACAATACTCGTTACAATGCAAGGTTAAAGGTTGTACAATCTAGACAAAAAATTCTTATTGATCCATAAACTTAAAGTTGTATTTTAATTTATAAATTGCCATATTTTCCCGCTGTGTATGGATGTAGTAAGTATGATGCTAGTATGATGCTAGCTGCTGCATCTGTGCTGCGGCCAATGAACCGATGGAAAGACAATAGGAGCAGGTCCCGGGCCAAAGCCCTGCCCAACTCCGATCTTGGACAGAGGAAGGGGCTATAGCTGTAGCTATAGCTACACAGATACGGATGCTTATGCTCCGAGCTGTATGCTCCACGCCTGCCGCTGTGTTGTTTTGCTAAATTGGAAATAATTGCCCCGAGGCAGCGGCAGAATGCACGTGTGCACTTGTCAGGAGCGATGGCAGAACATATTTTTAAGGGGATTAAAATGTTCATTTACTTGGGAAAAGCTATGACTGAAGTTGTGGTAATTTAAGAGAATTTATGCATACATTTTATGTAAAATAAGAGATCTTATTAAGCTCCTTGTTCAGTAATCTCAAAAATTTGTATTACAGTTAAGGATACTTTTAATTTTTATTTAGATTTTTTGGCAAATTATTTGGTTGAGAATTCTAGTGCAAGGCAAGAAGTAAGTCCAGCTTTGAGGTCAAGCAAGAATATTTTATTCCAATTTCACAAATATTTAAGTGATGTTAAAGAGCAGTCTTTATAGGTTGTTCTTAATATTTTTGAACTCGCATTCAGGGGGAGTGCTCAGAGCCCCCGCAAACCCCCATCGGCTTGCGCCTATGCCCCTCTTGTTGTTGTTGTTGATTTTTCTGCTGCTGTTATCATTGTCATCGATTGTTGTTGCGATGACATAAAGTGAGCTGTGATGAAGAGAGGAGAAAGGGGCAAGGAAAGGGGAGAAGGCAGAGAGAGCGAGCCCGGATCAGAGCGAATCTGCAAAGGCAAATGGCAAAAACAAACACAATGGGGAAAAGCGGAGAGTCGCGCAAAATAATAATAACAATAAAGTTGTGTACGGCAATAATAAAAAGTACAGGAAAGGTTCAACGACATTAGGAGATTAGAGAGCATTCACATGCGACTACGCGACAGCAACAACAGCGCCCGGAGAGAGTGGATACCATATGCACATTTACATACATGTAAGTGTAAGGAGGAGAGAGCACAAAAGAGAGAGGATCCCCATGAAAAGCAACAACTACCAAAAGGAAAAGAAAGAACACAACGACAACGCATAGAGCAAAAAAACAACAAAAAAGTCATCGACATCACATGGATTTTTATGTTGATGTATCAGAGGGGGGCAACAGAGGGCGGCGTTACACTTGGGGATGGGGGCTGCCACGGCACAAGGACGGGGGCAGAGGAGTTGAGAGTCAGGGGCAGGAACGGCAGAAGCAACAAAAAAAAAAAACAGAGACAGCGACAGGAAAATGTTTTTCATTGTCTATGCCCGTTGGAGAAAAACTAAAAGCGGCCAGATGGAGCCACTGGAAGGCACTGAGAAAAAGTTTGACAAAGAACATTTATGCGAAATGCAATATAAAATATTTCCTTAATTATTTTACTGTTTTTTTCACCACTAAGCCACTTGTTTTTTAGTTTCTTAATTTAAAATGGTCGAATTCTGGTCACATTGGATATAGAACATCACAACACACAACACTGTTAGCATACAATTTTTCGCTCAGTGCAGGAGTTGGAGTCATTACAGTTGCGGGAGACATGCCCCATGCGTTTGCATAAACAGCAGCAACAAAGACAGAAATAGGAAAGAGCACTGACAGAAAAAACTGATGGAAGGGGGAGAGTCCCGGGCAAGAGTGCACAAAGACAACCCATGCAAATCCTGCCCCCTCGGCTACTTGGCATTTTGGCGTGTGTTGCAGAAAAATGCCTCACTCGGATGCGTCGCTATTTGCAGCCTCACAAACAGATACAGCTCCACATAAAGATCCCGATCCCGATCCGGATCCAGATGCAACCCCTGCATAGCTGGCAGGGCTAGAAGGCGGCGGCATTTGCTTACACTCAATTTGGATATTTAATTACGAGTGCGGATGGGGAATGGGGAGACTTCGGGCCCATCATCAGTCGGCTGGTGGTCGTCAATAAAAAAATAAGTTGGGAGTGGATCGGGGAAAAAACGTAATGATAAAGTTTAGATGCACTTTTGTCGGAAACTCTGTTACTAGAAAGCGTTTAAAAAATATAATAAAACAATTTAAATTATTAAATAAGTTTTCAGCGGAATTTCCAGTTGGGAATTATAGTGCAATGCCAAAAAAACTTCTCTTTTGTATTATTTTATGTTCTTTTTGTCAACTATTATTTAGTTATCCAAATTCATAATTTTCTTATCAATACAAAACACTTTTACCATTCCTTTCTGAACAATCGTAATGCCCTAACCAATATACCCTTAGTTCCCAGCGTGAAAAAGGGTTAGGGCACAAGTGCAGAGAGAGGCTGTTGTTCAATTTGATTAGGTTTTCAAAAATCAATTCTTCCAAAGGCAACGGAATTTATTTGTTTTGCCGCCTGTGTGAGAAAATAAACATGGAGCATCCCCAGTATCAGACGGGACGGACTCGGCCATAAACCATGGGGAATTCTTGAGGGAGGGGGTTATGGAAAGGGCTTGGAGTCGGGGAACCTGATCCCTGGGATGAGACTTTCTTTCTTTCCATCCATCCATGCGTTTGTCCCGCCTTTGTTTGTTATCACTTGAGGTTTGAACGGTTTTACGAATTGATTAAGGCGGCATTTGTTTACGAGCAACAGGTAAACACTGAGAGAAACGACCAAGACAAAGGGCGAAGGGGGAGCCGTCAAACTTTCAGTTTAAATGCTTTTACAGTTGAATTGCAAACATGTTCTGGACGGCAGTTTCTCTGTACTCGGTACTTGTCAAGTTCCGAGGGGTATATTGGATTTCAGTCGACAGAATGGCGGTCTGCTTTCGACCATATGTTTATAGAGGATCAGGTTCTATAAGAACATAAACCTACGAGGAAGTTAATAGACAGAAATTCATAATAAGTTCATTAAGAAAAATATAAGCAAAAAAGTCTGGTAAAAATTTTCATATTTATAGAGTCGGGTGAGTTTAGATATTATATAAATAATACCATTCGACGGTATTACCTTTCTATAAAGGATCTCTAAGATATATAAACGTTTTATATTTACATCATTAACAAATAAAAAGTTATACAAGTTAACAATAAATCAACATATGCCTTTATTATTTTAAACCTGAATAGAGTATATAATATATTTTTTACAGAGTATGTGTCAGTCGAAAAAGCGTTTAATTCCAAATTTTCGGATTGTTTTTTGTGTTCTGTTCAGATATTTCGTTTAAAGACTTTCGTAATCGTCTACGACGCGTCGTCTCCGCCTCAGTTAAGTTCAGCTCGGTTCGGTTCGGATCGGTTGGAATGGATCTGTTCCGTTCGGTTCTGTTCTGTGGCGATTAACCAAAGCATGACGGATAACTGCAGCACACCTGACAATTTGTTAATGAGAGCAACATCAGCAGCAAAAGCGGCAGGAAGCCAAGCGATAAAAAAAAGAAACCAGAACAGACCCGAACCCTAACCCGAGGCCGAGCCTCGAGCCCAAAAAACAAAAAAATACTGCAAACCAAAGGCAGCAGGAAGGCAAGCGAGACGGATGACGGATGTCCTGCAGAGGAGTAATGGCCAAAACGAGTCAGAACACAGCGGAGTGGAGCGGATCGGAGAACATAACTAACTGCAGTAAAAATGTAAATAATGCAAAACATTTTCTCACCGCGTTTCGCTGTGTACCGGTGACGGTGCCGCACTTTTCAGGCTTCCCCATCGATGATACGCCGCTCCACAGCCCTCTCTTTCCGCCGGAAGGGAACTCGTTTCATGGGAAATTAAATGCTGCAAGTGCGATTTGCAAAATAAAGTGAGAAAAAAAGAGCAAATCATGGGGAGCTTTCTAATTGCGATGACAGTCAAAACAGAGAGTCCAGCAGCTGTGAGATACACGATACCCAGATACCGGCTACAAAATGGATAGATGGATGGATGGATGGCTGTCCAAGAACCCAGAGAGACAACATATGGACGCAGAAACCGAGATGACCTTTTTTCCAATAATAAATGGATATGCATATATATCCCTATAGCGTCTGCTGTGTGTGCACTTCCCCCCGCCCAGCCCATTTGTAGTGAAATTTAATCAAGCGTTTAATGCCAAGGTGGAACGTCCAGGGAACATAATACACAAGCCATGAAGACTGATGCTAAGGGAGGGGTGGATGCACTGGGAGAAGCTAACGGGGAGAATTGGGAATAAATAGGGGTTTGTTTTCTTTTGGAAATAAACAGTTTTAAACAAAGGTAAAATCAGTATTACTAACTTTAAATTGTAAAATTTATTCTCTGATCGTGGCTATAATTCTCAAGTTTACGGTTTGGATATCTCAGCTTTACAAAAAAAAGTTAGGTTGCCTTTTTTCTAATTTATGCAATCTTCATAATGTCTATAAAAATATAGCAAATGTGATTACTTTCCACACATCTTAAAACAATAATTGCTAAAGTCTTAACTTTAGATAAGTGTGAAGTAGCTAATAAAGTTAATTTTAACAACCCAGAACGTAATCGCTTTTTATAAAAAGTGGAAAGCCCTAACTCAATATTATTACAAAGCTTTGTTTCTGAATTTATGGCTATTCGAAAGTCGAATCTTAAGATAGCTAATTTAATGATCATTCACTACTAAACAAGTATTTAATGTGTTTTATTGTTGAAAACTTAACTTAGGAATCATTTTAAAATGCTAATAAATATTATTTAAATTTCTTTGCAGTGCAGGAAGGGTGGATCAGGGGCTTGGCCCGAGTGAGGGAGTTTTTAGTGATGCTGAACCAGGTTCTATACTGGGTTGGGTCGGGATAGGATGGGATGGTGTTTCGGCTCCGGTCCCGTCCTGCTGCTTGATGTGCCTGTCATATGTCAGTCCGTCGCTTCTTCTTGTTCCTCTCACCTACGCCGCTGGTTAATGACATTTTGCAGTTAATTGCTGCCGCTCCCGCAGCCGCTGTTGTTGCCATATGGGCCATGGCCATGGGCAGGCCATGGCGGAATCGAATCCGAGCTTAGGTCTGGTAAACGAAGATGCATTTCCAGGCAATGTAATTTGACTACATTAACTGAATATGCCATAACATGATCAGGCGAAAAGAGAAAGGCACATCATCACAGGGTTGTTGGGTAAATTGAGAAAGAGTGAGGGGGGAGGGTTTCGTTTTTGTCTCTAATGATGATGCTGCGTCTGTCCATCATCCATCCATCAGATCCAAGGTCAAGTACAGTCATTGGGCCAATGAAAAAGCAAACAATTCATTTTAGAGGAAAATAAATCAATTTTACCATGAAATTTGTACGATTTCGTTATTAATAATAATGTGATCTGTCTTATATAAATATTTAATATTTATTAATTTCTTCCTGGCATTCTATAAGTATTTATATTCTATAAGTATGTAATAAATAATATAAATCACACACATTCACACATTTCTGGTGGGGATTAATGAGTTGTATATGAATATGTCTGAACCCATAACCCTTTTCAAGTTAAGGCCCCTATTAAAAGAGTGCCATAAATCAAAACGTTTCAAATGGGCAAACTTTCCTTTATCTCTGATTTAATGTGCTCAAATTTACAATCTTTTTATGACCAACAATGGCAATTATCATTATCGGTCCACTTAAGAGATATGCTACTATGGTAGACGGTCCACCTTCTTTTCCTTATCGAGGTTTTCTATATTTTAGTCAAGAACAGTAAAAGATTAATTCCTAAATCTTTGAAACATATATCAAGTATTGTTTCAAATATAATTAAATTCGAGAATTATAAATACTAGCAGGTTCTAGTTTAATTCCCAAAAATACTAATGTTTCTGAATGAATATAATATTACACTAAAAGCTTATGAATCTAAAGTGTATTTTAAAGAGAGGAGGCTTTTAAGAATTGAAATTATACTTATACCTTATATTCTTAAGCTCCTGTTGTTGGATTTTTAAAATAAGTGATAATTTTTACTACTTATTCCCTTTTTTTCCTGCAAGGTGCTGACTAATTTGGATAACAAATAAGATAATACACCCTTTGTATGGCGATCTTTCCTACTTAACCCCTCACGTTAAACATGCTCAAATCTGACATCTTTGATTGCCGGCACACAATATCTACTGTCATTATCGGATCAGTCCTACGTCAGGCTACCATTGTTGAGGAGATGCCTTCGCCCTAGCCTTATCTTTTGACGCGCACTGCTCCCTCCGGCCAGGTAATATCCTAGAGACAACAACATCAAACAGGAATCAGATCCCAGTAGGCAGGTACACGCAGAAAGAGAGGGAGAGAGAGAGCGAGCGTAGGACGCAAGCGTAACCGGCAATATATATTGGCAGCAAACCAGTTTTTATAATGTCAATTCGAATCCTACACGTTCATGTCCATCCACACGCATTAAGCGCGACAGTCGCAAGTCCAAATGATGACGATCCCCTTGGCGACTAAAAAGGAAGAGAGAGAGACGAAGGCACTGAAAAAATTACTTACTAAATCATAGTATTAAATATTTTCGTTAGAGATTAAAACTTCCGCTTATATATTGTTCTCTTTAATTTGTTTTCTTTAAAATTCTATTTCTTTATATTTTCATTTCTTTAATAAACATCTGTCATCGATTTTTGCCAGTGCATAGGATAGCAGTAAGAGAGGAGAATATGGCTGGAGTGTGGGTACGGGTTATTCCCTGTTCCCAAAAGGGGAAACAAGGAGCCGGGAAAGAGGGACGCGTCGACGCTCGTCGAGTCGAGTTGGCGTTGAATTTGATTTTGATTTCACCTGAGTGGCTGAGCCTTTTTTTCCCTGCCCTTTTCTTGTTGTTCTTTTTCGAGTTTATTTTTTTCTTTCCTTTTACCTCTGTATTGCTCGCCTTGTTCCTGTTTTTATTTTGTTGTTTTTGTTTTGTTTTTGTCAACCAACGCAGCAAACAAATGCAAAGCAACGACCTACGACTTCTTCACGTGATTCTCCTGTGTTGTCCTTTTTTTCTTGGTTTCTTAAGGTACAGTGTTGGTTCAGGAAATAATATTTTTGACTAAGCAAATAATAATTTTAAGTAATTTTTTAAAATTACATTAAAAAGCTGATAATGTCACTTATTTACTTAATGAAATTTTTAAATAACGCTAAAAAGGTAATATAATATTTTTAAAGGGAGTTAAAGGTAGTGTTTATGTGTTTTTTAACTAAAATAATATAAATAAAGTTCTAGCACTAACTAAATCTTCTAAGAAAATAAGGTTTCTTTTATTTCTTTTTATTTTTATTGAGGCGTCTCAATTTCTCGAGTGACTACTGTACTTCTTCCCACCATCGCATTGTTGTTGTTATTGCTGCTCATTTACACTTGTTGTTCTTGCTGCTGCTGATGCTCATCTCGAAAGCCTTGTTGTTGTTGTTCTTGGTTATCCTTTGGCCGCTGAGTGTTTGTTGTAATATTGCCATATTGAGTTCATTTTCATCAGCTCTTTCTTCTTTCGATTGTTGTTTCTGTTCTTGTTGTTCGCTCATTGGTTTGTTGTCTCTGTTGTTCCTTATCTTCTGGGGTCTTCGGGGTTTTGTAATTGATGATGTTTATGTTTGAGTATTGGTCCCGTCCGCCCCTCCTCCCCTGTGTTCCTGATTCAAAGATTATGCACCTACGAGTTTTTTATTTTTTATCGGGAGAGTGTGCGTGTGTGGGTCTTCTTCGGGCGAAGAGTGTGCCCTGCATATTTAATGGCCAAGATCTTAATTTATTCTAATGGGTTTATCAAATCCGATGGTGTAATAATAATAATAATAGATAAAGTTGAATGGCGCGCAAAGAGAAGTAATGTAAATAATATGGTAATGCTCAATGGGCATAGCGATAAGGCGGGCTCGCGATCAAGGTTCCTGCGGTGAAGCCCTTCAGTCCCTGGGGAGTCTTTATGTATTAACGATAAGGAAATCGTGGCGTTTTACGGACCCAAGTGCATGGCATTAAATATCATTTCATCCGATATGCTATCGGAATTCCGTAAATGCAATATCCCACTATATCATTATTCACTTGTGTACTTTGCAAATATTTATCGGCTTTACTCAAGCGCAATGAATTACCTTAATTTCCAACAAATTTATCTAGCATGCAGTAGGTACTTATTTATCAAACGAAAACAATTGTGATCTTTGCAGATAAGTCAAGTAAATAAAGCCATATCAGAAATATTCCCAGATAGAAAGCGGAGGCAGCCATATTTTGGTAACATCAAAGGGATTATAACTAATTGATTTTATAAGAATGGAAAAGTAGTTTCAAATAAAATATATATTAATCTATAGATTATTCTATAGATTATATATATATAAATAATACCTAACGAAGTGCTTTTTGAAAAATACAAGTGATAAACACTTTTTTTGTATCAAAAACTAAACTATAACTTATTTTATACTTTTTTTTCATTTTGATATATATTTAAATGAGTTAATACTTGACACCTTACCATAAATTAAATATAAGCAACAAAAATTATATTTTTAAATTATAATGTTTAAAATAAAGAATTCTTTTACTTTTTATTTTACTTCTTAAAGTATTATGTTAAAATCCACTCAAATTAATTTTAATAAGCTTTTTAATACAATTTCAAGTTTTGGCGCTCAAATACAAAGAGACCGCATTTTACATACTAAAAATAGAAAAAAAAGCTTGTATATCGATTAATTTTTAGTATTTTACTAGCGGAACTAGTCCCTAGGTTCAAATTAACTTTTTTGAATAAAAACACAATCTGCCAGTGGTAATTAACTTCGAGACTAGCTTAACTTGAAAATTTAAAAATATACAGAAAGAAAACTAAATTATAACTAAGACTTTAAAGAGCGATTGAAAGAACTTACAAAAAGTTCACGAACCGCTCAACTGAATGACTCTGTAGCCCTGGAGTTCTAGTTCCCTGTCGAACTGGTTCAGTTCTTCGCCAATCAATTCCTCAGTGTTGCTCTTTTAGCTATTTTCCTACTAGATCTAGCGTAAAAAAAGTAAGATGTAGTTAGCGGGATCTATAGTTATTTTCCAAGCAAAATTGGCTTAATTTAATAAAATAATGCATTAGTAAACTTTAATGTTCCGGTCGTCAGACTTCAGTTTTCCCTCATTTGTTTTACATAAATCAGTTAATATAAAATAAAAATTAAGAAAGTTTTAGTTTTCGTACGTTCACTTTACATAAATTTATTCAGAAAAAAATAAAATAAATATTAAGAAGGTTTATAAAATTTTATTTGTCTGTTATTGGTTTCGATGATTCTACTCTTGCTTAGCCACTGAATATGACAATACCCAGTATGAGTTATTGGGATTAAATAAAATATATTTTAATAACCAAATATAAAGGATACTTAAGTATTTAATATAATAAAATTTCTTTTTAAATGAGTGATAAATATGATATAATACTTGTTACATATTTTTACAACTCTATTTTTTTATTTGGGGATTCCCTAAATTAAATGAAAATATCGCCGATATATTTAGCTTTAAGGGGAACACCCCAAATCTATCGATTTATACTCCAGCTTCTTTCTAGCTACCATCACAGCCTAATATAGCTATTCTCAAAAGCTTGATAAGCTTTTTCTACGGCCGAAGAGTTGGCATCACTGTTCCTCACGGGCCGTGTTTGTTTTAAGCTAAAATTAGTAAATTAACCAATGCAATTAACTTGCCAAGCGTATCGGATCGCGGACATTGAAAATCGTGTGTGCGGGATGCCGAAAATCAGCGGGTGTTAAACAAAAAACCCAGGAAATCGGTGGGTTTTCTGCATGGTTCTACATGCGAGCTCTGCTCTGTGTGAGCTAGTGTGTGTGCGAAAATCTGTGTGCGAGGGGGCGGTGTGTCTGTGAGGGGTGTGGGTGGGAATACGGGGGGTGTAAGAATGCTAAAAGGACATGAGCAATGCAAATCCTTTGGACAAAGAATCAATTTCCCAATTGCCAAGCCACTCGAGTCGGGGAATCTGAATCTCGAGGCTTTTAAGCAGGCAAAATGCATAAGGAGTGTGTGCGGGTATGTGCCTGCAGAGTGTGTGTAGTGTGCCTTAGTGTGTGTGTGTGGTAAGGTCGTGTGGAAAGTGTCAAGGCATTTTACAACAACAGCGGAGAGCAAGGTAAAAGCCTCGAGCCCGAATGCTAAAAGCCGAAACGAGCCAAAAACACCGCGCCCAATGCGCAGCTCTGCATTAAACATGACTCCAAAAAGGACCTTCTCTCTCTTGCCAGCTCGCTTTCTCTCTCTCTCCAGCTCCCTCTCCGCGTGTGTGTGCGTGTGCATCGTAAATTGTTGCACATTTAAATATTCATGCAACCCGGGCAGCAGCAGCAAAAGCACAGTTTATATTTTTTACGCTTACAAAAGTACCAAAAACCTTACACGGAATTCCTTTTCGCAAAACGCCTGCGCACACTAGCTAGCTTTCTCTCCCTGTCACACTCTGCCTTTGTCCCTCTCTCCTTTTTTTTTAGAATATTTGGAGTGCCTTCAAAAGTTGTTGCGAAAGTGTGTTGTGTTCGTTCAAGTGCTGGGCCCCAAAAGGCATAATAATAATAATAGTATGGACCAAGACAATAGCCCGCTCTCTCTCTCTCTCTCTCGACCACTACATAAACCCCCTGAAAGGCCGCCTAAACCCCCCCACAGGCTGGAGCGGCTTGTTTACCTTTTCAGCTGGCCATCATTTCCGTTGCAAAATTCACTCCGTTGACAGTGTGAAGCTTCCTTCCTTGCGAGCGAGCGGGGAATATTCGACAGCGTTTTGTGCATTCGGTGCTGTGCCTGTAATTGATTTGGGTTTTGGGTTTGGGTTTGGGCTTACACCTGATACGATGGCTGTGATTGACATGTCGGTGTTGATACCGATAAAGGACACACAGTCGTCGTCGTCTGTGACTGGCCAATTCTCATTTCCGTTGCGGCTTTTGAACACCAACAATTGTGGAGTATTATTATACGGGTCCCTTTTGGGAAACTAAAAAGTGGCATTATTCAGAGGCTATGACACTAGTAAAATTGTTTAAAATGGGAGTTACTTACCTTGAACAACTGTGGAGTATTAGTATACGGGTCCCCTTTGTGAAACTACTAAGTGGAATTAATTATTTAGCAGCTATGACACTAGCCCAGAAATAATGGCAGTTAGAGTTAATTAACTTGATTAACTGTGGTGTATCATTATACCCATCCCTTAGAGAAACTACAAATGGAAATTATTTGTTCAGCAGCTATGACACTTGCCTAATGCTTTGGAAAGCTAGATAAGGTCACTCTGGTGATAGGAAATCTATGTTTAGGATATGATCACCATGATTCATAAAGTAAAAGTAAAAGTGTATTATTATACGCATTCCTTAGAGAAACTACAAGTGGGAATTATTTGTTCAGCAGCTATGACACTTGCCTAAAGCTTTGGAAAGCTAGATAAGGTCACACTGGTGATGGGAAATCTATGTTTATGATATGATCACCAAGATTCATGAAGTAAATGAAATACAATTACCTGTATCTTGTTTCAGATTTATCCAAGTTTCATAATCTCTTTTTTTGCAAGGTTTTTATATTAATTTTTTACATTTTATAAGTAAATATTTTATTTCTTTTTTGGTATTTTTGCTTTAGCTCATCAGGTCTAGTTTCAAGTCCGACTTTGCTGTACATTTTTCAGGCAGTAAACAAAATTAGCTCCAAAATAAAATTCTGATATGTTTATTACAAGAAAAATTCAAGTTTCTATTCTAATAATTCTCATCACCAGTTGACATTCCGATTCGACACTCAAATCTTATTAGAGGCCTTCGTCTAATTGAAAAACTCAACTTTACCATTTCCAATTAAACTTTTTTTCAGCTCAAAATGCATCTTTAATACTGGCACCAAAAACAACTTAATCGACAGTAACAACAACAACACCAACGAAGCAACTGCAACAACAATAACCAAAACAAAAACAACAACAGAAGCAATCCGGGGAGAAAAAAAACGCGAAAAGTTTTTGGTGTTGCTTACTGGACGCTGCTTTTTTTGTTTATTTTTTATGTTCATTTTTGGAGGGCAGTAGGCGAGAAAAAACATCAGCAACAACAACAGCAGCAGCAACAGAAACGGAAAACAGGACACACAACTCATCAATATTCGAAAAAGCAATTGAGTCGAGGCATCAATTCATCAATTATTCAAAATGACCGAAGACGAAATTCTCTTTGACGACGTCTACGAGCTGTGCGAGGTCATTGGCAAGTAAGTTCGCCCTCCGGCCAGTTTCCAGTAATACGTATCCCCGGCTATATCTGCCGCTGACAGCTGGCATCCATGCCCCATTATCTCATTATGTATTATGCATCCACCCCGTACGCCTAGCGAGAACACCCACAAGCAGTAAATCATCCAACTATTGGCCAGGGAGGCGGCACGCTGGACAGTGAAAAACTTTCCAAACTCCAGCCAACTTTTGCATTATTCAAAAATGTTTGGCCCAAACATTTGGGGCGTTAGTTACTTCTCCTGTGATCATCATAGTTCGTGCTGAGGTCCTTTCAGCAAAAGTTGTCACCATTTTAAGGTTGAACTTTGTTCGATTTAGTTTCGTTTTGAGAGGAAATTGCAACGAAAGTATTTTTTATGATGCTGAAAACGTGTCAAATCATCAGTTGTAAACTTTATTCAATTAAGTGTGAATCAATATTTGTGGTAGAGGATTTTTAGTATTTAATTTTAAAGTTAATTAATTGTTTACAATTTCCTGAGAATATTCAAGGCTTATATTCCATTTTAAATAATTATTTTTGGTTCAGTAAAAGCTTAGAAAATTCAAGCTCACTTTGGTCTTTTATATTTTCCTTTATTTTTAGGCGATTTAGTAGATAAATCATTTATGCAAAAAGCATTCTTGGTTTCTTACTTAACTTTCTTAAAATAAACTTCATAAATTTAAACTCTTGAGGACTTTCCCATCAAACTTGCATATTTAATGCCCAAAACTTCAATCTGCAAGATAGTTGTTTATTTTCTTTGTTATCAAGAATGTTGTTTGCCTCTTAGATGCTCTCAATATACGAATTTTCCGGAGAAAAATAAAATTTTATTCCCTTCCCCCTTACCGCCTCCCCCATTTAGACACAATCAACTTCCAATTGAAGTTTAATCCGAATCCGAATCCGAATTCACTCTCATCTCATCCTGTTTTCCTTTTGCAGAGGACCTTTCTCCATTGTGAGACGATGCATACACAGAGAGTCCAATCAGCAGTTTGCTGTCAAAATCGTCGATGTGGCCAAGTTCACAGCGAGTCCGGGACTGAGCACAGCGGGTGAGTCTAAATATCTTCATTTTTTTTGGGAGAAAGATGAGACGACCTTGTTCGATTTGGCTCCAGGCTCCCGGCTCCAGAGCTGTGTGAATAAATTATAATTAAGCTGCTCAATTATTCAAAATTATGCCGCTGCCACACGTGTAGCAGGCCCCCAAGGCGGCTGTTGCCATTTGCCAGTTTGCCAGCCCAAGATGCCAATTAAAAAGAAATTGCTCAAGTGCAAGGGCAGGCGTCCAGGACCTGGACGTGAACGTAAACGTGGACGAGACGCAGCCATCCGGCCATTGACTAAATGATACATGGCAGGCACATAAGTCAGCGCTAAGTCCATTAGTGCCACTGCCAGCTGGTGTTGTGGGCGGCCCGGGCCCCTGACCCACTCCACTCCACTCCATTCTCTGCTCCCATCTAATGTCAACTAATTGCCGCTGTTTTCGCCCCGTTCCCCTTACCATTTCCAGATCTGAAGCGCGAGGCCACAATATGTCACATGCTCAAGCATCCGCACATTGTCGAGCTGCTGGAGACCTACAGCTCCGAGGGAATGCTCTACATGGTCTTCGAGTTGTAAGTTGTCAGTCAGCTCCCCCCAGTCGGCCCCCCTCCCTAAATCCTTTCACTTTACACTTGCAGCATGGAGGGCTCCGACCTGTGCTTCGAGGTTGTGCGGCGCGCTGTTGCCGGGTTCGTCTACAGCGAGGCGGTTGCCTGGTAAGATTCCGGAGGAAATCACTCCAATCCGCGTTGGTTTTTGGCGAAGGGAAATCAATAATTTAAATTTAGGCATGTTGCGCCGACATTGGAAATAATGTAATTGTATTGATACGAAATTAATATGTTCTTGAAACACCGAGAACAGCAGCTAAGGGAATACTTTTTAAGATGCAATTACTTCAATCAATGAGAATAATTGAAAGAACAGATAATATTGTTGATTTACTAGTTAAATTATACAAGGAATTACCTTACATTGAGCACTGTAAAACTTAATTAAACGAGTTAAAGAGATGAAACAAGTAGAAGGGAGAAGTTCAGTAAAATTCCTTGATAACTTTACTTGGTATTATCCTAAGAATTGTGTAAATAAACCAGTAGTGAATATCAAAAAAATATACTTAAATTAAAGTCAAAATAGTTTGCAATAATGTACTGTACTCGTTTTCCTTACTCGCTTCAATTATTCGTTACAGTTACTCGTTATAAATACTGCTTCTAACTACTCATCTATATATTAATAGGCTAAGCCTTTTTTAGTAATCCCTTTTTCCCCTACTTCCCGTTAACCGATTTTGAAACGGAATATACCATTCGATTCGTATTAATTTGTAGATGTGCAGAATATGAAAAAAAATTGAATTTGACAATGTTACCTGTTAAGTGCAGGTAAACGAGAAATACGTATATGAAGCATACGAAACGGAAACAACAACAATTTAACGAAGCAAGCATTGGAAATCTTTTCCGTTCTATTGCGATAAATCAAAAGTTGTTCAAATTTAAGCAGAAAAAACTGGAGAAAATTGGTGAGTTTGGCAAAAGTGAATTGTGAATCCAAAGAACGTGGTTATTTTGAAAAGATAATTTCAGAATTGCGATTGTTCAAGTTATTCGTTATCTTTCATTCAAAATAAAATGTTTCATTTGAAATAGAACATCGTTTGTTTGCATTATGAAAAGACGTCGACAGTTGGTAGAGTGGGGGATTTTCCCCCACTGGGCGATCCTAGTTCCAATTACTCGTTTCAAATAATATAGGTCGTACTCGTTCTCTTTAAGTAATAGATACAACCACTCGTTATAATTAGGGCTTCTAACTACTCGTTCCATTTACTTGTTTCCAATTATATGGGATGTACTCGTTCTACTTATTCATTTTAATTAATCATTCCAATTATTCGTTATAATTACTCGTTATATTTGTTGTTATAAAAACTCGTTCTAATTACTCGCCCTAGTAACTCGTTCTAATTTCTCGCTCCGAATAATCAAATAATAAAATTCCAATTAACCAACTAATATGGCTTCAATTTAGTATTTCCGCCGAAACAAACGCCAAAGGCACATAATATCCAACGAAAAACAAAACGCATTAACCCTTATTTAATTTTCCAGCCACTATATGCGGCAAATACTGGAGGCACTGCGCTATTGCCATGAGAACGACATCCTGCACAGGGACGTGCGTCCCGCCTGTGCCCTGCTGGCCACCGTCGACAATTCAGCGCCCGTTAAGCTGGGCGGCTTCGGATCGGCCATCCAGTTGCCGGGCACAAGGGAAACCATAGAAACACACGGACGCGTCGGATGTCCGCACTACATGGCGCCGGAGGTTGTGACCAGGCGGCTGTACGGCAAGGGCTGCGACGTATGGGGTGCTGGGGTGATGCTGCACGTCCTGCTCTCGGGCAGGTTGCCCTTTTTAGGATCCGGAGTAAGATTGCAGCAGTCAATAGCGCGCGGTCGGTTATCGGTGAGTTTTGTCAGGGATTTTGGAGTGATAGTTAATTATTAATTATAAATATTTCAGTTTGAGGCGCCGGAATGGAAATCCATCTCGGCGAATGCCAAGGATCTAGTCATGAAAATGCTGGCCGCCAATCCGCATCACAGACTATCCATTACTGAGGTGCTCGATCATCCATGGATACGGGATCGGGATAAACTGCAGCGCACTCACCTGGCGGACACGGTGGAGGAATTGAAGCGTTACAATGCCCGGCGCAAGCTCAAGGGCGCCGTTCAGGCCATTGCCGGAGGCACCAACATGGATCCGCTCTACGCCACCGATGCAGATAGTTAGTATTTACTTCATAAAAGAGTTAGCAGTTGGTTTTAAATATTTTAATCTGTGCAGCAATCACAAATCTGATTTCATTTGCACAAATTCTTAGATAGCTCAAAAATAATTCAGTATCCTTAATTGAAATGACAGAAACAATTAAATGTGCCAGCTTAACAGCTTAAAACTAGCTTCAGCCTTAAATAGACAGCTAAAAGCCTCCACAAACTGACATCAAAACTGATTTAGGCCAAAAATGTTAGCCATAGAATTAAGGAAAAGATTTAAAACCCATTCTTACAAGCTTTTCTCGTCCATTGCAGTGCCCATCGCTGGAGCCACCGACGAGTGGGCCGACGAGGAGGCGGGCATTGAGGCGGTGCAACGCATTCTGGACTGCCTTGACGACATCTACTCGCTGCAGGACGCGCACGTGGACGCGGATGTCCTGCGGGACATGTTGCGCGACAACAGGCTGCACCAGTTCCTGCAGCTTTTCGACCGGATCGCAGCGACGGTAGTGACCAGCAATGGACGTGCACCCGCGGCCGAGGCCGTCGGACGCAGTCGCGATGTCCTGGAGCTGCTCTCGTCGACCGCCGGCGGCAACTCGCTGGGCGGCAAGTATGCCAAGGACGAGCTGCTGCAGCTCCTGGCCGCCCCCCACATGCAGGTGAGTGGCGGCAGCCAGAGAAGCCCTTTTGTTTACTCTTACTCTCTGCTGAGCATTTTGTGGCAAGCTTTATTTCGCAATATTCTGGCAATCACAGGCTCGGTCTACGGGCTCTGTCCGTCTCTGTCCGCCTTTTGTGGTCATACCAATCTACGGTCCACTCGAGTCGACCAATTCGCTTTAGCTTAAGCTTAAACAAATTTGAAATGTATTTAGTGCGGGCAAACAAGCTGGCGCAGGAGAATGAGCCTGCCAGAGCCATCACTCCCAGGATTCGGGCGCAGACAGAGTCACTAATCCTTTGCTTAAACAGAGACTCATACCCTCGAACACAATGCCTGTGCATGCACATAATCACACGGAGAGAAAGGAATGCGGGAAATGTTTCAGAAAGTTATTTGTAACAAGTAATGCTGTGATAGAAAATGTAATTTTAGATTTAAAAAGTTTTAGAAATTTGTTTTTAAATCAAATAATTTAGTAATGTCATTCTGGAATCTCCAATTTAAGATTGTACGGTGATGCATTCCGTGCGGTTGAGCTTGAGTAGGTGGGCCTCCGTTTTAGGAGCTTATACCTGTCCTGCGATATGACAAATAGATAAATACTGCCCATATTTAGGGTTAAACTCTAATTAATATCAACAAAAATTAATGTGTATTTAAATTTATTAAAAATGGTTCACCCTAAAAAACACCAACCATTTATAATCCATTTCAGGCCTTGAATATTTTTCTACTTATTTTTAATCGATTTCAAATATCCCAACCGTTTGTTTGGCACTCCTAAGTAATTGTTGAGCAAATGTAGTATTCTTAATAAATTTTTCGTAGTGTAAAGACATTCAGCAGCTAATGCAACCAAATATAAACAGTTTAATCAGAATAAACCAAAATGAATTTCGGACGCTGAGCGCAGAGCCAGAACAAGAGCTAAGGCAACAGAAGCAGCAGAAGCAGCATCAGAAGGCAGGCGGTAGGCAGGAGTGGAAACAGAGGTAGGACATCCGCTGCCCGGGCTTCGGGCTCACTTCGCCTTCCTTCCCGGGGGGCTTTTTGCGCTGAAAAGTATGCTACGAGTACACGGCTCAAGGGCCATCGTTGTTCCGACTACGTCGGCATATGGCCATCCCACCGTCCTCGCTCTTTTACTCTTTCACTCTTCTACTTCACGAAAAGGGGAACAAAAACATTTAACGATAGCGAAACACACAAAAAATAAATAAGCAAAAAATCCCGGGTGCAGGGGGGTGATGGGAGAAATTCTTGGCTCGACGAAACATCAAATATCCTTACTGCCAAAATAGGACCGTAAAAAATTATTGGAATTCTGCGGGGAATCAAATTGATTTCAATTGCTCCGTTATTGGATACTAGTAATATGCCTAATGGGCATCGATGTCCGTATTAAGGGAGAAGTTCTGTTACAGAATACAACTTTCAACGAGTCATGGCTCTCATTTTAAAGGCCAAATATTGAAAAGCTGGCTGAATAGTCTTCGGGGGTTCAGCTGGAAATTAACACCAAGTCATGAAATGTTTTAAGCGGTTGTTGGGGTATTAATTTGTGATAAAGTTGTGGTCGTGGAACACTTTAAACTTGCTTTTATTTATTGCCAATCATGGGGTGTAATCAATTTTGAAAAAGATCTTGAATTCAGAATACAATCTTATAATTGAAGAAATACTTTTAGACTCAAGAATATCTTGGAGTTCTTTGGCTTAGAATAACTAAGAAATGCGGAAAGAATATAAATAAATGATAGAAATACCTTTAAAAAATATTTAAGAACTCGTAAAAATGAATAATAATTATCATTTACTTTCTATAATTATCCCAGGGCATCTCCCAGTCTTGTAAAAATGTCAAAACCTCAGCAAAGTCTAAAATAAAATATTTACAAACTCTGAAAAATTAATAATAATTATCATTTAATTTCTATAATTATTCCAGGGCATCTGCAAGCCTCGTAAAAATGTCAAAACCTCACAGAGGTCCACCAGTTCAATATCAAAGGGATAACCCTCTCATTCGTATGAACGACATTAAAATAACAATAGTTTAGTCCTACAAACTTGTACTTTTCCCATACAAATGCTTGTATTTCCCTCTAGGAAATCGTCTCTTTATCAAGCGAACTCTTCTTCAACAGAATTGCACTCATCAAAGTGGACTTTAATGTTGTGTCCCAGTCAAAGAACTTGAAAAGGACAACTCGCCGGAGTATTTATGTGCGCAAGGATTCATCCTCCCACGAGTATCCAATTATTTGCCAGACTCGGCCTAAGCTCCTCATTGGTTTACCCCGCCGCCATGTAACCCCGTGCCTGTTCTAGGGTATAAAGAACACTTCCTTCCTCCTCTGCGCGCGGTTTGGTCTTGCTGGGTGCCTGACTGCCTGGCTGGGAGTGGAAGTGGGAGTGGGTCGGAGACTGGGACTGGCTGAGTGTGATATGGACGCAGTGCTATAACATAACTCTGTGCCATTCACTGTCGTTAATTGCTCCTTGAAGCAGACTACACTTTTTGCGCTGCCTCTGCTATGCTGCTTTTCCTGATTTTCCTGGCTCCCCTCTTTTATTTATTTTTGCGCCTCTCCGGACTCGGACTCTGTCTGTCTTTGTGTGTGACGCAAGCCCAGTCTCATTTTCATAAATCCGAGCAATCTGCAAAAAAATAAAAAAGCAAGAAAAACAACAAAAAATCCTGCCCAAGGAATGAAAGAAAAATGGGCGAACAAAAAATATGAACAACTGCAGGAAAACGCAGGCCAACGATGAAAGCGATGAACGAATGTGTTAATGCTATATACACAGCTCAGCGGGGGTGGGTGCGGAGGGGTATGGATGTCTTCCCAGGGGTTGGGGGTTGTAGCTGTCCAGGGCTGCAGTGCCAACAACAATGCCAATGTCCAAAGTGAATGCTGCAAAGCTTCCGCCTCTCTTTCTCTCCCACTCTCTCCCTTTTTCTTCTGCAAATTGCAGCAAACTGCAGTTTGGCCTCTCTTTCTCTTCGACTCTGGCCCTCTCTTTCCCTTTAACCCACTGGGTGCGTTGCAGTGATGCCAAGGGGTACTAGTTTTTGGTAGCTGAGGGAAAAGGTTAACTTGATTTAGTGAAAAAACAGGTAAAGGTACGATTTAAATTTAATTTAATAAATTTAAATTATGTTTTTTTGGATATACCTTGTCTGTTTAAATATTTATTAAAAAAATTGTAAAGATATTAAAAATGTAAATGTTTCTTGTGCATGTTTCTTGTGCGTGTGTCGGCAAAGGCCGGTCAGAGAAATTGTGACTCGCGAGGTATGCGAGCGAAAAGAGTGCGATTTTCGTTGCCAGCTAAAAAATAGCTTGCATATTGCAATACAAATGTACCGCTGTTCGACATCTCAATGATTATATATGTCTTTGGTTAATACTATAATATCTTTGATACTATTATTATAGGTACATAGTTACTAGGTATTAATAGTATAAGTTGCTATGCTACTATATGTACCTAGGCCATAGGTACACCTACCCCGAACCCCAGCCAACACTGTTGGCCAAGTTGCAACAACGGAGCACTCGTGATTGACTTAAACAAAAAGCGCGCACCCGAGATTTTAGTTTAGTTTGCGGCGCAGTCGCCGCTGGGGAACGTCGGCGGATTTGTTCGCCTCGGATTTATATTTGCCACTTGCCCGCTGATGTGTGAAAATGGCGGCTAACGAGTACTCTTCGTCCTTCTGCTCCCTCCGCCTGTTCTCCGGAGAATTGTGGCCGAAAACGAAAACCTTCGTCAAGTCGAGTTCAGTTTGAGTTTGAGTCAGAGTTTTTGGGTTCCGAGTCCCGAGGAGGAGAGTCTATTTCTCGTGGGGGTTTCCCCTCCGCTTGACCCAATTAACACAGGACGCTGTCCCGGACCCGGCAAAAGCTCCGGTGAGTGAGTTAGTGAGTGTGGGGAGCCCTGTGTGTGTGTGTGTGCGTGAGTGTGCCAATTACGCGCGCGAGTTTCCGCCGTAACCACCGTCGCTTCCATAACCTCGGTAACCTCCATCAGCGGAACAGGCGACAGCAGCAGCAGCAGCAGCCCACGTGTTTGGCGGCAAAATCCACATGGGAGCAATTGACAAAATGGCAACCAGCATCCGGATGCGGCTCCAGCCCCGGCTCCGGCTATGGCTACGAAATCCGTGGGACAGGGACGCTGATGCCGATGCCGATGCCGCCTGGCGCTGGGGACGCGCCGTGGCCCTGCTCATAAATTGGCAGCACAAGAAGATACTGCAGCAGCCCCTGTCAGCCAGCCATAACTCAATTTAAATTCAAATGTGTTGTTACGCCAGGAAACCCGAAAGAGGAAAACCCAAAGAGAAACGAGGAAAAAAGAAAGGAAAATTAATTGCTTTGTCAAGGAACAAATAATCAAATTATAAATTGATAAAGCCGCGACGAATGGAGGAGGTGCAGGCGGAGGATGCGTGCTGCTGCTGCCGCTGCTGCGACTCCAGCTCGGTGGATCTGCTGCTGCTGTCCCAGCAGCCTCTCCAGGCGGAGATGGAGTTCCAGTGGATAGGGCTGGAGACCGCCGAACTGCTGCCCGCATACATAACCCGCTACTACAACAATCTCCATCACCAGGTAAATCGGCAGACTTGGATTATGGTTATAGCTCTAGGAAGGGGAACCTTTCCAGGAGGGAATATAGCTGGAAAATGGTGGAAACAGTGGCCTGGCCACTGCGGAGTTGCCTTTGATTTAAGTTGCGGCCAAACTTTGATTAAATTTTGTTTACTGTTTTGGTTTTTTTGGGGGCCGGCTCGCCATTCGTTTGGGGAAAACTAGAGAAGAGCGGGCGGGAAAATACCGCGTTTTCCCGCATAATGCGGTCAAACGCAAAATGATTCTAAGGGAGCTATTAAGCTAACTTAATTAGTTTTGTAGTTTCAATCAAATAAATGTGAGGCTATGATTAGATACGGGCTAATTAATATTTTGACATCTCTGCGGTTTTCTATAATTGCTATTAACCTATTATTGTGGTTTTATGATGATACGAATGATAACTCTTCAAGTTATTACTATAAAAAATTATACAAAATATTATTTAGATAAAGAAATGAACAAATGAACAAATTACTAAACAGAAAAGTAGTCAAGCGTGTTTATTAGAAAAAAACTGAATATAAATTCAACTTAGTTTAAATATATTACAAAAAACAACTTTATTAAAAAAGCGCAATAAAAGTTAATCTAAAATGGAATGCATTAAGCTTAGAACTAATTTTTTGTAGTAAAAAAACCCTCGCACCCTTCTTTTTTAAGCCTACATAAAGGATTTAAGTTTGTAAAAAGTTAAATAGTTTGGAATTCAATTGTAGCTCCCAATTAAACTCATCTGTAGAGTAACTCTTAAGTCCTCTGCCAGACTTTCAATTGTTTCAATAATCTGTAGAGACTGAATAGCCCTCCAGGTTGTCCATTTGCCATATTGAATTCGTATTCCCCAGCCGAGGTGGCTCTCATCTTTAAGTAAGACTTCAAGGAACATAAAACGCTTCGTTTTGCTATCCACCTATTCCCCGCTCTGGAGACACACAGGGCCTCATTGAGTATTGGCCAATTGCAATGGCAAAATCAATTTACCAAATGGCCAACGAATTTGCATTTTGTGTGTGCTGTGTGTGTGTGTTTCTTCCACTTCTACTGGCATTTCTACGGCCACTTCCCTTAACCCCAGATGTCCCCGTTTTTTGGCTCGATTTCTGGGATGCCATCAGCATTATTACAACGCTCGTTTTACCTTTGACTTGTTTCTGATTTCTGCACGGACTACGGATGTGTGTGCGGGCTGTGTGTCCTTCCCCCGGGTGTGCGTGCGGGGGTGTGTGTGTGTGTGTGTAGGGGTTAGTTGACAACTAAAAGTGTCAACGAGGCTAAGCAAGCAAACTGTCAGGAGCAGTAGTTACAGGACGTGGAAGTCCTCTGTCCCTCCACCTGCTGCCCCACTGACACATTAGGGTTACTCTTTTGGCTGCACACAACACGACACACACAAGACACATAACACACATAAATGTCCTAACGCCACGCCCCTTTATGCCACTCAGGCACCGAATTGCAACTCTGTAACTGCCATCATCCTTGTTATTGTTATTGTCATTGTTGCCGTCGTGTTGCAGCCAAATTTGTTGCCACTTCGATGAGATGACAAATTCGTGCCAAATTGCTTTCACTCTTTTGTTGCACGGAAAGAAATTACTGGGGATCTCTTGAAAATATTTGGAGAGAAAGGGGGCTTAGAAATAGGTTTTTTGTTAATTGGTGAGCATATTAAAAGGGTTTTATTATTGATTTAATTATTAGAAAAAAAGAAAACTTATTTAAAATACATGTTAAATATGTTGAGATTTTTTTAAAACGATATTTATAGTTTTCAAAGCAAGAATTTATCTAAAAGCAGTTTAATAATATTATACATTTAAGTTTGGCATAAAAATGAATTATATATCATCGATATTTGTAGTTTTCAAAGCTAGAAGTTGTCAAAACAAAGCTTATTTTAATATCGAACCTGATAAACCAAACCAAAGTCTTACCCAGCAAAGCTGAGCTTTTTGAAATTACTCAAAAAACAGACTCTCTCTGCATCCTGACATAATATAAAAAGTACATTTTCCAGTGCACCTGTGTGACCCCTGATCCTCTGCTGCTGCTGCTGCTGCTGCATCCTTCCCTTGCTTTGCCTTGCCTGCATCCTGCAACCACTTTCCATTGGCGTGTTGCAGCAGGACTGCCACAAAACGTTGGCGACAGCAGCAAGTTAATAGTTTATGGCCAGGATGCGATTACACGAGCTCCATTTTTCCAAAGGGCCTTGACCTACACTCTGCCTGAGCTCAGCTGGAGAACCTTGGGCCGAAACGAATTCGGATTCAAATTCACTTGACATAACGCCAGTGGGTGAATTGTAAAGGAGAAGAGGGCGGGGCAAAGTGAGATGGGTAAAAGGACGAGGTGTCAGATGGGGAGGTCCTTTATTGTGCATTAATTAAAAGCCCGTTATGCTGAGCGTTTAACTCGTGTGCGCTCTGCTGGCGTCGTTCTTGTCCTTGCGAATCAATCGATTGTCTGAAATGCTTTCTTTGCACTTCGAGGCCTGAGAAGATGCCACTAACGCCCACATTTTCTTCCAATTTTATATTCTTAACAGAGGGTATAGTGATTTATTCATAAGTTAGAACTTACTTGAGAACTTCTAGCTTTCTGTTCTAAGCTCGTGCATTATAAATGGCAATTAAAAGTTTTATAAAAATATCAAAACTGAAATTAATATACAAATAGATAGTTTTAAACACTGTTATTATAATTATTTATTATAAAGGATATGCCTACTACTACCTACAACTACAGAAAGACTCCTTCTCCTGATAGAGTATTTCCATCTTCGATCCCCAGGCAGGCAGCCAGGCCTTTCCATCTTGCCAGCCCCTCATCACTTTTGCTGCTTTTCACCCCATTTTCTGTCGGCCTGCTGCTATTCACAACAAGCGCTCCATAAATATTTGCTGTGCCTCAGCACAGATTCATAACTCATAAAGGACCTGTCCCTCCGACTGTCCCAGCCTTTCGTCCCGTTGCCGTTCCGTGCGCCTGTTTGCCTGGCCCCAATGGATAGCTGGGGCCTTACCACATGTAATTAGGTTGCGGTTTTCCACCTTCTGCTCCTGCCGCCTCCTTCTTGGCTGCTACTGCTGCTGCTCTTCCTCGGTAGCTTCCCCTTTTGGCAATGAATCCTTTTTGCCAACACGCCCGCATCCTCTTTGGCAAGTGTCTGAGTGTCTTGATGATTGTGTGCGAGGAAATTCGGGTGAACCGGCATTGGAAATAATTAGGCAGTCTTAGTGCACTCATTAGGGTCACTTTTTTTTTGGGTAGTTAATACTATTAACTTATTAGGAAGCGTAATATATCAGAGATTTTTGTTGTATTTTTAATTTGCGCGACATATGTTCGCGCGGAGTTAAGTCGCAAGAGATAAGTCTTTTCGGTGGAGATGGAGATACGAGCAACATAAGTCCGCACGGAGATACATATGTCGTGCGACATTATTTTGGTATTAATTAAGGAGATCTAATATTTTCTATTTTGAAACAAAAGGATTTTCTATAAAAATTTTACGAAATAAAGTTTTTAGTGAATCAAACCAATTTTTTAAAGCTTTGAACTTAAATTCCAAGCTTTCAAAAATTACGTTTACGACTCCTAAGCCGGGCTTTATTTTCCTGAAAAATGTCCGGGACTCCTTCAGACCTTAACAAAAAACCAGGGAGCATGCCCACACTGCGTATAAGTGATTAAGTTTAAAAGCAACCCTTTCTTAGTGCTTTTTTATGTCTTTCTTACACCAAAAGGCATAAGTAGGGTGTTGTTATGACCTTAAATTACAGCCAAAAACCAAGGTCCACCCTGCTGGCCACAAGTCACCTACTTTGGCCGCAGTTTTTTTGGCCAACTTACTGAACTGAGCTGTAGTTGCAGTTGCAGAGTGCTGCTCGGCGTTGATGAAACCCCGACAAGGATGTCTGATTTTGATGATGACGACGTCGATGTCGATGGCGATGTTGATGTCCGATGCTGATGCTGATGACGCTGGCAATGATTGGGTTAACGACTACGTGGCGCACACGTTGCGCCATAAATTACGAATATTTGTACGTTCGCCACGCTAAGCTCTCCCGCTCCAGCGCGCGTTACCGTTAGACAAACGCAAGCATCAGAGCCAGCAGCGCCAGCAGAGGAGCACAATGGTCCACAACTGGCACATTTTATTGGATTAAAGTCCATAAGTGCAGTTTTGAGTGGTTTCTGAATTAATGGGGCAACGCTGCGTATGCATAATATTTTATGGGGTTCAAAAATCGTGCAGAAAAATAATTTTAAAGGGGGGAAAAATGTTGGTACAGGACAGAAGCTATTAATCAGGGCAGAAGCTATTAATCAGTAAATAAAACAGTAGTTACTGATGTTTTTATTTACATTTTTTTAAAGTTACGCTTATAAGCATAAATATCTATGAATTTTTAATCAAAACTCCAAATTAATGTGAGATTTTCCCACCTTTGTATTAAAAATGCACGTTTATGTCTAAGGACAGTCGTTTTTTCCACTGTGCAGCACTGGCAGGCAGCAGAAATCGCCAGCGATTGCCAATGAGTGAGAAATGTGGCAGTGAGAAAGAGACAGCCACTGCGCATGTCCTCGCAGTCAGCGCCTCTGCCAGCGTCGCTGCCAGCATCCTGCATCCGCCGGGCAGATTCAGCGGGCAGCACAGAAGTCAGGCCACCAAGGCAGCCACAGCAGTCGTCTCGCTCGAGCACAGGAAATTGATTGGAGGAAACAGTCTGCATTCAGCCGCCGAGAGCGGGAGAGCAAGGCCGCCGTCGCCAGGCTGGATGGAGAGTGTGAGAGCAAGGCCAAGTAGTGCGAAGAGAGAAAGCATGGCCAGGCAGGCAAGCAGAGGCGACAGCGAGAGTAAGTGCGGAATCCGGAGCGGAGCGAAGCTCCAGCTGGATGCTGCTCGGATCTGGAGATTCAGTCTATAATTGTGCACCTTGTTGACTGGTTCTGTGCCAGTTTAACGCGAGCCCTTGCCTGGACAGCACGGGTATACAGTAGCAGCAGCAGCAGCAGTAGCAGCCGCAGCAGCGCCCGCAGCAGCAGCAGCAGCACACACACACACACACGAACGCACAACTCGACTAAAAACGGCTGCTGCAAAGCCACACACACGCGAAGAAAACACACACCAGTGAGTTGCCATACGGCGCAGCGAAATGCAAAAGAAAAAGGAGAAAAGGCAAAGGAAAACCTAGAGAAAAACGCCAAGGAATAGTCAAGAAAAAGCCCAGAAATAGTGAGGAATAACTTGGGTAACAACCAAGTAAAACGAGGCAAAAAACCCACAAAAAAACGCCAATGAAAACTTTCGAAACGGGTGCAAACTTTTTAATTAAAAAATCGCTCAAGTTCCGTGAGCAAACAGCTTGCCAAAGTTGCGCGCAAAAAAGTAGGCAACAAAAAAAATTTCCAATTGATTTTCGCCCGAAAAATTCCCACACACATTTACGCGAGCCAGAGGAAAAAAAAAGCAAAGTGTGCGTGGTTTTTTCGCAGCCTCTCTGCTTGCTTTTCTTTTCTTTCCTTCATTTTTTTTTTTTGCATATTGTCCGATCCGGTCAGCTTCTTGCCTTTGCCCCGCTCTCCCTCGCTCTTAGTGTGTATGTGTGGGAGTTGCTGTGCTCTCCCACTCTGTGTCTCTTTTCGTAAGGAGAGAGCGTACGCTCTTGGCTGGCTCTCTTTTTCGCGCTTGGCGAAGCAACAACCGCAACAAGGCGAAGGCAGCGCTGCGACAGCGACCGCATTGCCAAATCGATTTGCCAAAAATGATTATCAATGATTTCACGAAACGCGCCACCGAAAAACTCGCCTTCGTAAATTGAATTAAATTAATCGTGCTGTGTGTGTGTCTGCGAGTGCGTGTGCGTGCCTGTGTGCGTGTGTTTGTTGTGCTGTAAATCAAACTAAAACTAATAAAATTTAAATCAATTTCAACCGAAAAACCAACTAAAGCCAGTGCAAGCCACAAGAAAAAGCCTCAAATAAATTAAAACAATAAAAAAGGAACAGAAAACCATGTACTCTCTGTAATTCATTAAACACAGCTAACAAAATAGAAAAACCCTTCAGAAATAAACTTAAAAACACAAACAACACAACGAGCAACAACAGCATTTCGTTGCAGTAAGTATGAGTTTGAAAAACAAATAGCTCACCTGAGAAATTAACAAACCACCCACACACAAAATACCCCACCTGCCTCACCTGCAAGACTTGGAATTCCTCAACAAACTGAAGTTCGCTTCAATTCACTTCACTCCAGCCCTCCTCAGCACAGCCTCCTCAATCACCTCTCTCTTCCCCCCCTCGAAACAGCAGCAGACGGTTTCCTATGCCATTTCCGTTTGCCTTATCAAAAATGTGTATATACACAGACACACACCAAGAGATATGTATATATATAGGGGAAAAGGCAAGGAGAAAGCAGACAGACCTCTTAAACTACAGTGGTAATTAGAACTTAAATATTAGCATATCATACACGGCAGTTAAGTGCAATTAATCCAGCAAAGCCAAGGTTTGGAGAAGGAAACTAATCGATTTTAATCAAGGATCCAACATTATTGCCTTTAAAGCCAACATATTTCCCCATAAATTGCTTTAAAATCTTTTTCTTTTTTAAACTATCTATACCCAAGTTGAGAAAGCAAGGACACTGATAAATGGGAATAGGAGTGCAGTATTATCTCGATTAATTATTAATTTCAAGAAACGCTTCATCAATTTTGTCACGAGACATCCCACTTGCAGTGCTGTGAATAAATGATTCCCAATCTGATATAAAATTCTAATTAAATTAAATTGAATCACAAAATAAACGAAGATTTACGGTTTCAATGGAGCCATAAATTGGTTTTGCGTCTATAAAAGCCAAACTGTTGGCCATTTCAAAGCGACCACTGTGCATGAAAAATTTGTTAGGTTTCATTTGCCGAGTTTCTTTTCTGCTTTTGCTGCTTCCACTGCTAAATTCATCAGTTCTCTTGAACGTTCGGACCAAGGACCAAGTGCAGCTCAGTCCTTCAGACGGCGGGTGGACTGGCCCTTTAGAGAGATGGACTGCTAAAACTCACTTTACCTCAACGCAGCTTGGTAGTTGAGCTGGGATTTTTTTTTTCTGGCTTGCTGCGGTTGTTTTTTCGTCCTTTTGGTCCTTGTTTTAGCTCTCTCTGTTTTTTGCCATACTTTCTTTGTTGGTTTTTGAATCTTTTATGAATTGAATTTGGTTATTTTGAACGCGTATGTTCCGCTGCAAAGTTTTAGCTCCCTCGGCAACGGCATGGCTTCCACGTCCTTGGCTGACTTCCTGGCCCCGTTTTGAGGGTACCGCTTTTGGCCCTGAGGACCTTTATCCTGGGCCAAAGCCAACCGAAAACCGAAGCCGACGAGACGAGCACGTTCCCATTCAATTATGGGCGGCATGTGGCACATTAGCATTCAGCGGAAGCTGCGCCAAAAGCAAACATTTCAACGCCTCCCGGTTCGTGGGGTCCCTCTTATTATGCGAATATTATTTAAGCATTCACAATTCCGTTTTAATTTAATTCGATGGCAGTGGAGCAGCCGAGCGGAGCAGACTTTCGGCAGTCAGTGTGGAATTTGTTGAAAACTATTTAGCATAAATAGTCTCCGCCTGCGGTACCGATAGTCGCCTGGGAATTGCCTGGCAATGGAGTCTTCCTTGGGTCCTTCGGCCCTCTTTATCTCTCGCCCTTTGTGTCCCTGCCTTCCTGCCTTTATTAGCGCATATAATTTCCCGAGTTCCATGTTCTTTTTCGTTGTTTTTCTGTTTCACAGTCTTGTTTTCTTCCCCGCTCGTCGTCGCTCGTTTTCCGGCTCGCTTTTTTATTTTTATTTTTAAGGCTTTTTCCCCAAACGATTGCCTTTTGGAACCGTTTAGATAAAAAGCTCTGTTCTGCTCTGCCACCCCCGCGAGCTCAGTGTTTTTCAGTCAGCCCCCAAGGGACAATACAGGTTTTTATATTGTAAATTTTTATTTTTATCTCCGAGGCATATAAAATACACATTTTCAGTTGCCTAGACAGTGAGTTTAATTAAAACGAGGCGTCGAATAGAGAGTACACTGTCTGCACGAAAACAAAAGAACGTTTTTAGGGCTTACAAATAGAGATTTTCTACATTTAATAAACTGAAAAAAATTAGCATAACCCATGAAGTACTTTTTAACTTAGAACCTTTTTAGAACTTGACATCCTTATTTTTAAAATAAAGAAATATATTTTGTTGACATTTTAATATATTTTTATTATTCCTTTTTTAATTTTAATCACAAATTATTTGATTAAAAATGCATAAACCTTGGTAAAAATGTGTTTAAATTGTTTTTTAATAGTTTAATATTTAAATAAATTAATCTTAATTTTTTAAAAATTGTTTCCCAGCCTTTCCCTTAATTTTATTACCATTTCCTGGTCTTTATCTTACCTTATTGACTTTTCCCCAGTGCATATTATGCTCCATTTGGTTCCCATCTGTTTCGTTGATTGCTTTCGGGGGCGGTGTAGGGTGTTAGACCTAAAGGAGAGGCGGTAGGCCTACCGTTACACTAATTTCAATTGTTCAGGTGTGTGTCTAAGGGATTAAATATCTAATTTATTTGTATGAAATGCGAAGACACTCGTTTGCGAGCCAAGCAGCTCTCAACAGTATGCTACATTAAATTGGAATTCCTTAAAACCCGAAATTCCATTCACCTGCTGTGCTGAGTTTGTATATACATAGTTAACACCCTCAAGCCCACACACCCACACCCTTGCCAACACCCACACCCACACTCATACTCCCGCAGTCGAATAAATTTCGTTAAATTTTGAGCTTTTCAACGATTTTCCTTTGCAGAACTCGCATGCTAGAAAATTTACAAACCAAAAAGCTAAAAACAAAAAACCACATAACCAAAAATCAATTCAAAATTTAACTCTAAAAGTTGCATCAAATTAAACAAATTATAAAGAAAAGAACACACACATCTATATAGAGAACTCAATAATAAATAGATAAAAACCAGAAAACTAAACCTTAAAACAAAAACAACAAAACAAATTAATTACAATTGTGATGAACAAAGTTAATTGCATCAATTGCAGCCCATAAAAAACTCAAGCATTTAAAACTAAATATACTTGCTGCCCTCAATTAAAAAGGAAACAATAATTTTTTCGCCGAAAGCCGAAAAAACCGAATAAATTCTAAAACCAAAAACCAAAAACCAAAAAGCCGAATACCAATTCAACGTGGGAAGCAGAGACACACTTGCATGATTTACCAGTGATAGCAACAGAATTTACATAACAATTAACAAATAAACGCTAAATAGAGACAACAACAATAAGCAACGGACCGACAAAGAAGTAATTGTTGTAGACTTTTAACACGCCCCCACGCCACCCAGAGTTAGTTGTTGTTGATTAATAAATACTAGGACGTAATAGAGGAGTTCTTGTTGAGAAAAGCTGTGATCCCAGACGAAGACGCTTAGGTATATGAGTAAGGAAAAGCCTGGAAAATAGGCTGAGAACTTAGAGCCGCAAGCCAAAGTGTGAGCAATGCTCACCCGCAGCCACGAGAGCCCACAAGCAAGCAGCAGCAACATCCGACCGAATCTTGGCCTAAAACCCATATCAGAGGGCTAAGAAGCCGGGGGCCAGGAAGGCAAGCAAGACAAGCAACAGAGGCTAACCCAGAGGACACAACATTTATCCGCGCCACGCGTCGTCACCGCCCCCGCATCGCCTGCAATGCTCTGGTAGCCAAGACAGTTTTACGGTGGATCACTACTGTGCCGGCGGCGACCCACAGGCAGCAGCGGCAGCTGGCGGAAGTGGAGCGGGAGGAGGAGGAGCTGGACCTGGAGCTGGATCTGGAGCGGGAGCGGCGCCGGGAGCGAGTCCATGGTCCAGCGGCGGCGGCGTCGGCGTGACATCCTGCGGCGGCATAGCTCCCCCCTTGGGCATGTGCCAGCATCATGGGCTGACATCACAATCGTTGATGTCCGGTGGCTCGCACATGTCCCTGCTGGGCAGCAGCGGCAGCAGCGGCATGAGCGGCAGCGGTGTCGGCAGCAGCGGCCAGGGCGTCCCCATGGGAATGCCATCGATGGCCATGCCCCAGTGTCCGGCCGCTGAGGCCGCCCTGCTGGCCGCTTCCTCCGCCGGCGGTCACTGTCGCAGTTTGAGCGGCCTCAGTTCCATCAGCATACCGCCGCCGCCGGCGCTCTTCAATCCATGCAGCTCGGCGCTGTCGCTGCAGCAGGCGGCGGCCACACGCTGGGGACCGCGCACCTCCTGCCCGGTGCACAGTCCCTTCCGCGTCCGCGTGCCCAATGGCTCCATTTGCTCCGGACACCAGGTGAGAGCGTTCGGGAAGGGCTTTACTCTACTGTACCTGAACATATGTACTGTATACTATATATATATAAACCCCAATCAGTCGCTAAAATCCGTTGACTAATTCAGCTTGCCACAAAATGTTTTTTGCGCTCTTCAGTTTCGCCAATAGATTCTGTAAATATTAGCGTATCTCTCAAGTAGTCCTTAGCCATAAGTCTTAGTCTGTAACTTGATTTAATTAATTGCAATCCCAACTCATACCTCTTTCTCTCTCTTCTCTTCTCTTTTCCCCAATGGCTTTCTCTACTTTTTTGTGTGGCCCGGCAGGTAAGCAATGCTGAGCGGAAACCAAGCGTTTTGGCAGAGCTCCGAAATGTGTCAACGACATGTAAGACTATTTTCATTTGGGTTAGGATGCCCACACACATGCACACCCAAAAAAAATAAACACAAAAATCAGGAGCATACGCACACCACAAAAAGTAAAACATGCACAAAAAAACAGGCCAAACGAGGCAACGAGGGAGGTTTCTGGGGTTTTACTATGCGGGATAGAGATATCTGTTACCCGGGTATCTACTTTTTAACCATTGGAATATAAATTATAGAAAAGTTATTATCTTTATCATGTTTTTAAAAAAAATGTTTACAATTTAGGACCATAATCAGGTTTAAATGCACTTTCCAATGAAATGTTAGCCTCTCTGGATGCTCAGATCAGTTAAATCTAAAAACCTTATTAAGAACCATATTAAGGGTAAAATGCTTTTAAATTTTCCTTGTAAATCATTTAAATTTGCGGCTTAGGTTCAACTTCAAAAGAGGAAGTGGCTTACAACCAAAACGTATTTAACCTCAGAAGGGTAACATTAAAGCCTCTACAAATTTGCATGTAATTTGAGGCTTGTTTTATGGGTAAATTAGTTAATTAGCTAAAAGCAATATTGAATTATTAATTTAAGGGTGAACACACATTTCGTGGAGAACCAAGAATTACAAGAAAATCAAAGCTAAATCTTTAAGAACTCCTTACCAAGCCAAGAAATGAAGTTTAGAAACTCATTTAACCTTTTAACTTGTTTTATAAAAGTTATATTTTATTAAAAACCAAAAATCAGAAACATAAAATACCTCTAAGAACTTAACTCGACCCATTTTATACCCATTCATGAATAGATAACTCTAACATAAAAAGAGCAACCCCAAATCATATAAATATTTATTCGTTTTGAAGCACTTTTAAAGCTTAAGCCGAGATTTGCCAGCAAAAAATGCCGCTTTAGCCGCTTTGAATACACCTAAAAGCCCTCTAAGTAGGCCATGAAGTAAATCCACCTTATTTTTTGTATATACCTATGAAGCCATAATCCAGACACAAAAGGAACATCCATAGCAACTCTCGGTTGGACGGCTCACATAGTTTCGCAAATTATAAAGAGCTCGATTCACATGATTGCCCAAGCGGTGACCCGGTTGGCTTTTTTTTGCCCGGCTCGGGGACCCTTCTGGTGCTCGGGTTTTGGGTTTGGTTTGGTTTGGTTGGGGGTTTGGGGTTCGCTTACAGGCCTTGGCTTTGGCTTTGAGGCTTGGTTTGGGTTTGGGTTTGGGATTGGGTCGCTTTTCCTAAATCAGCGACAGGCGCAGGTTTTTGCTTGACTGCGGAATAAACTACGATGTGGCAACAGCGAAACTAGAGCAACAGCAGCGACTGGGGATCGACTATCAGAAATCCCGGCCTTTTGTGACAATTGCCATTTAACGTTGTTTTCCCTGATTCTCTCTCGCCTTTGCCGTGCTTTCTTTTCCGGTTTTCCCTTCTCCGTTTTCGTTGTGTGTGCTTCCTTTTGCGCGCCGGCATCAAATTGAATGTCACTAATGCAATTAGTTCACACAAAATAATTCTCTTCCACTCGATTATAGAGCATAATATGCTCGTTGTCATTTATTAAGCGAAGCCAACCGAAACACGCACAAGGAGGCAGGTTACGGAGCGAATCGTATGCAAAATGGTCCCTTCTGCCAAGGATTCGAAGGTTGCTGCGACACAGGACCATTACGCCTTTCAATTTTTGCGCTAGGCCGAAATTTACATAAATATTACACAAGAACACAAGCGACCAAGCGACCGGGGGAGGTTTTTCCATCTTTCTTTTTTCGGATTTCGACGGGCTGAGAGTATGAGGCATAGCAAATAGGCTCGTTATGGGGCCGCCGCCGTTCTGAAGGATCATCCCGCCAAGGAAAAACCGGCAAAAGGTGTGGTCACCAAACGCCGCCGCCCCCAAATTGAGTTTCCAGCCAATGATGTCAACTTTCTTTCAAAAGGAATATTATTATATTCTCCTTGGAACTACAAAAAAGTCTGCACTACATTAGGCTTAGGGAGGAGACTTAAACATTTCGGTAATGAAGTTGGGCGAAAGTTAGCCATTCTTAAAGACAGCAACTTTGAAAAAGTTTCCACCGAGTGCGGGGGTAGGGGGGAGGACTGAAAAAGAATCTTTGATAATTTTGCGCATTTAATATGGGTAGTTGACTTGACATTGTCTTGACAACCAATCAAAGGTAAATGAGGCTCAAAAAGAGCGTTTAAACTTTTTGTTTAGTGAACTTTTAGGAAGATTTATCAGCTTGACAGGCCCAGAGCGATAAAATTTGCCTTTATAAAGCTTTTTTATATGTTTAACCCAAAAACATAAATATTTGATAGTCCCTAAGGTTAAAAATCTTTTTTACACATTTTTTTTTTTTAAATTTCGTGTAATTTAACTCAACCATAGCCTTAAAAGCTGTTTATATAATATATACATATATTATTTAAATCTCCTATAAACATTTATATAAACATGAACATTATTTCCAGTTAATTGGTCCTTTAATTTGCATTATTTTTTGCAAAAACCTCAAAAACCTCTTCTAAAATATCTAAACTTTCACAAGACTTACAAATCTATCGATTCATCTCTCTTATTACCCGTGAAAAAGGCCCAGAGGTGATTGTGGAAGACATTATCTTGATTATCTCCCTGGAGCTGTTCCCACAAACATCGTGTTTGTGTTTTATCTTAAGTATCCGACAAATGATTCCAAAAATTTCTCTCGGCTCGCACATTAGCTGGCTAAGTACCTCAAGTTTGGTGCCACAATGCATGAGAGAATTTGTAATTTCCCGGACGACGGCGACGACGAGCCAAGGGGACTAACTAACTTACACCTGCCTGATGGTGGCCATCACGATGGTGTGGCACATGCCACATGCCACACGCATCACACACGCACACACACATTCACGAAAGTGTTGTCATACATTCAGCATTCCCTCTGGCAGGCATAAAAAAAAACTTTTATCTTGATGGAAGGACTTGACTTGAAGGAGCCCTCTCTTTTTTCGGGGGACAGCGCCAAAAAAGCGAGAGAATAGGGCAAGGAAATGGAAAAGAAATGGCGAATAACAGCCTAACTGACAAAGTGACTGGGGGACCGAAGGACCAACTGACTGACGGAAGCCTTGACACTCTCTATTTGTGAATGCGTTAATTGCGTCACTGTGTGGGTACATTAGGGTGGAACTTGGAACGTCAAAGTGCAGCCTTTAAGATTCTAAGAGATACTTTTTCTTAGTAGATTAAAGTGAAAAGGAGTTTGACCATGGCTAAATAGTTTTTAGGCTTCAAAAAATAGTATACAAGCATCAGTTTCTGTAAGACTTGTCGTATGAGCAATGTCTGTAAAAACTTTACAGTAACTTCTGGACTTACTCGTATTTAGAAATCAATTACTTAGGTTTACTTTACCAATTTATAGCCAATATAAAAAAGAACAATCACCAAATAGATAGACATAAGTCTAACCAATTTTAAGCCTCTTTTTGATGAAAGAAAAAATTTTACGGGGCTACGTTGCGTATGCGTAATATTCCGTGACAAACTTCGAAAGCAATTTGTTAGGTTCACAAAAACTCACCAAATTTCAACTTCCTTCTTGTTTGAATATGTTAATTGGCAAAGCCAAAGCCCTTGAATGTAATGAGAGTTAAATTGTCTAACTTTGGCATATGGCGGCGGTCCACCCCAGATTATACATGTGTGCGTGTTTGTGCGTGCGTGCGTATGTACTTGTTGTTGCTTTTTCTGATGACGATGATCATGATGATGATGTTAATAATGGTATGGTGATGATGATGATGAACCAGCACAATGGGCTGAACAAGCAGTTAAAGCCTGTAAGGACAACAACAACGGCGATTACAAGCAGCAAGTGTGTACATTATTTTGCAATTTAACAATCCCCACACCCCATACGGCATCAGTCATACCCATTCCCCCTTTTTATTCACCCTTAACAACTTGAGAAAAACAAAACAAAAAGCTGAAAATAAGGCTATTTTTGAGAGTGTTTAGGCTAAGAGATACCCCTTGGACTAATGATTATATGGAAATCTTTTTCCTTTATTCGAATATTTTTATTTTATACTAAAACTCGTGTTATTCAGTCTGTGTATTAAATATGGAGGCTCTGGCTTTCTTAGCTACCTTGCTAGAAGGCTTTAAGCGACTTGACGGACAAACGGACAAGGCTGGATTCTGCATATATGGATATATGGATAAAATTGCAATTTTATGAATTCCTAAAACTCGTGTTGCTTAGTCTTTGTGTTAAATATTGGCGCTCTAGCTTTTATAGTTTCCTCAATATATGGCTTAAAGCGAATTAACGGACACACGGACATACGGACAAGGCTTGTCAGAGCCCTTCTCCTTGCCACTTAGGCCTGTGTATGAATGCAGTATATCCACTTTTGTCCCATACGAATACCGAGTGCTGTAAAAAAGAGGAGCTGGGCGAAACGAGAAGAAAGTATGAAAAAAAAAGTGAAGAAATAATTAGTTTACTTGTTACGAAAGTGAGTTATCGCCCTTTGTGCGCCGCTGCAGCCGTTGCGGCGTTGTTTGCCTAGTTGAAATTGAATAAACAAATTTTACATGCCGCACACACTCACGCACAGGCATAAGTACCGCACATATGATATATAAACTCGCCCACCCACACACATAGACAATGTGTCGAGTGTGCAAAAATAATAATGTGTGTTCTTTACACAAAGAACAGCTCAGCAAAGAAGGCAGCTAAATAAAGGCGAGAGGAGACAACGAAGGGCTATAAAATTACATTTACATATGCAGATATGTGCAAGGGTGTGCTGGGACACCCGCTGTGTGCGTGCGAAGAAAGTGTTGCCTACCTAACGGCGTCATTAGTCACACAAGTCGAGGGAAGAAAGCTGAGAAAGCGAGTGAGAAATGGCACACACTCACAGCAATGTACTTCCTGAATTGGATAACTAAACGGAGATGTTTAGGATCGGCACAATTTCACATTATTCACACAACAAAATGCATTGTCCGTTTGCTCACCTTGAAGTTGTTGTCCCGCAGCCAACACTCGCTCACAGCTGGTTTTTTTGAGTCCAAGGACAATTGGCTTGAAAGTGTCTTTATGTGCTTTTTGCTCTACAAAACTGGTACAATTAAAATGTAAGGACATTTCAGAGGATTTACTTAAAGCAAATACCGGTTTAAAGTATAGCTGAAAATAAAATTCAATTTACTAAAAGGTTACACTCTCTTCGGATTTTGAAAACTAATTTTACTTAAAAGATTAAATTTATAAACTATCGTTCTGTAAGGAAGGAGATTCATGGGTGGCTTCATAGCAAAATTTTCTTTAAAAAATGTGTCAGCAATGCCAAAGTATGCAGTATACTTAAAATATACAAAAAATCCATCCCTTGTATTAAAAGATTTATTTCCTTTTTAAACCTTACACCATTAAGCTGTAATCCATTTTTAAAATATTAAAAACTCCCCCTTGTATACAAACCAACCCTTAAGCCCACAAAAGACTTTGGACAACATTATTTAAAGCTCAACATGAGCCATTAACCTTTCCAGATAAAATCGTTAAATCGTTAAAAAACTATGCCCCTTTCGTTGTCCTCTGCAATTTTTCAATTCAATACCATTTACATAAAGATTTATTTTTATGAAAAAGCCTTTCTGGAAAATTAAACAAAAAAGCCATACACAGATTGCAAGAGGAAAATGGAAAACTAGCAATGTGACAGGGTTAAGGCACCCACCATATGTTGCATATTCTGAAAGGGGAAAACCTACCTATCTTTAAAATTTCGAAAGCATATTTCTTTTTTGAGAGTGTTTCGGGGGAAAACTGAACTGAAAAATGAAGGAAAGAGACAGATTGGGGGGAAAATTGAAAGGTGGCAGGGTGGAAGCGATGACAATATGTTTCGCCCACGGGAAAGAGTTCTTTTTCCGCCCCTTTTCATATTTCTTTTTTCGTTTTTCCCTTTTTGCACCGCTGATAGATGGCAGCGATAAATGCATAATGTGCACGCACACACCGGAAATTTGTGGCTCGAAAAACCAAACCAAAACACGACACCAAAAAGTGACGGCACCGCCGAAACCAAAAACCGAGGTCCTTTTGTTGTGAAAATATCAATATGGATGGCACTGCGGGGTATGAGGGGTTGAGGAGGTTGGTAAATTGAATGATGAACGGGGAACGGGACAGGGGGGCTCCACAGATCCAGCCATTGTTTGGTTGATAAGGGAGCCTGGCAACTATTACCTGGAGCCCAACTGTCAATCAATAGCATCCATCCAGCATCCAGCATCCAGCAGCCACCACCTTGTCCCCGTTCTCGTCATATATCACGGCTGCGCTTGGGGGGACTCTGTCTGTCAGTAATAATGCCAACTAATAGGCAGGAAGTGTTAGCCGCCGCCGCCGACGAAGGAAGAAAGGATGCCGCTCAATTACCCCGACATAGTCATACGGTGAATGTTGTGTATTGGAGACCAATGTTAACTGTAAGACTGTGTCTCGGTGGTTGCCAGCCCAGCAACATGGATCAAGTGGAGAGTGAGGAGTGGAAAGTGTCTCCACCCAACCCAGCCGGATATGGGTATGTGGAAGTGAAGACGGACGGACTGCAACAATAAGTTCGTCCAAGTGATAAGTCCCGATAGCGCAACTCGACTCGGAAACTTTCCTGGGCTTACTCCGGGGAACGGCAGGTAGAAGTAGGGAGCAGCAGCCGCCAAGGGAAAGCTTATCACCGAGCACGCGAAGTACACAGACAGGCAGGCAGGCACACACAGCCCACAAATGCTGGGTACCTCGAGCTGGTACTGGGAACTTGAATCTCCCCGAGATGTGAGCCGTGCGCCGTGAGCCAGACCTGACAGCTTGACAGGCGCCTGGTGCACACACACACACACTGGCTCACACATCACCTCAAACTTTAAACAGCTTTTGTGTTGGGCCCAGAGCACCCTTGAAGTTCAAGGGTGTATCATATGCTGTAGAGAGGGACACAGATCCCACTTTATTTATTATCTCTGATAGTCTAGGTGCGGAATAGTCCAATTATAGTTGGTCCAATATTAAATTCTTTTCTGTTTGTTTAAGGAAAATACGAGAAAAAAATTAACTTAGTTAAAACTGGCATCACATAGCCTTTGTATAAGCTTAAACGTTCAGTTTTTGGCCTCTAGCTTTTCCTTTTTGATTGCTTATATTTTTTTCAGAATCAAACAACAATTGTCATTGTCATGTTCATACTTTTTTCACTATTTTTCACTATTTTTTATCCTGTTGTGGTGGACAGTCGATTGTCATTGAACATTTGTCTCTGTTTCTGGTTCAAAGTTTGTTTTGACATCAAATATCAATTGTTCCTAGCTTTTTGATTATTTTATCTTTTATTTGAACCATTTGGCGTCATAAATTCTGTTTTTTTTTTTCAAATGTTTTTATTATTTTGAATCCACATGTTTCTGGGGTGTTATTTTTGTGAAAAAGTAAAATATTCCATCAAGTTGTGTTATTTGAGTGAAACCTTTCCTTTTTCACGAGAGAAATTAAAATTTAAAAGTATTTTTTTAATTTTTCTTCAGTAAAAATTTTTTTTTATTAAAAAAGGTATTATTTTTAATTATATCAATGCGTTCCATTACTTAGTCCGTGCTAGGTGTTTACCAGGTCGACCCCACTCCCATTTCATCTGTTTTTAAAGTGAAGAGTTGGCGCTGAGCAGGGTTTAATTAAGCCAGAGAAGATTCATTTTGCGGTCCGCCCCTCATATGGGTGCACTTAATCCCTGCCCCCGACTATCGTGCGCTGCGCCAAACCTGATAAGGTGCCAAATGTGGACACTATCCAGCCAAGCGGGCACAGCCGCAAAAGTGGGATTAACAAATGAGAGAGAGAGGGAGAGGAAGGAGCATTCAGAGGGGACGCCGTTGTACTAATTAAAATTCGGCATTAATCCAGATGATTCAGCTGTCAACAGTGTCGGTGTTGGTGTCGGTGTCTGTGTCTGTGTCTGTGTCTGTGTCTGTGTCTGTGCCCGTGTTTTTGTGCCCCGAAATGGATGCGGAAGCCCAGCCCGGCCAGCCATTCGCAGTCGCGCGCGTGTACGTGTGTAATTGACGTGTTGCCCGGAATATTAAGGAGAGGAAAATCCTACCTCCGAATCAAGGATGGGAGTGGGTATGGCAAGAGAACAATATAGAGTTCTATGCCTATACCCATTCTTGTCCTCGTTTTGGCCAAGCTGCGTAATTATTAAAACCAACAAATAACGTTCGTGCGGTCTGTGCCCCACCAACTGGTGGGATATTGGATGGAGATGCGACGCCACGGGACGGGACGGGACGGGCATCGGTGGTTGGAGGTTAGTGGCTTAGCATAAAGCTGGAAAAATGACCAGCTACGGGATGGACTGACTCCCGGCCAACAATGGATCTGAGTCAGCATGCGCGTCGATGGACACTTGGCTAGGAAAAGGCTAAAAAAAACGGGTACTAGTGATGGGAAGCACTTTGGAAAATCTTAAAATATAATATTCTTACGTGTAACTTTCCTGAAAGTTATTAAGAATTTGAATCTGAAGCCTGTTTTTGCCTGTCTAATAAATATCCTTAATGCACTTTCCTTGTTGCCTTTCAATTTCCACTTTCAAAGAAACTACATTTTTCCCTTCAAATTCACACTTATAAATTCCTGAAAACCGTGAACTGCAATTAGCTGCAAGTCAATTCCATTAGTTCTTGAAAACTTGCCTCAATATTTACTATCCACCTCTTACCTTTGCTGTTTAGATTCAGATTTTAGTTGCCAAAGTTTTTGTTTCATGTCAAAGATTTGTGCAAACTTTATGGAGAGAACTTCTTATGCCACTTGAATTATTTAAAAGCGAGCTTGGGGCTCTCAAGGTTTTTAGTCGGAAAATTCTGTAAAGTGAGAGTGAAAAAGATGTTTATATTTGGAGGGATTTTCTCCGAGTGTGTTGGCTGTTTTGCTGTCCAGCTGAGGTGGCTGCTTCTGCTGCTGCCTCAGCAGCAAACAAATGGAGTACGGAATGGGGATGATACGAGCTGGCGGAGATGGGGTTATCCTGATTGTTTAGGACAGGACCTCGGCAAACAAGCGGGCATATCTGCATATAAGCCGGGCCCAGAGATGGGGGGAAACTCTGGCCACGGGGCAAAACTTTAACAAGCACTTAAGTATTAATCATGGAAATCAGAGGCAGCTGCGCCCCCTTCTTGGTCTACTTGCTGTGTGGTTAGTGTGTGTGTGGGGGAGGGGGAGGGGAGGGGATAAAGCCAACGGAGAAAGCCGAAAGTTTGCCACGTTGGCTATCAATGTCACAGAAACGGAGCGCCTAATGAGGCATTAAACTTAACTGCTCAACTTTGCGCCTGTCAAGCGCTTATTAAATTTACCGTTTTATTGGTCCAACAACTTGGTGTTAAATATGGACCCACCGCCCTCTCATCCTCTCCGGTGGTCAGTGGGCGTGGCCCCCAGAGGCGGAAATGGGGCGGCAACGGCGGCCACGTCGGCGGCGGGCTTTAAGTGAAATCAGATTACGTTGTTTATCGTTCACTTGGTAACCAGGCGTGTGTCCTTTTGCTGGAATTTCCCGGAAAAATCTTCGCTCGTCCCGGGCCCGGCTGCCGCATTTAAATAGTTGCCAAGTTCAGCAAATTCTATTCAATGTAGTTAATTTCGTTTCTCTCTGCAGGAAATTGTATTACCCATTTATTTAGTCAAATTCTGCTGCGGCTGCTGGGTATATGGGTATATAGGGGGGCGTGACTGTGTTTTCGAGTGCTTCGAACTCGCATTAACGCGTAGTTGGAAGTTTTTGCGTGTAATTGGATTGCAAACTTCCGCCGAAATGGGCGCAAATACAATAAATAAATTGCAGGCGGACAGACAAGTACGAAATCGGATTTGGCAGGCCCATCGCCATTAAAGGGGTCAGTCATTCGGACTAAGAGTGTCATGGTAGTTTCTTCCCCGAATATCTTTTGGTATATTTAAAAATAGCATATTCTCTGACTTCATGGAAAATGTACGGCTTTTCATGTTGTCTTTTGATGAATAATTGATGAAGACCCAGAGCTTGATTTTTTGGAAACGTTTTATAATGCAGAAGCTAAGCCTGGAAAGCCTAAGAAAACATGTAAACCCATTTTAAACTAGTAGAAGAAGTTCTGTAAAGTTTTTTGATGGTGAAAAGTAAAAACCTTTAAAGTTTTGTATATAAATGTAAGGTTTCTGGGTCATAAATAATGTACATCCCATTAGCTTTAAGGCTTTACGTTGTTTTTTCCAATTTTTGTTGTTTTAATTGTTGTTTAATTTAATTCTAAATTCAAACTGTCTGAGAAAACATTTAAGCCCACTTAAAACTAGTAGTTAAAGTCCTAGAAGTTTTCCAAGACATTAAACTTAAACCTTTAAGGTTTATTATATAAATAAAAGTTTTTTAGATCAAACTTAATAGTAATCCCTTTAATTTAAAGGTTTATCGTTCTAAAAACCAAATTTCAAGTGATTTTTCCCGTTTCCATAGCTTAAAAATATTTATTCCATATAAAAACTCTTTTATATTAAATCTCCAACCCTGTAAACACTCCTTATTTATCGTGAAACTGCTCTTTAGTTTCCCCCTTAAGGGTTTTCTTTTTGTTTCTAAGCCAGACAGACAAACCCATTTGATATGGCTGGAAATTGAATGAAATCGGTTGCCATGTTTACGGCGGGATCAAAAGACCATCCTCAAGGATGTGCTCGACGTTGGTATTTCCATTTCCCAATCCCAATAGCAATAGCAATCGCAAATCAAGGCACACTAAATGTGATATCCTATTCCCCCGAAAAAATGATTCGCCCCCGAATCCAACACGTCGAGAATTATTGAATTGATGTTTCCCGATAAGCCCCAAACTCGATTACCACCTGTCAATCCCCGAACTCCGGAGAACTCAAACTCGAGCAGCCGTCGTCCGTCCCCCACAATCCACAATCCACCCAATCATTCTCATATTCCTGTTTGCACAGCCAACTGAGTTGGGGGAATCCCCAACCAAGCCTGCCTCGAAAGTATTATGAAATATTTATGCACACGCCATTGCGGATATTCACTCAAAAGTGGTGAGTGCCGCCGCCGAATGATGCCGAGTGGAGCGTGTGAGGAAAGCTCTCGAATAGTTGCAGCTCGCTGGAAAAGCGGAAAATTGCGGAGAACCCCGAACCCAGCGAGAGCGAAAAGAGAGCTGCTCAACTGTGTTCTGCGGTCGATGTCAGCAGCAATGTGTCTGTGGCGGAAATGAAACGTGCTGCTGCCTCTATAAGTGTGTGAGTGGTGTGTGTGTGTGCGAATCTAGGGGTGTAGGAGTGCAGGAGCTGTGTGTGCGAGTGTGCTACGTGCCCGTGTTTGTGGCATTGAGTAATCATCAGCGTTGAAAATTGCGTTTTTTATGGGGCCAGTGGCTGTGGCTGCTGCGGCCCCAGGATTGGGGATGAACTGAGCCAAGGGGCTGAGGGGATGAACTCGATGGGGTAGTTCCAGCAGGGGTTGCCAAGCACGTGGGGGAGGGTGGATGATGGAGAGAAAGGTGTTGGGGCATTGAGCCAAAGTGCTGGCGGTGCGTTAGCTGTACTTAGCTTATATGCAAATGTACACTTGGATATAGATTGCTAGCCATTAACTTGGGGGTTTTTTTTAAAGTATTTTTTACTAGAAAAATTACTAAACTTTCTTTGGAGGTTTATTTTTGTAGGCTTTGATTTTAAAATCTAAGATTTGTGCTTGTCTGAATCTCTTATTTTTATAATCTGTTCTTAGAAAACTACAATTACTTAGTTCTGGCATTAAATGCAAAAGTATTCTTTAAAGAATACCCTTTTCCGTGAAAAATTGAGCCAAACATTTAAAGGAAAATTATTAAAAACGCGTCTTTAGCCATATTTTGTTGTCCTTTTTTAGAAAATGAAATTATTAGAAACTCCGAGTGAACCCTTCAGAAAATAACCCCTCAATAGGCCAAAAGTGCCTGAAAATACCTTTAAACTCAATCAAGTTAAGTTAAAAACTCCAGATTTTTGCTATCACTAGGCTCCTTTGCTATTCAAAATGTTTTAAATATTTTCAACTAAAGCTAAAGGTTCTTAAATAGCTTACAAATCATCTTATTCCCTTAAAAATCAATGCCTTTAACCTTTCAAGTCAATTTATTTTCAAATTAACCTTTTATTGTGCTTTGTTTTTTAAATAATAAAAACAAATCTAAAATTGACATCTTAGCATCAAGATATATAAAAGACTTTTACAGGCTCTCATATAAGTAATCTTGATACTGTTTTGATCAGTGTAAATTTGTATATCCTACATTTCGGTGTATCCTGGCTGTGCGTCGTCTTTATGCGTGTGAGTGGCACAAGTGTCACGGCATGCCATCGCAGTAAAATCCTTTTTTATGGCCTAGCCCAATGCCTCGGCATCAGCTCAGCATCGGCATCGGCATCAGCTCCAGGTCCTGGTCCTGGCCCGCTGGCTCACTCCTTCTTTTGCCGGCATTCCAGCGCAAAAGGCAAGGGCAGGAAAAATTAATTTCGCAACATATTCAAAGTGTTATTAAACATAATTTATTAAAACCGAAATTGTATAAAGTCTCGGGGCCCGAGCCAAGCTGCCCCATAAATTGTTGAGATTTTTGTCGTGGCTGCTGGGTTATTCCTGGTTATCCATGGGGTCACGGGGTCATGTGCGTGCCCTCGTTTGTGGCTGTCGCCGCTTTTAACGGCTTTTCGGAAATGGGCGTTCCTCCTTCATCCTCCTTACACCCAGCCAGGCCAAGCCATGTGTTTTTTATCCAGCTCGTTTGTGTGTGTGTGTGTGGTGTGTGTTTTTTTTTGCCGCTTCCTTTTGGCAGGAGCAACAAATGTCGCACAGTTAATGTTGTAAACAAGTTGTGCCCTGCGGTCGGCAGTCCTCTCGGCTCGTTTGGGGCTTATGATGTATGTGGCAGGCGTGGCAAATCGGAAATTTAATTTCCCGACCAAACGAGCCCTGGCCACATTCTGGTTCCAGTCCCGGCTCTGGGTCTGGCCAGAGCCAACCCGAGCTCATAACGGCCAGCTTAATTGCTGGCCATAATTTAGGCTAACCCTAAACCTAAACCAAGGCCCCCATAGAGCGGACCTCGTACAAAAGCATGTGTTTAAATCAAAATTATTTCCCTTTCAACGCGTTTACTTCCGGTTAATGCTAAAACCACCTCTGAATGGGTTGACCTTCTCTATTTTTATAGCCAAATAATTTATAGAGGATTTTCATACACTGATATTTTATTTTTCATATTTACCAGCAACTCTTTATTGTAAATTTTAACTCAAATTGGTATTTGTATCTTATTTTTCGCAGGCTCTGCTCCATAGCCACGATGTGGTGGCCCGGGATGTCTACGGGGAGGAGGCGCTGCGCGTCACCCCGCCCCCCATGGTGCCGTACCTCAACGGAGATGAGCTGGACAATGTCGAGGGCGGTGAGCTGCAGCATGTGACCCGGGTGCGACTTGTGCAGTTCCAGAAAAACACGGACGAGCCCATGGTAAGCTCCAAGCTGGAGACCGGGGACAAAAAAGAAAGCCCTAAAAGCGACCGACCGGCCTAACCAATGCCTAATCTCTCCCTTTTGCAGGGCATCACGCTGAAGATGACCGAGGACGGGCGCTGCATAGTGGCCAGGATTATGCACGGCGGTATGATTCACCGCCAGGCCACGCTGCACGTGGGCGACGAGATACGGGAGATCAACGGCCAGCCGGTGCAGCACCAGTCGGTTGGCCAATTGCAACGAATGCTGGTGAGCCCGCCAATCAATCTTGCCTCTATGCCAATCCCTATTCCCCCGACCCAACCCAATCCTTCCCTGACTTTTTCCGCCTGCTAATTGAATGTGTCCGGCCTTTAATCCCTTTGTTGCAGCGCGAGGCACGCGGTTCTGTTACCTTCAAGATAGTTCCTTCGTACCGCAGCGCTCCGCCCCCCTGCGAGGTAAGTTATCCAGTCGTTACCGGGGTTACTTCTTAGTTTTAGTGTGTATATCCTAGCTTAGTTTAGGGCTGACTAATCACCCTACTTATCACACAGAAACTAATATACTGACCATGCCTCTGCGTCCCCCATCATATGAGTTATGCAGTCCATTCAATTACTGTTCTGGTGGAGATTAATGGGCACTAATTTGTTAGCCAAGTTGAGGCCAGAAGAGGCCTTTAAATATGTTATTAAAGAGATGAAGTAAAGGTTGAGTTTTCTAGATTTAAGTTACTAAAAATATATTTAAAGAGAATATATACTTGGAAACGGGTTCCTTTTAATAAAACGTACTATATATTTGAATTTAAAGGCAAATCCTCATTTCAGGTTAAATATTTCCCTAAGAAAATAGAGGCATCATCTCTAATTAAATTCCCAAGCTTGCATAACACTTAAAAATAACAAATATCCTTCCCAAAGACAACACTTAATCCCATTTAATTCTTATCTAAATTGCTGTCCTCGAACCCCAAGCGCACCTTCACCCAAATACCTTGGCATTATGTCATTAAGTTCAATGAATTGGAATGTGCCTGCCTTTGTTTGTCAATTTAGCGAAATCAAAATATCAATGAGGATTAATTATAGAGCCATGAGAGGCACTCGCCTCCGCCTCCACCTTCACCCAAACCGATATCCATTGTGCGGGTAATATCAAAATCAAAACAATGAGGCACCGAAAGCAGCTTTCAGAGCTCAGAGCCAGTCGAGTGCATTGTGCACGTTATTTGGTCGGAAAGAAGTGGGTTTTGTGTTCGCTGGAATGTGATATTTATGGGCTATGCATGAACATATGTACTATGTGTGTGGGACGGATGGGGATGGAGGTGTATCCTGCAGTTGTAGCTATAATCCATTATGCAATTATTTCGCAGTGCATTAACATAACTCCACACTCTGTCTCTCTGTATCTCTCAATTTGACTTCCTTCCTTATGTTCCTGCCTCTCTTCCTTTCCACTCATGCCACCATGCAGCTTTTCAGGATCAGACCAGCTCCGGTGCTTGTAAGTATCACCCCCCCTTTCACCCCTAACAATACACCTCATTCACCCCTCGCTCGAGATTGCAAAAGTAACTTGAACCCAACCAACAACAGGCAGTAGATGGGCATATTCATTAACCGTCAGACAAGTCAAAGGCCACAGCCGCACAGGAGCCGTAAATTTGTCTAATTTATGTTCATCAGTTAGTCAGCAGCGGCAGTGATGTGGCAAGCACAGGATACGAGCATATTACAATTATGGGCCAAAGTTTGCAGCAGCCACACACTCAGTTGCCACATGGCCACATTCTAATTTACACAAAACGTATCCCGTATTAATATTTTCGCATTATTGTTGAGTATTTTTGGTTAGCAAAATTTTATGTTAAGACAATTAAATGGAATAGTCTCTTAATTTGTATAAAAGTTTTAATTTTATAAACAATTTGCTACATTTTAGTGTGAGAAGCCTTACTGAGATGGCTTACAATGTCTGTTTGTGGTAAAAGTGCCAACTCAGTGGTTGGGAAAGTTTAATTAAATGTTACATAAAGAGCTTACAAAGTCAGAAATAAATCAAATTTGGATTAAAACTAATAAAAAATACTCTAATTTAAAGGAAATACTAAAGACTACATGAAAAACATATAAAAAACTTAAGAAATATATTAAATGAATCATTTTAAAGCAGGAAACCCTGATTTATTAACCTATTAAATTAAGATTATATTAGAAATCAGAGTAATGCCTTCGTTGTTCTTCATTAAAACAACTTATTAAAGTGATTTCCACTTCCAAACTACTTGTATAATATTAGCTTTTTATTTTCCTAGCTCAAATCTTAATTAAAACCCAAATCCATCAGAGTATCTAATATTTGGCCACATCTGCTTGCCAAAGCTGCTAGTTGTAACTGAATTTGTTGTTTCTATATCTGCTTTTGACATGCAAATGAGTTTCGCATGTAATTCGGTAAGCCGAAACCCATTTCGCTGAGCCAGACGCCGCTCAGTTGCAGTCTCAGCAGAAAGTAGCGCAGAAATAATGCAAAAAAAAAAAAATACTGGAAATGAAAATGAAAAAGGAAAACCCAAATCATCGACTATTTGCTGATTTGAACTCAGTCTCTACTCTATTTTTGCCCTTTTTTTTCCCCGCAGATTTTCGTGCGCGCACAATTCGATTATAATCCGCTGGATGATGAGCTTATACCCTGCGCCCAGGCGGGCATCTCGTTCCAAGTGGGCGACATACTGCAGGTAGGCAGGGTCTATATACGATTCCAGATAGGAATCGAATCATTAATTATGTTGTTTGTTTAACATCCGCAGATAATTAGCAAGGATGACCATCACTGGTGGCAGGCGCGACTGGACACGGTGGGCGGATCGGCGGGACTGATACCGTCGCCGGAGCTGCAGGAGTGGCGGATTGCCTGTCAGACGGTCGACAAGACCAAGCAGGAGCAGGGTGAGTCCCAGGGGGAAAGAAAGATAAAAAAAGACTATCCGTGTTCTCTATGTGTAATTGGATGCTCGATATAATCAAAACCAATCGTATGCTATATGAATAATTGTACTTATATTGGAAGTGTATGACGAACTCGTAGTTACTCGAAAAAAAAGTGAAGGGAAAGTGCGCTCTCTCCTCCTGTCTCTTTGCTCTCTCTCTCTCTCTACGTCTCTCTTGAACACACACACACATGACACACCACATGACACCCACACACATCTGTACACTAACACCCAGAGAGTTGCATGCCCCAAAAAGTAGTCAAAGGAATACCTTTTCAAATTAACCCAAAAAATAAAGTAATAAAAGAAGGGAAAGCCACCAAAACGATGCCAAATTTCAAGCTAAGACCCAACCCCTTAACCCCCCATAAGCACACCTGTACAAAACTCTTATACTTAGTTGCTAACCATGATTCTCGCATCTCGAAAACCGATAACCGATAACCGATAACCGAAAACCAAACCAAGAAATCGCTATAAACCGTGTATGTATGATAATGTATAATGCAGGAGAACCGGGTGCTGGATGTTCCGCTCACGCAGATGGGTGTGATGGATCAGCAGGTAGTTACCATATAACCAAAAAAACCCACCCACCAACCACCACACCACACACCACACCACAAACTCTAAAGGAGTCTCCTCCACCAAGGAGAGCCGCCAAGACTCGTCTTTTAAACGTTTCTTCTTGAGTTCCTGTTATGCCACAAACAATGACACACTTAAAACCCGTACTAAACAGCAGACTTTCTATCGATAGCATAAAGTTGTATAAAGAATTTAGCCCTAAAACCCAACCCCTAACCAAATCCCAGCCCCTTCACCCACCCAAGTTCCAAAGTTGTAGCTTTCGTAGACGGCACCACTCTCAGCCCCCCAAGGAAACGAGTAGAACCACCAACCAACTCATGATCACGATTGCCATCAGCCACGAAGTCGTAGATGCACCTCAGTCATACCCAGTATTGAACCCCGCTTATAAACTCTTAAACCCCACTCTTTGAGAGACTTAGTTAGCCCCCAGAAAGTACACCCACAGACACACTGTTTACACCATTGCACGTTAGGCTGGCTTAAAGAAACACCGCATTTCCTAGGAAAACAGGAATCCGGATCAAAAGGAAATTGATTTATCTAAGGACCATTGTTATATCGAATCATCTAAAAGGACTTATCATGAATTCATTCAATAAGCAGAATCGTGCTTGCTTTATCTCTATAATGCCTGTTCTCTACAGCATGTTTGTGTCTGCTCTATAAGCATGCGGCTCTTAACCTACTCAGCTCTACTACATATCTATATATCTGTCCCGCACATAAAGCAATTTAATAATATTTGTTCTCCATTATAACCAACAGTTAACTGCTCCATCTTCGGGCGCAAGAAGAAGCAATGTCGGGACAAGTACCTGGCCAAGCACAATGCCATCTTCGACACGCTCGATGTGGTCACGTACGAGGAGGTTGTCAAGGTGCCAGGTGGGTTCGATTGGAGTCAGGAGGTGAAGCTAGCTAACTTGTTTATGTTTACGATTCGTGCGGCCTCTCTCTTTGCAGTTGGTGATCCGAACTTCCAGAGGAAAACATTGGTGCTATTGGGTGCTCACGGGGTGGGCAGGCGGCACATCAAGAACACGTTGATATCAAAGTATCCCGACAAGTACGCCTATCCCATTCCTCGTAAGTTTCAAAGCATATTTGTTTAAGGATTTAATCTGATTATCTGAGATGCTCTTTAAAATCGCAAAGGTTTCGCTCAATTACTTGAATTAATGATGCATAAATCGTTATATTTATATGGTGTTCCATAAAAATTGAATCACCATCAATTTTGGGCCAAGTTTGAGAATAAGCCATTGTTTTCTTTTAGAAAATCCATTTAACTGTGACCTTGTTGGCTTTTTAAAGCCCCAAATTGATTTATTAACCTTTGTCACCGAGTTATAGCTCTTTTAAGTCGAGAATTTATAGCTAGACTTGTTTCCTTAAAGTGTTTATAAGATGTAGAAGCTCTAGGCTTATTTACAAATATTATTAAAATTGTTTGTGGATAAAAAATAATTTTTTTAGACGTTTTCTTAAATCAGGGAATTTTTACGTCTCATAATTAATTAAAAATCTTGCCTAAAATATAATAATTAATGCCTCTCCTCTATTCACAGATACAACGAGACCTGCCAAGCCCGAAGAGGAGAACGGACGCAGCTATTACTTTGTCTCGCACGACGAAATGATGGCGGACATCGGTGCGAATGAGTACTTGGAATACGGTAATACATTCTCTCCAAAATATATCCCAAACCCATACTTAACCCCATCCTCTTTTAAAGGCACTCATGAGGACGCGATGTACGGCACCAAGTTGGACACCATCCGGCGCATTCACACCGAGGGCAAGATGGCCATATTGGATGTGGAGCCGCAGGCGCTTAAGATACTCCGCACCGCCGAGTTCACGCCCTATGTCGTCTTTATAGCGGCCCCCTCGCTGCAGAATATTGCGGATGTAAGAAACCAAAGATAAAGTGCGATAAGGCCGAACCATTCTAATTGCTTCCTTCCCTTTGACCAGTACGACGGCAGCCTCGAGCGGCTGGCCAAGGAGTCGGAGATGCTGCGCCAGCTGTACGGGCACTTCTTCGATTTGACGATTGTGAACAACGACATCAGCGAGACGATTGCCACGCTGGAGACGGCCATCGAGCGGGTGCACACCACCCCGCAGTGGGTGCCCGTGTCCTGGCTCTACTGACAAGACAGTGAGCTGGAATGCCCCGACTGCCTCGAGGGCTGTGACTGCGAGTGGGATGCCTACACGCAGGCCTCCAATGTGGCGCTCTACTGAAGCGGAAGACATCACCAACCACACCACAATACACCACACCACACACACCATTAAAGTATTACCAAGGCACAAACAACAGCAACAGAAGCAACAGCAAAAGCAACCACTACGAGGATGGAAGGATCACAGGATCGACGGATTAAGCATAGAAGGCGCCAGGCGCCGAGCTATATAATTTAAGTGTAAAAGGGTATTATGGGAACTGCGGTCGCAACGCAAGGTCGCAAGGACGTCCTTGAAGAAGAAGAAGTGTTAATTGTCAAACAACCAATTGTATTGCCTCCTTTTTATGTTTTAAGTTTGTATTATTTGAACGTATTTGCCATTCCATGTTCAGTTTTGTTATTCTTTAAGTATTATTGTTTTGTTGTACTTGTTTTTTTTTTTAATCAGCATTTAGTCAAACAACAGCATTAAACGCTTATGTAAATCTTGCACTTGTTAGTGTCTAAGTTAACTGGAGGTAGACAAATCGAGGAACCCCCAAGCACTCCACCATTGTTTTTACTCAACGATTATTTCCGGCAAGAGTCTGGTGGGAAGAGCGGGGGCGTTGAACGAGTTAGTAAATTATAGAGAAAACTACGTAATTAAATATAATTAAACATAGACACAGGAGGAGACAAGCATACAAACAGCAAAAAGAACACGGAGAACAGGTGGTTATAAGCAAATTATGATGTGAGCAATTTCAAGTGTTTCAAGCCAAGTAAGAACTAATTAATTACATATGGAGGAAGATCAGTGGTAAGGTCGCAAAGTGCACGTTTTAAATGCAATAAAAGGTAACAAAAAAAAAACAGCAGAAAATGCAAATGCAAAACCAAAAAAAAAGAGAAAGAATTAATTCCAATCGCAACACTTACACCACAGACACACACGAAGGGAAGAAGAAATCCATATAAAAATAACAAAATACCAAATTGTTGACGTTTAATTGAATTCAATGAGAAATGAGTAAACCACACACAGCCCAAAAACAAAAAAAGAAAAAATGCAATCAAACATAATAAAAAAAGAAGAAAAATCCAATAATAATAATTGCAGCAGCGTTTAATTCAAGCAAAAGCAAAGTAAACAAATGGAAAAACATAGAGTGAGCACAAAAAAACAAAAACCACACATACTAACTGCAATTACGAATTAAAATAATTAGCAAAAGACAAGAGTAAGAGGAGATTGCAGGTCAACGCAAGCAAAGCATAAACACGTATAAATATATAACAAGAGAGGCGAGGAGAAAGAGGCGGGAGAAGAAAGTAGGAAAATGAGAAGAAAATATGTATACACACACATATATATATTTTTCGAACAACTCAAACTCAGGTTGGATACATTGAAAATCAGTCAGTTCAATAAGAATAATATAGCGGAGCGCTTCCTTTTAACCCACAGCCAAAAAAATAAATGAGAGAAGAACCTAAACTAACGAAAGAAAGACCCAGAGTCGCTTTTGAATTGAATTGAATTAATCGTACACCCACACAGGCCCAGTAACCACCCAAGCAGCAGCTTCAAATTTTCGAGATACTTTACAATGACTGTCTTAGCAATCAAGAAACTAGATCCAGGATCCAGCGCTCAGTAATTTCGCTTTTCCCCTTATAAGTAGTGGAGACGTTGTCCAAGGCCTAGAATACCCTTTTCACAACTTAGCTTCCCTGATTTAGAGCCCAGACTAGGGGGCACTTGAAATCGAACTTAGCATTAAACCAAACACACATTTGTAAACACGTGCCACGGCTCTCCAGCAGTCCCTCAAGCCCCCGATACCTAATTCGAGCCCAACCACAGCCACACTCGACCCACTTGAATTTCCCAACCGCACACAAGACCCACAAGAGAAGAACACACACGTATATCCAAAACAATTCTATGGTTTCAAAATGGTTGAACAATTTTGCATAGAGTATTATCGTTAGGCGCTGGGCTATAACTTTTCGGTTCTGAGCAGGCAGAGGACAGAGGCAATGCAAATCATAGAAGTATCCCAAGAAAGGAACAACCGAACCTACCCGATAAAAAGAAAACTGAAGAACTAACTACCTACCCACAACCACAAACCAAACAGCCGAGTGGCCAAATTAACTAAGTATTATACCTTAAAGCGAGTTGGGAGGAGGAACCTTATAAGGAAAAAGGCTGGAGACGAGATGTACAGGCTCCGGAAAACACCAAAAAGTGAAGAGAATGATTAGGAGGAGAATGCTCAAATCAAAATCTAATATTTTACGGTATTTAACAATGATTAGGAACGTTTGGAACCAGAGAGGATAGGAGGGGAATCGAACCGGAAGGGCATCCCGAGAATGAGCTAGGATTTCAAAGGATTCATTTCGTTTCGTTTTCGTATTTTTAATTGATCCTTTTTTCTTAGCCGATGCGAGCAAATTGTAGCTGTACTCTAAGAATAATTTCACACTAAGATTAAGTAAAAATTTATTGTTGATATTACATAAAAAATGAAAAGAAAAAAAAGGAAAAGAAAGAATGAAAATTAGAAGAGACGAGACGAGACGAACCCAAGGTCATCGCGCACGGTGAACCGCATGAATTAGAATTTTTCTCTAATTTCATAAGTTAATGATGGATGATACGATAATGAGGGTAATGACGAGTTGAAGAATGCTTATGATCTCCAAAATGTCAATATGTGTAGATTGACGCGATTTGAGCTAATTGAGTGAATTGTTATTAAAATAATAAATGAAATGAATGGATCGATCGATCGGGGGAGTAGACCCCATTGATCGATCGAGGCCGCTGAGAGTTAGTAAATATCATTTAAAATAAATGATACAAAATGGCATTATATATACATAGTTTAAACATGGGATTAATAATGATAAATTAAAAACGGAAACAACAAAAAAACCGAATGAGAAATAGATAAAGATGAAAGACGGGAATGCGAATTAAATAAAAACGAGTAAACACTGAAATACCGAATTTTAAATACATAAGTTTTGAATCATGATACATGCAGCAAAGACAAGCAAGACCCCAACACAGCAATCGAAACAAAATTAATAAAAACAAACTTCTATATATATATATATATAAAGAAAAAACAACAAGAGAAGGAAAGAAATATACGAGAGATACAATTTCAACTTGGGCTTTTGCAATGATTTTCGGAAGTTGCCCCCACGTTCGCAACTCAAAATCAGAACCTTTCGGATTTCTTAGAAAGCCAGCGGCGATTGTTTCGAAGAAATGCTCGATGGACACAGTTGGGCAGTCAAGGCTACGTGACAAGCGGATGCCCTGCAGCCATGGGCTACCGACGAGATACAGATACATTTCTGGTATCCAAAAGCTTCTAATTGAAACATTATACACGAACTTCAAACGTTTGTCGCTCAAAGCTTGACCCAAATTTGTTTGCTTGTTTTCAAGGTAATGCGAATTTGATACTTTCGTTTTTTTTTCGGTTTTCGTTATTATATCTTTTTTTTCGGCCTAGACAGTACCAAAAGTTTTTGATTACAACACTGTCTGCTTGGTTCTATGGAAGTCTTGCGCAAGCCTCTTGGCCGGCCGGATAAACTGCAATCATTTCAAGCTGCTCTGGGTCCCTTTCCCCCAACCATTCTGGAGGTGGAAGCGACGCGACGACGTGCCGGGAAATATTAATAAGCGGAAAAGCTGTCCCCCTGCGGCAGCAGATGTCAGCATAGATATTTGTGCCAGGCCATTAGCATTAGCATTAACCATAACCATCGCATCGCCGTTGGATTGGAGGAGTAGAACTTCAGCTGGCCGCCGCCGGCAGACAGTCATTGAACTGCAACTACTGGTGGTTGCTGCTTTCGCTGCAACATTTACACGAAAAAGAAAAATGATTTACCTAGAATAAAAGGAAGTTCTAGGAATAATGGAATTTATTATTTTAAATTATAAAATTCCTTTCATTATTTGGACCATTCTGACCTTAACATTGGGTTTGGTGTTGAGGTGGAGGCTTTAATAAATAAAAATAAATTATTTGAGATCCTAACATGCATTTTAAAAACTTATTTAGCTTGAATATAGTCTATAAATTAAGGGTTCTATCTATTATCAATTTTTTTGTCTATTTAAAAACTATTGTTTTTATTTTCTGGCATTTTTTAGTGATTTTTTATTAAAGCTCGCTGGACACAACATAATTAAAGACTCCTTTCTTGTGCACCATTGACTTAAATATGCTTTTTTTTGCCTAATCAACCTTTCCATTCTCTGGCAGCAAAGCAAATCTCATTTGAATCTAATAACTTCCCACAGAAATGATCTGCCAAACTTGTTTTAATTTTGTTTGCGTGTACTCGACTTACTATAGCAACATGTTGCTGGCGTGGCGCAACATATATCGCTGTTACGGATGCACAATGGGGCAAACTACCACTTTCTGTGACAAAACACATTTCATTAAATTCGTTAAAATACCTTATATATTTTTTTTAATTTAAGATTTTTAAATTAAATTAAAGAGTTTAAGCCACTTACTCCACAAAATCAGTATTCAGTTCTTGCTATATTTTTATTATTCCAAAATTTACTATGTACTTTGGGTTTTAACCAGAAATTTAACCAGATTGTATTTTTGATCGACGGTTAACTTAGGTTAACTAATTTCATGTAAATTCAGGTGATATTATAAGGAACACGGTTCTTTCAGTTTGAATAAGAGGGCTCCGAATTACGAGATAAACTGTACACATATGTATGTCCGATCGCCTGAACCATGCTAAAGAACCAAACTGTGACTTGCTGTGAATAAAAAGGGAGAGCATCGCCTATATCTAGAAGTTTTTTATAATTTTATAACTAAATTTACACTTTATCTGTTAGCTTTTTTTGTCCCTAGGTCAATAGTCTTCCTGTTTTCATCCACAGAAATCGAGATTGATGACTATATCGTTTCAGTAACCACAGATCCTTTACATCTTTATAGCTACTACAAAAAAAAATTAATTCCCTACAAACACAAATAAATAAAAATATTAAATTCTATAAATATTTTCCTTTGGTTAATATAAACCTAATTAAAACCAGAACCCTTAGAATGTTGCTTCTCTTTTAAGTTATCAATAAATGCCACAAAAAGTGATCGTTGACCCCATGGTGCGCTGCCCGCTGCTGCTACTGATCGGCGGCTGGTTCGTTCGGTTCTCTCCGGCGATCGAGTTTTTGGTAGCCAGTTTCAGTTTGGTTTTGAATCTGCGCGCTGGAAGTTGTGCTGCTCGCGTTTGGAGTGTAAGTGCCTGTGCTGGCTCTGAACCGCATTCGGACTCCGATATTCGGACTCGGATTCCGGCTTTTTAATTGCAATTGAAGGCACGTCGCGAGAGTGTCTGTGCCAGTGACTGGGTACTTGACTTGTCTGTCACTCCGTCTGTCTGTCTGTGGTGTGTGCTCAGTGTACTCAGTGCTCAGTTCCCAGTTCCCAGTGCTCTGTGTGGTTGCCGAAACCCGCGCGAATGTAATCCGATACCTTCGTCTGAGCCGATCTATTGATAGAGCCGCTGCTTATCACTCGAGGGCGCCATGCGTAGAATCCCGACCCCTGACCCACAAAACCGTAAAGACCCGCCGACTTAACGATGTGCCGCTCGAGCAATAAGCTGTGAGCCCGCCTTGTGCAATGGCCCCTGGTATCAGACCGATAAGGCTAACCAGTGGCAAACCACTCTAGAGCTCGGATTAGTCTCCGCCTCCTCCCGCCTCCCGCCTCCGCCTCCTGCATCCCCTCGTCGGAGCCTCTTCTTCTGACCAAGAGCCGCTTCTGGCCGATGGTTACGTCAATTCCGATCCGCGTTTCGTGTTCTCGGTCAGGTAAATAACCAAAGAAAAAATATAAATAGCAGCAGCAGCAGCAGCACCTCAAGCCTCAGTCGGTCGACTCAAGACAACTTTTGTTTAACACCGCTCAAGGAAACAACGCACACGGAGCAAGCATAAAATTAAGCGCGATATAAACTGCAGACCTTATGCCCCGAGTCGGTGTCGCTGTCGGTGTCGGTGGTGGTGGTGGTGGTGCGGGTGCCCTTCGTCCGGCTTCACTCCAGACCCAGACCACAAAAGAGCACATAAAATGCGCATAAAGAATCTCCAATTGACTGAGCTTCAACAGTTTACCACCACAGTGATATACAGGCGGCGAAAAAAGTGATGTTTTTAAAGATTTTTTAAATAAAAAAGTGTTTAAAAAAAAGTTAAAATGTGATAATGATGTTTGTTAGCGAAAAATATACCTGAAAAAATGAATGGATTACAAAATAAATCTTTAAAATAATAACTATATAAGGTTTTTGTTGATTATTATCAGACTGATCAGATCCACCGTTCACTTATATTTAGGATACCCTTTTAAAATCCATTATGATAATTATTTCATTATTCAAAAAGTGATCTAGCAAAAGTATTTTTGTATGTTTAAGGTACTAAAGGCTAGAATAATGGTTAAAAAACATTCCCTCGGTCCTAAATAAACTGAAAAACAATCCAATATTTCATAATTTCTTAAATGTTGATCAATTTCAAATTAAAATATAAGTAAATCCTTTTTCTGAATACCTAAAAATATATTAAAATGGTTAAGAATGATTTGTGATTCCTTAATAGCTAAATTCTTCTTGATGAAGATTTTTCATCCATTTAATTTAAAATGCACGGCTTAATTATTTTTTAAAATATTACAATATCTAAAAAAAATATCTTATTATCCAAAAAATCAAAACATACATATACAAGAACCGTTTTATTTGCTTTTCTCAGTGCTCAGGGAGTCACAGTTGAACGAGTTGATTTTAGTTGCCTTTGCTTTGGAGTCCGAGTGCGCGCATTGAATTTTTGATTCAATTCGTCTTCTTCATCTCGAACTCCGGTTCGCGGCTTCTTTTTTTTTTTTTTTTTGGGTCTTTTGCACAAGGTTATGCGTCTGCTATTGTAAATACCCCCACCGCCGCCGAAAACTAACTATCATTATGTCATATAACTCATGCCATTCAAGTGGGACGACGCGCGGATTTCGTAGCTCGAGTTTTGGTTACTTCGACGTTTCTATGTGATTTTTCACGGAGCCATAAGCTCATTAGGGGTTTTAAGTATAGAATTTGTGACAAACCCCCAAGCAGCAGCGGAGGTTTCAGCCTTCGCGATCGCATTTACCACAGAGAACACACATGGCACAATCTCACAAGTTCATCATTGGGGCCAAGTTTGGTGAGATAATCGCTCGGCTCTGACCACTGATAATGGAATATGTTTATTTCTATATATATTTATAAACTGTAAAATCAAGCATTTCCTGAAAGCAGCGGCGGCGCGTTGGTAGTGCTTATTATTAGACACATAATCGCATATCGAGAGACCAGAGATTTTTTCTTTGTTCCATTTCCATTCAGGGGTAATACCATTACGGGCAATTTTCCTGTCATTCTTCCTGCTGTTGGCTGTGTTGTTTTTTCGGACAAGTTTAGCGTCGCCTAGATTTTATGGTTCACGTAAATTGTTAACAATTTGAGTGTCATCATGGCTGTTTTTCGACGGCTGCCGTTCGCGCTTGACTGCTCTCGGCGGCGGCGACAGGTGTGACTCACTAACGCGGCTAACACCCGGCTAACCTCTGTGCTTTTTGGACCGTCAAACACGTCGACGTGTTGCTGTTGCTGCTGCTGATAACGGCTTGAATTAGGAGCGGTTAGAATGGGGCGCTTTGGGGCAATCTCTTGGACTTCCTTGCCGGCCATAATCCGGCTTAATCTTGGCCAGCTAACGGACAACCGGTCGTCCGAGGCGAGTGGGCCAACAAGAAAAAACGGTTACGAGGCATGCAAAACGTTTTTAGGAAATAATTTGCAAGTCAAACCGTCGGCAAAATATGTTTCGCTGCTGCCACCGAACCAATTTTGATGGCTTTACTTTGCAGCTATAGCTTTTTTATGGCCAGAGCTCGTTCGGAGTCGGAGTCGGAGCCTGGGGCTAATTGCAGCCACTTAAGGTGATCGGAGCAGAGCCACGGCTCATCGCTGGCAGGTGATGGCCTCCACACTACTCCACTCGTCTCGACTCTGCTCTGGTCTACTCCGCGGAACTCGGTTCAAGTTCAGCGCTACCGAAGGTTCACGGTCAATTAGAGTCCGCATAAATTATCGCCCCGCTCATATATTGTCGTGTGGAAAAGCAAACACGACGGCCCTGCAATTATAGCCAGTTATCTTATGTAGTTAACCCTCTTAGCAATTACTTTGTAAGCTTTAAAATATATATTATATAAAATATATATTATATTTATAAAAAGAAAGACAGAGAGAATGCACTTTTTGAGTCTACGAGAATCGAAAACTAGTTTGTCGTCGGTTCCTACGTAATAATTGAGAACCACTTAGCGAGCCATTAGAATAAATTAACTTTGCACATCTGTTGACGTTATTTGGGAATTTTTAAAGGAATTTCTTAGAAAATTTATAGCTTATTTGATGACCCAAGTTGTGCAAATAAAATTTAATGGAATACATTAGTTATGCTATTAGTATTACTTGGATTTTTAGAAATAATTAAGCAATGAAATCAAGACGAGGATGGCATATTCTTATCAAGACTAATTTTAATATTTTAATTTTGACTTAAAGTTGTATACTTTACATATATGGTTTCCAAGGTAAAAATCTTTGGGGAAATCTCTTCTCATCTCCCCTTTTTTCCCATTTACAGTACTTACCTTGCATGCTGAGCGATGAGCCCGCGGAAGAGCCTTTTTTGGCTGCTGACGCTGGCGCTCCTGGTGGTCGGAGGAGGTCGCGAGTCCCAGCTACGGATTGGCAAGGCCATCAATATATTCCTGCGCTATGGATACCTAAGCATCTCGATGCGGGTGATACCTTTGAATGACAATGTTGAATCGGAGCGATGGGTGTTCAAGGAGCCCACCCGGAACATTTACAGGGTAAGTTTCGAGACTTCCGTTTATTGATTGCCGATCTCTAAGAATTTTAATTAAGAATTTATTTGCTTTGAATTGTCAACAGTTTATCATTTTGTATTTTCACAAGCAAAGTACACATTAATTAAAGCTCCCTGCCGGGAATAATACCTAAAGCTATTATTAAACTTATAGACACATGGGATTATAATGAAGCATCTCATTTCGCGATGAACCTCTATTAACCTTTGTCTACAATAACCGTAATAATTTTTTTTAGGTACAAGCTTGAAGCATTTATTTACAAATGTAATTTGTAATGTAATTTGAGAGACCAAAGCTTGTTAGATATTTTTATTGTCAGTGATATATATTAGTATGATTATTTTAGGCCAACATTTTATATATTTATTTATTTATAAGTGGGCTATTATGGTGAAGCCAAGTACCATTTGTAAATGAGAGTCAATTAACTTTAAAAGCTTTTGCCACTAACTTTAATTGAAGCTACAATGAAAGCCACTTATAAAAGCATTCGTTTTTATTTATAAAAAATGGAAATGTATAAAAAGTTATTGGGGTGTTGAGTGATTTATAAATAAATAATATTATGAATTATATTGTTCTTCTAACAGAACCTGAGTGGCCTAGCGGAGAGTCACGAGGACACCACGCCGGGCATCTTCCACGGCGACTTTCACATGGAGTTCTGCGAGAACCGGAAGCAGTTGTTCCAGGCTTACTTCCGGGACTTCTCCATCGAGCGGATGGACAAGCCCTGGGAAGCATTCACGGGCGGCTGGTTTCCGGACAATGCGGCAAAGAAGCTGGGCATCAACACCTCCTTTATCCAAGGGGATTACTCGTACGTCCTAGTGCGAGTGGTGCGGTTTCGGGAGACGGGTCGCCTAAATGCCGAGATCCCGGTGCACCAGCAACTGGAGCCGGATGTGAGGTCGCGAATGGAGCAGCTGGAAATAGGGAACATAACCTCTGCCGTGCGCTTCATAGACGCGGTGGGCACTCACTATGTCAATTCCTATACAACGGGCAACTCATTGTACCAGGTGTTCGTGTACAGCCGGAAGAACTACCGCATGATCAAGGAGCGGGTCAAGAGCAAGGGCCTGAACGGCCTGTCCAAGCTGGATCTGTACAACTACTTTGCCCCGTGGTTCGCCGAGCATCTCGGCCAGATCCGGTCGGCCAGCGCCAATGCCACTGTGGAGCGCTGGGCGCGAAGGAAGCTGCAGTATGAGTACTACGTGGTCAAATATGTGACCCTGCTGAAGCTGCACGGGAACAGCACCCTGCTCCGCTCGCTGGACTCGCTGCTGGGCAACGATGCCATCCTGCAGCTTGACCTCAAGTCGCTGAATCCCGTCTTCCGGGAGCAGCCCGAGAAGGAGAGCTGGTTCCATGAGGTTCTGGACAACAATATGAAGCTCTGGGAGCTCAACATGCCGCAGAGTCATCCCAGCCGACGATAATGCTCATATCTACGATGATTTAAAACTAAGAAGCATCCAATTTTTATAAATTTGGATATATTCAAGTCGTAGATTTCGATGGGATGTGCCTGGCCGCCAAGGATCAATAGTTCCTAGATGCGTAGTTGTAGTTAGGTCCTCTAGCGCGTAGTTACTGTTCTGCCTGTGATAGTTTTAGGTAGTTTAATTGAATCCAGATCTAGAGTAAGCACATCTGACTTGCATTTCAGCCAACTAGCCCTTAAGATCGCCTTATTGCTACTACTAGTACTAGCAGTACGAGTTTTTTATACTATAATTATACTGATCAAAGTCGAAAACATGCAGTTTGATTTATTGCCTACCTGGGAGCCTATATATAATTTTATCTGATTGAGCTTGCATTTCAACTTCCCTTTCATAAATTATTCAGTTTCGCCTTTGAATAAAATACTGCGCGGGAAGTGTGAAAAATACTGACTCATCGTTCCAGCTGGTTCCTTAGCTGCTGTCATGCTGTTTTTATTTGTAAATTGAACTTACGTTGTTTTTAACCTTATTAATTATAAATTTGTATATTTTCTTTTTATTGAAAGATTTTTTTAACACAGACCGTTCCTTTAAATTGAAATTTAACTAAAAAGGAACTGGTTAATTCCAAAGCTTACTTTTTCGATGTTACTTGAAACTCTTATATAGACATCAGTTAAGTTGAAAAAGCTTTAAAAATTATTTAATCAAACTTCTATATACTTAAGAATGTTTTAAAATTCCTTTTTGTTTATTATATTTGTTAACAATAACAAAAATCAAATTGGAAGGAGAATAAAATACTGAACTGGAAAAATACTGGTTCCCATTTCCAGCTAGTTCCAAATGTAGATTGGTTCGAGCCCCCGCTAAGAGTAATCAAATATAGTATTTTTAAGCGGTTCAGATAGGGTCACACTGTCTCTCAGCACGTGCGGTCTTTGGTATTTTGATTTTCGAAACTTGTTTTGAAATGGAAACCTTTAATAATTGTCCTGGTTTTTGCCCATCCTGTGGCTCTATATTACCCCCGCTGCAAGTCAAAGGCAACGTAATCTGCTTCAACTGCAAGGAGGAGTTCCTGCCGGATGGTGAGCCAAGAATTTAAACCTTTTCTGGAGAGCCTACTAAAATTAACAAATCTCTCGAACAGTTTACAGCGGCGAGAAGTCGGAGTTCACCATCCAGTTCAACACCTACGATCTCAGCAAGGTGTTTAACCGGACCAAGCACGAGTCCGAGTCCTCGGAGGCGGATGGGCCGGTGGTGGAGCGCAAGTGTCCCAAGTGCAACCACGACAAGATGTCTTATGCCACCCTGCAGCTGCGATCGGCGGACGAGGGTCAGACTGTCTTCTTTACGTGTCTCAAGTGCAAGTGAGTCTTGTCACAAAGTCATTCTACCGATTTCCCTAATTAATCTCTTGTATTTTTCCCTTTTGCAGATTCAAAGAATCAGAGAACTCTTAGATGCTAACAATACCTATGTACATAGACTTAACAACTAGTGGAAGTAATCGTGTTCGACAGCCTGCAAAATATAGAATATTCAATTGTTAATATTGAGCCAGTTTCTTGCGACTTGCAAGGGAAACCCACCTCGCTGGCTTTGAGGCGGTTTTTGGGATTGTAGACCACAAGATTCGAGACCAGATTGATTTCCACGGCGTGCGTGCAGCTGGGAAATAGGTTGTCCCAGTGAATGCCCACGGAGTTGGGAAAGCTAGGAAAGGATATGGTTATCATAATATTAAGTGCTTGATTGTTATGCTCACCGTATCTTGCTGTAGTCCGGCAGGGAAGTCAATTCCGGCCACTGATTCAGACGCGGACTGCCCAGAGTGCGGATGATGATGGCCAATTGCTCAATGTCGGTGGTTCCGGCGAATAGGGGCACTCCCCGCAGCATCTCCGCCACAACGCAGCCTAAATAATAAAAAATAACACTATATTTTCTATAACAACAATATAACCTTAAGGAAATCTAACCTGCTGCCCACATATCCACTCCTGTGCCATATTTCTGACTCCCCCAGAGGATTTCGGGAGCTCGGTACCAGCGCGTGGACACCTGCGGCGAGTAGAGACGCGCCTCCTCCTCGGGAAAGTAGAGACGGGCCAGGCCAAAGTCGGCGATCTTGAGCATATCGCTGTCGCTGATCAGCAGGTTGGCCGGCTTGATGTCCCGGTGCATCAGACCCGCCTCGTGCAGGTAGGCGATGCCCTTGAACATTTGGTGTGCGAACTTGCGCACCTGCTGGCGACTCAAAGGATTCACCTCGCTCTTCAGGCGACTGTACAGGGTATCCGGCTGATACTCAAGCACCAAGGAGAGGCCGCTCAGGTCGGGGTATATCTCGATGATGTCCAGGATCTGTTATTAGCAAGGTAATTAGTGGAATTTCTAGTTCTTTGCCAGCAGAACTCACATATTCCGACTTGCAGAGCTGCAGGGTCTTGATCTCCCGCAAGGTGTTCAGGGCTATGTTGCCAAACTTGTTCTTGAGGGCCACCTTCTTGATGGCCACCTCCTTGTTGCGCTGCAAATCGATGGCCTTAAACACGCAGCCATGGACACCCTCGCCGATTTTCTCGAGCATTTTATAGCGACTTGGCGCATAGTCGTCCATCGTGGCCACTGACAATTTTCAATTTGGTAATTGGCCCGAGGAGTAGCTCTCCATTTTTTCCGTTTCCCCGTCGTCCGTGGTAACGGCCACAACAAATGCCAGCTGACGGAGCCACCACCTGTTGCGGCGGCATGTTTACAAACGCCGTCGTGTTCCGGGGAGCTCCCGGGGGTTGGTTTCGGCCAGCCTAGGCCAAGGCGGAGCTGTCACGGCGGGACATGCGCACATCCTGCCACAAATTCCTCCTGTCAGCCAAGTGTCAAGTCAGGGGGATACATAATTTTTCGGACCCTCGCACTGCAAAAGTTCTTCGTTGAGAGTTTAGTTTTAAAAAAATAAGTGAATAAAATGAGAAAGGCGGCGAAGTAAAGTGCAACTCCAGGATAAGCAAAGCTGGTGGGTGTGCCTCTTGGGTTAAGTGGGTGCAGTGCGTGTGGAGGGCTAGGAAGAGTGCTCTTCGCGTGAAAACGGATACTAAATAATGCAGGGTCATTAAATCATCAAATTGCTTTGTAATTACCCAAACGGGTCTGCTCGCCCTCTGCAATTTGAGGCAATTTCGCTGGCGCTGGCACTGGCCTTAGCCTTGCCCCTTTCAGCTCCACAACTGCATGCGAACCCACACAGAAGCCTTGCCTTCGCACAGCCTTGGCTTGGCTCGGCTCACCTGCCACCTGCCACCGCCCACCTGGCACCAAGTTCACGTCCTCGATAAGCCCTATTCACAGTCAGAATCATTTTGCAGCCCACGCGGTCAACATGTTGCAACGGCCGAGTGCCTGGATTCCCCTCGTCGTCAGCCTGCTCTTCCTGCTGTCCTGGAGCGGAGTTTGGGGCAGGACGGCCAAGCGATCGGATGTCTACATAGCGGGCTTCTTTCCCTATGGCGATGGCGTGGAGAACTCGTATACAGGACGCGGGGTTATGCCCAGCGTGAAGCTGGCTCTGGGACATGTCAATGAGCATGGCAAGATCCTGGCCAATTACAGGCTGCACATGTGGTGGAATGACACGCAGGTGAGTTCGTTATCCTTGAGCTAATTAATTGATTTATTTATCATAATTATTATATGTTCAGTGCAATGCCGCTGTCGGCGTCAAGTCCTTCTTCGACATGATGCACTCGGGTCCCAACAAGGTGATGCTTTTTGGCGCTGCCTGCACCCATGTTACCGATCCCATTGCCAAGGCCAGCAAGCACTGGCACTTAACCCAGCTGAGCTATGCGGACACCCATCCCATGTTCACGAAGGACGCATTCCCCAATTTCTTCCGGGTGGTGCCCTCGGAAAACGCCTTCAATGCGCCGCGACTGGCCCTGCTCAAGGAGTTTAATTGGACGAGGGTGGGCACTGTTTACCAGAACGAGCCCAGGTATTCGCTGCCCCACAACCATATGGTGGCCGACCTGGATACCATGGAGGTGGAGGTGGTGGAGACGCAGAGTTTCGTCAACGATGTGGCCGAATCGCTAAAGAAACTAAGGGAGAAGGACGTGAGGATTATTCTGGGCAACTTCAACGAGCACTTTGCACGCAAGGCCTTCTGTGAGGCATACAAGTGGGTGGTTTTTTCATTATTTTTAGTTTAAAGAACATTAATACTATTTTTATATTTCCCCTTTTCAGACTGGACATGTATGGCCGGGCCTATCAGTGGCTTATCATGGCCACCTACACCACAGACTGGTGGAATGTCACCCAGGACAGTGAGTGCAGTGTGGAGGAGATATCCACTGCTTTAGAAGGTGCCATCTTAGTGGATCTGCTGCCTTTGTCCACGAGTGGCGATATCACAGTAGCTGGCATTGTGAGTATTTATTTAAACTCTCTTTAAAATATATATTTTATTATCTTTTTTAATAAGACGGCGGATGAGTATCTGGTGGAGTACGACAGGCTTAGGGGCACTGAGTATTCCCGCTTTCATGGCTACACCTACGATGGCATCTGGGCCGCTGCCTTGGCCATTCAGTATGTGGCTGAGAAGCGAGAGGATCTGCTGACACACTTTGATTATCGGGTAAAGGACTGGGAGAGCGTCTTCCTCGAGGCCTTGAGGAACACCTCCTTCGAGGGTGTCACGGTGGGTTTATCTAAAAAATATTCAAAAAATAAATAACTAATTTTAACGCTTCTCTTAGGGTCCCGTGCGCTTCTACAACAACGAGCGGAAAGCTAATATCCTGATTAACCAGTTCCAACTGGGCCAAATGGAAAAGATTGGCGAATATCACTCTCAGAAGTCCCACCTGGACTTGAGCCTGGGCAAGCCAGTGAGGTGGGTGGGCAAGACTCCGCCCAAGGACCGTACACTCATCTACATCGAGCACAGTCAGGTTAATCCCACCATCTACATTGTGTCGGCCAGTGCCTCGGTCATTGGCGTGATTATAGCCACAGTTTTCCTGGCCTTTAATATCAAGTATCGGAATCAAAGGTGAGTTTTGTACTTTAGCCTATGGATTTATCTATTTATTATTATTTTTTACAGATACATCAAGATGTCCAGTCCGCATCTGAACAACCTGATCATCGTGGGCTGCATGCTGACCTATTTGAGCATTATTTTCCTGGGTCTGGACACCACTTTGAGCAGCGTGGCAGCTTTTCCTTATATCTGCACAGCCCGGGCCTGGATACTGATGGCTGGCTTTAGTCTCAGTTTCGGCGCCATGTTCTCCAAGACATGGCGGGTACACTCTATCTTTACCGATTTGAAGCTGAACAAGAAGGTCATCAAGGACTATCAGTTGTTTATGGTTGTGGGCGTCCTGCTGTTTATTGATATAGCCATCATAACCACCTGGCAGATAGCAGATCCCTTTTACAGGGAAACCAAGCAACTGGAGCCAAGGGTAACTTCGTTTAAATCATATTTTAAATTATATTTAATAATGCTTCCTAAACACAGCACCATGAGAACATCGATGATGTGTTGGTGATACCTGAGAACGAGTACTGCCAGTCCGAGCACATGACCATCTTTGTGAGCATCATCTATGCCTACAAGGGCCTTTTGTTGGTTAGTTATTAATTAATTAATAATTATTATTTATTATATTAATTTATATAAATTTTCAACCAGGTTTTCGGCGCCTTTCTGGCCTGGGAAACCCGCCACGTTTCCATACCCGCTCTCAACGATTCCAAGCACATCGGCTTCTCCGTTTACAATGTGTTCATCACGTGTCTGGCCGGGGCGGCCATATCCCTGGTGCTATCGGACCGCAAGGATTTAGTTTTTGTCTTACTCTCGTTTTTTATCATTTTTTGTACGACAGCCACTTTGTGTTTGGTGTTCGTACCGAAAGTAAGACTGGTAGTAAGGAAGTTTTGTAGTTTTTGTAGCTGTTATACTTATACACGTGCAAAATGAATGTTGTTCCAAGCGGCGGCGGTGTCAGTCCGATCGGTGCCGAGGACTCGTACCGATCGGACCGATCACCGTCCACGGATCTGATATTTCCTTTGGTGTTGATACACATTATTGATACAGAAACAACACGCACTCCGATCTCGATATATAACACTACAGACCAACTATAAACTTGAACTATTCTCGAACCCTTGTATCTCTCGAGGAGCTGTAGCCAGGCCAGACTGGCTGCTGCTCCTTCTGTCCCCCCTTAGTCTGTGTCTATCCTCTCTCACTATCCGTAGCCGTTGCTTCTTCCTAGATGTAATCTGGGTGATAATATTATAAGCTAATCCATGCAAACCATTTTGCAGCTGGTGGAGCTGAAGCGGAACCCCCAGGGCGTGGTGGACAAGCGAGTGAGGGCCACGCTGAGACCCATGTCCAAGAACCGCCGCGACTCCTCGGTCTGTGAGCTGGAGCAGCGCCTAAGGGATGTAAAAAACACAAACTGCCGCTTCCGAAAGGCGCTCATGGAGAAGGAGAACGAGCTGCAGGCCCTGATCCGCAAGCTGGGGCCCGAGGCCCGCAAGTGGATCGACGGCGTGACCTGCACCGGGGGCAGCGCCACTGCGGGCAGCGAGCTGGAGCCCATACTGGGCGATGACATGGCCAGGCTGTCGGCTCCTCCAGTGCGACGGGAAATGCCCAGCACCACAGGTGAGTAGGCTCAGGGGAGAGTAGTTCCAAAACATGTTCATGCATTGCGCCCTTTTTGTCATAGAAGTTACCGAGCTGACGTCCGTAGACAGTGTGACCTCGACCCATGTGGAGATGGACAACTCCTTTGTCTCAGTGCAGTCCACAGTGCTGGCACCTTCGCTGCCTCCGTAAGGATTTATTTATTGAATTATTAAATATTTAACTAATTAATTTAAAATATATATTTAACTAGAAAAAAGAAAAAGCAATCCATTGTGGAGCATCACACGCATGTGCCCGCTCCGACCATGATGCAGCCCATCCAGCAGCAGCTGCAGCAACATCTCCAGCAGCAGCAGCAAATGCAGCAACAGCACCAACAGCAGCAGCAACACCAACAAATGCAGCAGCAACAGCAGCAGCAGCAGCATCACCAGCAGCAGCATCACCGCCACCTGGAGAAGCGTAACTCGGTGTCGGCCCAGACGGACGACAACATAGGAAGCATCACCAGCACTGTGGGCAAGCGGAGCACTGGGGACTGCTCGAACCTGCGGGAGCGGCGACAGTCGACGGCCTCGCGGCACTACGACAGCGGCAGCCAGACGCCGACGGCACGGCCCAAGTACAACAGCTCGCACCGCAACTCCTCCACCAACATCTCCACCTCGCAGTCGGAGCTGAGCAACATGTGTCCGCACACCAAGCCCAGCACTCCGGGTGTGATCAAGAGTGAGTCCCTTAAACCCTAAACAAATTAATAGACACTTATTTGGAGACTTCTCCCCCGTTATAGCTCCCACTGCCTCGGACAATCGCCGGACCAGCATGGGCTCCGCCCTCAAATCGAACTTTGTGGTGTCGCAGAGTGACCTCTGGGACACGCACACCCTGTCGCATGCCAAGCAGCGCCAGTCGCCGCGCAACTACGCCAGTCCGCAGCGCTGTACGGAGCACCATGGCCACGGGATGGGTATGGCCTACGAAACGAACACCACCTCGCCCATCCAACGGTCCGTGTCCGAGAAGAACCGGAACAAGCACCGGCCGAAGCCGCAGAAGGGCACGGTGTGCCAGAGCGAGACGGACAGCGAGCGGGAGCGGGATCCGCCGCCTAGCAGCCAGCCGTGCGTGCAGCCGCGCAAGATCAGCCGGAACTCCAGCATCCAGCACGCCGCCCACCACCACAGCTCGCCGAATGTGGCGCCGGATAAGCAGAGAAGCAAGCAGCGCGGCAAGCACGAGAGCAGCAGCATCTACGGCGCCAGCAGCGAGACGGAGCTGCTCGAGGGCGAGACCGCAATCCTGCCCATCTTCCGAAAGCTCCTCACCGAGAAGAGCCCCAATTACCGGGGCCGCAGCGTCGTGGGCCAGAGCTGCCCGAATATATCCATCAAATGCGATATCGTCGAGTACTTGTAGGCGATGCATGTAGTCAAGAGCTCCTCCTATTGTTAGACGATCGAATCCAGTTGCAGTGTAAAGAGATTACCTTTGTTTTTTCGCGTTATGCATCTACGAACTATGTGAAGCAGGAACCACACCATTTAGAGAACTAGTAGCAATGATATGAGATAGTTGAGAAATAAATTACGATTTAACTTAATCTAAATCAATGGGAGTTTGCTGATTTTTTTGGGAAATTACTTTTGATGATACGGCTTTGACACTAGCCAGACCTTTTTATATTTCGAGTACGGTCACTCCGCTTATGAGGGTACGACACTCGGAAAACTTTATTTAATTCAAGTTTTTATGGGAACACATTTTGTTATGAGTTGGGAGTGTGGTCACACTGGTTATGCGGTTATAACAATAGCAAAACTTTATTTATTTGGTTTTATTTTGGAATACTTTGTATGTGTTGTTTTGTTAGGAGTTGGGAGTATGGTTACACCGATTATGTGGTTATGACACTGAAAAAACTTGCTTTACTTTGAGTTTTCAATATAATGTGTGTTGTTTTCTTTGGTTTTCTTTAACGGTCACACCAATTAAGAGGGACTTAAGCTTTTGGTTGAAATATGCATGCTTTTCGCTGAACTATGGACTCCTGGACTGATGCATGAATTCCTGAAAATCACAAATTGAAATATCAAATATCATATTAAGATTTAAACCTATTTTGAGTTTAAAGATCACATATTTCTCACTGTGTACAAGCATATACGGCAAAATTTAATTTATTTCATGGTGCAAAAGATTGTATAATGAGAGATGGAACTATTGCAGAGCGATGCGCCGGAAATGATTGTTGAGGGGACCCTCGTCCGAGTAGCCGGCGATTTCCTGGGGAATGATGCCAGACTCCTCGATGGAGGTGCAGGGCCGGCACATGCACTCCAGCGGCGCCTTGGTCAGCACCTTCTTGAACTTTCGCTCGCCGGGCTTCACCTTGGGACAGAAGAGCGAGACGGCGGCCTCCCGTTCGCCGGACTCCTGGCAGCACATGCAGGAGCGCTCCATCTGCCAGATCTTACTGCCGGATACCTTTGGGAAAATTTATGGAAATGGGGAAGTGTTTTTTTTTTGAAAGTAACAAGACCCAACCTGGATATAGCTGGCGCAACGACCCACGCAGGCGAATGAGGGTATGGGCTTGGGCACACATCCGGGATACTGGAGCACATGGATGACGGGCGTCACCTGGCAGTCGTCGCCCAGATGCGTGATATCTGGAAAGGGAAGTGAAGTCCCTCAGAGCTAAAAACAAAATATAACTAGATCTAATATCCTCGTACCATTATCGGTGGCGGCCACCGCGTTGTCCGCCTGGGCGGTGCACAGCTTCAGTAGGCTGACCAGGACGCAGTACAGCAGGACCAAGACAAAGACCTTGTTGTTCTCGTGGCGTAGCAGGTGGCGCAGCATCTCGTCGGCCCGACTGCGAGTGTGTCTCGCGAGGAATGGAAGACGCTGCCCGCTGCCGGCGGCCTTATATGTACCGTCCTGGCCAGCGGAAGCCGCAGTAATGGCCCGACTGCGTGAATTATGGCCTAATAAAGCTCCGAGCCGCCCAAACCTTTTTGCCTAGTAATTGCGTACACGAAAAGGGCATTTCTCCCGCGGCGCTTGACCACGCCAATCTCTTTATTTTCCCTCCACACACACACACATTAGAGCCTGGCCAACAGGCTGACCAACGCCAGCAGCAGCACCACAATGGATGTGGCTTCCTGCCCGGAACTGCCGTTCCTGTGGCTCAGATAGATGACCAGTTTGTCCAGACGCTGCTCCGCAAACTGCAGGTTCTGCTCCACCTTCTCCAGGGCCTGGGAGAGCACCGAGGCCGACTGTCCAAAGAGCTCCTGGTTGTTCTGGTAGAACTCCTGGAAGCGCTGCTGCTGCTCGCGGGTGGTGAAGTATTCAGACATGTCGCTGAGCACCTCGGCTGTGTCCGACCAGCTGCCCAGACTGGAAGGGAAATAATTATTTAAATAATTAATTAATTAAAAGATATTTTAAGCCCCGAACTTACTCCTGAGCCAGCTCGGTAATGGTCTCGGTTATCATGTCATAGATGGGCTGCACCAGGTCCGGATTCTGCTCGTACAGTCGGGCTATTCCGACTTTCTTGTGCGCCACACTCTGCGAACCATTCAGAATCACCCGGTAATAGTGGGTCTCATAGCTCCTGGTACAACTGGAGGCATACCAGAGCATCTCCTTCTCGCTGGGACGGGTCTCCAGGTAATACATGCCCCAAACCAGGGAGTAGGTATTAAAGTCGCTTGCGGCGGCACAGTAGTAGGTTTCCCTGTAATCCGGAGAGGGCTGCTCTGTCGCCGAAGCGAACTTCACGTAGATCTTTTCGCGGCATCGGCTGGCCTGGTACCTGCACAGCCAGGTGACCAGCTTGTTCCGATGGGCCACATCCAAGGGAGTATCCTCCGCACTCCAGCCCACGCCCAGTTTCTCGAACGCAGCCTCTGTGATGTCGGTGAGGTAGCTCCTGAAGTGGGGCAGCTGCCACGGTGTCAGTCGCTTGGCCACCAGATTCAGGTTCTCGTAGAGGGCATACCAGGGCACATAGTCCAGCTCCTTGCTAAGGTACTCCAAGAACTCAAAGACCTCGGCATAGTCGAGGTAGCCAACTCGAGCAAAGTTAAACAGATCGTCGACGATCTGGGCCCGGTTCTCGACTGGAATGCCACTGTGGTTGGCGGCACTGAGGGCCACCTGCAAGGCACCCATCAAGGTGGGATCGTAGAGCACCCGCTGGTAGTTGGACTGCCTCAGATTGAGCACGATCCAGTCGATCTTCTCCTCGAAGTACAGCCTCAGCATGTCCGTGGTCTTGTCCATGTACGTAAAAGGTGTCAGGTTGTAGAAATTGGGGGCCAGATTGGTGGCAAAGGTGATGGGCACCGTGTACCTCAGAGTGGCATCGCTGCCATCGCTGGGATTCAGCAGGAATCGCTTTTGCTCCACATAGATGAAGTGGTCACCGGACACGTTAACCATCAGCATGGGATAGCCCACCTGCTCGGTGTAGTCGGCGAAGAAGTTCACCAGATTTAGAGTGGGAGTTTCCGGCCAATGTTCGTAGAGGAAATAGAACAAGTTCTGGGGGATTGTGTTGGCCAAGTGGCTGGAAAGGGAGAAAAAGAAGGAGATCGTTACAAGATATATGCTTTCAGGAATTAACCTTCCACCCACTATTGCTTCAGGTAGCTCCTGATGGCCGTGTCAAAGTTATCCGCGCCCATGGCATTCCGCCACATCCTCACCACGCAGGCTCCCTTGGCATAGGTGATGGCACTGAACTTGTAGGCGATCTGGGCGGGCGTTTGGATCTCCGACTCTGGACTGCTCAGCGGCTGAGAGCTGTTCCTCGCATCTGTGCCGAAGATCAGCTGCATTTGGCGCACCACGAACTGCTCGTCCAAGTGGTACTCCGGAAATAGCTGGTTTGCCATGAAGTACTCGTAGTAGCGGGCAAAGGCCTCGTTCAGCCAGAAGTAGCTCCACCAGGCGAAGGTCACACTATCCCCAAACCACATGTGCGAGGTCTCGTGGGCAATGATGCGAATGGCGTACTCCTTGTCCGACCAGTCGTCCGAGTAGCCAGGCTCCTGGACCAGCACTCCATCGCTGTAGATGATGAGGCCCCAGTTATCCATGCCGTTGTGGGGAAACCTGGGGGAGCTGGCATACTGCAGAACATCGTTGCCCAGCTCCCGGTAGGGACTCTGGAACAACTCCTCGTAGGCGGGCACCACCAGCTGACCCACGTGGTAGCTGAACTCCGTGTAGTTGTGGAACTCCGGGCGGGTCAGGACCGAAAACTCGCTGACATTGCCACGGGCCGAGAAGCTGGCGACCATGAAGGCCAGCAGGTAAGTGGACATGACAGGCGACTCCTGGAAGTGATCCACGAAGCGATCCTGGCTGGAATTCCATAAAGGAGGGATTATAGTTATTACAAATTAGAAAACCCCCTGAAATACTCACTCTGCGGATGTGGTCTCCATCAGCTTGGTGTTGGCAATGGCTTGGTATCCCTCGGGCCTCTCGATCTGCAGCAGAAACTTGGCCTTCATGGCGGGCTCATCGAAGCAGGGCAGGACGAGGCGGGCATTGATGCGCTGCATCTGCGTGACGGCCATCCACTTGGAGGCATTGGTCCCCTGCTCCACATAGCTGGCGGAGAAGAGTCCCACCATGTCCGTGCGAATGCGTCCCACATACTTGAAGCCCAGCGTGTAGTCCCGATCCGCCTGCAGGGCCTGCGTCAGCGGTACATTCACCTGCTGGGTGGTAGCGTCATAGGTCAGCCGGTCGCTGGCGATAAGCTCCACCTGCGCACCCGTGGCGCCATCAAGCAGCCAGCACTCCGATATGTTCAGGCCATCGGCGTGGAGTGTAATCTCTGTCACTGGCTCGCTCCCGGCCAGCCGGAGAGTGATGGCCACTTCGCCGTCGAAGAGAGCGGGCTCGGCGGCGTCTCTCAGCACGCCGATGGTCAGGTTGTAGTGAGAGGGAGCGACGTTACCATCCAGCCGGTAGCTCGCTCCCGCCACAGAGCCCGTCAGCAGGGGGAAGAGAAGCCACACGGCCACAAAAGATGCCAAACTCGAACCGATCATGGCGACTGGAGCTCGAATACTGAGACACTCTGCCGGATCGCCGAAATCAGAAGCGCAAATAAAAGTTCCCCGCGGGGGAGATGATAAGATTACGTAGATTACGCTGGTATCGATAGAGCCCAGCTGACACACCTCTCATAAATATTCCCAACGTCGGATGTTAAGGGGTCTTACTCATTAAGGTGCCAAAATGGTAATATTTATAATAATAGCGATCTATAAGTGCCGCTTTGAACTCTCTGTTGCCACTCAAAATTATATGTGTACAAGTACGAATTTACAGCTAAATATTATATATATTTAATATATAGATCACACTCTAATTAATTGGAAACAACAATTTGTATTAAGGCGTAACGAGTTTTATGGCTTGAAGTCCCAGGGAAATGTTAATTGGGGACTAAATTAATAAATAAATAAAAATCAAGTAGAGCCGCAAACTTTAGGAGCCCGAAACTTGTATGCCCTGGCAGCTTGCAATTTCCCTTGATAGTTATATGGTAAAGTCATCTGATCCGGCCAGTTTCGACTATTACTACATACTCCCTGTATTCAAAAGAAGGCTGTGACGAAAGTTACATCCAGATAAGTCTAAAACTAAGAGACTACTTGGCATAGAAACGAGAAAACGGTCAGAAGACCATGGCTAAATAGACCCGGCTATTGAGTCTGGTCAAGGAGGAATATATACACTTTATAGGTTCGGAAATTCTTGCAAACATCTGACTAAATTTATAACTTAATAATTATAATAACTAAATATTATAATAATGAAAAACCTACCTTTTAGGTCTACACCTAAATTTAATTAAATTGATCTTCAAATAGTTTTTGATTTATTTAGATTGTTTTTATAAAAGTATTAATCAAGAATTGGTCAGTATTCTTTTCTCAACTTTTCTTTTTAAGCTTCTCGTATACTGAGCCAAAAATAAAAACATTACACAGCTGTTAAAATTTATGCTTTCTTAACCATTAGTAATTGTTCTCAGAAACAACTTTTTAACTTTGATAATAGGCCATAAATAAATAAAAGCCCCATGCCCTCGCCATTCATCAATTAGCCGGGAAGTCCAGCCTGGTGAAATCTATAAAAATCAGCTGAGGTTCTAGGAAGAGAAAATCGATTGGAAATGATAAGGACCTAATGGCTTACTCATAAAACATCCGGTGAATAAATACATTTTCCTGGAAACTGTCCAGTTAGGGCAACAAATAAATATTAAGATAAATATAAGAAAAAATTATATGCTTTCAGATCGCGTTACTTAAAACAAAGCAGTTTATATTCCTTAAAAGAAATATATGCATATATGTATTATGTATAAAAGTGCCAGCCAAAGGTTAAACGCCATAGTTAAAGCAATAATCTAAGCCCTAGATAAGGATCTGAATCATTTCCGAATAAGTTTGGTATCTGACAACCGCTAAGCCTGTAACGATAAGATTTTATGGCCTAACGATAACCAATCGATGAGGGAATAGGCCTTGAATAGGTTATATTATTAGCCATAAAATAGTTTTGAAAAAAAGGAGGCCCTCAAATCCAATGTCTTCCGAAATGGCGGCAAGAGCTGCGCGTGAAAAATATATTAGTTTATAGCCCCGATACGTATTTATGGCGGGCACTTTGGTTCAATGAAATCCCCTAAAGATTGGGAGCTGAATCATCCCCGGACGATAGTGCCATTACTCGCACTAATCAGATCGTAAACCCAGTCGCCAGGGAGGCCATTTGAGCCAAGAAAATATACAACGGCGGAGTGTGTTATCTACAAAAAGTGTTTATTGGGTGCTCTAAGTGTACAAATACTTTAGGGATTGGGAGGGGGCACCTGTCCCCTATCGGGGGACGAACTAATGGCGCAGCATGGTGACCAGGGCCACCAGGAGCAGGCTCAAGGCGCTGAAGGCGTTAACCACGGCGCTGCCGTTGCGGCCAGCCAGGTAGGTGCGGAAGTCACCCAGCCGGGTTGCCGCCCACTGCAGGTTCTCGTCCACGGTCTTCTCCGCGGCGGTCAGCGTGGCCTGCGAGCTGCCGAACTTGGAGCCAGAGGCCTTGTTGAAGGCCACCAGGTCATCGCGCTGCTGCTGGGTGGTGAAGCGGGAGGCGATGTTAGAGATCACAGTGGCCACTGCCGAGTAGCCGCCCATGCTGGGAGAAAGAAGGGAAAATATGAATTAATTAAGGAGGAATTCATGGAGTTAAAGGGCTGCTACTTACGCCTCGGCCAACTCCTCGTGCCGCTTGGTGACCAGGGCAAAGACCGGGCTCACGTTCTCGTTGTTCTCCGTGTAGAGAGTGGCCAGAACGGAGGACTTGTCCTGTCGACGGATCTCGTCGCTGACGGTCAGGTTGAAAACGCGCTCGATCAGCTCCTGGCTCTTCACGCAGCCAAAGGAGTTCTGCAGCAGGGTCTCCTCGGTGGCCACGGTCTCGGCCTTGAACTTGTCGTAGAGAGCCTGGAACTCGGCTGCTCCTCCCTCGCGCAGACCCACGCAGTAGACGGTGCCGCGGATGTTCTTGGGCACGGTGGCCAGCGACGCGAAGTAGCCCTTGGCCTTGTTGATGCAGTCGGTGCTGCCGAAGCGACAGGCCCAGGAGAGGACCTTGGTGCGCAGATAGATGTCCAGGGCCCTGTCGTTGGCTCCCTCGGCGAAGCCGAGCTTGTCGTAGGCCTTCCAGGTCAGATCCTGGATGTAGCTGTTGAAGTCGGTCGTGTCGTTGCCCAGCCGGATGGTCAGGAAGTTGAAGCCGTTGAAGGCCGCCGTCCAGGGAATGTAGTTGGTCTCAGTCTCCAGGTACTCAATCACCTCCAGCGTCAGGTTGTAGGAGATCTGTCCCGCCCTGGCCAGGTTGAAGAGATCGTCAACGATCTGGGCACGGTTGTTCTCGTGGACACCGCCGTGCTCCGCCGTATTCAGGAGCTGGTGGATGGCGTGCCAGTTGTTCTCCGTGTAGTTGACGCGGTAGTAGCCCGTCTGCTGGACGTTGGCGATGATCCACTTGAGGGTCGCGTTAAAGGCCACATTGGTGGCCCTGCCAGCATTCAGGATGAACTTGGGCGTGGCGTTCTGGAAGTTGACGTTCTCGCTGTGCGTGTAGGAGATGGGCACCGTGTAGAGCAGGCTGGCGTCGGCTCCGTCGTTCTCCTTCAGCAGGAAGCGCTTCTGGGTGAATCGGACCGTGGTGCCGTCGACTTCCAGGTGGACAACAGGGTAGCCCACCTGGGTGGTGAAGCTGTTGAAGATGGCCTCGGAGCTGGCGTTGTGGCTGGTGTTGGGCCAGAAGCTCTGCCAAGACTCCAGCAGGTACTGCGGATACGAGGGCTGGTAGGAGCTGTGGGGGGGTTAAGTTAGTGGTGAGTCCTCTTCCGGTTCCGGTTTGGGGGTGCAGGTACTCACTATTTGACGAGGTACGCCTGCAGGGCCTTCTGGAAGTTCTCCTCGCCCATGGTGTGCTTGATCATGCGGATGAAGGAGGCTCCCTTGTTGTAGGAGATGCTGTTGAACATGCGGCTCAGGTGAGCCGGGGTGTAGGTGTTCTCATCGGTCAGCGGATTGGTGGCACTGGTCGAGTCCATGGCCATCACCGACTGGATCTGGTCCACGGGGAACTGCTTCTCCAGATCCCACTCGGTCTCGACGAAGGCGGTGCCAAAGTACTGGAAGTAGCGGGCGAAGCCCTCGTTCAGCCAGGTGTAGCTCCACCACTGGCAGGTGACCAGGTCGCCGAACCACATGTGCGCCTGCTCGTGGGCCACCACGGCGGCGATGGACTGGCGCGAGGCCAGGGTCGTGGCCGACTCGTCCACCAGGAGGCTGCGCTCCCGATAGGTGAGCAGGCCCCAGTTCTCCATGGCTCCCGCCGAGAAGTCGGGAATGGCGGCCATGTCCATCTTGTCGTTGCCCATGGTGTAGTAGTCCAGGTTCAGGTACTCGCCCATCTTCTTCAGGATCTGCTTGCCCACGGTGTAGGGGTACTCCGTCTGGTTGTAGTACTCGGGACGGGCCAGGACTCCGAACTCGGTGTCATTGCGGGATGTGAACTCGGAGACAATGAAGGCCAGAAGGTAGGTGGACATCTTCGGCGTGGTATGGTACACATCCGTGACGTAGTCTCTGTTCAGGCCACGGAGATGATAATTGGAATCAAAAGAAAAGGTGGAGAACTTACACTTGGGTGTGGGGATAGGATGCAATCTGGCGGGTGTTACTGGTCGTATTGAAGGACTTGTGGCGGACCAAAGTGACATCGAAAGTGGCCTTGAACTGGGGCTCGTCGAAGCTGGGGAAGGCGCGGCGGGCGTGGTTGGTCTGGAACTGGGTGGAGCCGATCCACTTGGTCACATTGTTGTGATCCACATAGTAACTGCGGTAGAAGCCGTGCATGTCGTCCTCCATCAGACCCGTGTACACGAAATGCAGGATGTATGGCGTATTGGCCGCCAGATTGGCGGCCGTGGTCAGCTTCACAATATCCGTATCCGTATCCGTCACGTTGACGGCATTGAACTTGATGGCCGTCGGAGTAGTGGTCACTCCCGCGGCGGGCTTGGCCCAGTACTCGGAGACCGTGTAGGTGAGATTTTTCGAGTGCAAATGCACGCTGTTGGTGGCCACGCTGGGAATCACCTCGATGAAGACCTCGCCGTCGAAGGTGAATCGCCTGGCGGCATCGCTCTCCAGCAGGTAGGGCCTCAACGTAATGTTGTAGTTGACCGGCTTGATGGTCTCCTGCAGGCGGTATTCCTCCAAATTGGTGGCCAGGGTAACGGGCGGCTGGACATCCTGGACCAGCGGCCGGATGCCGGCAGAGGCCAGGGACACACAGGCGGCCAGAAGGAGGGCCACACGCAGGGCGAACATTATAGCTAAGAGGGTTGGTTTTTAAAACATTTATTTTTAAAATTTATAATTGCAAAATTCTAAAGGTTTTAAGTGGAAAATTCCTAAAGCAAGAGTGCTTGATATTTATGCTTTAATGGATCGGCTTTAAAAATGCGATATTCGCATTCAAAATTATTGCATGTGTAAAATCTGGCCGTATCTAAATTAGATCATAAAATGTTATAGCGAAATATGCACTTATTAAGGTTATTAAAATTATTAAGGTTATAATTCAGTTTTAAAGATTCTAACGTAAGCAAAAATATGTATTAATAATTCAAGAAACTGTCCTTTCAAGATCTGCAGTTTCTTGAAAAATATTTGTACAAAGTCTACTCTTCTTTTGTTGATAAATATCCTTTTCCCAGGCTCGCTTGGAATTATCTTTAAAATCCACAATTAGACACTTTATTCCGAAACCATTCTTATATTTCTTATATTTTATCATCAATCAACGATCGAATTTCACCAGAGAATGGACTCTTATATAACTAGCACGGACACTCACTTCTTTCAAAGGGTTCGATCACGGACCCGGGACTAGAATTGATATTTCGCACGCCACTCGGCACGCGATTCGAATCGACAACTGAACGCTGCTCCGGATCGGGTCCCGTTTATATGGTACCTTGCCAGTTTCAGTCTTCGCCCTTATCAACGACTTATCTTTAGCCTTTTATTTCGGCCCCGATAACCTGGCCCGGTCTATAGATTAAGCGGCGATAAGGACTCGGAGCGGTGATTTACGCACTCCGCCATCGGTCGCCGAACCACTCCGACATGGAAGCCAGTGCCAGACGATGGCATAACATTTGGTTTCCGCTGCATTGCTTGTTTGTGGACGCCTCTCCATTTTACGATGCACTGCCTCCGCCAATCTTATCGAGCGTGATTTGCAGTCTTCCCGGAGAATACAGTAAGCAATTTGGGTCTGGGTTTGTTGTCTCTTGTAACACGATGTCATAGAAATCGGGTATAGATCCAATTAATGTACTTTAATGGACTAAAAAAAATAGACAAAATTTTAAGTATATTTAAGGGAGATATTCTAAAGAGTTGCAAAAGATATTTTGAACAGTTTTTTTATGTAGATTTAAAAGATATTTTACAGAGCTTGTAAAAAGGTGTTCGAAAAAATGTAAAGAATTTTTAAAAGATTTGCAGGGGAATTAAAGAATATGTTCTATAGATTTGATGCCGTTTTTATGGGTGATGTGATTTTTGGATTAAAAAAATAATTCGAAAAATATAATAACTTTTTAGACAAATCAAAGAGAGACTAGCTCGCGCAGAAACCAACAGACGGACAGACAGACAGATGGACTAGATCGACTCGGCTGGTGATGCTGATCAAGAATATATTTACTTTATGGGGTCGAAAATGCCTCCTTCTCTGCGTTGCAAACTTCTGGCCAAAATTATAATACGCTCAGCATATTAAAAAAATTAAAATTCGGAAAAGATTTAGTTTATACCCGAATGTTTAATATTGCTTTATAGAAACCATTGTATTAAACCATTAATTTAAATTTTCCTTAGCAACGGCGGATATAATTATCAATGATTTCACAATCTATACAAGCTTTTGGGGACTTTTATTTTATTGATTTATGAGTGTCCGAAACATTATTTATGGGCCAATTAACAGAAGTCTATGACCAATTTCAAACATTTCCGGCTTAGGTGGTTTCCAAAGAAACAACGCTATAAGTGTTCCAGTGGATCCCCAAGTCAATGTGAACAAACAAGCCATTATTTTTTATCAATTATCAACTTTATTAAACAAACAACCATAATAACTTGCTACTTAGATGTGAATCTCTTAGTCACCACTTCAAAAATACAAAGTCCTTCAGGGTAATATATATAATTATCTATAATGACAAGCAAATTAATAAATAAGATAGACTTCTTATATTGATCACTGATTTATTTGTAAGAAAGCGCAGGTGATAAGATATATGTTATTCTTAAGAATATTACTAAGACCTCTGTTATTTTAGAAAATCTATAAATTAATATGGGCTTCAGCTCCTTGTTGGTTATATCTTCGAGAGACGCCGGCCACGAGCAACCGATGGATTTCGTTGCCAAGGCCATGATTAGCGCTTTTGGCTGATTACGGATATATTTATGGCTCGCTCGTGGCCTGCGATGGATTGTGAACGTAAGAATTCCGTGGGTTTTATGCGCCTTGGATGGGGAAATTTATGAGATCGCCACTGCATCGATCACGCTATTCCATAAACCGCCCATAAATCCCCGAAGGGAATTGTAAATTCTCGGCCGAAGCCAACAAAAGTGTCTTAGGGAATTAATGGAATTTATTGGCGCACAGGTGCGAGGATCTACGACTAACTTAGGGGCTACACAGGGGGTGGAATCTATGCCAGCTTGGCGGCCAGGAGGCACAGGAGCACGGCCAGCAGGGAGGCTCCCAGAGCGGGACTGCCGTTGCGGAATCCGGCGACCCAGGTCATCAGAGGATCCCGGTTGGCCTTCAGCCAAGCGGTGTTGGCATTCACGTTGGCATCCACGCTAGTCTGTAGGGTCGTGGGGACATACTCCGAGCCCTTGACGGTGTCCACCAGTTTCTGGAGGGCCTCCTGCTGCTTGTCGTTGACCGTGTAGGCGGAGATGCCAACGATGTCGCTGTAGAGGGGATTCACGCCGCCGAAGCCGGTGTTTAGCTCGCCGTACTCCTCCCAGTTCTCCTGCAGGAAGTCGATGGAGGCCATCAGACCCGCCTCGCCGCGGGAGTATGCCGAGCTGAGCAGCGTAATGCGCTCCTGGACGCGCAGGCTGTTTTTCTCGTCAATGCTGCTGGACACAAACTTCTCCAGCTGCGTCGAGTCCTGGGCACAGCCCAGGGCGGAGATCAGCAGGCGACGCTCGGCCTGGTCGTTGGAGCTCATCAGCTTGTCGTACACGAAGTCAAAGATCTTGGAGTCGGCCTGACGGAGGCCGTTGCAGTAGACCTGCGACTGCAGATTGGGCTCAATGGCGGTGCCCTGCTCCACCAGAGCCGTCAGCTTGGCCTTGGTCTCCGACAGACAGTTGGGAAGGCCGACCAGGCAGGCGATGTTGATCACAACGTTGCGGGTGAACTTCACCAGGTGGTGCTCACCGTCTATGTCGTTCACTCCGAACTTGTCGAACTGATCCCCGACCAGGTGCTCCACGTAGAACTGGAAGTTGCCGTACTCTTGGTCCGTGCTCAGGAAACGGTTGAACAAGGTGATCACCGTGTTGGCTGCGGACCACGGCGAGTACTTGTCCTCCAGGGGCAGGTAGGTCAGCAGCTGGAGCAGCGTGGCGTGATCCACGCGGCCGCTGGTCGAGAAGCGGTACAGATCGTTGATGAACTGAGCTCGGTTCCGGGCATCGATGGTGTGGGGACGCGTGGTCAGGGTGTTGATGATCATCTGCCAGTTCTGGGCGTCGTAGTTGACGCGGTAGTAGAAGACGGACTTCTTGTTCAACACCAGCCAGTTGGAGCTGTCCAGCTTGGCGTCGACGACCAGCTCGGAGGTGTTCAGCAGGTAGTGGGTGGCCTGCGTGTTGCGGAAATCGTTGTTCGAGAAGTCTGCATAGTTGACGGGAATGTACCACAGCTTGTCGCTGGTGTAGTCCTTGTCGTTGGTGTACACCGACTGCTTGATGGTGAAGGCTCCCGTCTCGTAGTTCCTGGTCACGGTCAGCAGCGGCACTCCGCCCTGGTTCGTCCAGCTGCTCATCATCTCGGCTATGGTAGCGGGCACGGGGAAGTTCTCCTCCACAGCCGCCTTGGCGATGGCCGCGAACAGCTTGTCGGGATTGGCGGCGGTGTATTGGCTGGAGGGAAGGAACGGGTAAGGCTACAAAGGATAACCTCCGATATTTGTACTCTTACTTGTCCACCAGGTAGTTGTGCAGACCGCGCTGGAACACCGTGTTGGTGAGGGCGTGGCGCCACATGTCCAGAACGGAACCGGCCTTGGCATACGAGACCGAGTCGTACAGCAGAGAAATCTCCGAAGGCTTCTGGACAAAGTGGCTCATGGGACGGGCATTGGGGCTGGCATCGTTGACCAGAGCACTCTGGTAGGAGCCGGCGTGGAAGGTCTGGAAGATGTCCCACTCGGGATAGGCCTGCCAAGCGAGATGGTAAGTTGGGAAAGAGATTTATCCTGATCGGGGAGAAACCTACCAGATCCACGGCCAGATTCTCGAAGAGGGTGGCAAAGCCCTCCTTGAGCCACAGGAAGCTCCACCACTCGATGGCCACCAGGTCGCCGAACCACATGTGCGCATCCTCGTGCGACTCGATGGTGGCAATGTTCGTCTGCGTGTTGATGGTCGAGTTCTTCACATTGTACAGCAGATACTCCTCGCGGTAGGTGGCCAGGCCCCAGTTCTCCATGGCGCCAGCGGCAAAGTCAGGGATGCCAGCCTGGTCCAGCTTGGGCAGGGCGAAGGGCACATCAAAGTATTTGGACAGTTCCTTCTCCACCAGCATGCCAGTGGTCAGGGCCCACTGCTGGTCGCCCTCGGTTCCCTTGCGGGAGAAGACGCGCTGCGGCAGACCATTGAGCTCGCCGTCGGTATGCACGAACTGGGAGACAATGAAGGCCACCAGGTAAGAGGGCATGTTCACGGTCTTCTGGAAGGCGGTGACTCCAGAGCTGAAGAAGGGTTCATAATTGCAAGGATTTGTATTACTCAGTAGAGAGTTTGCAGAGGTTGTTTGAGGCGATACTTTAGCATTTGCTCATCTATGTATATATTCCTATACTCTGCCTCCACAAATATCCAGAAAGGGCCATAAAATATTTTTATAGACTGTGATAAGTGATAGAGTTCACGCGAACCACGTAAATGTTTATTGCCAATCATAAACTATGTTTTGATAGTGGAATATCGCTACGTCAAAGTCAGAGTTTCGTAATATTAGCCAATTAGAACACTGTTGTATTAAGTTATTGAAGAAAAATTAATAACTGGGCAAGACTTTTAAGGGGGTTAAGGTTAATGCGTACTGTAATAACAGTGAGAAGACTGTAAAGTAGTTGGAGTGAGAACGTTTTGAAGTGAAACTTCTTTTTATACCACTTGAAGGACGGGCACACTACACCTGTCACTGGTCACTTTCGCACCCGAAGCTCCCAAATTAGTTATTATTAATACGCTTAATCGGGCCTTTTTCATTAACCCTAATGATTTATGAGTCTCTTAAAATCAGAAATATCAGTATAACGAATTATTCTTATCATATTCAGTGTGTAAATTGTAAAACTCTCTTTTTTAAACTTCCTACCTTTACCTAATAAAATTATAAACATATTACCCATGATTCTTATGGTTATCCCTTTGGGAATACCAACCTGGAGGCAGTGGTGTCCACGGGCATGTTGCTAATGGCATTATAGCTGGGATCGTGCTTGATCGTGATGGTGAACTCGGCCCGCTTGGAGGGCTCGTCGTAGCAGGGGAAGGCATGACGGGCGTCAGTGCTCTCGAACTGAGTGGTGGCCAAGTACTTGGTGGCTCCACTCTCATCCGTAAAGGTAGATAGGTAGAAGCCGCCGTTGTCCGTACGCAAGTGGCCCTCGTAGTTGATGGTCAGCAGCCACGTGGTGCCCTCGGTGAAGGTGAGACCGGTCTTGCTGAAGGTGAGGAACTCGCGCTCTTCCTCGTACGAATAGGTCAATTCCTGGGCGACGGCGCCAGTCGTTCCCTGCTGGATGATGGTGGCCGTAAAGTTCTCCAGCTGGCGGGCATGCACCACGATATTAGAAGTTGTTGTGACCACCGACAGGGTAATGCCCACGGTGCCAGTGAACTTGGTCTCTCCGGTGTGGACATTCGTGGTCAGGCTGACGGCATAGTGGCTGGGGATCGTGTCGTTGGGCAGGCGATAGTTATCCTCGCCGGCGAACGGGACCACGGCGCGGGCATTGGGATTCTCCAGGAGCTGTCCGAAGTGCTCGAGTGGCGGGAAAGAGCGCACCACCGCCGCCTGGGTGGCGCAAATGGCCAGTAGCAGGACCAGCAGGATCGGGACGCGACTCATGGCGAAAACGCGGCAAGACTGAGCCGATCCACTCCGGTCAGCCACTTTTAAGCGGAGCACGTCTCCTTATCGGGGAACCACGCCAAAAGATTACCCCAATCTTGGCCCGAAGTGTCGTCTGGGAGTGCTATAAAGCCACATTAGGCCGTAAATCAGCCATTCGATGGCACGACCACTACCCTTTGGATTCCTATCGTAACTTGGCCAATGAATATGTGCTATGGTTGGTAACAGCCAAGTGGCTAAGATAATGGCCCATAAGTGTGTGGTGCTTTCAGATAGACACATGCTGATAAAAGCCCCAGAGGCGGAATTTGGAGTGGAGAGAATTTGCTACTAGATGACATCAAGATTTTACTGATCAGATCTGAGTGGATCTTACCTGAGCCACAAGTTAGATTCAACTGCTGGGCTTACTTCCATTTAGATCTGAAGAGTCTAAACTGAAAAGAATCATGATAAAACCCTCTCATTTTTATGAGCTAAAAGTATGTCAGATTCTTATCTGATTAAGAAAACAACTTTTATTTTCAGCAAGTAACAAGAACTACATTTTTTTTACTAGAACTTAGGTACAAGCTTACTCTGAAGACTCGTATATGTACCCCTAAATCATGATTGCTATAATAGACCCTTCAACAGTTGCTTTTGAGATAAAGACCCGACCACTAATCTGTGTGGGATTACTCAGCAAACTGGCAATACTAAGTAATCAATTGAACATTGTGGTAAAACCCAGACGTTATAGGTATGAGAAGTGGCCAAGAAGGTTAAAACTTTACGAATATCAACCTTAAAAATGGCCCTGTTCTTGAAGGTTCGACAATCATCAACTAATAGGAGCACCATTCCCGACCAGCTGTAAATATCCACTTAATACTCGAATTTCGACTTAAGACCATCTATCAGCACTTTATCGGCAATAAGGCTATTCCCAGAAACCAGATAAGATTGATCAGTTCGCAGTGTGGCGACTGCTAAAGCCATAAACCGATCAATCCAAGTAATCACTGATTTCGCAATCCCATCTCCGGGGAAACTTTGAGTCCCACCCTGGGGGAATCCATTAACGGAAATCCAGCGCCATCTTTATCAATTTTCTTTGAGTCATGTTATTTTTTAATTTATTATTATTGGACCTAGAGGTAATACTTGACCACAGGACTAAAATAGACGCAACAGGAGCAGGGCCAACGCACTGATCAGGATCATGGCGAGGGGCGCTGTCAAGGCGCCACTGCTCTTCTCGGCAAAGTGACCCTCAAGCCAGGTGAACGTAGGATCGCGGTGCTCCTCCAGCCAGTCAATGTTGGCCTTTATTCGGGAGTCGATGACGGTGTTCAGGTCATCCTGCAGATAGCCTGCACCGTTCTTCTTGACCACATCGACCAGGTTGTTGAGCTAAGGAGAGGATAGGGTTATAGGAAAAGACTCTGGTTATAACTCATAACCACCTACCCTTGTCTTCTGCTTCTCGCTGACCACATATGTGGCGATGTCCCGCAGTGCCTTGTCCAGGGGCTTAACGGTCTCCGAAAGGTTGCCGTACGCCTCCCAATTGGTCTCGAGGAACACCAGACTGGCGGTCAGACCGTCCTCGCCCCTGGAGTATGCTGAATTGAGCAGGGAGGTGCGCTCCGAGTAGCTCAAGGTGTTGGCGTTGTCCAAGGAAAGGGCGAGGAACTCAGCTAGCTGGTCCCCCTTTCCAGAGCAACCCAGCGAAGAAATGAATAGGCTACGATCCGTGGCGTCCGTAGTGGACAGCAGATCCGACTTGACCCGGCTGAAGATCTCAGTCGAGGGGGATCGCAGACCGGCGCAGTAGGCCTCAGTCCTCAGAGTGGGCTCAATGGCGGTTCCGTTGAAGAGGAACTCGGAGAGCTTCTTCGACGACCGAGTGTAGCAGTCCACATAGCCCACCTGGCAGCCCAGGCTGACCGTGATGATGCGCAGGTAATTGTTCAGGTAATGCTCTCCGGGAATCTCGTTCACGCCCATCTTGTCGAATACGGGCTGGATCTGTCGCTGCACGAAGATCTGGAAGTTGAAGTAGGAACCGTCGCCGCGAAAATAGCGATCAAAGACGGTCAGGATGGTGTTGGCATTGGACCAGGGGGCGTACGTCTCCTCGTGCTTCAAATAGGAGAGCAGGTTAAACAGGAACTTATGTTCCAGGCGACCCGTGGTCACGAAGATGTAGGCGTCGTAGAGCAGCTGGGCGCGATTCCTGTGATGGATCAGCCAGGGCTTCGAGTTGAGGACGTCGGCGAGGAGTAGGTAGTTCTGCTCGTCGTACAGGGTGCGGAGGTAGTAGGCATTCTGCTTGTTCGCCAGCAGCCAGCCATCGGCGGACACCTGGACGTCCGTGATCGTCGTCTCCGTCACATTAAGCAAGTAATGCGAGGCGCTCGTGTTCCGGTAGTCCGGATTGGAGGCCGTGGCGAAGTTGATGGGAGTGTACCAGGTGGCAGTGTTGCTGCTATTCTTGTCCGCCAAGTACCGCTCCTGCCTCACGGTGATGGCGCCCGTATCGTAGTTGCGGGTCACGGTCACCAGGGGATAACCCGCCTGGTGCGACCAGCTGCTGAAGATGTTGTCGATGGACGTCGGCAGAGCCAGATTATGCTCGTTGGCAGCCTCTTGGAAGGCAGCAAACAGATCCCACTCATCGCAGGAGGTGTATTGGCTGAATGCGAGAAAGGATAAAAGGGAGGAGCAAGACACAACCTTTCGATACTCACTTCTTGGTCAGGTAATTGTTCAGTCCCGATTGGAAGACCTTGTTTGACCACGCGTTCTTGAACATGAAGAGAACACTAGCGGACTTGGCGTAGGAGAAGGTGTTGTACCTTTTGGAAATTTCGCTAGGTGTCTGGACGTAGTGCGTCATGGGCACGGCACTCCTCTGGGCGTCGTTCAGCAGGGCTTTGTTGTACTCCTGCACGTGGTAGATCTGGTAGGTGTCCCACTCGGGAAAGGCAATGTCGATTGACTCGTATGAGAAAAGCGTTGCGAAGCCCTCCTTGAGCCACAGATAGGTCCACCATTTCACGGACACCAGATTGCCGAACCACATGTGCGCGTACTCGTGCCCGATGATGTTGGCAATATTCGTCTTCAGGTTAATCGTTGAGTTCTCCTTGGTCCACCACATGTACTGCTCGCGGTAGGTGGCCAGGCCCCAGTTCTCCATCCCCAAGGCAGAAAAACCGGGAATGAAAGCCAGATCCAGCTTGGGCAGGGCAAAGGGTACTCCGAAGTAGCCGGCCAGACTGGACTCCACCACTAGACCGCACCACAGGGCCCACTTCAACTGATCCTGCTTGTCTTTGCGCGAGAGTGCTCGCTGGCGCAGGCCATTGAGCTCGCCGGTTGTGGACCCAAAATCGGACACAATGAAGGCTATCAGGTAGGTGGACATCTTGGGAGTAGTCTGGAAGGCGGTGACTCCAGTGCTGGGGAAGAAGGCCGGTTGAAATTTTACAAGCTGTTTGTTTATTCTATTTCTTCATGGTCAACGCTGCGTATGAGTAAAATTATTGCTCATACGTAATGTTGTACCAAGCAAAGTGTAGATATCTTCCAGCATTCAGTACCAACCTGGACTTTGGTCTCATTCACTGGCAAATTGCTGACGGCCGTGTACCTGGAATCAATAATGATTAAGCCTTTGGAAATACCAACCTGGAGGCAGGGGTGTCCATGGGCATGTTGCTAATGGCATTATAGCTGGGATCGTGCTTGATCGTGATGGTAAACTCGGCCCGCTTGGAGGGCTCGTCGTAGCAGGGAAAGGCATGACGGGCGTGTAGCGTCTCAAACTGAGTGGAGGCTAGATACTTGGTAGCTCCACTCTCATCCGTAAAAGTAGACAGATAGAAGCCGCATTTGTCCGTGCGCAAGTGGCCCTCGTAGTTGATGGTCAGCACCCACGTGGTGCCCTCGGTGAAGGTGAGACCTGTCTTGCTGAAGGTGAGAAACTCGCGCTTCTCCTCGTACAACCAGGTCAATTCGTGGGCGACGGCGCCAGTCAAACCCTGCTGGATGATGGTGGCCGTGAAGTTCTCCAGCTGGCGGGCATGCACCACGATGTTAGAAGTCGTTGTGACCACCGACAGGGTGATGCCCACGGTGCCAGTGAACTTGGTCTCTCCGGTGTGGACATTCGTGGTCAGGCTGACGGCATAGTGGCTGGGGATCGTGTCGTTGGGCAGGCGATAGTTATCCTCGTCGGCGAACGGGACCACGGTGCCTTCAATGGCCTCCTGGGTGGCGGAGATGGCCAGTAGCAGGACCAGCAGGATCGGGACGCGATTCATGGCGAAAACGCGTCAAAACACTCCGGTCAGGCACTTTCAAGAGGAGCCCAATCTTATCCCGAAGTGCGTCGTCTGGGAGTGCTATAAAGCCGCATTAGACATTAATTCAGCCATTTGATGGCACGATCACTAGCCTTTGAATTCCTATCGTGATGTGGCCAATAAATGTGTATCAGTAGTTGGTAGCAGCAAAGCGGTTGTGATGATGGCCAATAGGTGTGTGTTCCTTTCCAGATAGACACATGCTGATAAAAGCCCGGGTGCAGGCCGGCGACTGCCCTTGATCTGATTAAGAATGGATCTGTTACTAGATGACTTTTCTATACATTTTACTGATCAGATCTGAATTGATCTTTCCTAAGCGATTAGTTACCTTTAAATGCTGGGCTTACTTCCATTAAGATATGGAGCGCCTAACCAGGAGAACCTTACTATTAAATAGTAAATAGGTTTTGTATATGGCCTGGTTGTGGAAAAACGTTGCGTTCATGTTGCATCAATGCTGCGTTCAATTCGATTTCAACTGGTTTCAATCGATAACTACTCGATTTTCGGGCAATCGCATGACTCCCACCACTAGCGAGCATAAAAATATATATGTTATTAAATTCGTTATTATGGGATTTATTTAGAGTAATGTTCCCCTTAAGGCACTCTTCGAACTTAGTTCACAAGGACTTCCGCCCAAAGGGATTCTTCAGCGGGGAAGTCGTCAAGCCCTGCTCGAAAGAAGCGTTGAACGGGTGGAGATGCAGAAGCTAATGGTCATAGAGACAAAAGGCAGACCTTCCAGGTCCGTGTACTTCAATATCCTGAAAACCACGAAAAAACTGATAATAAATCGTACGTGAATGTGGAAAAAAGAAAAAGTAGAAAAATGAAAACAAATGTTGCTAGGAACTTGTTGAGCAACACCCAAAAAAGACACATGTGCTAGGGACATGTTGAGCAACACGCAATTTTGTTGTCAACACAGAAGAAGAAGAAACGTACACAGAAACTTAATTGTTTAATAACTTTCATGTTTAGCATCCGATTTTACTCAAATTTTTAGAGGACGTCTGCACAAATGTATGTTTTTATTTAATAGCTATTTACTTAAAACAGAATATCACGATAATATATAGTTATACGTTTTTTATCATTTTCGAGGGCGGTAGTGGGCGTGGCCAAATTTGAAAACAAACTTGATCTGCAACGGCTTAGAATGCTGTCACCAAATTTGGTAATTCTGGCTCTTAAAGTCTCTAAAATCTGTGGAATCATACATACATACATACATTTTCGACTTTCACGAATTTATAATACTCTTGTACCCTATGGGTAGCGGGTATTAATAATATAGAGAGATTCTAGCTATTGAGGGGCTCTAGCTAAATTATATTATAAATAATATTAAAAAAAAATTTACGGAATTAGTATTTATTAAATATCCATCCAAAATATGTAGGCCTAAAGCGTGCCTAATACGTTCAGCGTTTTCGTTTGTATTTTCTATCCAAGTTTCTTAGTACTTTTGCTCCATGTCCCCCTGCCAGTTGATCAGGAACCTGTTGAACTAGCGGAAATGATCCTTAAAAAATTCCGTTGAATTGTTGACCCCTCACAAAACAATAAGAGTCGTGGCTATTTAAATTAGATGTAATTATTAAATTATAATAAGAATTGCTATCGACATCCCATCCACATCAATTAATCTCAACATGGTTAACTTCTTTTGCTCTATGGCTGATAATATTAACCCGTCGTCATTGTTTAATTTGCTTCGTTAATTGTTTCCAAAACAAAACTGGCAAACAAAGCACAGTTAAAATTCTACGAATAATTTTATAAATGGCCCTGGTCTCGGAGGCTCCAAGGTCACAAACTAATAGAAACTAATAGGAGCACGTGAATTCCATAAACCATACCCGGCCCGCTGAACATATCGTCTTGATACTCACCTTAAGACCATCTATCAGCACTTTATCGGCAATAAGGCTATTCCCGGAACCCAGATAAGATTGATCAGTTTGAAGTATGGCGACTGCTAGAGCCTAAAAACCGATCAATCCGTGTAATCAGTGAATTCACAATCCCATTTCGACAAAACTTTGAGCCCCACCCCAGGGGAATCCATTAGGCTAAATCCCCTGGATTCTCTAATCTAATCTCTAGTGACTCATGTTATTTTTGATTTATTGGATCTATAGGTAATACTTGACCACAGGACTAAGTCTAGAATAGTTTCGATAAGAGCAGAGCCAACGCACTGATCAGGATCGTGGCGAGGGGCGCTGTCAAGGCGCCACTGTTCCTGTATAAGTGATCCTCAATCCAGGTGAACGTAGGATCGCGATGCTCATCCAGCCAGTCGAAGTTGGCCTTGATTCGGGAGTCGATGACGGTGCTCAGGTCATCCTGCAGATAGCCTGCACCGTTCGTCTTGACCACATCGACCAGGTTGTTGAGCTAAGGAGAGGATAAGGTTATAGGAAAAGACTTTGGTTATAACTCATAACCACCTACCCTTGTCTTCTGCTTCTCGCTGACCACATAGGTGGCGATGCCCTGCAGTGCCGTATCCAGGGGCTTAGCGGTCTCCGAAAGTTTACCGTACGCCTCCCAATTGGTCTCGAGGAACACCAGACTGGCGGTTAGACCGTCCTCGCTCCTGGAGTAGGCTGAATTAAGCAGGGAGGTGCGCTGCGAGTAGCTCAAGGTGTTGGCGTTGTCCAAGGAAAGGGCGAGGAACTCAGCTAGCTGGTCCTCCTTGTGGGAGCAACCCAGCGACGAGATGAACAGGCTACGATCCGTGGCGTCCGTAGTGGACAGCAGATCCGACTTGACCCGGCTGAAGATCTTAGTCGAGGGGGATCGCAGACCGGCGCAGTAGGCCTGAGTCCTCAGAGTGGGCTCAATGGCGGTTCCGTTGAAAAGGAACTCGGAGAGCTTCTTCGACGACTGGGTGTAGCAGTCCACAAGGCCCACCTGGCAGCCCAGGCTGACCGTGATGATGCGCAGGTAATTGTTCAGGTAATGCTCTCCGGGAATCTCGTTCACGCCGATCTCGTCGAAAACGGGCTGGATCTGTCGCTGCACGAAGGCAGCGAAGTTGTAGTAGGAGTCGTCGCCGCGCAGATAGCGATCAAAGACGGCCAGGATAGTGTTGGCATTAGACCAGGGGGCGTACTTCTCCTCGTGCTTCAGATAGGAGAGCAGGTTCCACAGAAACTTATGTTCCAGGCGACCAGTGGTCACGAAGATGTAGGCGTCGTAGAGCAGCTGGGCGCGATTCCTGGGATGGATCAGCCAGGGCTTCGAGTTGAGGACGTCGGCCAGGAGCAGGTAGTTCTGCTCGTCGTACAGAGTACGGAAGTAGTAGGCATTCTTCTTGTTCGCCAGCAGCCAGCCATCGGCGGACATTTGGACGTCCGTGATCGTCGTCTCCGTCACATTGAGCAGGTAATGCGAGGCGCTCGTGTTCCGGTAGTCCGGATTGGAGGCCGTGGCGAAGTTGATGGGAGTGTACCAGGTAGCAGTGTTGCCGTTGTTCTTGTCCGCCAAGTACCGCTCCTGCCTCACGGTGATGGCGCCCGTATCGTAGTTGCGGGTCACGGTCACCAGAGGATAACCCGCCTGGTGCGACCAGCTGCTGAAGATGTTGTCGATGGACGTCGGCAGAGCCAGGTTATGCTCGTTGGCAGCCTCTTGGAAGGCGGCAAACAGATCCCACTCATCGCAGGAGGTGAATTGGCTGTATGTATAAGAGGATTGGGCTAAATAAAAGGGAGGTACCACCCACATCCTCAGGATACTCACTTCTTGGTCAGGTACTTGTTCAGTCCCGATTGGAAGACCTTGTTCGACCACGCGTTCTTAAACATGAACAGAACACTGGCGGGCTTGGCGTAGGAGAAGGTGTTGTACCTATTGGAGATCTCGCTGGGCGTCTGCACGTAGTGCGTCATGGGCACGGCATTCGTCAGGGCATCGTTCAGCAGGGCACTGTTGTAGTCCTGCACGTGGTAGATCTGGTAGGTGTCCCACTCGGGGAAGGCAATGTCGTTGGATTCGTAGGAGAAGAGCGTGGCGAAGCCCTCCTTGAGCCACAGATAGGTCCACCATTTCACGGAGACCAGATCGCCGAACCACATGTGCGCGTACTCGTGCCCGATGATGTTGGCAATATTCGTCTTCAGGTTAATCGTTGAGTTCTCCTTGGTCCACCACATGTACTGCTCGCGGTAGGTGGCCAGGCCCCAGTTCTCCATTGCTCCGGCTGAGAAGTCGGGAATGCCAGCCTGATCCAGCTTGGGCAGGGCGAAGGGCACTCCAAAGTAGCCAGCAAGACTGGATTCCACCACTAGGCCAGACCACAGAGCCCACTCCTGCTGATCCTGCTTGCCCTTGCGCGAGAAGACGCGCTGGCGCACGCCATTGAGCTCGCCGGTTGTGGAACCGAAGTCGGACACAATGAAGGCTATCAGGTAGGTGGACATCTTGGGAGTGGTCTGGAAGGCGGTGACTCCAGTGCTGGGCGAGTAAGGGAGAGGGAAATAATATAAGGCTTCATTCTATTTCTTCATGGTCAACGCTGCGTATCAGCAATTTCATTGCTCATACGTACTGTTGTACCAAGCGAAGTGTAAATAAATTCCCTATTATTGCATACCAACCTGGTCTTTGTCGCATTCACTGGCATATTGCTGACAGCCGTGTAGGTGGCATCGTGGTGGATCGTGATGTTGAAGGTGGCTCTCCTGGCGGGCTCATCGTAACAGGGGAAGGCGTGCCGGGCATTGGTGCTCTCGAACTGCGTGGTGCCCAGGAAGCTGGAGAAAAGCAATTAATTAATACTAAAAACGAGTAACACCTAATGGGACATCATAAAGATAACCCTCAATGTGAGAGCCGATAAGAAATTAAACCTAATCAAGTACAAGCGGCATTTATAGTTCAATAAGAACTAAGAATTAGGTACAATTTAAGTTCAATTGAGTACGACTGGAATTATTCTTCGGTTCTCCCGAAGATTCCACTTACTGTTGCGTGCCATCGTCGTCCGTATAGCTGGAGATATAGAAGCCACCCATGTCGGTGCGCAGGAAGCCCGTATAATTGATGGTCAGCGTCCAGTTGGTGTCCTTTGCAAAGGACACAGCGGTGTCCACCGGCGTAAAGGTAAGGAACTCGCGCAAGGTCTCGTTGGTCCAGGAGAGCGGAATCGCAACAGGGTTGGCCAGGTCGCGACTGATGATCTCGGCCGAGAAGTTCCAGGTCTGGCGGTAGTGCAGCTTGATCTCCGTGGACGCCTCAAGCACCTGAAGGTCGATCTTAACGGTGCCATTGAACTCCCTGACTCCGCTGTGCACATTTGTCCAAAGTTCCACGTCGTAGGCCTCCGGGGCCGTGTTGTTCGGCAGTCGGTAGTTGCCGACACTATTGTCATCCACGCGGGGACTAATGTCGTAGGGGAGGGCTTCGATTTCGGCTCCCTTGGTCTCCAGCTGGATACCGTCGATATCCCAAGACTGCGGCAGGATCAGGCGCGCCTGCAGGCTGCCCACTGCCAGGAGCAGCAGGACACACGAGTTCAGCAGCCACCTTGCCATGTTGGCTGCTACGTAAAAGTCACTTGGCTAATGAGTGGCCGCCGAGCTGCGCCGGCTTATTTATGGACTTGGCCGTATCTAATCCTGAGCGGCTCGATCGCCATAAAGATTGTTGCGCAACACTCGATAAAACAGGCATAAGGCCCGTTATTGGCCAAGAGTGCACTGGGCCAGGCCAAACCTAACGATTAATTAGGCCGTAAAACGCGTTCATTAATCGGCCAGTCTGGAGGAGGACCTCTCAAATGGGCCAAGATCTCAATAAGTATTATGAGGGGAATCACTATTCAAATGATTCAGTAGCCGAATCTAGTAATCAGCACATCCTTATCGACAGGATAACGCTTGGTATATGTATTCTGTTAATATTGGCCAATAGGTCTTAGCTTAATTACGCCGTAAATTGCCCAGCTATCGGTTTGTCTGAGACGTGTATGGCTTGTTATTAAGACGGCATTGAAAAAGTGCAAGTTGTTGAGGCCATAAAAATGGAAAATACACACAACAGCTATAAATTACTTATAACTTATAGAATAACCAGTTAAGTATGCCGCATTTAGTAATGAGTAGTTCGATAATAACCAAATACCAAATATTGCTTTAGTTTCTTGTCATCACAGCTGGAAAGACAGCGATCCATGCAAGAAACCCCTAAGCCATAACACATTTTCCCTCTAAGAAACATTTGGGCCGTAAAAATTCTTCACAGATCAGATGACCGTTTACTGCCAATGACTTTTATTTCTGGAGGGTGGAATCGATAAGATTCCAGGTCGTCTGTGACCATATCGACTCCCCTTATCGTTCATTCGAGAAGTCGTGGTGGAAAGCTCTTCGTCCCGCCCATTGATAAAGCCGCCTGGCTTGAGTGTCTTGTTCTATGGGAATTAATTTATTTAGATTTATAATTGAGCTTGTACTTATGTCTGTTAGTTCCTAAGACTAAATGGCAATCATCTGTAGTAGGATGGATCTATGGAGCGCAACGCACTCCTCACCACCCGAGTGGCATCCTTCAGGATGCCCTGTGGCCGGCTGGAGCCATTGGAGACGCTGAGTGAGGCGGCCAGAATGGCATCGCTTTTGGCGGCCTCCAAAGAAACCTCGCTTATGAGCCAGTGGTGGATCTGCTGCTCGAACTTGTCCAGGAAGATTTCACTGATCCTCACCTTCTTTCCCACCAGGGGGGAATTGGACTCGATGAGCTGCTCGCTTGGCTTGAGACTCTCCAGCTCCATGTGGCTGGCAATGGCCTGGCGAAGCCTCACAAACTGAAAGGGACTCGGTAATAATTTTTATGATGATATAAGTTCAGAATCGACTCACCTGAGGCCTCTGTTGCCTGGGCACGAACTCGGCTATCTGGTTGAAGTGCTCCACGAAGTTGGGCGACCGGCAGAGCAGCTTGTAGTTGCGATCGATGAACTGCCAGATGATCGGACGAGCCGCCAGATTGGATTTGTAGACATAGAACAGATACATCATGGCCTCCGGATCGCTGAGTATGAGGTGCGTGGAGTTCTCGCCCAGCAGCACTTCCAGGTAGTAGAGCAGGTGCCGGTGGCTCTGGGTGCAGCGCATGGAGTAGATCATGTCGTCGTAGTAGATCGAACTCCGGTCGGCGGTCTGCATCCAGTCGATGACCGCATGGAAGTCCCGGTCGCTCAGGAAGCGGACGCCCATGCACAGCACCATGTCGTACGTGCCATAGTAGTCGTTGTTCGTCAGGTTGATCTTCTTGAAGATGTACTCCTTGGTTAGCTGGCGGGTGAAGTCCAGACACTCCTGAAGGTCGGACTGGCAGGCCAATTGAATGATAGCCTGGCCGGCGTCCAGGAGGCTACTTCCGACGCGTTCCACCGCCGGATCGAGGAACACGCGTCGGAAGACGGGCGTGACCAGGCGGCGGACGAACTCTTTGAACAGACTCTCGGACGAAGTGCCGAACAGGTTGCGATACAGGAAGCCGATGGTGTCGGACACCTGTTCCCACGGCAGCAAGTCCTCCTCGAACTCCAAGTACTTGAGCATCTCGAAGAGCACGTCCACCTGTTCGATCTCGTTGTGCTCGATGAGGGGCTTGAGGTCCCGGAAGATGGCGGCCCTGTTGACCGGATGGATGAGCGTGTGGTTCGTCTGCAGCTGACGGGCAATAGCCCTCAGGTTGTCCGTGTCGTAGTGGACGTGGTAGAAGCCCGTCTGCTGCTTGTTCACTATGATCCAGTCCCGGCCGCCCAACTGCAGCTTCAGATCCTCCAGCATCACCGTGTACTGCGACTGCGGCGGCATGAACAGGTCCGCCTGGGTGTCCTCGAAGCTGGGCGCCTGGGCGGTGGCAAAGTTGAGGGGAATCCACCAGAGCTCGTCCTTGGAGTGAATCGATCGCTGCGTAAAGGTTATCGAATTATTCTCGTAGTTCCTCGTCACCAGCACTATGGGCATCCACTCGCTGTGCGTCCAGGACAGCATGATGTCCCTTATCCTGGCAGCCCACTGCTGCTGCGAGAAGTACTCGTCCTCCTGCAGCTCCGCCTGCAGCGAGTCGAAGAGGTTCACCTCGTTTGCCGTGCCGTAACGACTATTCAACAGAGAGGCAGAGAGGGAAGAGCGAAGGACCTTGGCCCATGAGTTCCAATTGACCAGTTCGAGGGATGCGTCTCCATTACTTACTATTTCTCCAGGAAGCGGCTGATCGCACGCACGAAGGTTTTCTGACGGAAGGCGTGGTGGAACATCCGAATTACACAGGCCGCCCGCTTGTAGGTGATGATGTCGAAGGCCGCCATGATGTCCTTCTCCTTCTCCACGTACGAGGACATGGGGCGGACCTCGAAGAAGCTGTTGTAGCTGTAGGCACGGTGCGCCTCATCGGTCACGAACATGTCCATAACTCTGTCCTCGGGATAGAGCTGAGGGAAATAGTTAAAATTATATTCAGCCTTAAAATATGCAACACTAAATACATTAATAAATAATTAGCCCCTTTTTCCCTTACCAAATCCGTAAGCACGTAGCTAAAGTAGGTGGCGAATCCCTCGTTCAGCCAGGCATAGGTCCACCACTCGGGCGAGACCAGGTTGCCGAACCACTGGTGGGCGATCTCATGGTTCGTGGTGATCCTATCTTTTACCCGCTTGCGCCAATCCTCCGAGTCCGCCGGCAGCAGATTTGCCTCCTTGAAGGTGATCAGTCCCCAGTTCTCCATCGCAGCCCCGTAGTTCTTCTTCAGCGCCACATGATCCAGCTTCTGCAGCGGATAGGATATCCCAAAGTAATCCTCGAAGGCAGCCACCGTTCGCACCGCATTCTTCAGGGCACTCTGGCCCTTATCCTTGGTGCTCGGCGAGGAGTAGATGCTCTGAGTGACTCCCCTGAAAGTCTCCGAAATTCTCTCGAAATTGGAGATGACAAAGGCCATCAGGTAAGTGGACATGGGCGGTGTGGTGTGGAACAGGGTCGTTATTAAGTCGCTGTGAAAATAGAGGATAATTATTTAAAATTTATTTAAAAATCTTAAGTTAATGGTTACCCGTGAGAGTGCATTTCCTTGACTGGCATATTGGATATGGCCGAGTGGCTGCTGCCATATGTTAGCTTTATGCTGAAGTTGGACTTGAAGCCAGGCTCATCGTAGCAGGGAAAGATCAGGCGGGCATAGGTGGGCTCCGACTGTGTGGCGGCTACATATCTGTAGGATTTATATTTGAATTAGGGAAATTATAAAGTAAAGTAATGTTTATAATCTCTGGAGACTGGGATTATCTGGGTCCTTGTATTTCAAAGGAAAATAAATATATATCTGAACTTGTTCGCTATACATTACCCATAAATATAAATATACAATGAACATTAAAAAAAAAAATCTGTAAATTATTTTTTTATATTTTTCCATGATTTCATTAGGGGTTACATTACAAAAATTGTCCAAATTGGAAAAAAAAATGTAATTTCGAAACTAAATATGCGGATTTATAAGCATTATAAAAATCCAAACTGAAATATATGCAATTTTGGCTTATTTATGCCATTTCTAAATTAGCAAACTGCAAGAGTATATAAACTTCGACTGCCCGAAGTTAGCTTCCGAGCTTGTTTAATTTTTTGATTAGGTTTCTCAATAAACTCGGTTAACATATGTTTACTAAAAAAACTATATATTTAGTATTTGCTCAGTGCCCCTGTATCATTTAATGAATGAAAACGAATGTTCCTAATCAGCCAGACTTATCAAATAAATTTTCAAAGACCATTACTTGTGTTGCCAAGTGTACTCGACGTCTGCCGAAGTCTGTCTATGAATTATATATAATTAAACGAAATCATTTCAGACCAAAAAACCCAAAATGCCAATTCCCAGATCGTTGAACGCTAAGCAAAAATAATGAGAAGAAAAAAACCAGTTGCAGCCTGCGGCTGCCGGAATGATCAATCACGACGAGAACCAGCTCTCTCTCTCTCGGTTCCGAGGAACAATCGGGGATTATTTTGGCTTACATATTGTCTCAAAAGCATGGGTCATGCAAATCGGTTGCCGCAACGAAATGAAAACAAGCCCGGGCTCTCGGTTACGCACAAAGTTAAATAAAAATAGCCAAGTAAATACGCCGCTGAGGTTTTCTATCTACCGGAGGAAGTGATAAGCAGGGTCTGCCCAGTGGCGACACAGTCATGCCCCCTTATAAAGAAATCCCCTTCATTCAGAACTCTCACTCACTAATGTCGCATTGTTTACATCGTCACCCTGGTGACGCGCTCGTTTCCCGATCCCGATTCCGATTCCATATGCCATATGGCATGGCCGATGGGTACTACATATATACTATATAGAGAGTACTATGCCGCCGCCTGATAGCGATAAAGAGCCAGGGCTCTGTCTACGGCAGCAAAGTAATTAAAAAGCAAAGCCAAACAAACGGGAATAATAACAGAAAGTAAAAAATGAAATAACCATATAAAAGTGAGAGGGAGCGTAGGCAAAGTGATTCTACGAGTATCTCCCAGTTATGTAAGGGAGAACTAAGTTAGAGCGCGTGCCTGTCTTGGATTAACCCATCAATCAGGAAAGGTGCCTCTTATTTAATTATTATGCGGGCTATCTCCTCAAAATGCTAATTAAATTCTTTCTTTTTGTTAAGTAAATCACTGGGCGCATGAATAACTCAAGCTATACGCAAGATATTATTAAGCCATTCATCATAATCCCTCTCGAATACAATCATAAATCAATCCCAGACCAGCTCCAGCTTCTCACCTAATCTCCCTTCTATCACCAGACGTAATACTCACACGGTGCGGTTGCTCTGCTCATCGTTGTAATCCATATAGTAGAGCCCCATGGGCTTTGACTTCATAATAGCCGTGTAGAGGATCTCCAGGCGGAAGCGCTGGCCCGCCTCGAAGGCCTGGTAGTTGTCCCGCGGATGGATGATGAGAAAGGCTGCCTCCTGGTTCATGGTGTGGGTGAGGTCGTCCACGACCAACGATCCCCCATCGTCGGTCAGCTGCCACACCGTAATCTGGAAGTCCGTTAGGTTCTTGGCGTGCAGCACTATCTCGTTCGTCGACTGCCGAATGGCTACGTCAATGGTGGTATTTCCGCTGAAGAGCAACACGCCCTTGTGGATGTCGCTGGAGATGTGTAGGCGGTAGAGGAGCGGATAGGTCTCGTTGGGCAGGCGCAGAGATGGACGATCCCGCGCTGGCAGGGATCCCCTGACCAGCGCCACCGGGGCCAGCAGGGTCGCCAGCAAGAAAAAAGCACCCGAAAGCGTCGGCGTGTTCATGGTGATACCGAAAAACGCGTTCCGAACGGATCGTACCGGATCAAAGGCTGTGTCTGTTCGCGCCCTGGCAACCGCAACTCGACTGAGCGTCGTCGGCGAGTGGCCACACGGCTATATCTGTAGCTAAAGCCCGTCTGTCCCGATAAGATAGGCCGCGCGGCTGGCTGAGCTGATCGATGAGCTCGTCGGGTTTGAGTATAAGAGTAAACACGAGCACTCACACTCACTGGCACTCACCCGTACTCATTCGACGACACTCGAGGCAGCAGCGTTGAGCAGGTCACGGTGCGGTCCTTGGCACACTAACGACTGGCACTCCGATGCGGGTTGGCCATCCATCCGCCCAAAACGCACTCTTTTCGAGTGGTAGCAGGTGCCTTCCAACTGTAGGGGTATGCCAGCACTTGTGTATTGTTCAAGCAGGAATAACAACCCCTAAAACAAGGAAAAAGTATCCCCTGTTCTCGATCATAAACCTGTTTGTAACTAAGGGTTAAATAAATAAATGATATTCCTTCAGCTGATTTTAATTAGCTTATATACCTAAGTAAATAGATATTTATAATTAATTAACTTTATGCTTAGCCATATTTTAGATTTATAGACTTACCTGTTTAGGAATAAATAAGGCTAATTAGACTGCCCTTATAAGTCGGCATTTGCAGCCCGAATGCTTCAGTTAACGATTTTCTTAGCCAGCCTAAAGATGTCGATCGCCCTACTGGGACTTTTTCTGTGTATCCTGAGTCTTCCAGCAGCTTTTTCCAATGATGAGAGTGCCGTTGTCTTACCTCAGAAGGAAGACGAAGGGATCCTCGATAATGCGCCATTAGAAACCATCAACACCAACCATGCACAGGATATTGGAGTCCCCGCTGATGCTAGGCCACCAGTCAGCAGACTTCCCGGACTTCCACCCATCAATGATCATGATTTTGTTCATGCACAGGACTATGGATTCCCGATTGCTGCTAGGCCGTTAGTCGGCTTTAGCGTTGGACTGGGAAATGGACTGGAAAATGGATATCCTTCGGGGACCACTAAATGCACAAGTCGAGGAGGACGGGTAAGATTTCTCATGTTATCGAAAAGTATGACCACCTTTCACTCTCCTCTCCAATTTCCAGTGTTACCAAAGCGCACAATGCTGCGGTGGCTTCTGTCACTCCTACGCCCGCAGGTGTGTCAACTAAAGAATTGGGAACATTTATCTAACCAAGCACATTACAATCTGTAGTTCCTTCCAGAATATATAAATGCTTTGCCAAACATTATTCTCAGCAAAATGCAATAAAGATATTAATCAATTCAGCATTTTACAAAGTTTTTTAAAAGTTTTACTATGAGAGATCTTATGCTTATTACGGAAATGGGAACAGCTAGAAATATTACTTCGACATCTGTAAACTTTTCTAATAATAAATATTGATATTGTTTTTGACTACGTGCTTACGCATATTTTAGACATATTGATTCCTGAGAAATACCAGTGAATGGAAATGAATAAGTCTACTTAGGCGGTAGCAGATAGTCGAAATGATACCGCGGAGCTATTAGTCATCTTGTTTTCGCTCTCTTTACGTCGTTCTCATAACAGAGATCGCTTATAAGTCGCAATCCACATTCCGAATGCTTCAGTTCGGTCTTTACTACGCCAGCGTCAAGATGTCGATCGTGAAACTAGGTCTTTTACTGTGCATCCTGGGTCTTGTGGCCGCTCGTCAGGATGTTGGCAGTCGCAGTTGCCAGAAGAATGGAGAGCGTGTAAGAGACATACCCAATGGATCATAAATCCCATGACTTAACCCCCTCTCACTCGACAGTGTCAAACCCACGATGAGTGCTGCTCTCGCAAGTGCATGACCTACCTCAGTACCTGTGCCAAGAAGGTAGACGACCTCGTTCCCATTTCCCAAACGCCTGGCTTCAATGGAATCTTCGATGCTGTGAGAAAGCCAGCAGTCGATGAGGTGCAGGTCGTGGGACTTTCCAACCTGCCAGATCCCTCAAAGGAGATATATGATATTGAGCCTCAGGTTAAAGCTGATGGGTCACCAGCACAGGCCCCTCAATGCCAGAATGTTGGAGGACCGGTAAGGATTCTCGTAGAGTATCTCATTTATTCGACCCACTTTCATTGTCACCTTTTTTATTTTCCAGTGTAACAGCAGCACTGACTGCTGTAATTTGCGCTGTCACTTCTACATGCACAGATGTGTCACCTGAGGGAAAGCCAGGGGACAATAAGGAAAAGTGACTAACCAGCTAATTACCAAATTATAAAGTATTGTTAAAACTTTAATTATTCACAGAATAAAATATGACATTCCTTATTTTTAATTGTTTTAATTTTATCAATATTTGATAATATTGGAGAATTTTACTTTTTTAAATGTAAAAAGTAATAAGAAATCGGAATATAAGTATGCTTTAAAAATAATAAACAATAACAAAATACTATAAACTAAATACAATGTTTTCTGTATACCCTATATATAAGTATATATTTATGATTATATTTATTATATATTCAGATGTTGACATAGCCTTCTCTTGACACTGTAAGTAATAAAATTGATATGGCAAGTGCGGGTTTTTGCGACAAGCTCAAAGTGATATGCATTAACTGAGCAAAATGTAAAAAACCCAACATGTGCTTGACCTGATAAGTTTATTTGCTGTATTTGTTATATCTTATATATATTTTGTTATATGCTGAGATAACACAGAAATGTCTAGGGCTTTGGGAGTTGGTATGTAGGTTTTAGTTTATCGTAACTTTGGCGAAAAATTTGGCCAACAAACTAAAATAAATATTTATTATGATTATAACAATATTTTTTTTTAAGTATATCAGATAGTCACTCTTCTGTCCGAGAATAAATCCTGTACAAGTCTCGATAAGCAGTCGACTGGCTTGAAGCTTCACTTTCACCATTGTTAATACTGTTTATAGTTTAATAAATCATATTATTTATACTTTTGCTGTGCTTAGGCATATTTAAAATATGTATATTTTTTTAAATGTACGTGTTTAGGAATAAATAAGACTAATTAAACGGTTGCCCTTATTAGTAGCCATTTTTAGCCCGAATGCTTTAGTCAAGAATTTTCTTAGCTAGTCTTATGATGTCAATAAAGCACGCTATCATTCAACTGTGTCTTCTTCTGTGTGTCCTTGGTCTGGTAACAGCTGAACGGGAGGATGCAAATACCACTCCCATTCCACGCAAGAGCGTCTTCTTCAATACTGCATTTGGGGTGGGGCCATTAGAAACCATCAAGGATCATGCACAAAATCTGGTGCCGCCGTCGAAGATCCCGTGCGAGTTGCAAGATCTTCCGGCTTGTTTGATGCCACAAATTGCAAATATGATCGAGAACGGGTAAGATCTCCCATGTTATTGCTAAGTATGTCCAACTTTCACTCTCTTGTATATATTCCAGTGTTCCCGAAGCGCAGAGTGCTGTAGTAATTTCTGTCACCAACTTTTTCGCAGGTGTGTCGCCTAAAGAAATTTTAAATATTTAGAAAACGGAAACACTTAGGCTGGCTTTAATATATTTGCAGAATATATGGTGATTTACAAAAAATGTCTCATTAGAAAGTATTCTCTGTAAAATAAGGATTTTAATTTCAAAGTTTTACTCCGAGTTTTACACTTTTTTCACTCGCGGGTAGTCGTATCGGGCCGTCCCTCTTTACTCAGAGAATAAACCCTATCTAGATCTCGACACTTAGTCATCTGGCTCAGTTGAAGCTTCACTTTCACACATTTCAATAATGCATGTAATCGGTCAGCTGGAATTTTTGCTGTGTCTCCTCGGTTTCACGGCTTCTTGTCAGGTCATTGAAGGACATTTTTGACATTCATTCATTCTTCTTGACATTCTGGTTTTTACACCAAAATTAAATTTATAATAATTTAACTATCTCTAAAAACTCAGCATCTTTAAATAAATAGTGGATGGGGCTGAGAAAATGATTGTTAATCAAGCGTGGTCTACCGCTAAAGCCATGGCCAATATCTGAAAACGTAACCAAAAGCGTATCCGAGCTAAAATGTTGCAACCTGTTGTTATCCATTTCCCATTTATTATCCAGTGTACCGGGAGCTCTGATTGCTACCATTATACTGGACGAGAGAATCGGTCTAAACTGAGAAAGTAATGTTGATAAGAATAAATATTTAACAACAAACCAAAATATTATTTTCAAAATATTTATTTATTAATTAAAAATATAAATAACATCTATTAAAAAAAAAAAAAACAAATTAAAAGGAATTCAACGGAATCAAAAATTCAGTATTGTTTTTACTGCTTTCAAAGAGCAAATCGTACATATATAAATCACAATCCGCAGTATGACGCTTCAGTTGAAGCTGTGCTTTCGCATCGTAAATATGCCAATTATTTATAAGATCGCCTTTCTGGTACTCTTATTGAGTCTCCTTGGTTCCACAACTGCTTGTTCGGATAATGGAGGATACGTAAGCTTCTACATAAAAGAGATCCTAGATTTCCTTTTTAAATCACATTTTAACCGCCAGTGTCAAACCCATTGGGATTGCTGCTCTCGGAAGTGTATGACGTATCTCAATAGGTGTGCCGCAAAAATGGATGACTTTCGATATCCACATCCCCAAGGGCCCGGATTTAACAGAGGTCACAACTCTGGCCCAGTTAATCGTGTCGGTGATACGTGGTACGGAAATAACATCTATGAGCGTGGATACCATCAATAATGGCCAGTTTTCATTCGGGTCAGTAATTTATACCTAATTAACAGCTTGGAAATGTGAAATGTAACTTGATGATTGTGTCGATTGAAAATATAAATATAATATAATAAAATCTATTAAATTATGTCTTAAAAAAAGTGAAAGTCTCTAAACAATATATGTATTGGATATTATTATAAAGATAAATCTGGGAAAACCCCATATTTTATCGACCAAATGACTACTACAAGGAATCTACTGCTCAACTTATCGAGAGTAGACTGCAAGCTTATGGAGAATCCCAAGAGTCACAACAATCAAATGCTATTTGACATTAGCCCTAGGTGTTCCAGGGAATAGAACAATAAGCATATTAACAAATGGTAATTCAAAGGAAATAATGACTTGCAAACATATAAAACCCAATTTTGTTTTCTAAAGGAAGCTAATTAATAAAATACGGGGAGTGCCACAGTGAGATTCCCAAGAATCGACAGCACTTAAAGTGCTGACCTTGACCCATAAAAATTAAGAGGCGGCAACCTGGTGGCCTTAAAAGGCTGATTACTCAAATAAGACGTGTTCCCGCTTTCGGTTTCTATATCTGCGACAGGTACCGTATCTGAGGCATTGGCATTAAATATTGACAGTGCCAATTTCCAATTATCTTGAGACGCTCGAGCGTCTTGACACATATGTAGCCCGATTCTCGACTTGAACAAACAGCGGACAACAAGCCAAAGGCGTTGCAACTTCCAATTAATTAATGTCTCTGGGTCAGTGAGTCAATAATGATGGGGTTTAAAAGGCAAGTTGAAACCTGAGGTGGTCCCCAGTTCTCTGTGCGTTAGACACCGATTTGAAATCACAATGCTGGCCCTCGTATTGGTTTTGCTAGTCGTGGCTGTAAGTAAAATTGTACATAAAATAATAGTAATTTAATTTAATATTTGTATTATACTTTTAATTACTTTCCTTTGTCTAGGCCCAAATTCACGCTCTGCCAGCCGGAATTGATTCTGCATCCAAGGATGTAAAATTGCCAGGGATTTCGAAGCCACCGATACAGCAGCAACCAAATCCACTAAATCCGGATGAGATCACCCTGTTCACCAACATGTTCCTCAGCTTGTTCCGGGGAGTGACTGACTACAGAAATCTGGTGGCCGCCGATTCTGTCCAAAGCGTTTGGCAGAGTCCGCCAGTTGTCGACTTCAGTCACCGACTCTTTGCAACCTAAATAATATTGTCATTCGATCCGAATCTGTTTTGCGCCAACCAAACTGTAATTACAATTATAATACAAATATTCTGTTTTCTTTCAAATTCCTTACACCGAAAAGGGGTATATAAATCGGAAACCAATAGAGCTTTAGTTAGCAGTCCACGATGAGGTTTCTTGCCATAATTCTAATAGCTGTCCTTACAATTTTCCCCCATGGAAGTTCACCTACCGGACGACCCCTGATAAATACAGTACCATACGGGATGGCTGAATTCGGACCGTTGAGTGGTAAAGACCTAACAGAGGTGATGCCCCGATCTAGAAATCTATCTCAGGTAATTATTATATTCTCGTTTCTAAATTGATGTATGTTTCAAAATATATACCCCCAGATGGAACGTCTGACTTGGTCCGAGACATGTAAGCCGTTTAGACGCAGATGCAGCATGGCCGAGCATTGTTGCAGCTTGAAATGCCTTGTTCATATGAAACGCTGCAACGCCTAACATGTGTTTTAAAAAAAAATGTGTTTACAACTTGTGCGATCTAATAAAAGCTGCGATTATTTAACATTTAATTAATTTAATATAACTAAAAAAGTGAAATGGGGATTTTCTAGTATTTTTGGCTACATTTGTTCAAAGTGTGAACGCACAAAACCAGGGAAGATTACAAACTATAATCGAATATGTATCGAAAATTGGCATCGCATCTCTAATTCTAAAATTCTAATTCTCTAAAAGCGAACTTTTCACTTTGGACGGCGTCAAATCATGTCACGCACAATCGACCTAACTGAAGATAATAACGACGAACAGGAAGAGAGCCGCCACATCCAAATTGAATGCGAATCTATTAATGAAGGTGTCCAACAAGTTGTGAATAGATTTCTCACGACTCCATCGGCCGAGCAGAAGCGTAATGTGGTTAAGGTAGAGTGCAACTCTGTTACTAAAAAGCCAACAAAGATGGCGCAGCCAAATAATCCGCTTAAAATCAAAATGATGCAAATCGAGTGCCAAACTATAAATGAGGATGTAGATAAAGTAGTCCGCAATTTTTTTAACACTCCACCGCCGGCACAGCCGAATCGCAATCTAGCGAAACCCGAACGCAGCACGATTTTTAGAATGCCAACACAGCCGGCCAAGGAAAATGTGCAGAAGGTGCCGCCTAAGGAATCGTATCTGGACAAGCGTATGAAGGAGCGTTTGAAGCTCGGGAAGCAGGTGAAGGTGCCGAGCGAGATTAAACGCAAGAACCCGGTTCAGGAAGGCTCGTTGGAGGAGCTAAAGCGTATGAAGTTCGAGAAGCAGGAGAAGGTGCAAAACGAGATAAAACGCAAGAGCCCGTTTCACGAAGAGTTTTTGGAGATGCCTGAGCCTATAAAGGTCGAGAAGCCGGAGAGCCCGTAGAATCTGATTCAGGAGGAGTACTTGGAGGAACGAAAAAATAGCGGAAGAACATTTTTCACCGATTTCCAACACACACATACATAATACCCCAGGCCTTTAAGGCTTTCTATTCCGGAAATGAATTATTAGATCATTTTCGGTCAATATTCTTACACTTAAAATACAATTTCCATTACATTTGAAAACTCGAACATGTAAACTGAAGTAATTTAAAATAAAGAATTCATCTGCATATGTATTATATACACATATTTGGAAAAATCTGTTAACAATTCCATAAAATAATAGAACAAATTTGCACTCGAGAAAATACTCTCTCTAATTCTCTTTCTTCATCTATCTATCTTCGTGTAATGGCATCTGAATGCAGCCATTTGTTTTTTTTTTACTAAAGCTTCCACCAGCAGTTGGACGCTAACCAATCTCCATTTCCTCTGTGTGACCATGGTCAGTGCTGCCGATAAATACGCTATTTCTAGCTTGAAATTGCCAAAGATATGTAGCTAATTTTTAAATTGGCAATTGTAGGGGAATACTTGTGTATATATAGTTCCGTTACTCTTAAACAAAAAAATAATGTTAATTAAATATTAATTAATCATCCATAAAACTTAATAAGAAATCACAGGATATTAATACAATATTTAGAGGGAAAATAGCTGACCCCATGATAAACTGTCCGCCAGCGATCTGGCAACTCGCTGCCTACAAAAGAAAAACAAACGAAGACAAGAAAAAAAGACAAACGCAAATTGCGTCTCACAGGCGAACGAGAATAAAAGGAATTTGTGCGAAAATGTCGGAGATCAAGGCGTTGGAGCACGCCACGCTTAAGGTGCCATACGAGATGCTGAACAAGCGCTTCCGCTCCGCTCAGAAGATCATCGACCGCGAGGTGGACCAGGTGACCAATGTATCGCGTCAGGTGGAGAAGGCCTTGGAGTGTGAGGGCCCCATCCTGTCGGACGTGACCAAGTTGATGGGCAACGTGGCCCAGAAGCTGCAGGTGCTCAAGCGCAAGGCGGAGGAGAGCATCAACGACGAGCTGAGCGTCACCCAGATCTGCAAGCGCAAGCTGGAGCACCTCAAGGGCATCACTCCGCCGAACAATGTGACGGGAGACTTGTGGCAAGGATCGGTGGACCAGTGGAAGCGCATACGGCTGGACCGACTGGTTATCGAGCATCTGCTGCGCATGGGCTACTACGAGACTGCCGAGGAGCTGGCCGCCAGGTCGGATGTGCGCCATCTGACCAACCTGGACATCTTCCAGACGTCGCGCGAGGTGGAGGACGACCTGGCCAGCCACAGCACCACCAAGTGCGTGCTCTGGTGCATCGACAACAAGTCCAAGCTGCGGAAGATCAATTCGACTATTGAGTTCAGCCTGCGGGTGCAGGAGTTCATCGAGCTGGTGCGCCAGAACCAGCGCTTCGAGGCAGTGAAGCACTCGCGCCGCTATTTCCCCGCCTACGAGAAGACGCAGCTGAACGAGATCTGCCACGTGATGGCCCTGCTGGCCTATCCCTCAGATGCAGAGGCGGAGCACTACCGCAAGTACATGGACCCGCAGCGCTGGCAGCAGCTGGTGCTGGATTTCCGTCACGAGAACTACCGCCTCTTCCAGCTGTCCAGCACGTCCGTGTTCTCGGCGGCCGTCCAGGCGGGTCTTTCGGCCTTGAAGACACCCCACTGCTACGCCCAGACCTGCCGCAACCTCAATTGCCCGGTCTGCCAGGAGGATCTCAATCGCATTGCCCTCAAGTTGCCATACTCGCACTGCGTGCAGAGCCGCCTCATCTGCCGGGTGACGGGGCTACCGCTCAACGAGCACAACCAGCCGATGATGCTGCCCAACGGCCAGATCTTCGGGCAGATGGCTCTGCCAGACATCACCAAAGACGACGGCACCGTGACCTGTCCGGTGACCAATACCAAGTTCTCCAACCCCAAGATCGAAAAGGTCTTTGTGATGTAAGCGGCGGGAGATTTCCCGGCGGTCTCCCTCTCTTCCTCCTCCCCTTCCCATCAGCACTAAGTTAAGCAAGGAACGACTCTATTTTTGAACATGTAACTCCAAAACTATTGTGTACACCTACATATGTCTAATATTATTATTACTACTGATAAGCGACTTGGAGCGCTAGCGAACGCCCTCGATTTGAATTCCGATTACGATACATCGGCGGTCGTCGCTGCTGCTGCTGCGCATGCGCAGGTCTATTGATTAGTCGACTCCGCTACGCGTCCACGGATTGGCAGAGCAGAGCAGTCAGTGCGTCGAGGTTGATTCACGCGAACGGCGTAATTCGACGACCCTCCTCTGAAGTGGCACACTATGCACACACACCTAACACCACTTATACATATATTACATTAAACTAAAAATCAAAATCAAATAAAGGTTAAATCATACGAAACCAGTCAACGGCAGCAGTCACTTGTCAATTAAACGTGAAGCACCCAGCTTTCCGCCACCGGATTTGTTATTGTTGAGCGAGCGCGCACGGCGCCCCCTTCCCTCGGGGGAAATTGTGAAAATTTACACCAGAAATCTGTGTGACGCCGTTGCAACTCTAGGAGGAACAGCTGCGAGCAACAACAAACCACCAGGCCGAGCTAGCGGATACATAAACAAGAGCCCGCTGCAACCCCTCGGAGCCAAAGCCAAAGCCAAAACCAAACCACCACCACTTGTACCCCATCACCACCAACAAAACAACAAGACCTCCGTCTCTGTCCCCGCTCTGAGTTAATATTATTAATATCAACTATCAAGATCCAGGAGCTCCGGCAATATGGCACTGGACTTTGTGGCCACCTATAAAGTTCTGGTGCTGGGCGACTCCAATGTGGGCAAGACCTGCATCGTGCACAGATACTGCGATGAGAAGTACTACGACACATACATCTCAACCATAGGTAAGTTCCAGTCCCAGAACCTGGAGACAGCAGCACCCGAAAAGGTATAACTTTAAAGTCAGAACTGAGAATTCTGTGAAATTAGAGAAAGCATCAATTTGGTTAAAAGGATTCCGATGAAAAATGTATATTTTAATGGAATTTGAAGTTAATTGTGAAGTCATTAGTCCCCCAAATTCGTAAACTCATTAACTCCTTTGTGTTATTTAAACTTCATTATTTTATTTCATAATTTCCCTATAAAAATAAAAAATTCCATAAATAATCATGATATTTCCCAAGTTCCATTAGCTTAACCGCAGCTGTAAGCCCACATATGTACACACTATCACATCCTTTTATCCCATCTCATCTTCCCCCCAGGTATAGACTTCAAGCAAAAGCTGATTAACCTCGATGGCGTGCCCATAAAGCTGCAAATCTGGGACACGGCCGGGCAGGAGCGATTCCGAACGCTGACCACGGCGTACTATCGCGGTGCCATGGGCATCCTGCTCATGTACGATGTGACCAATCTGGAGAGCTACAATAACTTGTCCTACTGGTTGCGCAACATCCAGGAGAATGCCTCGCCCGATGTGGTCAAGGTGCTGGCGGGCAACAAATGCGAATGCTCGGCCACACAGCGCATGGTGGACAAGGAGAGAGGCGAAAAGGTGGGTTTATAATTCAACTACATGGGTTGGGATTGCCACCATTGACACTTTGAATAATTTCCAGATTGCCGAGAACTTTGACATGCCCTTCTTCGAGGTGTCGTGCAAGTCGAACATAAATATCGAGGATGCGTTTCTGTCGCTGGCCCGCAAAATTCGCGAACAAAGAGAGCGTCGGGTGAGTAACTCACCCATGAGATATACATATATAATATACATATCTAATACTCAAATTTCCACCAGGGCGACAACTTTGACAACGACGAGAGCAAAGACAAGAAATCACCCGGCTCCAACGGCCTCGGCACCTTTAGTCTCGGCAGTCTTTCCGGCGAGAATCGCTGCACTTGCTAAACACTCATCGATGGATTACGATGCGATCGCATAACCGCAAAACCTGAGAACCAGTTGTCCAAAGCTATAGAGCGTTGTGTATTGTAGCATTGTAGCCAAGTTCGTGCGTAGGCCAACCTGCGGCTGCCCTGCATTGCAATGCCTACAAAAAAACGTTCAGATTGTGCATTTTAAGGTACACATAGTCCAAGAGAAGAGATAGCATAAATATTTTAGCATATTCCTGCAAACACATAACGGTCGATTATACATGCATATTGTCTCGATTCCAATAATTATAATCTAATGCTAAATACATTTATACTCATAAGAAACTGAATCGCTGTTCAACGGGTTTTATTAAGGGGTTCCTAAATGGAAACTAATGGTTTTTAAGTGACTTGCTTATTTACGATGTGACCCGACTCCCTCCATTCGAAATTCCGAAATTAACATCGATTATTCCGCAAATATCGCTCTCATTTCCAGTCCAATTGCTTATGATAATGTCCCCCGGCCCCGGGCTGTCCAATTAGCGGAGACCCACTGATAACGTTTGCTCGGACATGTCCACAAGCCCCTTCCCCAGGTCGCCTGGCAACCAATGTGGCCACAACTCCAGCTCGGGCATGGACAATATTATACAATAGACAGGACACGGAGCGAAGTCGTTTCTCGAAGGAGATGAAGAAGTTCCGCGCCAAGGCGAGCTCCCTGCCCATTTTCAACGGTAGGATAACGGACGCCACCACTCTGACCACCACCTCGCTGCAGTTGCCACTGGGACAGTTGCCGCCGAGGAAGAAATCCACCTGCTCCAGGGTTCTGCCAACGGTTTTTACCATCACGGACGGCACTACTGGAGCAGCCAGTACCTCTCTGGCGGAGGCCATGTCCAGCAGCAAGGCTCAGGGGCCTGCAGCCCGACAGGACCAGCTCCTGCAGCTCAGCGTTCCCCGAGAGGCGGCGGCACTGGTTGTAGCTGGTCCGGAGTTGGCCAACTACGAGAAGGTGCGGGTGGTGGGCCAGGGCTCCTTTGGCATCGCCATCCTTTACCGCCGCAAGTCCGACGGCCATCAGATCGTCTTCAAGCAGATCAATTTGAGCGAATTGACGCCGCCCGGTCGGGACCTGGCCATGAACGAGGTGGATGTGTTCTCGAAGCTGCATCATCCCAACATAGTCAGCTACCTGGGGAGCTTCATCAAGGACAACACGCTGCTCATAGAGATGGAGTACGCGGATGGCGGAACGCTGGCCCACATCATAGCCGAGCGGCAGGGCAAGCAGCACTTCCCGGAGCGCTACATAATCGCGGTGTTTGAGCAGATCTCCAGCGCCATCAACTACATGCACTCGGAGAATATCCTGCATAGGTGAGAAGGCTTAAGGATTTTTTATAAACAATTGCTAAGGGTGTTTCCTATGTCTCCAGAGATCTGAAAACAGCGAATGTGTTCCTGAACAGACGAGGTATTGTCAAGATTGGCGACTTTGGCATTTCCAAGATTATGAACACCAAGATTCACGCTCAGACGGTGCTGGGCACACCCTACTACTTCAGTCCAGAGATGGTAAGGGATCCTATCCCTCTTGGGTCTTTATTAGTTAACTTTTTCTACCTATACTCCAGTGCGAGGGCAAGGAGTACGACAACAAGAGCGACATTTGGGCTCTGGGCTGCATCCTGGGCGAGATGTGCTGCCTGAAGAAGACCTTCGCCGCCTCCAATCTCTCCGAGCTGGTCACCAAGATCATGGCCGGCAACTACACCCCTGTTCCCACGGGCTATACGTCGGGATTGCAAAGCCTCATGTCCAATCTGCTGCAGGTGGAGGCTGCCCGGCGACCCACTGCCTCGGAGGTCTTGGTTTATTGGATTCCTCTGATATTCCGCAGCCTGGGAAAGAACAAGGGGTGAGCCGGGGGGCCTTATATTTCCTCTTCTGCAATAAACCGATCTTTCTCTCACAGCTACTCCTACGAGGATGATGTGAGTGGCTCTAGTGGCAAACACCTTTCAGCAGTTGTTCCCGTCGCCGGCCACAGTAATGTGTCCATGGAACTGGAGCTGCCCACCGCCCAGACGGAGACCAAGCAGTTGATGAGCGCGGAGACAGCAGCGCCGCACGAGATCCTCGAGAAACGGTAATCAATTGATCCCCAGTTCGACCCACCACTAACCCCAGTGACTCCACAGATCCGTGCTCTACCAACTGAAGGCCTTTGGCACCTGCTTCAGCATGGCTCCGATCCAGCTGCCGCCTAAGGCTGTCATCGTGGGCGTAGCCATGTCGGACTCCCACTTCGTGGTGGTCAACGAGGATGGATCAGCCTACGCCTGGGGCGAGGGTACTCACGGGCAGTTGGGACTCACCGCTCTAGAGGCCTGGAAGCACTACCCCAGCCGGATGGAGAGCGTGCGTAACTATCATGTGGTGGGCGCCTGTGCCGGCGACGGCTTCACCATCCTAGTTACCCAGGCTGGCAGCCTGCTCAGCTGCGGCAGCAATGCAAATCTGGCACTGGGGCAGGACGAGCAGCGCAACTACCACACTCCCAAGCTGGTGGGCCGACTGGCGGACGTGCGGGTGGAACAGGTGGCCGCGGGACTGCACCACGTCCTAGCCTTGAGCCGGGAGGGAGCGGTCTATGTGTGGGGCACCAGTGCCAGCGGAGCCCTTGGACTGGGTAACTACCAGCATCAGCAGTGAGTTCCCAAATGGATTTGAGGCTTTGAGATATCGTTATATCCCTCTTGCTTGCTCCAGGAAATTCCCTCAAAAGATACTGCTGTCACATGTGAAGACTAAACCCACAAGGATTTACTGCGGTCCTGACACCTCCGCTGTGCTGTTTGCTAACGGAGAGATTCATGTCTGCGGCAGCAATGATTACAACAAGCTGGGTTTCCAGAGACCAGGAAAGATCACTGCATTTGTAGGTAGCTACTACTTTCCATTTCATAATCCTTACTGCCAACTGTGGCCTTTCAGAAAAAAGTCCAACTGCCGCACAAGGTGATCCAGGCCTGCTTCTCATCCACCCACTCGGTGTTCCTTGTAGAAGGTGGCTATGTATACACTGTGGGTCGCAATGCGGAGGGTCAACGTGGCATACGACACTGCAACTCGGTGGATCATCCCACCTTGGTGGATGCCATCAAGGCTCGATATATTGTGGTTTGCAGTTTTCTAAGTGAGTACAGGGTTGCCTATTAAAATTCATTATCCGCAGAAGGCCAACTGCAGCGATCAGTGTACGATTGTGGCCTCGGAGGATAACATCATCACGGTTTGGGGCACCCGCAATGGCCTGCCGGGGATTGGCTCGAGCAGCAGTGGCCTGGGAATGCAGATTTGCACACCCAACACCGAACTGGAGCTGGGCAACAACACAGCGGCGTTCACAAACTTTCTGGCATCGGTTTATAAGTCCGAGTTGATACTGGAACCAGTGGATATATTGGCGTAAGACGGGAGTTCCTCCTAAAAGGATTTAAATATATTATAAATAATTCCTTACAGATTATTTTCGTCCAAGGAACAGTGCGATCGTGGCTATTACGTGCAGGTCCATGATGTCTATCCCCTGGCTCACAGTGTCCTGGTCTTGGTGGACACAACCACGCCCCTCATTTCCTCCTATGAGGGGGAGTATCCCCAGATGTAGACTCAATAAATCACACGGATTATTTGCGATTATTTGCATGTCTGTCATGCTGTTTTATTGATAATACATTTATTTATCCAAATGTAAGTGTAGAAGCTTAAACTACAACTAAAGCGAACTAAAGTAGAAGCAACGCTCCATTGGCGCTGTGGGAAAGGTCATTCTGTGGGTGTTCAGTGGGGCGTAGGGTGCTAGGGTTGTTGCCTCTTGTGAAATGCACGTTGCCCGCCTAGTAGCGCGACACCTGTCCGCTGTAGCGATCCTGAGCGGGGCGGCTAGCGCCGTACATGCCGCCGGTCGCACCGCCGCCGCCGCCGCTGCTGTTGCCCTGATAGCCGGTTGAACGATCGTTGTAGCCGCGATCGAACCGACCCTGGACCGGCCCTTGACGCCAGGAGTTGTCCTCCACGGGTGCAGACTTCTGCCACGAATTGTTGCTATGCATATTCGAGGACATGCCGTTGTTGCTGTAGGACTTCATCTGGTTACCGCCGCTACCGCTGCCGCCCAGATGAGAGCTACCGCCTCCCGATGAGGGGGCCCAGATGTTAACGTTGTTCGAGCTGCTGCCGTAGCCTCCGCCGCCGCCAGCGCTGGAGTTGTCATAGCGCTTGTTGCTGAAATTAGTGAACAGATTATAGTTAAAAGATAAGTAAATTGATTAAGAGAGTTAGAGGAGAATGCCAGAATCACAAACAAGTTAATTAACCTTTTTAAATACATGCGAATGCTTTTATTATTCTAATTAGTTAATAAATTAAAAGACACCTAGGGGATGTGGTTAATATTAAATGTTCATTTAATATAAATAATATTCAGAATGGAAAATGGACAACCAAAGCGGCGTTCAACTTACAGGCTCTGCGAATCGTCGCGTCTGTAGTTCGAGGTGTTGTTACGATCCGAATCGTTGTAGCGTCCACCGCTGCTGGCGTTGTTCTTGTTCACATAGGAGCTGGCGCCCCCGCCTGTGTTGTTCTTGTGCAGATACGAGCTGCTGGAGCCTCCAACGGTGCCAGACAGTGGCAGGTGGCGCACCTCCACGTCGCGCTTGTAATCGTCGCGCTTGCTGGACGAAGAGTAGTCGTGCTTAGAGCTGGACACGCCATAGTCATTGCCGCTCGAGCGCTTGCTGGGCAAGGACGAGTAGTCGTCGACGGCATTACGTTTGGATCCCGACGAGGCGACATAGTCGTTGCGCTTGTTGCCGTAATCGATGCGTTTGTTGGAGCTCGAATAGTCATCCAGAACGCGTTTGGTGCTCGACGAGGAGCCGTAATCATCGTGTTTCTTGTCGTAGGTGCTATGGGGGAAAAGAAATCATTGAGCTTGGAGTGTTTTGTTGAATTGTTTAGTTAGAAAACTTACCTGCGAGAGCTGACTAGATTGGTATCGAATCTGGGCGGTGGCGGGGCATCAAAGATGGCTGTACGCTTGCGGTCGGTAACGTCTCCGTAGCGGTCATCGGTGCGCTTGCTTACGACGCGCTTAACAGGATCCTCGCGAGACTCCATAATCCTGTGCGGGAGCGAGAGAAAGAGAGATGGAAGAGACAGAAGAGTTTGGTTACAAAGGCTGGCAGTGGCTGGTTGATGGGGAGTGGGGGTCATGGGTTGGGAGGTGGAGCTCTCAGACTCGGGGCTTTAGACTAGGATGCATCATCATTGGCCTATAAACCGTTTTGAAGCAGTTTAGAGTCGAAGAAACAACGTGGCGGAGGCTGGCTGCAGCAACCTAAGTTAACGCACTAATCTTACGGACAAATGCCTTCCGAAAGAGAGTACAAAATAAATATATATAGATAGATATATCTGTGTTGTTGTCTCTACGCGATACGATTTGTTTTGGTTTTTGTTTTGTTTTTGTTTTTGTTAGCATACTTCATCTGTTGTCGCTTCAGCTCGAGGCGCTCCAGCTCGATTTTCTCGCGCTCCAGCTTCTGGCGCTCCCGCTCCATGCGCAGCAGCTCGGCCTTCTCGCGCTCGAGTCGCTCCCGCTCGACGGCCAGCTTGCGTCGCTCTTCGGCCAGGCGCTCCTCCTCGATGCGCTGCCGCTCGCGTGCCTCCCGGCGACGACGCTCCTCCTCGCGCAGCTCGCGCTCCCGCTCACGGAGGCGCTGGCGCTCACGCTCCTCGCGTATCTTCTGGTAGGACAGTATTTCGCGCTGGCGGCGCTCACGTTCCCGCTGCCGCTGCGAGATCTCGCGGTCGACATCGCGAGGATTGCGACCCGGACGATGATCCTGGTTGCCGGACCCCTTGTGGCCTCCGGTGCCAGATCGCTCGCGATCGTGGCGCCTATCCTGGCTGGCGGCCGACTTGCCCCTGTCATCGGTGCGGCGCTGATTGCGCTCTCTGTTGCCACCACCCTCCTTGCCGTCGCGCTTGGAGTCGCCGCTGTTGCTGGACTTGCTGTCGCCCGAGTTTCCATCGCCGCCCTTCTTGTCATCGCCACCATTGTTGCTGGAGCCCTTGCCACTTCCGGACTTCTTGCCGCCGTCGTCCTCCTTCTTCTTGCTGCTGTTGCTGTTGTTTCCAGCGTCGCCCTTGCCCTTACCCTCCTTGGAGTTGGTGGAGCTGCCGCCGATCTCGTTCTTGGTGCGTTCCACGGAAATGATACGTCCATGCAGCTCGGTGCGATGGAGATTCTCGATGCACCGCGATGCATCCCCCGAGGAGGACATAGTCACGTAGCCGTAGCAGCGGGTGCCCGGCGTACGCGTGTTGGTGACCACCTTGGCGCCGATCACCTTGCCGAACTTGGAAAAGATCGCCTTAAGGTCGCTGGCACGGGTCAGAGTGGAAAGGCCGGAGACCCAGAGATTGCGCGACAGCGTCGCCTGCTTGCTGTTCGAGTTGGCACCGTTGGCACCATTGCCATTGCCAGCACCCGATCCTGGGCCCGATCCCGAACCGGACTTGCTGCCAGCGGTACTCGATGCTGCGGAGGATGCGGCACCAGCTGCTGCTGTCGATGATTTCTCTGCAAGTTCCATGTAAATAATAATATTGGAAGAGAGTTATGGTCAGAGCTTTGAGTGGCTGTAACTGGTTAACTGTTTTGGTTTATGATACGGTCTTTGGGGGAAGCATGTTGTGAACGCACACATTTTGTAGCATTTGTAGCTGCTGCTGATGTTGGTGTTTAGAGCGCAATCATCGCAAGATTACCGACACAAACGTCACCTAACGGAGCGAAGAGAGTGTGAATTTGATCAGGCTGCTGGTGTAGACTGTAGACCGCTGCAGCTGGGTCCTCTGTCGGGGTGGAATGGGTCCAGGATAGAGAGAGGATGGATAGAAAGGATGTTTGTTCCCCAGCCTACAGCTCAAGACTCCAAACGCCGTCCATGTGCCGAGCATTCGTTCCCTGCGATCCCTCTGAGCTGCTCTGCTACCGTGTAAAGTGTGGAGTGCGGAGTAATCCTAAAGCAGAAGGCCTTTGTCCAGTTTCTGCAGCTCCCTTCCTTCCAATTATCAACTCGATTTCTATCTGTTGAACGGTTTTTGTTCTCTTTGTTCTTGGAGAAGTAACGCAAGGCATGTGTTCTTATAGTCTGCCAATTTGTGCCTGGAGTATATCAGGATCGAAGTTTCCTTTGAAGCAAACTGGAACAAAATACGGTTAGATTAGCTGCAAACGCCGACGTCGTAGGTCCAACGCCGCTGCGCTTCCTTGGTGCTTTCCCAGTCCCTTGCTGTCCATTTCCATGTCCATATCTCCTAACCAAATTCACACTCTCTTGCACAATCTTTGGCACTTGGTCCTTAAAAGTATGGCTCAACTTTTGTTGAGATTATCGACCTTAACTGGGGTTCATGCTTGGCCCGAACAATCAATCCCAAACGCAAAACCTTCCGAACATACACACCGAACTTAGCCATGCTAGAACTGTAACTTAAATTACCTTTATCGTCCTTTTGGTTTAACGATTTTCCAGACGACTTTTGATCGCTGTTTTTTGAAACAAAGATAGTTTAAATAATTAGTAACTTAGAGAGATCGAGAAGCTGAAGCTGGTTACTAACCTGGCATCTTTTTTGTCAGAGGATTTGTCATCCTTCTTCTTGGAGCGTGCGCTCTCGTCATTCTTCTTGTCGGCACCTGAGTTGGATTTATCTGATTTGTTGGCCGGTTTTACTGTAAATTGTACTAGGTAAAGTTAGTCTATTGGCTCAGCAAACTTTAGTAGTAGCATTTTAAGGTTGAACTGATATTTAGATTAAAAAGCAAAACATATGCAGGATACCGAGAAGGGAATAGCAAATTGAGATTTTTTCCGAAACAGAAACTATCTCAGAAAATGTAAAATTAATGCAAAAACCTCAAAATGTTTAAGCAAAATCTCAAAGGTAAATTTATTCGTTGTTAGGCAACGAATACGTCTGGATTGTGAAACCGGAAAGAGGCGGGGAAAATTGCATGTATACATAAAATCACAGACGATTCCCCTGAATGTCAAATGTTCCAAGCTTCTTTAGTGTCAAAACTGTGTCCCCTTAACTCACCAGACTTAATAGACTTGTCGTCGGGAGCCTGAACAGAAAACAAATTGGATTAGAATAAAGCAATCTAGGGATGGAGCTTCTTATTTACCTCATCGTGCAGCAGCTTCTGCTCATCCTCTCCAATTGTCAGATTGATGGACTCGTCATTGTCCATGTTTCCGGTATCACCGGTATTCTCCTCCTCGCCCTGGATCTCATTACCAGCCTCGCCATCATCCTCCCCATTGTTCTCGGCCCCATCCATATCATCGCCTTCGGCCTCCTCCCCATCTCCGTCTCCATTCTGCTGCTCATCATCGTACTCGTCCTCATCATCGTCATCGAGGATCACGCACTCATCGTCCACATCCCCCACTTGGTCAATCTCGTGCCCATCATTGTCCTCGTGATGGGAAAAGTCATTGCCGTTCTCAGATTCCTGGCGATGCGGCTGCTCATCTACGTCGATGGGCTCATCCTTAACGATCACATGCTCTGGGGCAAGCAGAATGGGCAGCGGTAACGGTTTTTTGGCCTTTGCACCCGGCGTTATCAAGTGGGTGGCCGGGTCTAGTCCCTCCTCCTTAAGTGCCTGGAAAATGGGCACCCACACACAAACACACAACTATATGTAGACAAAACACACACAAGCGAACGCAGCAATTGCACAACTGACTGCGCCTCTAACGGCCTTCCCACCCGGACAGGCACCCACTGGAGCGCGCCGGTGGGTGTGCACTCACCTTTTCCAGACGCTCGATGAGCACCGCCTTCGGGCCCACAGTCTCCAGCTCGCGCTGTTCCAGCTGGTCTTTTAGGTCGCATACGCGCAACTCGCAGATTTTCTTGCCTTGCTCGGGCATCTTGACTTGTGCTCGGTCACTGGGTCACTATTCTTATTAAAATTACGACTGGAACGCGCTCGAAAATCGGAAGTGAAATTCACAATTACTTTTTCCTCGTCTCGAAACGTGTGAAAAAATCTGCTGTCAGTCAAACCTGGTGATACACACAAATTAGCAGCGTTGCCAGATGAAAATTTAAATAAAGTGTTGTCAACTTGTTCACTAAATCTAGAGATGTGAAAAATACATCGATATATTAATTGATCGATAATTTTAAATTTTTTGTTTAAGCCTAGTACTAAGATCAACGAAAACCGCTTACGGAATTTCGTGAGCGAAATTGGCCTTTAGAAAATCGAAGCAACCGCAAGGTGGGGTAATTTTATTGGCTTTCATATTTTCATATTATTAATATTTTTATAATTAATTTAAAATCAAATAGTAAATATCAACAATTTTCGAATCCACCGGGCATGTTATTCTCTTCTTAAGTTATCGTATGTTATTCTTCTTATGTTATGTTATGTTATTCTCTCCCACGCTTCTTTTTCCCGTAAAATCTGGCTTTTTTAAGAACCATTTGCTAGAAATATTTAGAAACAGCGGTCAGCGGGAATTCTGGCTTTTAAGCGTTAGAAGGGATCGTCACATTTTTACTTTTAAGATTAAGCAATTAAAACGTCCGTTGCCAGACATTTTCTCAAATGTTCGCGTCCTATGTATACCCGAGTAAAAACATAAAGCCTAGTACTAAGATGATCGAAAAAAATCCATAAACGGAAAACTTCATATAAAAAAAAAAGAACGAAAAGAGCAAGAAGAAGAATTTTGTGGTATTTCGTTTGGTCGGGTACTAAGATGAACGGAATTCCGTGAGCGAACCGGGTAAAACGGTTGGCAAAAGACACTAATACAGGCAGGCTCCGGTTTTCACTTTCACAAGATTCTTTCGTTTTCGTTTTCGAAAACGAAAATCGGTGCTCCCGTTTTCACTTTCACAAGATTCTTTCGTTTTCAAAAACGGGCAAGTTTGTCTTGTCGAAATGAAAAGTAAATGCCTTTTTCTACATCAAATCGGTTCTTAATTGCAAAAGGAAAAAAATAGTTGGCTCGTTGGTCTATTGATGTTTATTTCACACCATCAGTAGATCAATCTAGCTCGTAATTACTTTTTAAATAATTATTTTCTGACCCCACCTCGAATTCGCAAATAAATATTTGCCGTCGGCAACAACAACTTTCGTTTTGCTAAGGGGTCGATAAATCTATTGCCAGAAGTTATCGTCCATGCTGCCGTACTTGTATTGGAACGAAACAACCGCCTAAAAATACTTATAAAATGAAAACGAAGAAGAAAATATTTATAAAGAAAACTTAAATAAGCTTTTTATAAATAAATATGTTTAATTTAATTTCTTAAATGGTAAAAGTGCAGTAAAAAAGTGGTTGAGAATAGTGGAATTAAAACTGCAAAAAAGGTGGCAGCCCTTTATTGTGTCAAACAGCTGATTTCTGGTGGAGGCTTATTTAAACTTTTGAAAATGTAAGTAAAACAACTTAATTTGTGTATTTAAAACTAAATGCAAAGCTATTATTTTCAGGGGGAAGCATAAGTCGACTTATCAAGATGAAATAATAATAATAATAACGATGAGAAAATGAAACATTCCGATAACGAAACGATGACAAAAAGTTTGTGAAAACCGGAGCACCTAAAACGAAAACGTACGTTTTCGCCCAAAAATGAAAACGAAAAAAAAAAGTGAAAACCGGAGCCCGCCTGTATCAGGCGTGATTCCGTAAGCGAAATATATCAATTGCATATATTTCGTAAGCAGCATGCAGGGGAAGGGGGAGGAGGCAATCGCTGCTCGGTTGTAGGTTTTGGCGGCGCTTTGTCAAAATTCGGGTTAACAGAGTCAAATAACGGGCTAACATGTAAAATTTCAAGTTAACATGTAAATGGACGAAGAATTTCGGGTTAACATGTAAATGGACGTAAAATATCGGGTTAACATGTAAATGGGGTCGAATTGAAGATGTTAAGAACAACAGTCTGCTAAAAGGAGAGGAGAGAGCCGAGAGCGAATCTCTCTGTACCACAAATTAGCAGTGTTGCCAGATGAAAATCTAGCTTTCCCCCTAAAAAATCCTGAACAAAAACGTAAAGAATTACGACGTAAGTGAACAAAAACGTGAAGATTTACGACGTAAGATACTATCGAGTAAGGGCACTATCGATTACGTAAGTATCGAAAATGGCGGCGATAAATTTATAGGATGTGGCAACTCTGCATTAATATCGCCATATCGATAGCTACCTTCCTAGTTGTGCCATCCCTAAAGCCTGTGACTTGTTTTCGCGGATTTTTGTGTTTACCTTCGACTTATTTCGAATAATTGTGAATCTTCGCCATGTCTGTGGTGATAGAGACCACGCTGGGCGACCTGACCGTTGACCTGTTCACCAGCGAACGACCCATCGCCTGCATGAACTTCCTGAAGCTGTGCCAGCTCAAGTACTACAACTTCAATCTGTTTCACACGGTGCAGCAGGGCTTTATAGCGCAGACCGGCGATCCCAGCGGCGCCGGGGACGGCGGCTCCTCCGTCTGGGGTGTGGTGGAGGGCTTGCAGAAGCGCTTCTTCGAGGCGGAGTACCTGCCCCGCATCCACCACTCCAGCGCCGGCATGCTGTCGCTGGTGAGCGCGGGCAAGAACCTGGTGGGTTCCCAGTTCTTCTTCACGCTGGGCGAGAGCTTGACCTCGCTGGATGGCACCCACTGCGTCATCGGTGAGGTGGTGGAGGGTCACGAGGTGCTGCGTAAGCTGAACGATGCCATAGTGGACGATGGCTTCCGTCCGTACCAGGATATCCGCATCACGCACACGGTGGTGCTGGAGGACCCATTTCCGAATCCACGGGGCTTTCGGGCACCCAGTCGCTCGCCCTCGCCCAGTGCTGAGCGCTTGAAGAACGGCCGCATCGCTGCCGACGAGGATATCGACGACACGGACGGCAAGACCATGGAGGAGATGCAGGAGATGCTGGCCGATCGCGAGGCCAAGGCGCGAGCTACCATTCTCGAGATCGTCGGTGATCTGCCGGATGCGGACATGGCCCCGCCGGAAAACGTTCTCTTCGTGTGCAAACTAAATCCAGTCACAACAGACGATGATCTGGAGATAATCTTCAGTCGCTTCGGCGTGGTCAAGGGATGCGAAGTGATCCGCGACCGCAAGACTGGAGACTCCCTGCAGTACGCCTTCGTGGAGTTCGAGGATCAAAAGTCCTGCGAGGCCGCCTATTTTAAGATGGACAATGTCCTAATCGACGATCGTCGCATTCACGTCGACTTCTCGCAGTCCGTATCCAAGGTTACCTGGCGGGGAAAAGGACGCGGCGTGGTTGGGGACGACGGCAGGCTTGACTTTGATAACTTGCGAGATAACAAGGATAACAGGAAGCCCGCCCAAGGCCGTGGCAGAGCCGATGACCACAGAGATAGCAAAAGGTCCGAGGATCCGAGAAGCAGAATGTCTTCAGCCGAGCGGAGGAAGGCAAGGGAACAGCGCCACCAGGAGCTAAATGAACGAGATGATCGGAAGAATGAGCAAAAGGAAAGGCGGCGGTCAACGTCTCGAAGCCGAAGCGACAGAACAGCCAGAGAATACAACGATCGAAAGCGTTTCAATGAGCGAGAGCTGAGGGATAGACGCCGATCAGTCTCAAGGGGTCGTAATGATAGAAGACGTTCCAGGTCCAGGGATATACTACAAAGAAAACGTTCCCGGTCGAGAGAACAGGCACCAAGAACAAGAGATCTTACACAAAGGAGACGTTCTAGGGATCGTATAGAAAAGAGAAGATCCCTTTCAAGAGATCGGAACGATCGCATGCGAGACAGATCTCCGCAAGACAGAAGGCGCAACGAAAATGGAAGAGGTACAAGCAGAGAAGCAGTCAGAAACCGAGAAAGATCCGCGGAGCGAAGGTATGTATTTTAAAGCCCCTCATATACCGGTAATTTTTAACATCATCTTATTAAGCAGACTTCAACATAAACGAAATGCATCCCGGGATCGTGAGGAATCAAGGCTAAATAAAAATTCAAGCCGGAAGCAGAGTCCAGAAAAGAAGCGCAGGCATTCCGCTTCTGTGGAAAAGAAAACTAAGAAACAAGCGAAGAAGAAATCGAAACGGGCAGCCAGCAGCAGTTCAGAGTCCAGCGAGAGTTCCTCTGAATCCGACAGTGAATCTGACAGCTCTTCGTCGGAAAGTTCCAGTAGTTCCTCATCCTCGGATGAGCGCAGCAAGCGCAAAAAGAGCAAGAGGACCAAGCAAAAGGGCAGTCACAAATCGAAAAAGAAACACCATAGGAAATAGCAATAAACGACGTTCTTAATCGGAACCAAGGATTTTGACTAAAATTAACAATCTATACATAGCTACTTCTTCCGGGCCGCGACTTCCTCTTCCAGAGCAGCCATCGCAGCTCCTCCGCAGCAGCCTTCCGCGCTCTTTTCGCCCCGTCTCCGCCGTGGTTTCTCGATGACTGCATCGGGATTAAAGACCACATTGTCTAACCGCGTTGTCTCTGGAGTAATGCGCAGTTCTGTCAATAGAAGATTCCAGAGATTCAACGATTGGATTGTTTATATAATGGCACACAATTACCGTAGACACCCTCCTCCTTTTTCTTGGCTTGAATCACATTCGTGCGCAGCTCGTGATCCACCTCCTGGGCCAGCTTGATCATCTAAGGTTACAGACTTGTAAATAATGCCATAAAAATCTATCTAACCAGTGCAAACCTTCTGGATCTCAACCTTGTTGGTCTCTCCCCGATTCTGCAAGAACGATTCGTTGATCTTATCGCGTCCGGCCGACAAAGCATGGGCATCGCCCTCGAAGACGTACTGCCGTGTCCGATGGAGCTTCTTGAAGGCACTGAGCACCTGCAAATCATAGATTTAGGGAGTTTATTTATGGTTTTTGTTGAGAAATTTACCTGGCGCCGCAGGTTGGACATTCTGTAGCTGCAGTGTGACCAAAACAAATAACAGCAAACTTTGTTGTGATAAATAAATAGGTGTTTTGCAACACTGGCGTTTGCAGCAGAACAAATAGGAATTTAAACTAAAATAAAATGTATGATGATGTAATGTATTAAAAATATAATGTTTTATAAAAATATTAACTTAGTAATAGCTCTTTAATATTAAAAACTAAAGAATTCTTTTGAACTCAAATCCGCATTAGCATAGCGTTGTGGTATTTTCAGCCATACAAAGTTTGGTAAATTTCCCGTGCCCTGCCACGGTCCCACTGACGCTCAGTTTATAAAATTTTTTTTAACTTTTCGGACGGAAATCGGCGCGAACAAAAACAAAAAATAGCAGAGGCTAGTGCAGATCTGGACATAGCAAAATGATCCAGCAAATAATCAACTAAATTCTTAACTACCGCGTGCGATTCGCCCGAGTGTGCCCCCGAGATTTTAATTCAGAATCAGAAGCACACGGTTGCCACTGCACTGCGTTTTGCCCATTGGAATTCCCATTCTATATCCAGGCAGTTAATGTTGAATTATTAAGTGTGCGTGAATAAAAAATAAAGAAAACTGGCGAAAACCAGCGACAAACTGTCAACGTTCTTCGTGAGCATGGAAGACGAGGAAGAGGAGGTGACCGATCTGAAGCTGCAATTGTTCCACAATACAGTCCGCGAGCACATTGTAAGTCGTAGACGAGGCGTTCATCCCCTTTCCACATGAAAACCAAAACAACAAAATCGGGAGCAGCTGCTCTGTGCGTCTCTCTCTTCTAACTGTACACAAGGCGCACGCGGGGGGTGTCTGTGTGTGTGACGCCTTGAATTACACACTTTGCCTTTTGATAAACAGAAATCAGTTGGCCGTTCAGTGTGCACAGAAATTTATTTGTTTATGGTCTGTTATCAGGCGTGGACTACACTGGTCAGCACTTTTCACCTTCTTGTGTTTTATGGCCCACCGGTTATCGGGAAGGAAGTTAACGGTGGGAGGCGTCAATAGCCCACGGCCACTCTCTTCTTGCACTTTCTATTTGGGCTGCAAAAATTATCACGCACACACAAAGCGTCGATACTGACACACACACAGGCACCTGTTGTTAATCAGAAAGTTTACCTATATTAGAAGATTCGACTTTCAGATACTGGGCAGTGACGGGGAGGTAATCGAAATCCTGTGCTACCATCATGAGATTACAAATTTTTTGACTTATTTTCGGAATCCAAAAAGTGTGCGATTTTGAGGTCTTCTTGGAATCCTCTTAGAGCCAAAAAGAAAGTTATAGCTTGGCTATATATATATTCGTATATATTCTGATTCGCCATTTAAACCCCAATTATTTACAATCAACATTTTGAAAAAAAATCCGAAAACAATTTTTTACCATTTTTTCAAATTTTGATAAGGGGTTACATCATAAAAATTGTCAAAAATTGAAGAAAAAAATATTTTTCAAAATTTCTAAACTTAATATGCAGATTTATCAATCTAATTAAAACTATCACAGAAAAGCTATCCAAATGGAAATAAATGCAATTTTGGCTTAGTTATGCCTTCCTAAATTAGCAAACTACAAGTATTAAGCCTTCAAGTAAAATGTATTAATATTTAATCAGTAAGAACTACAATAATAAAAACACTGATGGGTCATCGATTCCGATGTCAACTACCCTATATATAATATACCCATAATATTTCTATATATGTGTGTATTTATTATTAGAAAAAGAAAAGCTTCAATAACTGAAAGAAATCGATAAGATAAACAATAAACTCCAAATAATTGATACAAATTCTCTGGAGGTTCCGTAAACCATGCATGGAGTAATTTTATACCCCGACTTCGGCAGAACCTGCAAAGCAAATCGAAATTTAAACGCTTAACCCTCCGTTGTATACCTTTTCTAAAACCTTTGGTTGTACACCCGGGTCTGGCCAGACCTTTTTGTCTTTGAACGTAAATTTAACACATTTTTATTATAAGTAGCGACTTGGCCGTCCAGGTAGCTTCCTAAAATTTTATTTATGCATATGAGGATTTAAAAAGGATCCTAGAACAGGACGAAAAAAAGGATTTAAAAAAATGAAGACGATTTAACCCTCCCGGGTCTGGCCAGACCCGGGTGTACAACCGAAGGTGTAACTTTTTAAATCCTTTTTTTCGTCCTGTTCTAGGATCCTTTTTAAATCCTCATATGCATAAATCGATAGAGAATTAAATTTTAGGAAGCTACCTGGACGGCCAAGTCGCTACCTATAATAAAAATGTGTTAAATTTACGTTCAAAGACAAAAAAGGTCTGGCCAGACCCGGGTGTACAACGGAGGGTTAAAACAATGGCACGAGCGACGGCACCAGCAACAAGTGAAAGTGTTTCACTCGAGCTACTATTTATAGAAAATTTTGGGCGTGTAATAACAGAAACCAGTGATTTATGTAAACAACAATATATGTATACCATATATATACACGAGTTTATTGGATTGCGCAAAGCATTAATTTCCTTATGTGAAAATGTCGAAAAATACCCACGAAACACTTGCAGACCAGATTTCAAGTGCAGGGCTAAAGTGGTCACGGTTTTCTTCCCGTCCGTCTCTGGGATGATGTGTGTTTTGAAAGTGTCTGCCGTCGTGACCAGCTGTTGGACTTTGTTTAAACAATGGCAGACGAGACAAGACGTTAAATACATTTGAAACATTTCTTTAAACAAACACGTATAGGTTCAATACTCATGCAGCTTGCTTTTTTAGGCTTCTGATGAGTATTTCTTTTAAAAATACACCCATCTGTGTATTTATAAACCCTGCCATGGGATATTAGAATTGTTGAGCTGGTTCTGGCTGGTCCAGGAAATGGTAACCGGTTTTTGTCAGCGCTTCTGGGTGCATCGCCCAATGCCGAAAATTGAATAATTCCCCAACGAATGTGGGTCAAGCCCCCGAGTACGTGACGTGGGGTTTAAAAAATAAATGTAAACATGCCAAAGTGCTCATAAATAATGCAGGGATCTAAAGCCAAAACCCGAATTAAAACCACTAATTTCTGCGGTGCGAGATTGCGGCTTCAAAGAGAACAAGTGAAGTGGCAACTGATTTTGTAACATTATGATGTTCGTTCTTAGTCATTTCCCAACTACTGTTCTTCAGTTACTTTGATAAGAAACATCTCTGATGACTTGTTGTGTGTTTTCAAAGAAAATATAGCTTCTAGGAATGCCTTTTCCAAACAAAAGAACAGCTGAAAAAGATGTTATGCGATACTTGGAAAATGGAGTTTGCCAACGCCCTCTTTAGAAAATACATTTCACTTGGAGTAGTTAAAACAATTAAAACAACTCGTGTCTGGCAATTAAGAGACATGTGGACATAAAAACAGAGTTAATGTTGCTTAGGGAGGTCTAGAGTCTAAAGTTTGGGAAACAGTTTTATTTAAAGTTTAAGTTTTACATAGTTGGGCTGGTATTTGGTTTTTTATAGCGTATTTTATTAATTATTAAAAAATCAAAGTAGAGTTACAGAAGAAACTTTCTAGACTACTTTTCAAAGATATTTCTTGTTAAAACCGAAAGAACTCTCAACCTTTTCCAATTAGCATGTCTATAGAGCTCTCTCAAAGTGATTCTAGTTTATTGATGCCTTTCAAAGGCAATTTTGACAGTTTTTTCAAGTATTTATGGGTCAAATCGTTGGCTTCACCAATAAATCAGTCTGGAGCTTGTACAATATACCCCTGGTTGCTACAACTATTGGGTATATGCAAGAAAAAATAAATATTTTGTAGCCCATTCACCGGCTAAGTTGTCAGCCAGACGGGGGGCCAAAAAAACCCGTCTGTCGAGCAATAACCGGCGGATGCCGATGTCGATGCCGCTGGTCCTACCTCCAACCGCAGGCCTCCACCTCCGCTGCCGCCTCCTTGTGGCCAAGATGTCGCCGTTTTCGCCTGCTTCTGGCTGCAGTTTGGGCGTTGCTGTTATTTATAGCCAAGTCGGCGACGTGTCCACATTTAAATGGGCGTGGTGCCGGTTTCCCTCTCGAGTTCATGTCAAGTCATTGACTCGCTGTTCGCCAACGATCGGCGCCGCACTGCAGCTAATTTGTGGAGTCTAGGCAAACGTTGGGTTTGGCCAAAAACGAATCTCTTGGAGCGTGATTAACGCGGTTTGTTGCACTTGCACGTTGCTCTGGCTGATAAGCAGCAAACTAAGCTTGAAGAAGATCGCTGGGCTGGTGGCTCAATCGGGTTTCATTCAGGAATGCCCCTGCACATGTACGTGAATTTAAATTGTAGTAACGAAGCGCGTATCACTCGGCGTTTGTCGCATACGTGTTCCAAGTTCAACACGTCACGCCTAGAAAGAACAGTGCGTTTCGTAAGTGGAAGATATGTAGTTAGTCGATGACTTTTTTTTAATGCTTGACCATAAAAAGTTACAATGATTACTTCAATTTTCTATAAGCCATGTACATTTTGGTTATGTTCTAGTTAAATAATAAATACAATATTTGAGTTAAATAAATGATTAATAGGAAGATCCCTTATGAATAAACTATTGTAACACTTTTGCCTAATCCTTTTACCTCGCGATACAACCTCTAATTGATAAAGTATCACAGTTGCCTATAATTTTGTATGCAAATATCGATTTTAACTTGATTAATATTATGTTTTTAGGTGACATTGTAATTCCTGGGAGTATTAAAGATAGCTCGCCTTAAAGTTTCGATACGCGTTGTATCTACAATATTCCATGCTCGTATAAACTTGGGTTCTATAAATAAACGACGCAAACTGTTGATAGCAAGCGGGATTTGCGTCTCTTTATTTAATTTTTAATATTTGACCACATTTTTTGTCGAAATACAAACTGTTCCAATATTTGGCCTTTGAGATACGAATATCTGGAGCTTTTAGAAGGCCACTTCACTCTATATATGCTGAGATGATAGATTCGAGTCTCGAAAATAAAAGAAATGCCGCGTGTAATTGAAGATAATTTGATTTAATTGATCAGACAGAACGTGGCTATCCGTTGGGCCATCAAAAGTTAATTGGAATTCGCCATTGTATAACGCATTGGCACGGATACATGCAAAAGTATCTCACCGATACCAGTGCGAATGTCTCGAATAACAAACAAAGAACCCACTAAACAATGCGAGTATAAATTAATTGTTTTTTGCTCTCACTCGTCGAATTTTTCTACGCCTTTGCGCCCAGCCAGAGAGAACACGAAAAGTATCTTTGTTAATGATTTATTTATGTGCCTAGGCAGCCACAGTATCTATGATGTTTTGTTTTGTTTTCGCTTTTCGCAAAACCAACAGAAGCGCAAATATGACGTGTGCCAAAGCAAATGATTGGCATCTATTTCGTGGCCATAAAACCATAAACAATTCATGCCCGCCGAGTCTGTGGCTGGGAAAATCGCTGATGCCAGCCTCAGATTCGGATTTCAGACAACATTTAACCGAAATAAAGTCTGGGATAATCACATAATGTTTGAAGTGGTGACATTCATGGGGTTTTATATGTCGACCGTAATCGGTCTAGTCCTTATCAAAGGTTTCCACTTCTGTGTTGTCGGCCACTGATAAGCTTATTTTCTGACCTTTGCACGTAGCCAAAAACGCTGCTGTATTGGATAATTAGCAGTCATAATAAATCATCAATTGCTGGTTTGTTTATTGAGATATGGGGTTGTAACCCAGGTCCAGCCGTTACTTGGCTAAAAACCCCTTAGAACCCACTTTTAAACGTCACTCGACCGGAAATTTAAAACATATTTAGACCAGAAGTACGAGTACCGAAATTTCAACTCATTGTGCCAATATATTCCGAGATAAGACCCTGAAACAGTTGAAGTCCTTCAACCTCAGACTTTGACTTCGTCGTACTGATTCACACACAAATTTATAAAGATCTATTAAGTATTAACAATTAATCTATGCACTTGTGTACATTTAATATAGATTTCCCCAGACGTATTTACTCGCTAGCATGTGTTTTTTGGCGGAAAACCAAATGACAACATCAAATATTTATTAAAAACAAGAAACACACAAAAGAATTGCGTGGGTGTCTATGTTAACTTTTGTTTATAAATAAGTTAATGTGGGGAAATGTGTTACGAAAGCAAAAATAAAATATAAAACAAAATGTGTTGCAGGTGCTAAGACAAACATTTTCAGAACAAAAAGCCAATGCCATAGAATTGACATTTCCAAAAAGAAAAAAAGAGAAATACGTCGATTTCTATATTTACCTATGCCTTAAAGCACCTAAGTAAAGGGGTAGTGATAGTACAATGGCTAGAAACAGGTGTTAATAGACTATCAGGTGGCTAAAATGTTATGCTCATGTGCTAGAAATAAAGTTTAAACAGCAGGTGCTCATCTCGCACTTGAAGATGTATTCGGGTTAAATCCACTCTTTGAATTTCAAGATTATTTCTTATTCGAGTTGTTCTCTCTTGTATTTTCAGATATTCCTGCTACTGATCATCTTGCTGTACTTTAGCTCATATGTCGTTGTCTCACGGTTTCGGCGGCGCGATCGTGACGATCTCTATTCAAACGACGAGGACGAGGTGCTGGTCTATCGGATAAGGTAAGGCATCCAGCCAGTGGTCAAAAGCAGAGTCAACAACCTGCCGCACTAATTGCCAACTCATTCGAGTTGCATTCGGTTTCGCATTCGCTTGCTCATGTTACTAATGAATTGTTTTCCCCCCCGTTTTACCCCAGCTTTTGGCTCTGCACCTTCACCCTGGCTGTGGCCGAAGGTGCTGCTATGCTGCTGCCCGTTTCGATAGCCAGCAACGAGGTGCTGTTGCTCTATCCCAACAGCTACTATGTGAAGTGGCTCAACAGCTCCCTCATTCAGGGTAAGTGCTTTAAACTGAAATAATACTCAAACTAACACTAAATCTACTTGCAGGCCTCTGGAACCATGTGTTTCTGTTCTCCAACCTGTCATTGTTTATCTTCCTGCCATTCGTTTATCTATTCTCGGAATCCACGGGCTTCGTGGGCTACAAGAAGGGCATCCTACCGCGCGTCTACGAGACCTTTACAGTATTTATGCTGATGGCTGTTATTGTCCTCGTACTAACTGCCGTGTTAAGCGCAGTCTTTGGCATTGAAAAGTTTCAATTCTTCTGGTTTCTAAGTGAGTATATGCCTCGGGAACGGAAGAGATCACTCTCAATGTCAATTGAGATGCGATGTTCCGTGCCCGTGACATGCCCAACCATCTTATCCCCTAGCGCCGATTGGGATCGGTTCCAGTCGCCGACTGATGCACAATGCATTGCTAATTTCCGCTTCTTCACGCTTCACAGATTTGGGCAGTGTTCACCTGCCGTTCCTTTATTCGTGTGTCTCGTTTTTGGGCGTGATGCTTATGCTGAGTGAGTATAACTAACTAATAATAAACTAAGTTACTCTTCGGCTTCCATCTGCTTGATGTACTTGTCGATGTAGGCCAGCTGGTTGGGATTAAGCTCGCGGGCCTTGGCCACGCTCTCCTCGAACTTCTCGGTGTCCTTTAGGCGCTTGTAGACGGTGGCCTTGTAGAGCCAGGCGCGCAGATTAGTCTCGTGCAGCTTCTCCAGGACATGCTGGCAGTCCTGCAGAGCGCGTTTGTAGTTGCGAAGCCTATGGGATTTTAAATGATTAATCTAAGCTTTAGTTAAGCCTTTTGTCAAAGTAACTCACTTGATATAGCACAAGGCGCGATTATTGTATGTAATGGCGCTGTCCTTGACCTTATCGATGGCCTTGCCATAGTGTAGAATGGCCTTCTCGTATTTCTCGGTGCGAAAGGCTTCGTTTCCCTGGCTGTAAGAGGGTATAAAATATATATTGAAAGCTAAAATCACCCTCCTACATACGTTCTCTGTAGCTCAGCATCGTATTCGCGCTTGGCCCGCTCCACGGCACGCTCATTGGCATCCCGCTCCATCTGCTCCATAAAGGTCTGCTGGTCCATTGTCTGGGCCTGCTTCTCTTGGTCCTCCTGTATGCTCTTCCTATTGATCACCGTGCGATTCTCGCGCACCTGGACACGCACCTTGTCCACATCCATAGTGTCAAAGTTGATCGTTTCCTTTACCTTCCCATCTGCCCCTGTCTCCTCCTCGAGCTTGCCATCGTGATTCAATATCTCATTGATCTTGGAGAGGGTTGCCTCGAATTCAGCAAAATCATCGCCGTCCTTGGGGTCCAAGTTGCAGTTCACCAAAGTGGCCTTCAGTTGGTCAATGTTCTTATCGTCCTCGTCGGCCATTAGAAGGTTTCTTGGGATTATATTTAGTTTTAGAGAAGTATTTGGTAGTTTGGAAAGGTTTCAACTGTTTTGATCAGACAGGGAGTTTTAGGTTTGCTGGAATAGAAACCAACTTAAGTTCTGACACAAAAAGCAGGGCCACTTTGTTAGCACAGGTTGCTGGGAATGTATTTATTTATTATTTTCCAGTAGTTTCTTAGTCTGTATATTAAATGTAAGGTTCTAGAGCTTTCCAAATGACTAACAACCCTGTTTCCAAGCTCTGTTACCATGACAATCTGTTTGGTTTCCTTGCAGTTTGCACCCCCTACGGCTTTGTGCGTCTGTTTGGCGTTGTTAACCAGGTCCTGGTGCGACCTATGCTGCTGCGGGACGTCAACGAGGAGTTCAGCGCCTTCTACATGGAGGAGGCGAGCGTCAAGCGAAAGCTGGCTCACATTGAGCTGCACAACGTGAGCACCTCGGAGGCGGCCAATGGCGGCGGTCGCAATGGTATAGGACTGGGGCTAAGTCGCTCCTTCGCCTATCAGCCGCTGCTGCAGCAGTCGTTGGACCATCTTTACCAGCGCAAGGCCATGGCCAGCGATACGGGGGAGCAGCAGTTGCTGCTCAACGAAAGACTAAGAGAACTGGACTCTGAGCGCAAGGAGCTGGACAAATTGCGCAAGTCGAGCACATTCCAGCGGACCTTTGTCTACCCGCTGGCCATGCTGCTGCTGCTCTTCTGCACGGGCGTAACCATCCTGCTTGTGGTGCAGAATACACTGGAGCTGCTCATTGGCATAAAGGCGCTGCCGCTAAGCACGAGGGTGAGTTTCTGCCTTAAAAAAATACAAAATGTTACTCTTACTTATTCAATTTTCTTTTTACTTTAGCAATTTACTCTGGGCATCACATCGCTGTCGAAGCTGGGTCCCTTTGGCGCCGGCATCGAGGTGTGTCTTATATTCTATCTGGGTGCCACCTCCGTGGTGGGCTTCTACAGCATGCCCTTTATGCGAAATGTTCGCCCCAAGCGGCGCCAAACATCGCTGCCGCAGCTAATGCTGAACTGTGGCTTCATGCTGGTTCTGTCCTCGGCGTTGCCACTGCTCAGCAGGATTATAGGTAAGCCCTAATCGTTAGCTTCGCTTAGTTATTAAGGGACAAATTACGATTTAATTTTTTTGCTTTCAGGCATTACCAACTTTGACCTGCTGGGCGACTTCGGGGCCATCGAGTGGCTGGGCAACTTCCAGATTGTGCTGCTGTACAACCTCGTCTTTGGCACCACCACAGCCCTGTGCCTGGCCAACAAGTTCACGGCCACTGTGCGGCGGGAGCTGCGAGCGCGGTTAGTGGAGAACTATGTGCTCTTTACTAACTACATGAGCTTCATCAACTGATATTGGTGCAAGCGACGCGACAACGCGTCTCCGTACGCCCATCATCTGATGAGACGCCTTGTCGAGTCGCCGCTAAAGAGCCTAATTAGTTTCTATGCTAAATATAGTAATCTTAGTCGTAAGCGCAGTCGCAATACCACCGCTAGTCGCAAGGCAAACGAAATGAACTGTTGAGTAAGGGAGTGGGAGATGGGCAGCTGAAACTATATAATATACCTTTACATATGTTATATGATCACGTGTAGTTGTGCAGAACTGATACTAATATTTGATATTTATTTGTTGCGTTCTGCGTTCTTTACTGTTGTGCTTAACCGTTGTACTTTACACAGAGTCCACACACATCACTGTGGCCTCGTGTACCAGGATATGTCTACACAGATCAATCTCGCAGATATTTATAACGTAAATAGAGAATTTAATTGTGCAACATATAGTGGCCGCAGTCAAAACGTTCGCAGTGTAGTTGTAGGCTATTTTATCGTGTATTTCGAATCATCTTGTCGGTCACAGAGTCAAGTGTTGAATTCCATATTTCATACATGTTTACGCTATTTATATATACACATGTGTGTTTGTCAGTTATTTTATTTATTTAAGATTCTAACAATGTTCCTTAAGCAGCGCGCACCGACTGAGGAGGCGCCTTCATTTCATTTTATTGCATACTCAAACTCTGTAACCAATATTCACCCAAATCACACACTTACAAGCGTCTAAAACGTATGTGATAAAGTATAATAATAATAAAAAAAACCATTTTACTAAACTAATGCGGCATGTCATGGCTTTTTTAATTACGCTTTTAAATTCGGTAGATTTTATAAGAAGGTTTCGCTTAACTCTTATTTCAGCCTTACCTCGCTGTTCCTTTTGGCATGATGGCCTCCGCTGAGATGATGTGCTAAGAAGGTTCCTAGGACACTGCTGTGATTTAATTTAATGTAAAAACTTGATAATAAATGCTAAAAACGTCTTATTAAAAATGTTACTTTTAAGTTTCTCCAAATTAATTACAAATTCTCCTTTTAAATTTACCTACTTACCTATAGCCCTAATTTAACCTGTGAGGAGTTGTATGCAAACTCCCCACAACGCAGGGTGCAGTGGATGCACACTGCCGAGGGCAGCAGCCGCTTGGCAACCAAGCGGGGCAAGGGTACGGGGGGGGAGGATGAGGACTGCCTAGCAACAGGCAGTGCCGATGCAGGTGTCCACCACAAAGGAGACGCCGCTAATATAGCGGGACTCTGGTGGACATTGTACCCGGTGGCGTGATCGGCGGCCGTGGACTTTGGCCGCCAAGGAGGAGACGCCGATAACAAACGGGACATGGGCCGGACTTTGGACCCGGTCACGCGATTTGCGCCGGACTTTGGACCGGGTCGCGTGACCGATGCGTGCAGGAGTAACGGCATAGGCGGAGCCTATAAAAGGCAGAGGACGCCTGCGCACAGCAACTAGTACGTGTGCGAGAATCCGAGCGAGTGCGTCAACGGAGCCAGTCAAAGTTAAACCAGAGGCCGCGAGAGATCAAGAAGCAAAGTCGAGAAGTTCGGAGCTTGAAGTGGCAAGCCTTCCGAACAGAGACTTCAACGCTGAGATCCAACGCGTGGAAGGACGACAACAATCAAGGAGCAGCGAGGTCCAGTGGCAAGGACCAATCGGAGGAATCAACGATCGAGGAAAATCAAGTTGTGGGAGTTGCGCGCGTGGCTAGGCTTTGCCGGGCGATACACCGCGTCGACGAGATCCCGGACCAGGGCGCAGAGTGGGCGATAAGGGTGGCTAGGCGTTGCCGGGCGATACATCCTGCTAGCTCTGTGCTGGAAGCTGCAAGGCGGGCGTTCGGAGTGGCTAGGCTTCGGCTGGGCGATACACTCTGCTAGCTTTGCAGTGAGGTCGCGAAGTGGGCGTTCGGGGTGGCTAGGCTTCGGCTGGGCGATACACCCTGCTAGCTTCGGCAGCGAGATAACCAAGCGATCGGCGAGAGGGGAGTGCAGCCGCATCCGGAAGGAGCAGACCCAGCAAGAATTATATAGTAGACATCCGATTGAAGTACAATAAACATCTGAATACGAACTTAACCCGAAGCGTTCTCTCTGGGCGGGCCTTCACGTTTATATAAATTTGGTGGGACGAGCACACGATCTCGACTGAGCTAGCCGCACATAATCGTTGCGAGCGACACCCAGGAAATCAGCTCGTTACAAACCCTATTTAAAAGCCTAAAAGTATGCTACATCAAAAATATTGAATACATAGTGCAGCATATATTTAGGCCTGTAAATATAGCCCAAAATACAGCCCAAATTTGTGCCTATTTACAAGCCTAAAGTATGCTACAGAAAATATTGAAAAAATAGTGCTGTTTCTGGAGAGGATTAGTCCCTGCCGGCTGTAAATGGCCAGTTTCTGTAGAGGATCGGGCTCTGCCGGCTGTAAATGGCCAGTTTCTGGAAAGGATCAACCTCTGCCGCCTGTAAATGGCCAATTTCTGGAGAGGATCATGCTCTGCCAGCTATAAACGGACAGTTTCTGGAGAGGATAAGGCTCTTCCGGCTGTAAATTGCCAGTTTCTGCCTAAAAGTATGCAATTGTTTTCTACTTTTCGGCTAAAAGACTTCCATTAGTGTTTCTTTTTAAACTGAATTATAATATAAAGCTTACCAATAGTTAAGGTCTTTCTGAGAGCATATCATGGCCAAAAAGCAAGTGATTGCCAAATGTCATATATTTCCCGATTCAGCATTTAAATCTTAATTAATTACTTGAAAAATATTGAATTAGAATTAGAAAAAAAATTTTGTCCAATTTTTCAAAATTTAGAAAGGGGTTACATTATCTAAATTCTCAAAAATTGACAAAAAAATTTTTGAAAATTTCTAAACCCAATATGCAGATTGATTATCCAACAAAAAACTAACAAAGAAACGCTTTCCGAATTGAATTTAAGGCTGTTTTGGCTTAGTTTTTATGGTTTTTAGCCCACATAATTGTAATAGTTTTAGCTGTAGTTGTTGTTGTTGTAGTTGCTGTTGTAGTTGTTGTTGTTGTAGTTGTGGTTTTTGTTGTTGTTGATGTTGTTGTTGTTGTTGTAGTTGTTGTAGTTGTTGTTGTAGTTGTTGTGGTTGTTGTTGTGATTTTTTTTGTTTTTCTTGTTGAGTTGTTCTTCTTTTTTTTGTTGTTGTTGTAGCTGTTGTTGTTTTTGTAGTTCTTGTTGTTGTTGTAGTTGTTTTTGTAGTTGGTCAGACCCTATTTAGGCTTGTAACAAGCCTAAAAGTATGCTACAAAAATTTTTTAAAAATAGTGTAGCATACTTTTAGGCCTGTTACAAAGCAATAAGGGTCTGATTGGGGCTATTTTTGACCCTATTTGGGCTTGTAACAAGCCTAAAAGTATGCTACAAAAATTGTGGAAAAATAGTGTAGCATACTTTTAGGCTTGTTAATATATGTAGACCAAATTTGACCCTATTTAGGCTTGTAACAAGCCTAAAAGTATGCTAAAAAAATTTTTGAAATAGTGTAGCATACTTTTAGGCTTGTTACAAGGCAAATAGGGTCGAATTGGGCTATTTTTGACCCTATTTGGGCTTGTAACAAGCCTAAAAGTATGCTACACAGATTTTGAAAAATAGTGTAGCATACTTTTAGGCTTATTAATATATGTTGCCCAAATTTGACCCTATTTAGGCTTGTAACTAGCCTAAAAGTATGCTAAAAAATTTTTTTAAAAACTGTGTTGCATACTTTTAGGCTTGTTACAAAGCAAATAGGGTGTAATTGGGGCTATTTTGGACCCTATTTGCTTTGTAACAAGCCTAAAAGTATGCTTTACAAATTTTGAAAAATAGTGTAGCATACTTTTAGGCTTGTTAATATATGTAGTCCAAATTTGACCCCATTTAGGCTTGTATCAAGCCTAAAAGTATGCTAAAAAAATTTAGAAAAATTGTGTAGCATACTTTTAGGCTTGTTACAAAGCAAATATGGTCTAATTGGGGCTATTTTTGACATTATTTGGGCTTGTAAGAAGCCTAAAAGTATGCTACAAAAATTTTGAAAAATAGTGTAGCATACTTTTAGGCTTGTTAATATATGTAGCCCAAATTTGATCCTATTGATCCAACAACAACAACTACAACAACAACAAAAACAAGAACAACAAGAAGAACAACTCAACAACAAAAACCACAACAACAACCACAACAACAACAACTACGACAACAAAACTACAACAACAACAACAACAACTACAACAACAACAAAACCACAACTACAACAACATTTACAACAACAACAACAACAACTACAACAACAACTACAAAAAACACTACAACAACAACTACAACAACCACAACTACAACAGCAACTACAACAACAACAACTACAGATACACCTATTATAATTATTTGGGCTAAAAACCATCATAACTAAGCCAAAATAGCCTTAAATTCAATTCGGAAAGCGTTTCTTTGTTAGTTTTTTGTTGGATAATCAATCTGCATATTGGGTTTAGAAATTTTCAAAAATTATTTTTTTGTCAATTTTTGAGAATTTAGATGATGTAACCCCTTTCTAAATTTTGAAAAAATTGCCTAAAATTTTTTTTTCATTTTTTTCAATATTTTTCAAGTAATTAATTAGGATTTAAATGCTGAATCGGGAAATATATGACATTTGGCAATCACTTGCTTTTTGGCCATGATATGCTCTCAGAAAGACCTTAACTATTGGTAAGCTTTATGTTATAATTCAGTTTAAAAAGAAACACTAATGGAAGTCTTTTAGCCGAAAAGTAGAAAACAATTGCATACTTTTAGGCAGAAACTGGCAATTTACAGCCGGAAGAGCCTTATCCTCTGCAGAAACTGTCCGTTTATAGCCGGCAGAGCCTGATCCTCTTTAGAAATTGGCCATTTACAGGCGGCAGAGGTTGATCCTCTCCAGAAATATGTCATTTACAGGCGGCAGAGCCTGATCCTGTCCAGAAACTGGCCATTTACAGCCGCCAGAGCATTATCCTCTCCAGAAACTATCCGTTTATAGCCGGCCGAGCATAATCCTCTCCAGAAACTGACCATTTATTGCCGGCAGAGCATAATCCTATTAAAAAACAGGCCATCTACAGCCGGCAGAGCCTGATCCTTCCCAGAAACTGGCCATTTACAGCCGGCAGGGACTAATCCTCTCCAGAAACTGCCCTACTTTTTCAATATTTTCTGTAGCATACTCTTAGGCTTGAAAATACGGTCAAATTTTTGCTATATTTACAAGCCCAAAAGTATGCTGCAAAAAATTACGTCAAAAATCGTTAAGTTTTTGTTCACTTACGTAGTTAATCGTTACGTTTACGTTGTTTGATTACGTCCTTTTTCTTTTAGTGTGACCAGAGGCCGCGGAGGAGAATATCTTGAAATCTATGAATCCTTACGTCGTAAGTCTTCACGTTTTTGTTCATTTCAGTGCTGCCAGATTTTGAGAGATAAAATAAGCTAGATTGAAGAAAAAAATAAGCTAGAAAAAGTTAAAAATTAAAAAAAAAAGCTAAAAATAAGCTAACCATGGAAAACATTAAAATAGTTGATTTTTTACTTTTATTGATACGATATTGATATGATATTTATATAACTATTATAGTAAAGAAATAATTTCATCAACTTCATCATTAGATTCCATATATTTGGCGGATGATTGAACTAAAGCGAGGTATTTCGTTGGAAGTTGGTAGTCATGGCAACATTTGCCATGACGTCGCAGTCCATATCTAAAACATTAAAAAAGATACTTAGTATATTTTAAAAATTTAAAATTTCAAAACAAACCTTATTCTTAATATTGCGTTCAAGCTGTTTCATGTTCATTCGGCTGAAAACCCTCTCAACCGCAGCATTCGACCATGGCAGTGAAAGTATATGCAAAGCAAATAACGCCAGTTGCTTGGATGCTTTGTTTTGGGCAGCATCCTTGTACATCAAAATTGTACATCAAAACTTCTGACCAAAACTCTATAGTCTGTTCCTTTCGACACTTTCGGCATGTTTCTAAAACGACGCAACAACAAACGCAAAACAAACATGTGCACAATTTCAGTGTGACCGAAACTTGCTAACGATTATTAATAAAATACCAACAACAAATATGACTTTTGTCCAAATTATCAATAAAAATTATCAAAAATTATAATACAATCGAAAAACAAAACATATTTTGTTATAAATTTTTTTAAGCCGAAATTAGCTAAATGAAATTTGAAATAAGCCAGATTTTAAGCTATATGCATTTCAAGTATTTTTAAAGCTATTTCATTTTAAAATATGCTAAATCTAGCTTGAAATAAGCTAAAATGGCAACAATGGTTCACTTACGTAGTTTGCTCGTTTAGTGTGACCCGTCGCCGCGGATGAAAAAATCTTCAAAAATGTTCGGGATTAATCGAAAAACCGGCGGTCACATTATTCGTTTTGTGGATTTTTTGTGCGGTGGCGTCTATTTGTAGTTTTTTTACTTTATTTTACTAGTTGGCACAAACAAAGCAATTGCACGATGCTGAGCCGAAAGCGCCGGGCCAGCAGCATTTCCAGCCGGCAGGATGAGGATCCGCTGCAGCTGGACGACTCGACGCCGGAACAGTCGCCGGTACAGCAGACGACGACACAATCGGCGCGAAAAAAACGCCGCTTGGATCCCACGGAGCTGTGTCAGCAGTTGTACGACTCTATTCGGAATATCAAGAAGGAGGATGGCTCCATGCTGTGCGACACGTTCATCCGGGCGCCCAAGCGCCGCCAGGAGCCCTCCTACTACGACGTGGTGGTGAATCCCATCGATCTGCTCAAGGTGCAGCAGAAGCTAAAGACGGACTCGTACGACGATTTGGACGACCTGATGGCCGACCTGGAGCTGCTTATTGGCAACGCGAAGGCCTTCTACAAGCCGGACAGCTGCGAGCACCAGGACGCGGTCACGCTGTGGCAGCACATCCAGACGCAGCGGCAGCGTATCTTGGAGGCAAATGGCCTGGCAGAGGAGGAGCCGCGTGCTAGGCGCATTTCGCGGCAGGTGCGACGAATGACTAGTAGCACGGAGCCTGGCGGGGAGACGGCGGCGGGGGATGACGAGTACAACCAGTACGAGGAGCTCTTTGCCTCCATTATGACCGCCACCGATCCCGTGAACGACCGGGCCATGCACCGCATGTTCCAGCTGCTGCCCTCGAAGAAAATTTACCCCGACTACTACGACGTGATCGAGCATCCCATTGACCTGCGCCTGATTGCCACCAAGATACAGATGAACGCCTACTCGTCGCTGATGGAGATGGAGCGCGATCTGCTGCAGATGACCAAGAACGCATGCCTGTTTAATGAGCCCGGGTCGCAGATCTACAAGGACGCCAAGGCCCTGAAACGCATATTTACGCAGAGGCGTATCGAGATGGAGACGGGCAAGGGGAAGCTGGCGAAGCGGGTGAAGAGTCTGTCCAGTGCGGCTATAGCGGGTAAGGATCTCCTACTTAATTCCTTGTTTCCGCTCCTTAAATAGACGCTTTCTCCACAGCCCTAAAAGAAGAAGTAGACAGCACGGACGACGAGGAGACGAGCAAGAAGGGCGAGGGCCCGATGTGGGCGCTCTTCGATCATCTGTACAACGCACCAGGCACGTCGGAGCATCCCGGGGTGACTGGCCCGCCGCTGGGCAACTCCCTGTGGAAGCTGCCAGTGCGTCGCTTCCATCCCGAGTACTTTGAGCTGATCAAACGACCCATATCGATGAGCCAGATCCACACCAAGTTGAAGAAGGGCGACTATGCGAACATCAGTGATCTCACCGCCGATCTGTATCTCATGCTGGACAACGCCAAGAAGGCGTTCCCAGCCAGCCACCGCACCCACAAGGATGCCCTCAAAATGCTGCGGCTGATGAATGCCAAGCTGGTAGAGGAATCGCTGGAGGAGACCAGTGACATGGAGGAGGACGAGGCGGACGATGTGGACTCCGAGGTATTTGCGGCCAGCTCGCAGCCGGAGCGCCGCAAGCCGGGCAGGCCGCGCGTCAACTCCAACTCCAACTCGAATGCCTCTCACACGCCGAACAACTCGAATTCGCCCAAATCCAATCGCATTGCCATCAATGCGGCGATCAAGAAGAAGATCCTGAGCATACAGAAATACCTGGTGGACTACTCCGTGGGCAACCGCCGGCCCATCGAGATGTTTATGGAGAAGCCGCCGCGCAAGGTGTATCCGGACTACTACGACATCATCCAGAATCCCATCGATATGAACACCATCGAGCACAACATTCGCTCCGATCGCTATGCCACCGTCGAGGACGTGGTGTCCGACTACCGGCTCATGTTCTCCAACTGCCGGCAGTACAACGAGGAGGGTTCGAACATCTACGAGGATGCCAACACCCTGGAACGGGCGCTAAACGAGAAGCTTAAGGAGTTCCCCGGCCTGGTGGAGGTAAAGAAGCCCCTGCAAAAGTACAGCAAGGTGGGCAGGAAGCCAAAGATCGCCCTGATCTCGGATCGCCTGTGGCAGTTCTATGAGACAGTGCGTGAGTACCAGGAGCCCAAGGGCAAGCGGCAGCTATCGCTCATCTTTACGAAGCTGCCGTCGAAGAACGAGTACCCGGACTACTACGACATCATCAAGGAGCCCATCGACATGGAGCGCATTGCCCAGAAACTGAAGCAGGGCGGCTACGAGAGCCTGGACGAGTTGGCAGCGGACTTCCTGCTGATGCTGGAGAACGCCTGCAAGTACAACGAGCCCGATTCCCAGATCTACAAGGATGCGCTCGTCTTGCAGCAATTGACGCTGCAGCTGAAGCAGCAACTGCGCACGGAGCGGGACTCGCTGCCCGATGTTCCTCTAGCCGTTCAGGAGCTCTTCCTCACACTATTCACAACTCTGTACAATCACCAGGATGAGGAGGGACGGTGCTACTCCGATTCCCTGGCCGAGCTGCCCGAGTACGATGAGCTTGGAGAGGGGCACAAGGTGCGCGGCATCTCGTTGGATCTGATCAAGCGGCGGCTGGACAAGGGCGCCTACAAGAGACTGGACATTTATCAGGAGGACATCTTCGCTTGCTTGGAGCGGGCGCGAAAGCTATCGCGTACAGACTCGGACATATTTCAGGTAGGAAGCTTGCTTGACCTCAGTTTTTATATTATTTATATTCATTATATCCTTCCAGGACTCCATTGAGCTGCAAACGTACTTCATACGAAAGAGGGACGAGATCTGCAAGGACACCCTCAGCTCGCCCGCCCTTTCCTTTACGCTTGAACGCCTTCTGGCCGACGTGGAGGTTAGTCGCCAGCAAAAGGCGCAGCAGGAGGAACAGGATATGGAGCAGGACAAGGAGAAGGACGAGTTCAATGGCGCCAAGGGCGAAAGCATGACAATCAACCAGCAGGTGTACTCCCCCGGCGACTATGTCTACGTGCAGATGCCGGAGAACAAGATCCCCTCCATAGCCTGCATCGAGAGGCTCTGGACGTCGCCCACCAACGAGAAGCTAATGCAAGCCTCGATCTTTGTAAGGCCACACGAGACCTACCACGTGACCACGCGCAAGTTCCTCGAGAAGGAGGTGTTCAAGAGCAGCATCTCGCAGACCATCTCGATGGACAAGGTGCTGGGCATGTGCTACGTGATGAACATCAGGGACTACATCAAGATGCGGCCGGAGAGGCTGCCCGAGAAGGATGTGTTTGTGTGCGAGTCTCGCTACAACATCCAGGGTCGCTGCTTCAAGAAGCTCAAGAGCTGGCCACCGATTCGCGAGGGCAGCTCCGTGAAATTCGTGCCACGCGAGCAACCTTTAGAGCTGAAGCGCGTGATGTCCGTGTTCAAAGAGCGCCTCGAGAAGCACAAGGGCGAGCTGGAGGAGCTCAAGCTGCAGGAGACGCTGGTGGAGAAGGAGAAGCCGAACGTGTCCTGCGATCCGCCGCCAAATGCCGAGGACAACAGCACCTACTATCAGCAGTACAACACCGTCTGCAGTGGAGCCATCAAGACGGGTGACTTTGTGTACGTGGCCACTCAAACCGGCAAGCAGTCGGTGGCCCAGGTCCAGCAGATATGGGAGCAAAACGGCAAGTCCTACTTCAAGGGCCCCTGGTTGCTGCCGCCCAGCGAGACGACACCCGGCCTGAGCAAGCAGTTCTTCCGCCAGGAGCTGCTTTTGAGCACCGTTGAGGAGGTCAGTCCGGTGGTGGGCATCGTCGGACGCTGTGCCGTGCTCGAGTACGCCGAATTTATCACTTCCCGGCCCACTGAGATATCTGAGAGCGATGTCTACATCTGCGAGTCCGTCTACGATGAGCTGAAGAAGGCTCTACGCAAGCTGGTTGCCGGCAACATGCGCAAGTTCCAGCACAGCCCGGCCGTCACCGAGGATGAGATCTTCTACTTCAAGACGCCAATCAAGCCAACTAAGGACGTGAAGAACGAGATCAATGAGTTGGGCATGCTGGAGGACTCGATGGACGGGGATACGCCCTCGCTGAGCTCGGATATTGCGGCCATGTCCTCGCCGGCTCCCTCGGTGAACTCCACGCCGTTGACCTCCAAGGTGAAGGCTGCCAAGTCGGCCAAGAAGTGCCTCACCGGCTACATTCTCTACTCGAGTGAGGTCCGAAAAAGTAAGTCCTATTATTCTGAATAATATAAGTTTTATTCTACATTAACATTTCTTTATTTTAGGCATTTGCCAGAGCAATCCGGACGCCACCTTCGGCGACATATCCCGCATGGTGGGCACCGAATGGAAGAATCTCCCCTCCAGCACCAAGCAGGCCTGGGAGGATCGCGCCAGCCGGCAGAACGAGGAGACGGCGGCCATGCGCCGCGAGCTGGACGATGCCCAGAACAGTGCCAGTCCCTCGCCGCAGGTGTCGCAGGATGGGCAGGGCCTGATCTTCGAGTGTCAGTGGGACAAGTGCGACTATCAGTTCGAGGAGCTGGGCGACTGCACCGAGCATGTCATGTCCGATGCCACCGGGCACATACAGCGTCATCCGCAGGCGGGCGTGGAGATGGAGTACGTCTGTCTGTGGCGCCACTGTCCGCGCATCAAGAAGTCCACGCAGGCCTTCCCCAATGTCCTGCGGCTCGTCAAGCATGTGCGCGAGGTGCATCTGAGCAAGTGCGGCAAGCCCTTGTCCGCCAACGAGCGCAGCAAGAACTTTGTGTCGCGGCGCCACAAGAATGCCAGCCTGGCCACCACAGTGCCCATCCCGTCTAGCAACTCCCAATCACCGCGTGGCCCCAACAATCACGAGGCAGCCATGCATCTCCAGCAGCAGCAGCAGCAACACCACCATCAGCAGCACTTGCACCAGCATCCGCAGTTGCAGCAGCAACAACAGACAATCGTCCTGGGACCGCCCCCGGAACCCCTGTTCGTCACCGTGCCACCGCGCACCACTCGCGTCATCCACTCGGAGGCGTACATCAAGTACATCGAGAGCCTGCAGACGGGCAGTCACCTCAACGTGGCCACCTGCAACAACAACTGGCGCCGGGCCATGACCCATGTCACGCCGGCCCAGGTGGTGGCCAAGGCGCCGCTACCCGAGCACTGGCTCGGACCCAATCTGCGCGATCAGGGGAACGTGGTGCAGGCCCTGTGCCACCTGCGCAACTTCATGCTCGACGATGTGATGCAAATACGCCGCAGCTGCAACTAGCCAATCGTAATCCTCTAAGCTCCAAAGCGTTTCGAGTTCGATGTTAAAATACAAACGGAAACAAGTAATATGAGAAGGTGTATTGATTGGGGTTGGGAACAAATGGAACCATAAGCTGGTTTAAAAAAAGTAGGAAAGTTAAGAAGCATATGGACATGAAAAAAAGGAAATGTTGACAAATGAAGACAAATAAAGACAAATGTTGCTAGAAACATGTGGAGCAACGCCGGAAAAAGACAAATGTTGCTAGAGACATGTTGAGCAACGCGCACGTGCGCTCTCAACATAAACTTTGTGGTTTATTAACTTTCACATTTATATATAATTCAAGTTGACGATCATTTCTTACCCTTGAATGTCGCTCATCCGTCCCTGTGTTCCCATATGTTGTTTGTTATCAGATTCGCGGGGCTGACGTCATGGCAACGCTAGGTCTCCGAATTGGAATTATTTTTCGTGGGTTTTGTTTTGCTCCTCAGCTACGACAACAAACCGGTTCCCAGGCACAGCGGCGGCGTCACCCAGTTATTTTGTGGTGCTTATCTAATTGGGCCTGCTCAGCGGTGCTCAGTGCCGCTCAGTGGCGCTCTTTTCGGTGTTCCTCTAACGCTGTCGACTCCCGCATGCCGTGGAGTCCGCAATTCCGGCTATCGAAATTCAGTCGTAGTCTGGCGTTCGCACACAGCAGACGCTATTTATCTGCCAAGTATTATATCAACCAAAGGAGCAACCATGTCGGAGGGCGATTCAAAGTTCGGGTTCAAGGATATGGAGAAGGCGCTGGAGACGCTCAAGTTGCTGGAGAGCCATGACATGCAATATCGCAAGCTCACGGTGCGCGGCCTGCTCGGCAGGGCCAAGCGGGTGCTATCCAGTAAGGATTTCTGACCGGGATTTCCGTAACAAGTTACTAAGAACTTGCATTTACAGTGACCAAGGCGGAGGAGAAGCTGAAGAACATCAACGAGGCCATTGGCGTGTTCGAGAAGTGGCTGGAGGAGAACGGCGGCGGGACTTCCAATAAGAATACCAAGACCGACAGCGAGGATAAGGTGGAGACGGTGCCCGGCCTGGGCTTCAAGGACAAGGCGGCTGCAGAGGCAACGCTGAGGTAAGCAAGACCAGGTCATCCTAGCGGGCATGCTAATGGGCCGGTCGGAGACCTTCAGACCTGGCGACGACGTCAAATGATGTCATGGCACAGTTTTAGAGTGTCGAACTCGGAAGTCTCATTAGTTGATAGAGCGGCCACTGCTGCGCTCTTCCTCCCATTCCGACGCTCTCCGAACGAGTGTATATGATGTGGATTAGGGTGGATCGATTTATATTGATGGCTAAAGCTCAATCAACTTTTGGGGCACTACGTCATGTATTGACCTTACTTATAAGGAGATGCAAATTACCTCAAGTGATCGTTTTAAGTTGGAATATTCTCCTTAACACAACATTATCTTATCTTTCGGGAATGTTCGAGTTCTTATAATACGAAACTAGCGCTAATATCTATAATTAGAGACCCGAAAATACATAATTATTTTCTACACATTCCTTTAACAGTTCCCAAACTAAAAGCATTCATTATTCATTAAATTATTTATCACTTCAAAAGCAGGTTCACCCTAATACTTACATACTCTTAAGTATATATCATCCGCACATTCCCCAACTTGCCTGTATCCAAAATATTTATATATGCATCTCGATTCTCGTCGCACTTGCAGCATCTTGGCGGAACGCGATCCGGACTACCAGAGGCTGGCCATCAAGGGGCTGATTGGCAGCTCCAAGCGTGTCCTGTCCGGCACCAAGAACGAGGACAAGATCAATGCCATCAAGGAGGCCGTGCAATTGCTGGAGGACTTCCTGGATAAGTTTGAGGCCGAGAACCGCATCAAGGACAATCGGGCCTACTTGCCCCTGACAGTCGTAACCAAGCTGCCAGAGCCCAAGGAGGGAGAGCTGGCCAGCGAGTTCCTTGAAGCTTATGGCGGCTCCAAGGCCAAGGGCAACTACAAGCACCTGCGCACCATGTTCCCCAAGGAGGACGAGAGCACCAGCTGGGACATTGTCCGCAATCGGCAGCTGGCCAAGCTGCTGGAGCAGATCAAGAGCGAGGAGGCCAAGCTCTTCGATGCGGAGTCGGGAGCACCCACCGATCTGCATCTGCAGCTCATCCACTGGGCCTACAGCCCGCAGCCGGACAAGCTGAAGGCGTACATCGAGAAGCTGGCCAAGAAGACGCCCGAGAAGCGCAAGCAGGCGAGCAGCAGCAGCAGTGCCAATGACTCCAGCAGCAGCAGCCAGGACTCCGATCAGGATGACAAGCCCAAGAAGAAGAAGAAGAAGGAGGAGTGATGAAAGGAAACACACACACGCACAGCTGCCAGATTAACGAACAGAAACGGTTCAAATGCCTCGCCTTCCGTTTTCCAATCCAATCCAATTTGGAAGTTAAATTTCCAAAATCTTTAAAAAATCCAATTGCCCAAATTACATTGGCTTCGAAAACGGAATCGGGCTTAATAGTTTATTTAAGTAACTCAACCTCAACGCAGACTACGATTATAGGGGACACACTGTTCTTGTCCTCCTCTAGCAGGGATGCCCACTGAAATCACTTTGGAGTGGAAATCACTTGAAATGGCGCACAAAAGTATGCTGTAAAATGTAATACTTAAAAGAAATAATAAACATTGCCTACTTTCGGGCGCCTTTTCTATTGATTTCGAATCCCTTTAGCGATTTCGGGGACAACCCTCTATGTAAGTAGTATATATACACAGATTTATGTATGTTATGCAGGCGTGCTATATATATGTAATATCTTACAGTACCATCATACGTATGATTACGTCGGCCTTCGGAATCAATAAATATGCAGGTTTCACGCAGCTTATCGTGGCGAAACCTTCGTTCCCAATTCAAACACACACGCAACTAGATTACACAATGTACAGGGGACCCGGCCACGCCCACTCGGCCGCATTCCCACGCTCCGCCCACATATGAATACCCGTACACACACGTACGATGTCACAGCCGCAACTCCAGCTAATATTTATGCATGCCGGCGGCATCGTAATAATCCGACTTGGCCACGCGCGGCGATTGCGTCTGCGAGTCGCCGGAAGTCGGCGGCGTCTTGGCCAGCGATAGTGTCAGCTGCTGGTGCTGGTGCTGGTCACCCTTGCCGGTGGATCCGGTGGTCAGGTGGCCATAGGCCATGTTGAACAGGGCATCCGGATCGCAGACGAAGCGGTAGACATAGCGCTCACCGTTCACCTTCTGCATGATGCCCTTCTCGTAGTAGTAGCGGAGACTGCGGGAGAGCTTGTCGTAGTTCATGGCCGGCCGGTTCTTCTGGAGACCCCAACGCCGGGCCACCTCCTCCGGCTCGATCAGCTTGAACTCCATGCCGCGGCCGGTCCAGGCAATGCAGCTGGCACTGGTGAAGAGAGTTGATAGCGATTTAGGAACCTTAGACCTAACTAAAACCCCCTGAGAACTCACCTGGTTGTGGGCTCGTCCAGCAGGGCCACCAGGAACTGCCAGAGCTGCAGAGACCCCCGCCGCTGGCTGATGGTCTGGCCATTGCTGCTGGTGGAGATGCCGTTGCTGGCATAGAACTGATCCAGACGTAGCTCCGCATCGCTGGACGTGGTGGAGTCCACGACACTGGGCCTTAGGGCCGAGGGATAGGTGGACGAGATGGTGGCGTTGTAGGGACCGCTGTCGTACTTCAAGTCCGCATCGCTCACCGCCGCCGCCACGGAGCTGGGCGAGAGCTCCCGGTAGACGGACTGCGTCTGCGTCTGTTGCTGGTGGGCGTAGTGCGAGGGCGTGGCATACACCGCCGAGCTGGATATGACCGCCGTGTGGCTAAACTTAAAGGCGGAGGCGGCGTGCAGCGGCGTGAGGTGGGTCAGGTGGGCCGCCGCCTGCTGCTCCGCTGCATGCTGGTGGTGTCCGTGCTGATGGTGGTGATGGTGATGCGGATGCAGTGCAGCAGCGTGCTGCAGTTGCTGCTGTTGAAGCTGCTGCTGCTGCTGCTGGTGATGATGCTGCTGTTGCTGTTGCTGCTGCTGTTGCTGCTGTTGTTGCTGCTGCTGTTGTTGCTGTTGCTGCTGCTGCTGGGCTGCCGTCGTGGTGGAGTCCGCATGCTCGATCTTCGTGTGGTGCGGGAAGTGCTGGCCGGAGGAGACATCGCTGCAGTAGGCAGCTGCGGCTGCAGCAGCGGCGGCGGCGGCGGCAGCAGCGGCTGCTGCGGTGGCCGTCTCTGCAAAAAGGGAGGATGCGGAAAGGGAGTCAGGAGCCAGCCAGGAGTTGCTGAGTGAAAGCCGCTTTCATGCACGTTTGAGCAATGTCTCGTCATCGAGGGAATGGGTGCTAATTACAAGGGTGTACTGGCTACCCTTGCCTAGAGACGGCGTTCTGTGGCTATGATGTGCGATATGGCTTTGTCTAGTTAATTATTTATTTATTTTTTTGGTATTAAAAAACTGTATTATACTCTAATTTAAGGGGTGGCGGGTAGGAAAACTTGAGTCTAACATGGCGATATGCACTTTCTGGGACTATGTTGCTTGAAACATGTTGGGCAACATTTATTAAGTCTGGCAACGCCTTTATGTTGCGCTGGAGGCTATCCTAACTGTAACAGAAACTTTATTGTTTAAAAACTTATTAAGCTTAGAATTTTACTTAAATTTTGGAAACACATCCTCACAAGTTTATTCAAGAATTATATATTTAATTTCTGAAGATTCAGCTTTACATCTTTGAAACTTAACACCAAATAAAGCAGTAACTAATCTAGAAAGTCTGACATAATAATTCACTTATTTTGGATAAATTAAACTTGTTTCCTTCATTTTCTGCACTTTTTTTGACTTCTCCTCATTTTCCCTGTTCTATATCTCAATTTTCAGGGTATTTTCAGCTTCGTTATTGTCCTTAGACCCTTTTTATTCTACATTGTTTTGCTTTGTTTGTGTTGTTCTTGCTTTGCTAAATGGCCAAGGTATTTAGCAGCAATTAATTATTTAAGCATCCCGCTCGCCCACTCCTGCCACTCCCTGCTACTCTGGCTGCAAAATGCTCAATATGCTGCAATTTAACGGCACCATCCCCTTGACACTACCACTGGAGCTGGCCCTTTTCATTAGGTTGCTGCCATGCCGCACACTGCTCCTCCTCCTCCTCCGTGGCCCTCATCGCGACTCGACGCTGGGGGCATTAAAAATTCAGGAGATACCTTTGCATAATCCATGAGCAAGTGTCGACAAGTAAAAACATCATTCCCGATAACAACAATGATGGAAAAGCGAAGACCTGTTGGCCCTGCCCAGTGGGAGAGGGGGAGTGGGAGTGCATCATCATCCTCAGCAGGAAGGGATGGAGAGGGCTGGCCTGTATCAGGGGGTGGCTGGTGTAGCTAACACAAGCCACTCAGCCTCGTGATTGAGCTGCTTGTTCGCCGAACGGGATTCCGGATTCCTCCCACCGGAGGCCAGCAGCTAGCAGAGCCCGCGGATCTGGGCCGCCAAATTGAATCCCACGCTCGTGCCGCCAATTGGATTAGCGGTTACTAACACCGGCGATATTGTTATTGTAAATTATGCGCGCACTTTCTTGCATTTATTTGAAAAAATATTGGCAAGCAATGAGCCAAGGAGAGGCCAGAGTCTAAATTGAGTTACTGCCTGATGATAGCCCGCCATAATTTGAATAAATGATGAACAAGCGACCGGCTTTAATCATTTGCTTTTCATTTTTCTTAAGAAAAGACTCACCTTCGTCGCTCTTTTTCAGAATGCCCGCGGGTGGCGATGATGGAAATCTGGATGGAGCATAAATCAAGAAATATTGAAACCGCATAATGTAAATCAAAGAGGAGTAGGAGCCTGGTCTCGGCTGATTGACTTAAAGTTGACTTGTCTTGTCAGCATCAAGCGCTCAAGCCTCCCAGCTTCCAGCCTCCAGCTCCAGGGGAATCCTTACCTGTAGCAGTACGGGTGCGGATGCGGATGCGAGTGTGGGTGCGTCACAGCGGGTATGTCGAAGAAAGTGGATGTTCTCTCGTGGCGCACGCCTTTGACATTCACTGCAGAGATGGAAAAGCAGAGAAAAAGTCCAAGTTACTTCTTTTAGTCGAGATGGGCTCCCTGCCTCACCAACTCTCGAGCTTTCTCGACTTTTGTTAGATAATATTTTATATTAACGCTCGCACCGGGACACCGCCTTTGAGAGCACAAATCGAGCTTGTCACATGCACTTGACTTGGCCATAATCGAATGCCAGGCTAACAGTCAAGACTAGATAACTACAAAAGCTTAAGGACTAGAGATTAAAGAGTCCTTAATCGATAAAGATTGAAGTAAAGGCAATAAAAAGCCAAGATTTAGGAGACAAGCTATGAAAATTTTAAGGTTAAGAGAAAATGCAGAAAACTTCTATAAAATGTAACCTATCTTAAAAGTTTATTAATTACCCGTTAATCCTTTAATGAGCTTATCTTTAAATGTATTTTTTAGATACATTCAAAGCCTCTAAATCCTTTTTTCTTCATATTAAAATCATGTTTATTCTATTAACTAAACGGTTCTGATTAAAGGCATTGTTGTTAGCAAACTATGTCTATTTACTCTCCTTGGGCTTCGACACGCGTCAAACTTCAGTCATGTTTTCTTAATAAAACTCTTAAAAAAACAAGCTTCAGGCTAAAACAATGTCTTTAGGCTACCAAAAGGCAAGCTGTCCAGGATCCCAAACCAACTCCTGGCATGATGATACCCAAACCCAACCCACTTTTCTGAACTCATAATGGAAAATTTATAAACAAGCGAACGTGTAAATAGCGAAAGCAAACAGAAAGTAGATACAGCGGGGGCAGTCAGGGAGAAGGAAGAAGAGGTGGCTGAAGAGGAGGAAAAGAGGAAGAGGAGGAGTGGGAAAAGGTGGGGGTGGACGCTGCATCCGGACACGACGGCGACAGTGGAAGTGGACGAGGACGCTTACCATTGTACCTTGCGTTCAAGTAACCCTCTGTGGAAGTGTCCAGGCCGAACTTCCCGATTGACGGAGCGGGTGTGGGCGTGGCGTACATGACCAGCTCGTCGGCCAACTGCTGGTGATGGTGGTGGTGGTGATGGTGATGATGATGGGCATACCAGGAGGATTCCCGAGTGAGATCTGTATCGGTGGAATGATGAAATTAGAAAAAGGGTTGAGGAACATGTGGAATTAATAAAAAAAAAAAAAAATTTAAAAGATTAAATAACCAATACAGACCATTGCATAGAGAGGCACTTGCTCCGCTCGAGCTGGAGGATCCGGAAGAGGCATTCATCAGCGCCGCCGTGGCAATGGGAGCCGGCGGCGTGGTGCTTCCGCTTAGGGTCGGCGGCACTGGCACCGGCACCGGCGATGTCTTCTGGCCAATGCAAATGGCCTCCATGAGACCATGCCCGGCTGCATCCAGGTCGCTGGCATGGCAAGGCTTCTTGCGCCCCTCCTCCAGGTTGGCGCAGCTCGAAGCCGACGACGAGGAAATGGCCTTGGCCACCGCCGGCAGAGTGGAACTGACACAGGAAACCACCGAGTCGGTGGTTATCGTCGATGTGTTTGGCGCCCCATGGTACAGCCCCAAGTGGGCGTGGTGGTGGTGGGGATGATGGTGATGCGGATGCGGATGCGAGTGGGAGTGATGATCCAGGTGCGTGAGCGTCTGCTGCAGCTGCTCCAAGTGCGTCTTGGCCTCGCTGTAGTCGCTCTGCGGAATAAGGAAATGAGACGAGACGCGGCAGGAAATTGTTATGAGTCTGGGCGCTTTTAGCTGGGGAGATTCTTGGCGTCCCTTTTGGCCAAATTAGTCTTCGATTTGTTTCTTGGAATCCCTCAATATCTTGGATCGGCTAAGGGCTTAAAGCAGGCCGCACTTTAAGGTCACCTGCTGGGCTGCCACCCGCTGCTAACAGGTTGCGGAGACAATGGAACGGACTGGGACTGGCCACGGAGCTAGTTAGCCAGCTTCGAATTGACATAGTCAAGTGTACTGGGTGCAAGGCGTGGCAATTAGCTTAACAGCTTCTGCTGCGGCTTCTTTTCCCGGGTGTCAATTGGCTGCGTTCTGTTGTTCTTGGCCATTAAGTAATGAGCCATTGTCAGCGGCAGCTACGACTGGAGCTGGACCCTCACGTGTGTGGACATGGTGTAAGTGTGATATGGGGTTAGCTGTGGTATCTGCCAACTCCAACTGCGGTTTATTGACACTTTTGTACATTTAATGAGCGGGGCGCCGAGGTTAACCATTGTTTATGGCCGCACTCTCGCTCTCTCCGGGCCACTTTGCACAGTAGTTTGTGCCAGCAGGGATTTCACTTTTTTTTTTATCTTGGGGGAAATTCGGCGACAATCTGGGCCTGCTCTTATAGAATTTCTTTTCCATTACAGAATAAATAGTATAATTTCTAACTTAAATCAAACAAGTCCAAGATGTAGGCCAATTTCTAATGCCTTGCTTTAAATATCGAAACTAAACCAACATCAATTTAACGTCTCAAGACAATGGTAAGAGTATATCTTCCAAGTTCCCTCTAAAAGCAGATTTACAGCGACGACAGGTGACAGGTTGTTTATTTATTTTCGGAACCCACTTTTTAAGGTCTCCAGCCCAAAGTGCACTGTTCCCATTTCGAGTCCCTAGCTTGACATTTGAGCAAAACTGGAGCACCGAACGATGCAGTGCGATGTGCACCGTCGCATCCGAGAACCATTTGTACGATAGTTACCCTTAATTACAGGCCCGTAATCGCTGCCGGTTCGGTTCGGCTCTATCGGCGCAGCGGAGGCATCGCTCGCTCCAATCTGCGACTTGGTTTCCACTTCCAGTTCCATCCGATAGAAACGCAGAAAGCGGAGCCGTCCCTTTCTACCATCTTTTTGGCCAGAAGAAGTGCTTTCTCCCCCGCGAAATCAACTCGTGGGTTATGTAAATCTCCTCCGATATGGTACATTCAACTTCATGGGCATAGATATTATATTATTTTACAATCCAGGGCGAACTCCTCTTCCGCTTTTTTGCGAGCACAAATTTTGGCTAAATTGCAAAATATGTCGCCGGATTGCGTTGGCAAAGTGCAAGCAAACAATTTGTCAAATCAAATTACCGCAATTATTTAGTGTAACTGTCATGTGCGAGCAGCTATAAAAAACAACGGCAGCCAGCCAAGCGATGTCACCTGCCGCACGTGCGCAGGTGCATCTGGGGTACTACATATAAATACTATATACGGAAGATTTACACCGACTAGATAATACCCCTGAGAGAAGTCTCAAAGCCTCACAAAATCGTTTTGTATCACTTAAAAAATGGAATATCGTACACTGCCTTAGGAGCTCGTTTATGCGCCACTGTGCATTCATCCCACATATTGATTTTGCATTCTAGCTTTATTATTTATGAAGTAAATGTAATGCAAATTTAAGTTTAGATTAAAATGGAACATTAATATAAGTAAAACCTAATTTCTTAATAAAATTATCAGATGCTCCTATTAATGTTAAAAGAGCTTCATCTTTAAGCGATCTTAGCAGGGTAAATACCCTTCAATACTAGATGAACTTTAGGCCCTATTAGGCCCTAATTTGCATGCCCAATTGGTGGCAATTACAAGTGCAATTGGGAAAACAAACTGTGGCAACTAAGCGTATGTGTGTGGGTGACTGACTCATCCGACGGATTGATCAACTTTGAACTCTGGCGAACAATGGGCTCCGGAGACGGAGTCAGAGCCGAAGCTGGCGGAGATTACGGCGCATGCGCGCCCGCAACTGACATTACGAAACTGTGCTCGTGTTTACTTTTCGGGTAACTACTATATATGAGTATATATATATGGGTATGTAATGCTGATCTACTTTGCAGCAGCCCAACGAGGGGAAGGTGAAGAATGAGAGGGCCGCTTGAGGCTGACAAAAGACAATGCTTTTCTTTTTTCAAATTGTTTTAGTTTGGGTTTTTTTCTGTCTTTTGTTTTTTATTCGTTCGTTTCCACGCTGAGGTGCGTTGTGTGTGGTGGCTTGGCTTGGCTGAGTCGCTTTTTCGTGCTCGTCGTGGAAAACACTTTCACTGCCCATGATGAGGCAGTGACACGGTCGTCACCATCGCGGCTCCGTCTTCTTGTGGGTGCTGTGCCTGTGCTGGGCCTGGGCTGTGGCAATGGAAGCGCGACCGAGCCAGTTTCTCAGTGGCTCAGCTTGGGAGTCGCATTTTCGGTTCAGCTGCGGGCGAGTTCGGAGGTGTTTCTAGTTAGCAAAGGGATTCTTTCCACATATTCGGGATTATTAGCCAAGGAATTACTTCCAAAGGATTCCATCATCAAGGTTGCTTGATTAAGTGAAACTAGTACCAGACTTGAGATCACTTGAGAGGATCGGAGGTGCTTTACCAACTTAAAGGATTAAATAAAGAAGTTTTCCCGAGAAAGCCGAAAGCCGATTTAGTCAATCAAGACATTAATCCACCATAAAAATAAGTGCTCTACATATTTAAAGGATTTCTAATCCTCAAAAGAATTAAGTTATCTCAAAGAACTGGAAGAAATAATAAAAAAAAATAAAGTATTATCTAAATCCATTAAAAATGCTAAGAAACATCTGAGTTCCAGAAAGGATTCTTAGCTTACGTTTCGGTAAAATCCACAAATATATTGTTCTTAAATCAATTTGTGGCCTGGAAATAAATTTAAATATTTAAAGTAAACTTAAAGATTATAAAATCTTCTTTAAATAATAAAAAAAAATCCTTAAAACTGTCACAAAAATCCCTGGAAAAATTCGAGTAGCTGTAGCTACTAAATTCTCCTTGAAATAAACTCCGCTCCATGATTACTGCAACGCCATGCCAGGACACGTGAGCCGAGACCTTAATTGGCTGCACTTCCTGCTGCCCATGTGGGCATTGCTGCAGGGTATGAACCTTCACTTCATCACAGATCACTCTTCACAAATCCAAATGATCCTAATGATCCCTCCTCCTCCCCAGTGACCCTCTGCCAACCGTATCAGTTGCCCCATCGCTGCTCGAATCGCCTGGAGAATGCGCTGGAGCACATGCGACGCCGCAGTGTCCAGACCAAGAGCTCCAACACACGATCCCGGGCCATGTGGGAGCCCCCGCCGCAGAGTCCGTACCAACTCTACCACAGTTTCTACGGGCAGCACAGCGAGCCGGAGGACGACTTCTACAATGTGGGAGGCGGCGCCTACAACTCGGGACGCGGCTACCATGCTAAGCTGCTACACCGAAGCGGACGACCCTATCCCTTCCCGGACCCCAACAGTGCTCTGGAGCTGGAGGACTTGCTGGCGGTGAATCAGGAGACGCACCAGGAGCAGCAGCAGCAACAACACAGGCAGTCCCACAAGCTGGCCATTTCCCGGGTGGATGTGGAGGACCTTAAGGTGCGCGTGCCGCCGGCAAAGTCGGCCAATCGCTGGGTGGAGATCGACAAGTGCAAGTTCAGCACGGAGAACTCCACGCTGGACACCCGCCTGATCTTTCCGGATCTCACGCTCAGCGGCAAGGTGGTGATGCAGCCGATGGGCGGCAAGTGCCACATGATCCTGCGGCTGCGACACGCGGGCATTGAGTTCCGGACGGTGCCGCTGGGCTACGACCACGCCTCGGGCCAGTCCTCCGGCTACGAGCAGTCCCGACGACTGGGAGCCGCCTCTGTGAGAACGGACTCCCACTTTGCAGAGCCTGGATTCATATCGGTGTTTGCCCACGGCTGTCAAGGACCCAGTGGGGTTCGCCTTCGCCAGAACTCCAAGCGGAGATTCGGTCACGCTCCGGAGGTGGAGCTGGGCGAGCCGCATGTGATTCTGGGCACTAACAATCGACCACAGGGTCAGAGATGGGGCAAGTATCACCACCAGCAGCCACTGCAGCAGCCTACGAGCTACGACATCCGGCTGGGCCAGAATCCGCAGCGGGACCAGAGCCTGGAGCTGGGCAGTGAGTCCGGGGAGTTCGTCGACGTGAACGGCGACAACTTTTACCGGCGGCAGTTCGGCAAGAAGAGAAGGCGCCGTCGGCGTTACGCCCAGGATAATTTCGAGGACCAGGTGAACTTCAGCGAGGATGTGCTGCACTTCGAGGACGAGCAGCTGCAGCAGATGGTGGAGCCGGATGCCCGGGCCTTTGCGGACATCTTCAGCGCGGGAAGCGGTTCCAGCACCAGCTCTGGCGGAGATCGCGAGGAGCTGGTGGGCGAGGCCATGTCCCACGAGCTGGAGAAGCTCTTCTCCATGGGAGTGCGGGGCCTGCTGACCACCTACATGCAGCGTGCCCTGCAGCCGGCCATCAAGGAGACCCTGATGGAGAATATGGGCTACACCCTGAGCTACGGATGATCCCGCCTGCCCCGACTCCGACCTACTTTAAGCCCTATTTATGTCTGAAAATGCAGCAGCAATAAAAGCTTTAATCTTACCAACTTGGCGGTATCCATCTGCTCGATCTTGAACTTGGTGGTTCGTGGCGGGTGCTGCCTGCGATTTTCACTAATAGGATTTCACCTGGCCGCTGGCCATCAATAGTTCTCAATTATTCAGAGCTCGATGGCTTTCTTGCTTTCACTTGTCGCTGATCAGCGCACATTCCGTTGCCGTCGTGCAGTTGGGTTCGAGTATCCGTGGTGACTGGCGCCTGGCCAGGAGGCGTCCTGGTTTCGTTGGGGGTTGCTGCTGCTCCAGGATGATGCTGATGCTGTGCGGTGGCCATTGCGCAGACGCGGAACGCCCCCAAGGATACTGATTGGTTATTCTGCTCCTGACGGGGGTGACCAATGGAAGGATGGCGTGGGCGTTAATCAGGCTGAAATGTCATTCAATCTGACAGCTGCTTGAAAGGAAATTTAAATATGTTTTTTGGGGTTAGGAATTGGCGGATAAAAGTTTAAATTTTCGTATTAAAATTGAAATGAAACCGGGTTTATTAAAATATATTGCTAAATACCAAGGTTCTCACTGTAGTAGGTGACATTAAGCATATATTTCTAACTAGGAACTTTTATTCTTTACAAGTAATTTTGATTTATAATCAAATTTAAAGTCGAAATAACTTCCAGAACTAATTTAACCTTTTTTCTGGAGTTTATTTAATAAAAGTAAGTACACTTTTAAATAGGAAGGTGAAGAAGTCTTAGAAAAAATCCTTGTTCCAACTAAACTTCTAAACTTTTTAATTTAGAAATGTCTGGACAGGTCTTATTTAAAAAAAATGTAAACCCCATTCTTTTGGTTTACCTTTTTCAAACTTTTCACAAAAACAAGTTCAAGAAAGAAAAAATGAGTGCAACAAAATGCTTTAAACTAATACGAACGAGTCACAATGTTTCATAAAAACATTAAATATTGAATTATAAATAAGTTTCACTCACCATTAGACAATAATATTAGTTAGTTTCATCAGCATTCACGGGGAGGAAGAGTCTGCAGTCTGCACTTACACAAGGGAAGAGAAAGAGAAAGAGGGAGAGAAGGAAAGAGGAAAAGGACCACTTGTTACCACTTGTCGACAGCCAAAACAATGTTGGGAATTATAGCGCAACGCAAGAGGTAAGTGCGCCAATATAGGATAGGCCTTCTCAGCTCTCACTCTCTCCGTTCTTAGAAAGACGTGCTAGAAAGGGCAAGCACTGTCAAAAATATCGTCCTCAAAAGAGACTCTCTCGCGACTACCTTATATAATTATACACATTTAAATTTCGACTAATAACCGACTTTACAATCGACTTTATCAATCGATCCGGCAACTCCAAAAGCTCAATTGTAACTATATCTGGCAACGTTAAAAGCGCCCATGAAGACGTATTTTTCACCACCCACGCACACGGTCACACCACCCTCAGGAAATCTCTCTGGCAATTTTCATTCTCCGCGGATTTATTATGTGATATGCACAAACCAAGTATCCAAACATTCATACTGGCGTAGGTGAGTGTCACCGCGACAACAGAGTAATCGGTGGGAAGGGGCAATGCCCGCCCAAAGTGATGGGAATCCCAGGAAGCGGAACTCCGGGACAAAGAGTTTGTTTACGTCCGCGAGTGCTGTGGCAGAGTGCGGGGAGCGGAGGAGAAGGCCACTCAGTCAGGTGTCTGCGCATTATATAATAACAACTCCCAGGCGGACGAGGCGCCGAGATTAGATACCTGCTGGATAGCCGGGCGGACTTCCGCGCTGGGCCTGGCCGACAGTGATGGGCAAAGGTCGCGGCCAGGCGTAAAAGCTTCCCGTATCCGTATCCGTAGTCGCAATGACCTTCGCAATGATTTTCGTGCGTCAATGCCCTCTGATATGTTTTTGTTTTCCACAGATAAAGATCAAGCAGACACGACAAAGCGGAGCAGCACAAAGCAAGTGGGATCTTTAAGGCGAGTCATGCAGGTCGAATGCCCCCAGAGACAGCGCCAGCGCCACACGAACGGGAGGCTGTGAAGGGAGCCCGCCGCATCACCTCAGTTCCACGCATGCCAGCGCCCCTCGGCGGTGGACGCACTCATCATCCGACCGCAGTCGACAGCAGCTAGCGATGACGGAAACCAGCGGCGCCCGCCTCTCGGTGGCCTCCGGCGGTGCAGCCGGCACCAGCAGCGGCGTGGACGGATCCCCCTACATACGCACCATCGAGTGGAACATGATGAACAAGACCAAGTTCTTTCCCCTCTCCATGCTCAGCTCCTTCTCGGTGCGCTGCTGCCTCTTCCCGCTGACGGTGATCAAGACGCAGCTGCAGGTGCAGCACAAGAGCGATGTCTACAAGGGCATGGTGGACTGTGCCATGAAGATCTACCGATCCGAGGGAATGCCTGGCCTGTATCGCGGCTTCTGGATATCCTCGGTCCAGATTGTCTCCGGCGTCTTCTACATCAGCACCTACGAAGGCGTGCGCCACGTGCTCAGCGACATGGGTGCCGGTCATCGGGTAAAGGCACTCCTCGGCGGCGGCTGCGCCTCGCTGGTGGGCCAGACCATCATAGTTCCTTTTGACGTGATATCGCAGCACGCCATGGTGCTGGGGATGTCGGCGCACGCCGGCTCCAAGGGCGATATCAACCCGCTGGGTATTAAGTCATGGCCCGGCCGCAGTCGCCTGCACATCTCCATGGACATTGGCAGGGAGATAATGCGGCGCGACGGGTTCCGGGGCTTCTACCGCGGCTACACCGCCAGTCTGATGGCCTACGTACCTAACTCCGCCATGTGGTGGGCCTTCTATCACCTCTATCAGGGTAAGTCTAGCGCTCATATTAGTGAGATTAGATTAACTAATTTTTGGCTCTATCCGCAGACGAACTGTGCCGCATCTGTCCTATTTGGGTTTCCCACTTGTTTATCCAGTGCGTGGCCGGCAGCCTGGGCGGCTTCACAACGACAATATTAACCAATCCATTAGATATAGTACGCGCCCGTTTGCAGGTGAGAATAGAGAGTCTCAAGATCAATCCTAATAGCTCGATATTTTTTTTGATTTGTCATAAAAATCGTGAATGGCTGCTTTACAATTCCCATAAAACCACACGTAATTGTCAGGGGCTCGAGCTATGAGTGTTCTTATCTCTCATCCACAACATGTGCTTGTCATTCATAGTACGTAATCTTTATTGTCATGTCTTCCCCCAGGTCCACCGTTTGGACTCGATGAGCGTCGCTTTCCGGGAACTGTGGCGCGAGGAGAAGTTGAACTGCTTCTTCAAGGGCCTGTCTGCCCGCCTGGTGCAGTCGGCGGCCTTCTCATTCAGCATTATCCTAGGCTACGAGACCATCAAGCGCATTGCCGTGGACGAGCAGTACAAGCACCAGATACGCTGGTGAAGAGCGCATGCACAATCCCACAGCCAAACTGAAACCAACTCAAAACTGCATTTAAGCGACGTACTGAGAACCACCAAGGAGGAGTTTCGCCCACGATTGTAAATAACAAGGAGGAGGAGCAGAAGTAGCACAGGTTAATTAGTTGAATTATATATGGAATCATGGATAGCGGACGCTTCGACGATATACTTTTAGTAGAACGTTTCAATTTGCTTGCTAGGATGATGGAGTAAGGCAGCAGCAGTTCATTATGCAAATACACCAAAGTGTTGTAGCTTAAAGTGTACATTATTTTTGTTATACTTAGTCATTTTATACCTAACACACGCATAGAGGCCGATCGGTGACAAGCATAATTTATTATACACATAATTGTACTTGTTCTAGTACGTAATTGATGATGATGATGATGATGATGTTGATAATACTGTTGTTTACATTGGTAACCCCGTTAACTTTACCTTAGCACAGCAACTGGACATGCCGAATTAGAAATTAATATCGAAACAGGGTCCCCCACTCCTCAGGGGCCGGGGGCACTTATATACCTTAGTTAAGCCTTCGTGTCTGTGTTCTTTGAATGGATAAACCTAGTTTTAGTCTTCATTGTAATAAAGTACAAACCAAGAATTGTTACAGTTTTTGGCACAGTGAAAATATGAAAAGCACAAAACTTACTGAAGAGGGTAGTGTCCTTGTGTAACTGTGCTGAACCTAGCTAGTATTCAAGTTGAGATCCGTTGATATGGGCTCGTATCCTAACCTTAATCACCGAAAAGGCAGCTATATACACCTCATAAGCATAAATAAATTCCTCCAAGGGGGTAATAATTGATAGTTGGACTTTAATTCGTGATTTAACTATAGAAATAAAATAAATAAGTTATCTAATTTGGCATTTCTAGTTACTCGCCGCTGCTGCCACAGTGGTTGTCGACTCCTCCTCTTGCTTGGAAACCGGCGACCTTTCCGGCTGAGCCGCCTTCAGATCCTGCTTCCGCCAGGCATTGTTAAAGTTCTTGATGGGCATGGGGACTTCGCCGGTGGGCGCCACATCCATATTGACAAGCGGTGGCTGCGGCAGCGGTGGCTCCTCGCTGGCCTTGTTGTAGATCACCCAGTTGTCGGGTCTGTCCGGCTTAGTCAGTACCGTGATCGGTGCGAACGCCACACTGGCCAGCTGCTTCAGCTTCTGGGCCTTCTGGCGCGCCTCCGAGTTGCGTTCGTCGTAGTCCTCCGCATCGTCCGCCAGTATGTCGTTTCCCAGCTGCTTGCCCAGGCTGTCGGGGAAGACGGTCACCTTGCTGTTCGTCACAGTCCGGCTGGAGGTGGACAGCATGGGCTTAGGCACCTCGGTCACGTAGCTCGTCTGCGTCCTGTTCGCCAGCATGGGCATTACGTAGTTGTCGTTCAGCGAGGTCACGTTCGTTCCGGTCGAGTTGTGGGTCGTCGGGTCTCGCATCAGTTGGGGTCGCATGTAGCCGTCCTTGTCGAACTTTTTGGTGGATAATTCTGCTGTGTCCGTCTCCTTCCGGGTCTCTGTTTTGTCCAGGTCATTGCTAGGTACGTCCTCGTCGTAAACGTAGTCTTCTTCGTCGGGAGTCGCGTGGCTTTCGTCCGCGGTCAAGTTGGCCAGTGTTCGGCTCACATAGTCGTAGTCCTGTAGGTAGAGTTTGTGCTCTGTCTGGGTCAGTTCGTTGCTGGCGTTGCCGCCCGCCTCCTTGAGTTCCGGTGTCCGTCCGTACAACGTCTGTGGCCTGTAGACCGAGCTCGAGCTGGAGCTGGAGAACGGGCTGGGATTTCTGTCCGCGGTAAGTTCCCTGTCGTAGTACAGTTCGCTGTGGGCTGGCGGGTAGTCCGGTCTGTACGATGGTGGCCCTACCAGGCCGTAGGATCCCCCACTTGCTCCCCCCTGACTCTGCTGCGGTCGCGGATAGGAGCTCACTGGGCTCACAGATGGACTCAGCTCCTGGCTAGGTCGCGGCCGTATATTGAAGCTAAAGGTGCTGTCCGCCCCATTGGCACTCGCCACTCCGGAGATGCTGCCAAAGTGGCCGGCGCTCACGGCACTGCTAGAAGCGTGCAGAAAGCCGGAACCGGGATTGGCACCTATCTGGGAACTGGTGGACACCGGGTAGGAGAGCACCGAAGGCGGGCGTGGGGAGTAGGAGGAGGATAGTATGTGCGAGTTCCCTGCTGTGCTGATGGGACTGTGAACCACATTGTTCTCGAAGTGGGGCTGCTCCTTGGTGGGCGCAGGAGTCGTCGGCATGGGTCGTCGGTTCCCCAGTGGATTGAAACTGTTCGTGGCGAAGGTCAGGAAGTTCTGGAAGATGTTCGGTGCCCGGGTCGTAGTCCGTCTGTCGTCGTTGTCGCTCAGGTAGATGATGGTCGGTGGCCTCGTCCTCTGTCCCTGAGTGCTAGCCTCGGCCAGGGGCAGCTGGTGGTAGCCGTAGCTCAGCAGGGGAATGGGAGTCGTGCTCGCGTATTCCCCGTAGTGCGGTGCGTAGTTCGAGTCATAGTACGGTTTGTGGGCAGTCGTGTACTCCGCGTAGTCCGTCATCGATGGTCGCGAGCTGGGGCTCTTGTTCGTCTGTCGTATGTTGATCTCGATCTCGTACTGGTCGGCGTTCGGTCCGCTGACCACCACCTTCTGGGGTCTCTCGTAGATCGGTCTGTTCTGGTACTGTCTCAGTTCGACGCCCCTCTTGGTGGGCTTGGTGGTCTTGGGCGCCTTGGTTTGTCGCGTCGATCGTCCCAAACTGGCCGTGGAGCTGGTCTGGACATCCGACAGGATGCCGGTACGATTGCGTTGGAGGTGTAACAGTCGGGAGTCCGGGGTCTTGTCAAGCGTTTTTGTCTGCAGTTGCGGTTTCAGTTTCCTAGAGTCACGTCTCTCGGTCTGGGGGGGTTCGGTACTCTGTGAGGTTCCTAAATCCTCTTCAGCTGCCTTTGTAGATGAGTCAGTTTGGTTGAGGTCAGTTTGTCGTGTCTCCTGGTCAGCCTTCAACTCTGCCACTTCCTCCATGTCCTCAGGTTCGTCCTCTACAAACTCATTCTCCTCGTCCTCGCCCCCCTCAGTCAAAGTTTCTGTCCCAGTCTGAGTCTCCGTATCGGTAGCATTACCCCCAGAGCTCCTTAGCTCCACCGGCACATTGTTGATAACCACACGCCTCTTGGGTCCCGGACCCGATCCCTCCGGCCGCCGCACGTTGACGCTCTTGACGTTGATCGTTATCTTCGGGGACTTGTCCAGTTTGTTGTTGACGCCGGACTTGCGAGTGGGCGTGGTCTGTCTGTTGTTGTTACTGTTCTTGTTGTTAGTGGTCACTGTCTTGCGTTTGAGGTCGAGTTTGTCGCTAATCTTGGATGGATTTCCATTCGTGGGTCGGTGGAAGCCATTACCCGAGTTGGTGCTGAGCTCCACCTGCGGCTTGGCCGGTCTTACGCGGTTCGAGAAGCCCGCCTTGTCCTCCTTGATGATCTGCACGGAACTCAGTTCCGCCGGCCCCATGTTGAACACCTGCTCGGGCACCTCTTGATTGTGGAAGGGATCTTGCTCAAGCCAAGGACTCAGATCGATAGGCGTCAGGCTGCCCGTCCCGCAGCTCTGTCGCTCGTTGTCTTCGAACTCTGCAGGGATAAAAATATGGGGCTGGAGGGTGCCTCCACCCACGGTCCGGCAGAGGACCTGAGCCAGGGACACGCGTCGCAGGGAGTGCAGCTGGGCGGGCGTGAAGGAGCTCTCGAAGCCACCGTTCTCGTACCAGAAACGATCTCCCCGCCTGGCATTGCTGAACTGCTGGGCAATGATGCAGGCAAAGGTGGGACCCACCAGGCCGCCCACCACAGGACGCTCAGCAATGCCGCCCACAAAGAGATCGATGTCGTGGACGCTGCGATAGGCGTGGCCAATGCGCTTGGCTGACTCTGGACCCACCACGTTGGCTGGGGGAAGAGAGAGGATAAAGATAAAGGGTTTAGTACGTTTAAAGAAGGTGTTTTAAGCGAGGAATATTTGATTCGAAGAAGGATCGATAAATGTTTCAAGCAATCGTAATCGATTGAACATGTTGCTAGAAAATGTAGCTAGGCCAGATGTTGCTAAAGAATGTTAGAAACATATTAAGTTTCATAAATCGATAAGTTTAATTTATCGATAATTATATTTAAACTCATTTTAAAATGCTTTATAACTCTGTTACTTTTTGGGATAACACCTAAGAGCTGTCTTCAAGCAAACGTGCTTCTGTTATTATATAAACTTCCCAATTATTAAAGATATATTTTAAACCAAAATCGCTTAAAGAAAGTGATTTCCCTTAAGGTGTAATCACTTAATTGATGTTAATGCGTTAATTAAGTAAGGAAAGTTGACACTTATGAAAGCCAAATATCAAAACTAAAGACCTTAACATAACCTTACCAAAGTCATCCCAGCTGTGGATGGGACTGAGGCCACAGGGCACCCTCCAGGCGCTGTAAGGGGCAATCCCATGATCCCGTCCCCTCTGTATATTGATGGCAGCCAGGTCCAAGCCGAAGGGAAAGCCCGGGGTCTGGAATAGGTGATTGGTCAGCTCGGGTGTGATGAACTCATCCCTCTTCAGAGCGCGTTGGGAGGCCAGACCACGCAGCAGGCGATGCAGTGAGCCCGCCGAGCCAATATCGCCGCGTTGGAACTCCTCATGCAGGCTGACATCTGGAAAAGGGTATAAAAAAGAGGTTACCACTCGCTAAACATGAAAATGTCGCCCCCAAACTCACTGTTGTTGATCACATTGTGATGGCGATCGCATCTCGTGTAGGAGTTCTGGACCAGCGAGTGGCCAAAGCGAAAGGCGGCGGCGGCAAAGGCATTGGCCACCGTGGGATTCACCTTGGAGCTATACCGTTCGTAGTAGCCCGAGGGCAGCAGGTCCAGGTCGAAGAGCTTGGCCACCTCCCTGCCCAGAATGACGGGCAGGAATTCCCGGAAGGTTATGTGCTGGAACATGGCGCCCACAATGCGTCGCGTCTCCTGGTACACCTTCTCGTCGCTCCAGTGCGGATTCAGCTCGCTCAGCTCGAGGGCTATGCGGTTGTGTTCGCCCACCCAGACGTGGTGCATGGCCAGCAGGCCCGGCTGCTCGCCACTTCGCCCATCCCCAGACCTTATGCACTTGGTGGCTATGGCACCCCTTTGACAGACATCGTCGGCGGGGTCTCCGCGTCCGTAGATGAGCAAGCCGTGCCGGAAGACTCTGGCATTGTCCGAGGACTTGGCACTGTTCGAGTAAATGGGCGAAGCGTCGATGTAGGAGGTAACCTGGTTGGTCTGCTCCCGCCAGGACAACACACAGTCACGTCTCTGGGCTGGAGCCGAGCGCAGGAACTCCAGGCAGCGCACCTTGAGCGGAGCCAGCCAGGGATCGTCCAGGGGCACCTTGATGGGGAAGCAGGCCGGGTGGAAGTCCTTGCCCCCACAGCAACTAGGAATGGAGCCGTTGATGGAGCTACCAGAAAAGGGAGATGGAAGGATATAAGTCTCCTGCTAGAATTAAGTTCCCATTAAAGCAACTCACCGTGGCTGGGCCGTGGAGGTCATATCGTGGTCCAGCAGCTGTCCCCACTGGGCTATCATCAGTGTGAGCGGTGCCTCACCTTCCCTTGCTCCATGAACCAGAAGACTCACAAACCGCGAAGAGGACAAAGTGCTGCCATCGGCGGAACTCCTCACGGTGTCCACACCATCACCGTACTCCGGCGGCAGGAAGCGATTAAAGGGCATTTGGGCGGCGCCCCACCTGGGCCGTCGCTTGTTGTTGCAGGTGCCATCGTGGGTGCGGTACCGCTCCGAGGCGGGCATGCAGGGTGGCGGATCCCGCGGAGGACACAGTCCCTCCAAGGCGGTGCGGCGCAGCGAGATGCGCTGCGTGTGCGACTGGCGGGCCAGCTCATCGATGTGCTGGAAGCTGCGATGGCAGGGTTAGATTGAGATCGAGGCAGAGGGTGGCTGACCAGGATGGACCAGGACACCCTCTTAGCCCGCATCCAGCGGCTCGGATGTGGCTGCGCTCAAATTTCGAGTTCGAGTGCCGACTGCTCGAGCCGCCGGCTTCTATTTATAAAACGCTCGACGGAGCGACGCAGCGACTCCACGGAATCGGAGTTCAGTGGAAACGAGTTCGCTCCAAGTGGGATCCACCAGAGGTGGCGCTGGCCTGGTGTGAGTGTGCTCTTGCAGGTGTGAGATTGTGGCGGGAAAACGCATGAGAAATCAGTGAGCAGTGAACAGTGAGCAGCTTGCCGCTGGCTTTAATTCACCCCGCTTTTGCTTTCCATTTGCCGCGTTTATTAGCAGCTTTTTTTTTTTTTTTTATATTTTCGTCAATTTTCATTTCGTTTTAATCCCGAGGGGTATAATGACTCGGTCATGAAACATGCCTAGCTTGGGGACTGAAGTGCGTCTCTCTGTGAGTAAGCAGAAATCTGCGATCTGCGATATAGGGTCACTTTTTGGGAAGACTTAAGACTTTAGACTTAAATAATTTATTAAACAAGGTTTTAAAGTTTAGTTAGCAGGGAAAAGGTGATGTAATTATTGGAAACTTATTGAAAGATACGAAAATCTTGTTAAGAGACTAGAAGCAGGCTTGCATAAACAGCTGTTTCAGAAGAAAGACACCTCTTGCTCATCAGTATCCAAAGCTAAGCAGGATTTAGTGTAAATAGAACCTGTTAGATGATAGATTCCTTTGGAAATTCTAGTGCCAAACAAGCGATAAGTTTTCGAATGCTACAAAGGCTCCTTGGACTCTACATTTTTTGTCAGAAAATTAAAATATTACAAATCTTTAAATGACGTATTTAAATTCAAGATAATTGCCTGTATTGCGATCTAGATAGGAAAATCCGTATCTACGCCTTAACTTTCTCTTGTCTCGACTTCCTGCCTGGCATATCATTTTCTGCGATCTTCCAATCAATCTCTATCTATCTTCTAGGCGTTTTCACTTTTTTCACTCCTCTCACGCATCTGCAGGAAAATTAGCTTTGATTGAAGGCTTTTTTTGATTGACGCCGCAAGTGTATAATTGTTTCGGCACGTTTTTCCAGTTTTTCCTGCAGGTGAAAGTGGAAATTTATATGTTTTCCCAGGCCTAGGCTTGGTGCCACAGTGCGCCTATAATTTATTTATTAAGCATTGTTTTTAAAGCAGAGCGCCCTTTGCCTTGGGTTCACGCAGCGTATACGCAATATCGAAATCTCGCTAAAAGCGCAGCCGCAGCGTTGGCCACAGCCATCAGAGAGGGGTTCATTGCCCTCAGCACAAAAAGCAAATACAATACAAAACTTTCGTATGGAATGAGAGGAGCTTGAGGCCGAATTGGTTGGCCTGGCCTGGCTTGGCCCGACTTGGCTTGGCTTGGCTGGTAGAAAACGAAAGTCGCCCCATGTTTGTGTTTCAGTTTCAGCTTCGGTTTCAGCTTCTTTCTTCTTCAGTCACCGCAAAAGCTTTGCCTTTCGCTGTTTTTGTTGTCGTCGTCGACGTAGTCTTCGAGGCTTGATGTAATCAAATTGCGAATGGCCAATCTGAAGCTTCCCCCATCAGCTGGCGTGGGTATTTCTTTGTATATAATTTTTCTAGCGCTGTCGCTGTCGCTTTCTTTGACTTCTAATTTGGCTAAATGCTGCTTTTGGCACCATTAACGAGCTGATCATCATCGCTGCTCGCTGATTGACGCTGCACATTTTTTGTTGATATTTAATTAAGCCAAACATGCTGGACATTTCGTAATTTGATTGTGGACATCGACGAGTGGAAGCTGCCCGAAAGCATTTCCCATTAATGGCCATTGGCAGCATCAGCATCTTTTGTCTGGCAATTGTCTGATTGTCTGATTGGGACGATGTCGCCGCGTTTTGGCCCATTGATTGCACGTAAATTACGTAAATGCGATTCGGGCTGCCCGCTCAGCTTTGCATTCGGCTCGGTCAGAGCTCATTGCACCTGAGACGGCGGACGGGCTCTCACACCTGAGTAAATGGCCGTTTTCGGCCCGGGTGAAAGTTCTCGGCCTTAACGCGCTTTTGGTTCGTGGAAAATCCACACACAAACACACTCAACCCGTTGTGAAAAGTGAAAACTCTGCCAGCGGAAAAACTGGAAAAACTGCAAATAAAGAGTTTAAGATGGAAATGGCGTTGCAGTTGGAGATGGCGATGGCGATGGAGTGGAAGTTAGTGGCGTCTGCCATTTCCGCTGAACCGGCCAAAGAGGTCATTTAACCCGGGCAGCTTTAATTCAGCTTCGCCCAGCGCATTCCTGGCCAGATCTATTATTGGTTTTGGCCACGCTTGTCTGCCAATTATGCGGCATTTCAATGTCAAAGTGAAAGTTGACTCTTAGTCATGAACAATCGCAGGCCCCTCGTTTTTGTTTTTGGCTAAGATTATTTTTGCCACAAGAGGGGGAGAAGGAGGGGGTCACTTCCACTTGAGCCAACTTCCAGGCCAGGCCATTCCAATCGCAACTCCAACTCATTAGCTCTGCCAGCTCTGCGCTGGCTGCCATGGATGCCGTAGAACTCGTTAATCAAGCGAGAAAGTTGCCAGTGGTAATTGTTGGGAGCTGTAAGGAACGGGCAGGCGGAGGCGGGGGCCACAGCGTCCTCCACTCAATATTATTGCTTACTTTGTTGTCTTTGGCTTTTTCCGTCATCTTTTTTTGTTCGCTTGAATCCCGGTTGTGGATGCTCGTTTTGCATTAGATTGCCAGCGGCCAGAAACTCGAGAGTAACCACTTATTGCGGGTGCTCCTCGGGCGAGGTGAGCTCAAAGAGTGACAGAAAGCAGTCCGTAATTTTCCATAAACACAAGGGGAAGGTATCACCTTGCCATAAATAAATTAATATACCTGGTACTATAGTATACTGTATACAGTCTTAGAAATTATTAAATATAAAACTGAGGTTAAGCTTAAGTATCTTGACTCTCCTCTGGAAGTCTGCAGTAGATCCTACGTCCTGCCTTATTTTGTTCACTAGCCTCCTTTATAAATAAAGACTTCTCCCACACTTTCCCAGAACTTTCCAGACCCACCACAAAGCCACTTTGATTTTTAATCATGCGCCTCGCTTTTGCCAATAACTTTTTTCATATGTCATAGCCACATATTTGCGGCTGATGAACTCATGGCCCGCCACAATCCACACCCACACCCTCCCTTTTACCCTCCTTCTGGAACTTACTTTTTGTGAAAAGCCTTGGCTGCTGCTATGGTGGCATAGGCGGCCATCTCCCGGCGCTCCGAGTCCGCGGTTGGGGCATTGAAGCGGGCCAGCATCGCGGCTGGATGGTTGTCCTGCAGGGTTTGACCTTTATGCGAGGTATTTTCGAGGATTTGAGTTGAGTTGGGGGAACGGAGCAGTCAAGGGAACGCTAGTACCCACCATTGCGCAGCATCTCCGGCTGAATGCGGCCGTACAGCTCGGTCATGGCATCCAATCCCTGGCGCACGCTCTGCTGCAGGGCCACATCCATCAATGTGGGCCGGTGCGAGCGTCCATTCCGCTGCTTTTGGAATGCCATCTTGAAGTCCTCCGGCTCCTCTTCCTCCAGCGGAATCAGCGGACGTGGCAGCTCCTTGGTGGGCGGCTTGCCGCTGGCATTCTCCAAGTGCAGCAGCAGAAGCACCACCAGCAGCAGCAGCACCAGTGATGGCTGCAACATTCCACCGGCGACTTCTGGAATAGTTTATTCGCTGTCAAGTTCAGAGCAAGCAAAGGTTAACCCAAGAATGTCCAGAGAGGACAAACGAAGGCCCTAAATCAAGGGAAAGAGTGGTTAGTTTTTCGACGGAACTAAAAAACTATAATTTAATTTCTTAACAATAATTCAACGGTTATCTTTGGCCACAGCTATAAATCATAAATCGCCTTATCTACCTTCAGGGCGTTAAAAGGTGGCGAAAACCCCAAGTTGACTCAATAAAGGGGGCCAATTAATGGCAATTATCAATAAAGTTACGTCGCTCTGGGTCGCCTATGGTGGATGCATAATGGCTGACTTGGCTTCCTTCGTGATTCCAACGATCCGATTACATCAGCAACAGCAACTATAACATCAAAAACATCGGTAGCAGCGAAAAAAACGCGCTGTTATTTAATTTAATTTTTTTAAGCTGCCCACAGCTAATTACAATAATACAAAAAAAAAAAATAACTTCAACTGCAACTTATTATCGCCTAACCACATTATTCTTTTTTCCTGTTTTTTGTTTTTGTTTATTTTACTCGGCACTTTTCTGCATTTTTTATTAATTTCATTTTGTGTCGGCTTCAGGTGAGTGATTTTAGCTTGCTGGTTGTTATTATTGTTAATTTAATACGCTTTTTTAGCCAAAAGAGTTGATCAATTCACTGATCAAGTGCTGGCATTGTATAATGGAGGAATAGCAGCCAAGTTCTTAAATGCATTCTTGGCATTCCTAAGGCGCCCGGCCGATAAGAAACTGAATAATCGCAAATTCGTTAATCACTCTATTTGTTTTCTTGTCGTTTTATTTTTCTTGCGGCTTAAGGTTTCCTTATTTGGAGGAAGTACCTTATTTGCTCCAATGACCACATAACAGACGTCCAGAGGTGCAGTGCTTGATGTAAACAATATTTTATTATAGGAAAACTACCTCAATTTATACTACTACTAATACTTATAATAGTGGTTATTTGTTGATGTTTACTAGAGTTTATGGCAGAGGCGTTGTATTACTAGGTTTGGGTTTGAATAGCTCTTTAATAAATCAAGTTAAGAATATATATATCTGAAGATGCTTAAGATAATTAATTTAAGGCAGTTTGATTTTAAAATATTTTTATATATGTTATTTTGATTGAATAAATTATTTATCTCTTAGTTAACACCCAGTAACTTTGAGTTATGGGAGTTAAAAATGCAAATAATAATATTCATTTCTGTATTCATATGGAAACGGATATGTCTTGTGATTAAATTCACATTTTCCTTAAATATATATCCCTCATATAATATTTATTTCCTGAGCTGAGTACATTTTTGGGATAATATTATGCAGATTGTTCACAAAAACAAAACCCCTTTTCGTGCTGGCAAATGGAGTGTTTAATTTTTCATCCAAAAATTATGCAATTAGACTCAAGAGCCCCCGGCTTGCATAAGGCCATTTTTCTCTTCCTCGAGCAAGGGTCCAAGCCCCGCTCTCCGTCTCCTCGTGGTCTGAAGCCACCTGCGTGGTTGCGGCCGCCAGGAAATCGCGGGCTTAGAGAAATTTTCAAGCTTTGGCCACGAGACACGCTCACTTAGTTAACTGTGGCCCTCGGGCCATTAATAATAATCAATTTGTTGGATGATCTTTTGCGAAAAACGGAAATTGATTTACCCCAAGTGCGGTGTGCGGCGAGCAGTTTGTAGTTGGTAATTGCCGTGATTAGCACCTGCCGCCAATTAGTTGGATACTTTCGCGAGCAGCTGTGGGTGTATATCGTATATTCCGGGGCTGCTCCTGGCGCTGGCGTTGATTTATTCCACGGATCTCCGCCGCGGCACAGCTCACACCGAAAGAAAGAAACGTTTTCGCGTTTGTATCTCGGATCGTCGTAAACCGAACTAAATCGATTCTCACCTCACGGCTGCCATTAGAAGCCAAAAGAAACACAGACGCCGAGCGGCAAAGCCGAGACATGCCACAGCTTCACCAAAAAGTAAGAAAAAAAAGTGAAAAAGCCAAACTCACAGAGAAAAAAAAATAAAGATGAAAAAGCACCCAAGACCAAGAGACTTCCAGGCGAGCGACCAGTTCTCCGCCGGCTTTCATTCACTGCCCGCGCAGTGGCAGTTTTTTTTCTTCTACTTTTAAATATTTATTATTTATTTTCAACTTGTTGGCGCTTATCGCCGCCGTTGCTGCCGTCGCCGTCGCCGCCGCCCCTCCCTTTCCGTATTCAAATCGAATCCGAGAGAGATAAAATGCCTTGCGGCTGCATAAAGTTCCCATTAAAGCAGAAACATAAGAAATGTCTCACCATCGCCGATCGCCATTCATCCGCTCCACTGGCCACTGGCCACTGGCCACTGGCCACTCCAAGCATCCCATCCAGTCCAACCCAACCAGCTCCACATCCACGTCAATCCATCCGCAGCCGGTTCATCAAAAGATGCCCAGCTGGATGCTTTGCTCAGCCGACCGCTTCCCATTCCCATTGCCATTCCCAGTCCACTCTTATCGCCCGCCGCCATCGAACTGCTTTCAATTAGAAGAGAAAGTTCTTGCCACAAGCGCAGGCAGGCCGGCAGGAAAAAGTGAAAAAAAAAAATACAGAGAAATAAAAATAAATAAAAATAATCAACAAAAAGAGATGTTGTACCAGAGGGTACCAGGGAGATCAGGGGCCACGGCCTGCGGGGTGAAGCCCATAAAAATTGCACCTCATAAATTAAGAAGTTGATGTATCACCGCGACGGCCCGTCGAGGTGACAACAATAACACCCGCTCTCGGCCAGCGCAGATCGGGCGAAACTAAACCGACTTAAAGCAGTCTGAACGGATCTCTGGGCAAAAAAAGGCAGAATATGCATAGAAAACGGCCAAGAAATGACATCAGCACTGCAAAAAAGGCTTAAAATAGAAATGGAAATGGAAATAGAGTGTGGCTGGCAAAGAGCGTCTGTCTGTCCACGAGGTTGCCTTGGGTGATTCCGGATTCTAGAGAAGATTAGGTAACAAGAGCCAGAGACTGCATTTCTGCATATTTTTAGTGTAAAAGATTAAGAAGAAATAGAGATTCAAGAAATATAAAATATTTTCCCATTATAGCACAAATATTGGCCTTCCAATTCATATTTTCCTATAAAAAAAAAAGATATGGGCTGATATCTGAGAAAAGCTTACTGAGTTTACTGAGAACTTACAGTAACTTCCAAGAAAAATTCAAACTAATACTGAGAATAAATCTTTATTGATTTACTAGGTGTTTACGTTTGAGAATCTATAATATAACAATATTATCTATATTTTCTAGTACCTGTGTCAATCAAAACAAATGATATACAAAGATTTTAATGCGTTATATACTGAAAGCTTACACGAATTATAAATTAAATAATTTTAAATGCAAAACAAACCAGAAAATAGTTTGGCAGGTAGGTAGCCTTCAAATATAATAAATTCCCAAAGCGTTTGGGTAACGTTTCCTGACATTCTTCAACCAATTTTCAGAGAGTTGAAAATGTTGACTCACAAGTGTGATAATCCCCTCAAGCCTTGGACTAAGGCAGCGCCGCATCTCAAATGCTTTTAGTGCACTTAATGCACATGAGGTTATCAGATCGGAATCGGAATGGGAATGGGAATTGGAATCCAAATCAGAATCGCCATCGGTGATGAAATAGCTGGAGAAGCGGGGTAAGCCGCAGAGTTGGATCATCACCAAGTGCTGCGGCGCAGCTGCGGTAATTTCCAAGAGACAAAGTCAAAGGTACACCCGTAGTCGTAATTAAAAATGAAAAAAGAGAGAACCCAGAGTAAATGGGTTCAATTTGCATTCCCCGGGTCTGGCTAATCAGCCAGACTGCAGATGCAGGCCCGTGCATTGATCATTGGTGGGCGTTGCATTACGTATACGCCTCGTAAATTAAGTATACGTAAGCAAATTTATTTGCTTGACAAGAGCCACGCACTTGGTCAATTGGATTCAATTGAACTGAGGGGAAGGAATATAAATAAAACCGAAATGAAATGAAAAATAACCAAAGCAAGCGCTGACTTTGATCCACTAAGCGACGTCCCACGCGGCCTCTTAATGGGAGGGGGGAAATTGAGGAGATTGGGGAATGGGTAGGGGTATGGATATGGCGATATGGGCGCCAAGTCGAAACGAAATGGAACGTTTGGGACTCGGATGACGCCAGAAAAGCCAGCGGCACTTCGAGTGGAGACTGGGTCACTGTTACGAGCGTAAGAACCAGCGAGTGCCTGGCCGCTCACTCACACTCTCACAGCTACGCAATTAGAAGAGAGTTGGGGGGGGGGCAGAGAGAGGAGCGAAAGATAGGGAGAGGGAGAGGCAGATAAAGAGTGCGAGACGGCGACAGAATACAGAAAGAATCGCTGGAATAATAATACACGAGACGGGCTGCCTTTGGCTTCTGGCCGGAGACTTCGCTTTCGTTTCGCATATTTTACCTCTCCCCGTGCTTGCTTTATTGTGATTTATAATTTATTTGAATGTATTTTCCTTCGCTCTTTTTCTTTGCTTCTTTATTTTTACCTTTCTTACTTTCACACGCAGACACGGCGGCCGGCAAAGAAAAGGGTTTGCCTCCCACTACCACGCCATTGTCTTGCAGTAATTGAATTCGCCAATCTCTCGCAATCTCTCAGTTGCAAAGTTTTCGTTTTCAGTTTTTGGTGTTTATTAAAAGTTTGATTTTTATTCGCCTTTCTGGGTATTAGCTCTATAAATAGACAGGTGTGTGTGTGTATTACTTTTTAATATTATATTTAGGGTATAATAAATATATTGTAGATGCTTCGACGTGCTGGCTAAACGTAAGTGGCCGCTGATAACTCCCAAAGCCTTGCCATTTACAGCACTTCAATTGAGCTTCAATTTATGTATTTTCTTTTTTTTTGCGTTTATTTCGCTACCATTTTAGTACAAAATAAAAATCACTTGAGCAAACAAGATCCCATTTGGAGGAATAATTTTAGTTGTTGTCTCTGTTTCTGCTTCTGTCTCTGTTTTTGTTTCAGTTTCAGTTTTTTCTCTTCCAGCATATACAATATGATTATTACAAATAATAACAGTTTGTATAGGTTTTAGTGATTACGCATATGTGTGTAGAGTTACATGTATATGGTTGTGTGGGCGTAGGTGTAAGTTACGTGCCTTGCATTCCGAGCTGCAGCAGCACCTGGAAGTCTCCAGACTCGCAGCCCAAAACTGCCAGAGCTCGTGAACAACAAAACAAAAAATTAAACAACATTGTAAAATGAGTATGTGTGTGTGCGCTTACAAAATAAAACAAACTTAAGGCTAGGCGTGTGTTGGGTGTGTGTGTGTTGTATAGCTAAAGTATTGCACTATGTAGTATATATATAAATATCTGTGATAAACAATTTACATCGAATATAATTCGAATTCCGCGGAAGATTAGAAATTACAAGCTGAAGGAACAGGAGCAAGGAAGATATGTATGTCAGAGATAGGTAGATGTGAAGGATAAAGGAGTTTCTATAAATATGTGATGTTCTTTTTCTAAGCTTTTCTTTTTTTCGTTTTTCTTTTTTGGATAGTTTGTTGAGAAGGAATGTCGTTCTTGATGGCTGGCCACCAAATTACTCAGATTGCCCTGCCCCCTGCAAACACTTTGAAGCCTCTAACGTGATCCCAGCAGCCGTATCCAGTGATCCAGGGACCAGGACCAACGCTAACTCGATTCGAATGGAATTGGAATCCCTTGAATTAACCGATTAACAGCTTTAACTTTCGAATAAGTTTCAGAATCTTGCACATTATTTGAAGTCGTTGCAAGAAAAATAATCCGAATCACTTGAATAAATCGAATCGAGTCCCTCAAACCATTCGTATCACTTGAATGTATCGAATCGAATCATTAAATTTCAAATAAACTGAATCAATCGAATAAGTCAAACAATTTCACTCAATTTAAATACTCAAAATCATCGAAAGCCGAATCAACTGAACTGTTTGAATCACTCAAGTCTTTAAATTTCGAATCAACTGACTTTTCTGAATCGCTTAATCGAAAATTCGAATAAAAGACTTTTTCGAGAGACTCAAATTATGCAATTTCGAACTTGGACTCGCTTTTCGAATCACTCGGATCCTTTACGATCAAAATTCAATCTCGAATCCTTCCGATGATGATCCTTCGATGATCCTTCCGCTCAGCCAGAGATCCCCCGACACAACCCACAGCACAGCACTCGACCGACTCCATTGGCCGCTCGTCCCGCCCCCGCTTCCCGCTTCCCTGTCGCACGTCGCCCCCTCCCCCGAAGGAAACGTCCGGTGGTGGTCATCAGTTGCGTCGCTCGCCCGCTCGCGCCGCTGCCGCGTGCCGCTGCTGCTGCTGCTCCTTGTCGCGCAGCTCCTTGATGGCGCCCACCGTGCCAAACATCACCTTGGCCGTCAGCTGGGTGCGCGGTGGAGCAGCGGACTTGCCACCGCCACCACTGTTGGCCGCCGCCTCGCGGTCCAGGCCCGTGTTGGCATTGGCGTAGGCGTTCGTGTAGGAGACGTAGTTGTTGTTGAGGTCGCGACCGCAGCTGCACTGATGCGACATGTTGCACGTGTTGTTGTTGTAAAGTTTGGGGATGCCTGGGATCTGGATCTAGATCTGGATCGGGATCGGTGGTATCTGCTCTGCTCTGCTCCGATTTATATTCGGCAAGTTCTCGGCGGCGAGTGACCAGTGGATCCGCTTGCGGTTGTTTGCCAATTGATCGCGCGTCGTCCGATAGTCGCAGTCGCTCACACTTTCACAGACTCACTAGAACTAATTTTGAAAAACTGTGGTGTTGTTTTTGTGGCCAGGCCCCAAGTCGGCAGAGCAGCGGCAGCGACGCCAGTGGAGCTCCGCGAGAGAGCGCTGCGATCAGCAGCTGATGAGAGAGCGAGGGAGAGCTTGGAGCTTGTTGGGGCTGCTGTCGCTGTCGCTATCGCCGCTGCTGCTGCTGCCGAAGCTGACGTTGCTGCAGTGAAATGATAAATTTCTCTACACTTTGCAGCGATCGCAGCTCTCCGCTCAGTCGCTGTTGGCGTCGCTGCCTTTGGAGAGCTTTCTTGACTGCAGCGCTCTGCCGCTGATGTTGTTGTTGTTGCTGTTTCTAATGCCCCTCTGACGTATGTATATAATCGCCGACGCTGCGCTTGTGTAATCTTTACGTCGTCTTTGTATGGCAGCCGCCGATTTGGTTTTTGTATTTCTTTTTCTTCTTTTTTTCCCCCTTTTTTTCTTTCGGCGGCGAGTGCCGTTGCTGTTGTTGCTGCTGTTGCTACTGCTTTTCTCATAACAATTTGCGAATTCCAAAGGCACGCTCGCAGCGGCAAGTGAAAATCACTAAGCAATGCAGCGCAGCGACGGCTCACCTGTTCGCTCTCCACTCTCCACTCCTCTCTTCTCGGCCCGTCATTGTTGTTGCTGGCATTCATTAAGTTTCATTCACCTTTCCGAGCAGACTTTACAGTTGTTTATTTGTTTGTTTGGCTTTTCGTTTTTATTTTACATAATTTGATGGAAGGCGGCGGGCGGTGAAGGCAAAGTGCAATGCTGCAGCGGAAATGCCACATTCTAAACCTCTGAACCTGACCCACATAGAACCCATCGGGCAGGGGGAGAAAGAACGGTATTTCCAAGTGATGGAGAGCCGAACGAAAAGAAGAACAAGCTAAGGCAGAGGCAACACCAAACGCATTCGCTTTCGATCGAGTGGCCAACGCCATATCACTTTCCTCTCCACAGCAGAAGAGGTAGAAGAAGCAGATTACTCGCACTACCAGTTTTCTCCAAGAACCCCAAAGCTACGTTGTGACCCATATAACAGCGCGGTCGGTGCTGACGTCAGCAGAGGTCTCTCTTTCGCTCAACCCAAGTGGGTGGCGAGAGGCAAGAACAAACGGTCGGCGCAGAGCAGAGTGAGAGCGAGAGCCGGGCTGGAGAGTTCGAAAAGAAAGCGAAAAAAGAAATTTCAATGCAGCCAAGCGTAGAATGGAGAACGTATGTTTGTGCTTGGAGTACCAGCAAACAAAACAAACGCACACTAGCACAGCCGATCGTTTGCTCACCTACTTCTGGGCCCCAGTACGTCGGAAAGTGTGTCACCGAAGAAGAAGAGGGAGAAGGTAGAGACTGATCAGAGAGAGAGAGAGAGAGATATGGGGACTGGCTGGACAGTGGAAGACGCATAGGCAGAAGAGAGCCAAAGCAGCGAACGACATTCTTTGCCGACTTTCCGACTCTTCCAAGCGTACTTGCTTAGTTGTATGTATTGCAGGTACTACACACTTGTGTGGGTGTAGTGTGTGCATGCGCCAACAGTTGTGGTCAAAATAATAGAACGCTCAAATCTCTGGAGAGATTTATTAGAAGGGAGAAATGGGGAAGCCACAAGAATGTGTAGATTTCTAGGGAATCTTCAATTACAATTAAACGATTAAATAATATTTTTTTGGCAATGATAAAGATTATAGAGATAATCTGTAATAAGCATAAAATATTTTGAAATAAAAATCAAACAAATCATAATCCAACAACTGGAGAGTCCTTATTTTTACAATTTTTACCTCTAATGCTAACAATTTATTTATCTATGAAGAATACCTTCTGCTAACTACGCTTTATTGCTATTTAAATAACCCCAATTGCGTCCGAAATCCGAGCAGCATGCAGTAGGGAGACGGAGACTCCGTCCAGATTCTCGACAACGACGCATCTGGCCAAGATGCTGTCGCTCGACTTGGCAGTAAATCTCATCGGCTTTCGGCTCTGCTGGGCGCCCTGGCCCGAGGCGACAACTAATTATAAATGCATATTTATGCTGGCAGTTAGTGGCTTCGACTGCGACGGGTATTTGTTGCCGCTCCGCTGCTGGTGATATCTGATGGCACATAAGTTCATCTGGATCTCAAGTGCAGCAAGTTGCACTGCGTTATTCTCATGCGCAGAATCAATTAAAAGAGATGAAAAATAAAAGCCACCGAGCGACGAAAACTTGTTGTGGGAAAAATCTCCGAAAACCGGCATAAAAATCGTGATTTTCCATTTTGTATTGTTGTTTTTTCCCCGTTCTTCGTTCGGCTCGGTCTAACAACTACAAAAATGTTTTCTTTGAATATTTTTATTTTTTATGATTTCGCCTATGCATTTTTTCGGTGGGAAGTTTGCACCGAGCAGGCATCGAAGGTGTGGGCCAAACTGGTTGGCTGGCTGCCTTTGGACGTCTTTTCTGGCCCCGGCTGCAACTGCAGGTTTCGATTTGGTTTGGTGCCTTTGTTTTGGTTTCGGTTTCGGTTTCGGCTTCGGCTTCGGTCCACTTTGCCAGCGATGATGATGATTTATGGCTGAACTTGTCTTCTGGAGACACTCCGGACACTCCGACTTCTGGGCCGATCGAGTCACACCATCATGGCCAAAAGCACATGTCTGTATCCTCCTCGGGGCCATATGCCCAGCTGTCCAGATGCCAAAATGCGCTGCTGCTAGCCCAGCGATTAGGCCGCTGGGAAATTTATTAACCTGTTCCGGTGCGATGACGCCCCAGTGTCAGCCCATCGAGATTAGGCCGGCCACGCTTAGGCCATGTTTTCGGTGTAACAGCCCCCGCTATCAGCCTGATTTATGATCGATGGTCGGCCCGCGGTGGTGTGGTGAGTTGGGAGAGCACAAATCCGCCATTTCCCCCAGGTGCAGCTGCCTGACATGATGCAAATGACTTTCCTCGAACCGGAGGGAACTTTGAGTCTGACGTCATGTTCACAATTAGCCGCCACTTTTCCATGGAAAGCCATAAAAAAACTTATAAACTCCGAGGACAAATTGTAATTGCTCCACAAATCTCAATGCAATTTCGGTGTATCCCCCTCGACATCATGCTGGGCTTTCTCCCCTCTCTCACTCTCTGGGCATTGCGTATACGACCCGCAATTAGTCAGGAATGGATATAGGGGAGGCGGCGAAGGGCCAATCAATGTGTTTATTTTCTCAATATTTTCCAATTAGCAAGCGATTTTTGCTTTTATTTGTAATTAAAGTATTAACAACTAAGCACCGTCTCAGCGGGATTTTCTTGTGTAATGGTTATTTCCCCCAGGCTCCTGTTCCCCTCTTTCTGGCAATTACACGGAATGCATTGACACGTATTGGAATAACGTTAGGGGATTGATTGAAAGTAATGTCCAAATGGCGAGAAAAACATAGGCTATGAAAGGAAAATTGCAATTCTACATATTTAAGCTAATATATGCTATAACTTTTATAGTTTTAAGTGTATTTCTGCCTCTAAAATCTGTCTAAATCTCTTTGGGAATCTTTGAAGCCCTCATTGATTCTCGACACAACCTTCAATACGAGAATGTTTCTAGAAAACTGCGACGAATCTCAGACTTTTGTACAATTCGCAAAGGAAAGCGAAGCCGAGCGGACCAGGACAGATGTGGCAGCAGGACAAATGTTAAAATATTATGCGTCGTGGCCCCGATGGCGACATTGTAAAATAGATGCTGGCATTCCGCATAAAATTCTTTGGCGTTTCCCCTTTGAGATGTTGCGACCAAAGAAGGCCAAAACCGGGGGTGGTGCATGTCATTCGAGTTGTCAGCTGAGTTCTGCGGCAAAGCCGGGTTAGAAAAAGGCCGCCTTCGGGCAACTGCTCCTGCTCCTGCTCCTGCATTTGACTAATGCGCACCCAGCCAGCTGACAATTTTCCATTCGAAATGAGAAATAGTTGGGCGGACACACATGAGCGTGGGTGGCCAAGGACCTGCTCGTAATAAACTCTAACACGGCATTCATCATACGCACCGTTGTTTAGCATATATGCAGTGTAAGAGCTCCCAGTTGCAGCATTCTTCACCTTCTGCAGCAGTGATGGCATCTAATTAGGAGAGAAAACATAAACCAAGCTTCAAAATATTTATTTAGCTCCGTGAAATATACTTTAAAAAAGAAATTTCTATCAAACTAAACTATTTGAGTGAAAAAATGGAAAAGAAACCAGTTTGTGTTGCACTTAAGTTTGTGTCATATTTTTCCCTCCTTAATCCACTCAAAAGGGAAACAATCTGCCAAAGAAAACCACACATGCTCAACACCGTTCCTTGGAATCTTGAGCCAACTTCTCGACTTTCACTATCCTCCAGAAAAGACTTCGTGGCATCCGTTGAAAAAGCCGCATGGCCACGGCCACTTGTTACATCCTTGGCCGCAAGGACCCCGCAACGCGAGCCACCACTGCCACCCAACATCACCACTTCCCTCAGCATTCGTTCGTGTTGGGAATCCCGGGAAAACTCACCACACATTGTCGTCACTCCTGGTCGTGTGGGTGTTGTTGCTCGTTGATAAGGGCGCGCCAAAAGCAACAGGAACAAGAACAAGACCGGCCGACGCTCATATAAGAGGCCGACCGCCAGCGGATGCGGATTCAAAACTTAACCGACATTTGATCTGTCAACGTGCCACAGCAGCAGCAGCAGCAGCAGCCTAAAAACTGAATAACTGAAACCAACTGCCGCGCTCCGTTTAGAAATTCGAGTTACACCGCGTATCCTTAATCCCGAAAAGTGCATTTCGATCTGAGGATTGTTTCCAGTTGGATTCTGTAAAGTGGTCTTCGGTTTTTGAGTTTTCCCAACGGCATTTGGAATTCGCTGTAAGTTGTGCAGGAAATATAGCTTTTAGGGTGATTTGAGTTGGGTGTTATAAATATTAAAGTGATTATTATAAAGTTTTGTACAATTGGCATACAAATTTAAAGTTAATATAAAAAGTATTTGTCGTTTAGTGTGTTTCAAAGAATTCTTTGGAATAAAATTGTGTCATATATGTATATTTAAAAAATTAAAAGAAATTATTAAAATTGTTTTTAAGAATTATTTCATTATTTAAAATCGCAAAATATCAGTGTAGGTTATACCTCCAACAAGTTATTAATTTTGTTAGGATTGCAGATTGCAAAGAATTAATTGCTGCAATAAATAAGATTAAAATTTAATATCCTAAAAGCCGAAATAGGTTACCCAATTTTCTTTTAGTTAGTAAAAAGCTATGAATAAATTTCACCTTTTTAAAAAGTAATAAAAATATTCCCTTTGGTAACTTTAATAATTTATTTGCAGTTCTCTTAACTTTATATAATTAATACACAAAATATAAATTGAGGCTACTCTTGTAACTAACCTTTTAGAAGGTTGCTTTATATTTATGTTATTAAAAAAAGAGGTAACCTTTAGATTATTTCACATACAGAGAGGAAAGTTTATTTTCTAAAACGTATGAAAACCTTTCCATCCTTCTCCAACTAAAGACTAGTCAACCTGTTTTTCTTTGGAAAATCCCACTAAACGTATACTTGATTTATATTTCTATTATTTTGAGTCCCCTTAACGCTCCTTGACAGCCCAAAAAAATTCCCTCACAATATAAAATAGACACCCAAAAGCCCGTCCCCACATTGTCCCCAAAAAGTATGCTGGAAAAATGAATTGCAATTTGTACTGGCGTGTTAGATCTAAGGAAAAGCCTCGAATTCAATTCATTTTCAATCGCTTAGCGCGAAGACAAACCCAAATTTGATTATATGGATGCCAGGGGCAGCAATTGACATATGGCAACAGAGTCAACATCCAGCATTGGGAGTTGTCCCAGGGCAACCAAAATCGTTGGCAATCGAAGAGATGCTCCCACAAGACAAAAGACAAGCCTCAATCAAATTGTAATTAAATAAATAACAAAAAAGACAGCAGAAACAAAGAAACAAATAGAATCACATACGAGATAGAAAAACCCAAAAGCTAAGGCGAAAATATTAAATAAACAAATCAGAGGACAATACTTGATTGATGTTTGGGGCAAGTTTTTGGAATGGGTCGATGCCTCCTTGCCCCAGGGCCAAGGCGGCAATGTTTACTTGCAAAACTGATACACATGTCAAATTAAAGAAAAACAAGAAACGGTCAGGATAACACAAGCATTAAGGGTCAGCATTAGAAAGAAAAAACAAAGGGAATGACAGGATAAAAGGGAGCCATGAGGTGCTAGCTTTTTATTGGCTGCTCGCTCGCCTAACCGCCATAAATTGGTGCAAAGAAGTTAGCCACTTCATTACCCCGAACGTAACTTAATTAAGCTGCTTAGTGGCGAAGGTTAAAGGCAAAGGCAAAGGTAAAGGTGGCTTGCCCACCGGCGCTGCTTTCAATTTAAAAAAGCATCTGCGAACAAATTGCCCGCGTGCTTCAATTGCACACCGCTAATTTTTTCGCCCATTTTCCAGCTAAAAGCTGAAGCTTCAGCTGAGGAGGGATCGGCATCGGGACAGGGATCGGGATGTGTCTGTCGTAATTTGCCACATCAGCTGAAATTGCTTAGCGCAAAGCTGCAAAATTTGCTTATATCCTTTGGCCTTTGTGCTCGCTTCGCCAGGGAAAAGTTCTCAAACTTAATTAGACGGCGACTTCCAGGAGCGCCTTGGCCTGGCCGCTCCTTTGAATTTCCGTTGCATTTTGTGCGGCGGTCAAAACTAATCGCCGTTGCGGATATGAGAAAAGCTAGAGCCCTGCAGCCAGGACCAGAAGAGTTATGGAAGCCAACGTAAATTCATAAACAGATAATGCCAGAATCTCATTTACGGCCAAGGGCAGCGAGCGTGCGACAAACAAGATTTTATTGCATGAATGGAAATAATAGCGAAAGGTGTTGACACTTTTCACAAAAGTTGTTTTGCCCCCGCGTCAGATTTACGATTGGTTGTTGGTTGTCCGGAGCTGTGGAGCTGTGGAGCTGCTCGTTTTGCTCGCTGTCGTCGCCCTGCTGCGGTTGATAAAGTCTAACAAATGTGACGATTTTCCGCCTATTATCTCGTGGCTGTAGCAGAGCCATTGCCTTTAGCCTTTGCCGTGTAGTCATTGCTTTTATTGTCCTGCGTGGAAACTGCACAGCTGCCTGCCATGTAGCTGCCATTGTAAATCAAACACCGAGGTTGGGGCTACGGCGCCGTTGGCCTTCACTTTGGCTTTTTGCGGTAGATGCCGCTGAACCTGTTGCATGATTTGTGGCCCTATTGCACATGCACTCGGCGAATTTACGAGCAGGCTGCAGACACGGACACGGTGCGTATGCGCAATATTTGGGTTGAGGGAGGAAGACCTCTAAGTGTGGGCCTGGCTTAATTAATTTGGACTGTTTGCACATCATTATGAGCGACTGCGAGCCATCATCGACAACTAAGCCGAGCGGCAACAAGCCAAAGCCTTTTGGTTTAATGGAAAATTGTCAGAAAACTTAATTTGCCTGAGCAAACAATGAGCCGGAGGAGCCCGGCTATGTCTACGTGCTCTGCCTGCCAAGTGTTGCGTTCTATTCCGGCGGAAGTGCAACCACGACAATGCAAATACGCCGCAGCATCTGTGGCATCTCCTCCAGGCTGTTGCACTTTCCATTGATGGCACCACAAAAGCGTTGATGGCTGCCACTGACACAGCCATTCCGCTAATGGAATTCACGTAGCAGGAGTCAGAGCTGGCAACGTCTGGAGAGCCTGCGGGGCTTTCAGTTCGGGGTAATTGTCACCGTGCTAATTGTGGCATTAAGCCACTCAGCACTAAGAGGGGTGAACTTAATTTCGGGGTTCACATTTAAGTTTTACGAGTCGCGCAAGGAGCTCTAGCACTTGACCCCGCCGACATCGTCTTGCAAGGCCAGCAGAAAACTCGAGCAGTGTCTGCTGCAATTCCAGTTGGCCAAAGACCTTCCGCATGGCTGCCCAAGGAGGTGCCTTCTAACTTTGTGCCCACATTTTTTGGCGTTCTCCTGGCAATTTTTATTCGTTCGTTTTGTTTGTTCTGCCGCCGGTTTACGCTATTGCCACCATCGGCCTGTCAACGCGTCGACATTTGTTGCCGTTGACATATTTTGTGTTTGGGCCAAATTCCTGGTCGATTGTTTGTTTCTTTATTTTGCATAAATATTCGTAAATGAAGGCACATATGCGTATACGGGTGGCATTAGGGTGGCTGGATTTTGGGGGTAAAAATAAATAGCAAAGCGCGAATTTACCACCCTTACAGTTTGCCAATTTAGAAAAGGCAAGCGTTTCTGTGCTAGTTTTTTTAGGGTAATAAATCTTCATATGGAGTTTAGAAACTTAAAAAAATATTTTTTCTTCAATTTTTCACAGTTTCCATGATGTAACTCGTTATAAAATTTTGAAAAAATGGCAAAAAAAATGTTTACTGATTTTTCTCAAAGTTTTGAATGTAAATAATAATGATTTTAATGGCGAATCGAAAGATAAGGGCTTTTGGCTATAAGAGGCTCCCCAAGAAGACCTTAAATGCGCGCATTTTTGATTTCGAAAAATATAATAACTTTTTTGGAAGAATCGAAGTTTAAAAATGACATAAATAAGTTAAAATAGCATTTATTTTAATATGGAAAGTGCTAGTCTTATTACGTTAATAAATCTGCATATTATAATACCCTCTGCAAGGGTATAACTGAGCTGGCTTATCTAAAGTATATAATTAAGAAGAAAATATGTAAAATTCGTATATAAGCAGTACAATTTCATGCACTAAATGATTTTATTTAAAACAAAAGACGAGCCACCCTATTAACACAAACGTATATCACACTTTGAAAGAGACGACAGGCGTTTGCCGCAAAGTATGCAACGCTTTTGACACTCTCCAAATTCTAGGAACAAATGCTTAAAATTCTAGCCGTCGCCTTGTCTCACTTTGTCTTTGCTTACTTTTTGCAACAGCAGCGGCAGCAGGAGCAGGAGCAGCAGCAGCAGTAGCATCACCAGCCTAGTTCGTGCCACACCCCCAGCATCGCAATGAACTCCCTTCACGCCCACCTCCTGCTGCTGGCCGTGTGCTGCGTTGGCTACATCGCCTGCTCCCCGGTCATAGGCCAGGATCAGCGCAGTCCGATCTCCGGCGACAGCGATGCCGACGTCCTGCTGGCCGCCGACGAGATGGCCGATAATGGCGAGAACATAGACAAGCGGGTGGAGCGGTATGCCTTTGGCCTGGGTCGCCGGGCCTATATGTACACGAACGGAGGACCGGGGATGAAGCGGCTGCCGGTCTACAACTTCGGGCTGGGCAAGCGGTCTCGTCCCTACTCCTTTGGCTTGGGCAAGCGCAGCGACTACGACTACGAGCAGGATAATGAGATCGACTACAGGGTGCCGCCAGCGAACTATTTGGGAGCCGAGAGCAGGGGTGAGTTGCCTTATCCGGAATATATGGATAACCCTTTCTAATAACCGGGCTTGCAGTGCGACCTGGCCGGCAGAACAAGCGAACGACGCGTCCGCAGCCCTTCAACTTTGGCTTGGGACGACGTTAAGTTTAGCCCGGGAGATCGGGCCTCCTGAGGGCGGCGCACTAAACCAAATCCAGCCGTGCGGCGCTCGCCAAGGAGGTGACCCAGCCAAGCTACCTACTTATAATTATCGAAAAGTACTTGCAGAACTTCTCCCAAACTTAAATCACATTCAGAAGCCAACTGAACTCTTTGCACGCACCTTCTCCCTCAGAATGTTTATAAAGTATAATAAATCGCTAGATCCAAATGTATTATTTTAGTTTTTAACCCGAGGCGTACAACGGCAGCATCCATTTAGTTTAAATCGCAATAAATGATTGCAAAAAACACAAAAAAAAAAAGAGAGAAGGAAACAAATAGAAAATACATAAAATGTTATACGAATATATTACTTATGCATATTCAATCCAACTTACGGTACTTCACATATATGTATGTACATTTTAAAGGGGCATTAATTAAAATACACACACGGATATATATTTCTGCATATATGTATACTTGGGGCACTCTCTCTCGGAAGAAGGAGCGACGGACACGAGTGTGGCATTCGTTGTTGGAGGAGCATGACTATTGGGTAAACCACTGCAAACTGCATACTAATATCGATGTAACTGAGTGTTTAAACAAAGTGATTAATAATTTAACTATATATAATTACGACTATGTAATTGTTTTGTGAATACATGATGCATATACCTTACCCGAATAAACATAGGCGCAGCAAAACTGTGCAAGCAAATCCAAGTTCTTTGTATTTGTATTTATGTATGTAAGAGTGTGTAGGAGAAAGGCAAAGGAAAGGAAAAAGGAAAGGAAAAGTAACAGCAGAATATATACTACAGTAGAGTAGTAGCAGAACATGAAAAGACAGCAGAACATAAGCAGTACAGCATGATAAGAGCTGTTAACAGCAGAGGTAGACAGAAAAAACAGCAGAAATTAGCAGTACAGCAGCAGGATAAGAGCAGTATAACAGCAGAAGATCGGCAGAGGTAGACGGAAACAACTGCAGACAGACAGGAGAGCAACATGGAGGTAACAGCAAAAATCTTTCATCATCTTACATTTATTTCTCAGCTCCATTTGTGATTCTTTCATAAAAAACAATAAACTTAGTTTGGCTTACTTATATCATATACATTCCTGGTGGTCCTTCTAACTTGACTAATGTACGATCAGTTGTTGTTGCCTTAAAACTAGCTAGGGGTAACAATTTCACTTAATTTGGGACTAACCACAACACGGAAACAAACAACATTTAGTGGGAACACTAACAGAACTAGAACATGTCCACCTGCAGCTTGCACAATATGGTGTCGAAGGCGAACACGGAGGACACAAAGGTGTAGGGACTGAACCGAATGATGCCAAAGTCCGGCTCCAGGCTGGGCAGGGCGCTCTTCGTGAAGACAGGTGTTTTCTCTGTCTGATAGCGTCCCATGGGCACTACTGGCGGCTTGCGGGCATTCTGCTTCATCTTCTCCTTGCGGACAACCAGCTTCTTGGTTTCGCGCACCATGTAAATGGCCTCAGTGGTAGTCATAAAGTCGTGGATGATCTGAAACGGATTATAAGATATATATACTCTAAGATTGAGGTATTAATTACCAAGTTACCTTTCGCTTCTTGGGACAGTGGGCAAAGACCCAGATGAGCGTGCAAAGGGTGTTGAAGATTTCACTGTCCTTGTCGCACCAGCGGAGTAACATCTGGGCAATGGTCACCAGGCCGCCCTCCTGGAAGGTATTAGCGGTGTTGTAACGGGCCAGGTTGAGGATGATGCGGCTGCAGCGCTCGATCAGCTGCTTGTCCACCTCCGAGCGTATGGCCTGGGCCATGATTCCATAGCAGAAAGTGGCCATAAATTCGGAGCACCACATCAGCAGATGCGGCACTGTGCGGGAGAGTCGATCTGGGGGGATTAGAAAGCCGGGATTAGGACCAGTGATTATGAGATTAAGCAAATTCTGAATAGAAACTCACCCAGCCGATTGAGCACAGCCAAGGCATCCGAGGCTATAAAGCGTCCTCTTAAGAATTTCACCGCCTCCTGGACCCTGCAACGCACCGAGTTCACCGTCTTGGCCTCCTGCCTGAGCTGAACAATGCGCTTTCGGATGGCCAACAGTCCCTGGTGCCGCTGACGCTTGCGCGTCATGTAGCCACGCCAATAGCGCTGGATCACCTTGGCGGCTCGCTTTTGGCGGATCAGCTCCATCATCTCGGGCGTCATCAGGGCCTGGAAGCGTTTGCGGGCCAAGAAGCCACGGATGTGGGCCTGGAAGTTCGGCATGGACTTGCGGAGCAGAAGGAAGTGCTCCCGCTGCTCTGCCATCATCCGCTTGCCGCGGAACTTCTGCTGCAGATGGATGGCCACCTGGCGCAGCTGAACAAACTCTTGGCGTCCACGCTTCATGCTGCAATTGGCTCGGAACTTACGCTGTACCAGGATGGCAGAGGACTTTACAAGCTGATAATCCTGGCGAGCTCTTAGCATGGCTTGACGGGCCCGGAAGCGGCTTTGTAGGACCAAAGCTGCCTTTCGCTGCATCTCGAATTCCCTGCGCTGTTGACGCATTAGCAGAGTGGCTCTGATGAATTGCTGGAGAAGTCGCACCTTGCGGATTGTCTCCAGGAATATCTTCCTCTGGCGACGCGCCTGTACTGTGGCCCGCCACTTCCGCTGGATGCTCAATGAGCAGGTGCGGGCTCGCCGGTAGCCTTCTCTCAGTATCCTCATGTCGCGCAGGCTGCGCCACCAATGCTGCAGGCGGATGATGGCCTCCCGCTGCCTTTGATACTCTTCCATCTGCTTCCTCATCTCCAGCTTGCCGCGATATCTCTGCTGGAGCTTGATAATGGCCTCCCTTTGCTTTTGGTAAAGAGACAGCTGCCTTCGCATCTGCAATTTGGCTCGGTAGCGGGTCTGAATGGTAATAGCTGCCTTTCTGAGCTGATCATAGCTCTTCCTCTGCTTGAGCATGGCCAGGCGAGCCCGGTACCTTCGCTGCAATGTGATGGCTGCCTGGCGCAGCTCCAGGTAGCTGCTCCGCTGACGCTTCCTTAGGAGATGACCGCGCCAATGCATCTGGATGCAGCTCACGGCCGCCTGGGTGCCCCGGTACTTGGCTCGCATAAACCTCATGGCCTTGTGGGCATGGAATCGCCGCTGCAGCTTGATGGTCACCTCGCGCAGTCGCTGGAATCTATGACGCTGCTCCCTCATTTGGAGCATGGCCCTTCGCCGCTGTTGGACCACCAGAGCTGACCTTCTGAGTTGAAGATACTCACTTCGCTGCTTCTGCATTTGGCGCTTGGCTCGGTACTGGGTTTGTATGAACCTGACGGAGGATTGGAGTTTGGCATAGCCTTCCTTTTGGCGGCGCATCTCCAAAGTGGCCCTCCATCTTCGCTGGACATTGATTATAGACTGGCGCATCTTCAGGTAGGTATGGCGTTGCTTGATCATATTTTGGCGTAAGCGATACCTCCTCTGAATGAGGACTATGGCCTGACGCAGCTTCATATACTTTGCTTTCTCCTCTCGCATTTGCCAGGTGGCTCTCAGGCGCTGCTGCACAGAGATAACACTCTTCTTTGTGGCTTGGTAGTTACTCCGATCGATTCTCATCAGGATCACGGCCCTCCTATAGGCCTGGATCTTAAGAACACTCGAGCGCAGTGACAAGTAGCCAGCCCTCTGCTTCCTCATCGACAGCTGAGCTCGCCAGCGCTGCTGCATGTTGAGAGCAGACTTCCGAAGTTCCAGGAACTCCCTTCGCTGCTTCTGCATGCTCCACTTAGCCCGCATCCTGAGCTGCACCCAGACAATGAGCTGTCTCTGCCGCAGGTACTCCCGCCGCTGAGCCTTGCCCAGCTGATGGCTGCGCCACTGCATCTGGATATAGCTGGCAGCTGCCTGTTGCTTTTGGGATCTCTGAAGCCGTGCTGTGGCCGCCGCCACCAGCAGCTTCTCGGCAAACAGGCGACGCCGCCAGATGCGCTGCAGAAAGATGGCCGCCTGGCGGAGCTCAAGGAACCTCTGACGGCACTGCCTGCCCAGCTGCTGAGCCCGCCACCAGCGCTGGATGGTGACGATGCTGTGGTACGAGTGGTAGAGCTGCTTCTGCGCCAGATAGCGACGCGTGAACTTCTGCAGGACGATGGCCGCCTGGATGCGCTCTGCCTTGAATAGCTTGGCATATTTCCGCATCTGGTGGCCGCGGAAAACGGCCTGGATTGTGATGGCCGCCCGGTGGCGTCGCATCAGCTCCTTGTGGCGTATGCGCCGCTGGATGACCACGCTCAGCCATCGCTGGCGCCACCACTTCTGGAGCACCGCGGCCGCTGCATGGAACTTGGGCGAACGGAACTTGTAGATGATCTGCCAGAGCAGGGAGAGCGTCTTCTCGCGATGCCCGTCTACGATGTCCGGCGAGGTGATGTCGCCGCCCAGCTGGAAGTTGGCCTCGCCCAGGGCTCCCAGAGCCAGCTTAACGTTGAAGATGCGTTGGAGGCGAGAGATGGCCGGCACTCTCAGCTGCCGGGTGAGATCGTCGCGCAGCAAGATGACCTCCATGACGCGCGTTAGCCTCACGCCGTCCCTCAGGTCCACGGCCAGGTTGTTGAAGGCGTAGTCGAACTCGTCCAGGAAGGTCTGTCGGTGCTGGAGCACGTAGCCCAGGCGTCGCAGCTCCCGCGTGATGTCCCCGATGTTGGCCAGCAGCTCCGAAGAGAAGCGCAGCAGGATGTCCCGGGTCTCCTTGTGCGGCGACTTCTTCACGAACAGGCAGGGATTGTGCTTGACGATGCGCTTCTGCTTGGCCTGGTCGAGGAAGAGCAGCAGGAAGAGGATCTTCTGCAGGGTGTGCTTCTTGATGGTCTCGGCGTACTCCTCGGTGAGGGTGTAGGCCTTGCTGTACCTCTGCTCCTCGAACTTGTTCCGGAACAAGCGATTGAGGATAAAGGTGCTGAGGCCCACAATGTCCCTGTTGGACTGCATCTGGATCTTCTCGCCGAAGACCACCTCCAGTCCGAGGCGCAGCCACAGCGGATTGAAGCAGAGCAGCAGCTCCAGGATGGTGCGCTGCATGACCACGTCCAAGTGCAGGTTGCGGTCGCTGCGGATGCGCAGCGCCTGCTTATTCACGTACACGGCCACCTTGGAGCAGGGCAGGCGCATCTGCTCGCTGAAGAACAGCTCCACGGCAGCCCGGCGCAGCGTCTCCAGGCGGTACTTCGTGAGGTAGTTCATGGACTGCTCCTCCTTGGTGGGGGCCACCACCAGCTCTTTGTTCCGCACTTCGTTGAAGAGCCGGCCCACGTCAATCTTGCTGTTGGAGTCCGCATCGAGGTCGGCGGGTATGGAGACCAGGGCATTGAGCCACTTTTTGAAGTCCGCCTGGTGGCGCTCCACCGCCTGCTCGTCCAGATACATGGTGGAGGCCAGGAAGGGATCCGCCGTGGTGGTGGCCGCAAAGGGATCCGGGTTTATGTACGTCTGCATGTACAGCTCCGAGTCGTAGAGCTTGACAGGCGCCTGAACGCCTCCTGCGTCCCGGGCCTTCCTCGGCGTGGTGGTCTTCTTCATCAGGGCCATTGTCGTGGCCAGCTTGAACTTCTTGGGCTGCGTGTGCGTCCACGCGTGGGCTCCCACACTGCGGGCCGAGGCATTGGCCGGCGCTGCGCTTCTCAGCAGGCTGGTGTCCTCCACGCGCTGCTTCTTGGGCGGAGAGATGGGCATGGTGTCATGGCGGTGCAGCGATTCGTTGCTGGGCGAGTCCGAGAAGCTCAGCTCGTGGGAGCGGCGCTTGTGGGGCTGCTTCACCGGACTGCCCCGCTGCGTCTTGCGACTCAGTTCGTGCAGATTGAAGCGGCTGGACTGGGCGAGTATCTCGTTTTGATTGAAGAGCACGTCCTGCTGGCCAACCAGACTCGCCTCGCTGCTGGAGGAGCTAATCAGGCCCTTCTCCTTCTCGAGCTGGACCTGCTGGTCCTGGTAGTAGCGATTCTGCTCGATCGAACGGATCTTCATCTCGTTCAGATTCGGCATGGAGCCCTGGATGGCAAACTTCGCCTGCGTCGAGCCCAGCGACAGGTCCTTCATGGACTCGGAATACTTGCGCAGCGGGGAGCCCACCAGCTGGATGTCTCTCTTCAGGTCGGGCGCCCTGCCCTTGGTCGGCGTCCTCGGCGGACTGGATCCCTCCTCCTCGCGAATGCACTCCAGGGCTCGGGTATGCGTGGCATGGACAATGGTCGTGGTGGTCTGGAGTACCATCTCGGAGCGGGAGCAGTCCAGGCTGTCCACCGAAAGGTTGATGGTCTCCGAGTGCCGCACATCGAAGGTCTTGTTTATGACCGGCTGGTCCTCCAGCTCGTCGGGCGTAAGGCGCCGGGGTCGCATGTCGTTGGCACTTGGTTTGCCCTTAACTCCTCTGAGGTCCGGAGTGGGCCAAGCAGCCAGGTTGTCCGGCATAATGGAGGCCGGATCCTTGCCCCGGGTCTCGGTGAGCGGTGTGAAGCGCAGATTGTCGATCACGTCGAGCAGATTGCCTGGCGTCATGGGACTCAGGTTCTCCTTGAGGCTGCGCGGCTGTGGCGAAATATACACGGGCTCCTGCTTGTACACATTTTTCTCTGTGAGCGGGGCCTGCGCTGGAGCAGGAGCACGGGCGGATGGCCGGGCAGCAGGACGGCAAGAAGCAGAGGGTCGCCAGGTCGGCTTGGACGAGGGCGCTGCCGCCGCCGCTGCCGTAGACAGGCGCTTCTTTTGCTGCACCACAGCCGAGGCAAGGGTCTTCTTCGCGCCGCCTGTCGGTGACTTCAGCTGCAGGGTCTTGCCGACGGTGGGAAATTTGCGCGGGTTCTTCAGGTAGAAACAAAAATCGAAACAGGGTGAGTTTCGGGGGGTGGAATATAAAATGCCAGGGACTCACCTTGACCGGCTGGTTGCTCTTGCTCTTGAGTATGATCATCACTTCCTTGCGGAAGTTGCGGTTGTCTATCAGCTGCAGCGTCTCCTTGCAGGCCACCTCCAGCTGGGGGCTCCAGACCAGCTCCATGACGACCTCGTCGCGCGCGGGCACCTTGTGTGCGCGCCATTCGAGACTCAGGTTGTGCTCCTCTGGAATGGCATTCGTCACCTTGACCTGGAAGTGGATTCATTGATCAAATACCAGTTGCCAGGCAGATCCTTATCGCCGTGTATGGCGACCGACTAACCTCAATGTCGTCCTCGCTGGGGTTGATGACGCGCACCTGGCGCCGCGCCGTCTTGGTTACGGGCACGTCCTCGAACTGCACAATCGCCTTGGCCGAGAACGGAGCCATGACCACCACGGCGGGCTCGCGTCCCTCGACGCGCTTCTTTTGCTTCAGACGCGACGGCGTCACTGTGATCTGCAAGTAGGGAACTGACATGTTAGGGGACCATTTTGGAGGCCACGGAGGACGCTCTAACCTCGAAGGCGCTCATCTCGGCGGCTGGCACAGAAACAGATAACAAAACGGGCACTTAATTAGCACGGGAACGAACTTAGCAACTCCCGCGTGCCATTAACACAGCGACTAACTAAACACTTAGCACAATTATAACACCGACTAAATTAGAGTGACGCTACTAAGATTCAAACTGAAAACCGACGCTAACTGTTTTGAGCATTGGCGCTAAGGCATTCAGTGTCAGTGTTGCCAGATGAAAATTTAGCTTTCCCCCTAAAAAATCTCAAAGAGTCGACATTTCCCCCTAAAAAATCCAGTCTTCCCCCTAAATTTAAAAAGACTATTAATTTCAAATAATTAGGAGAAGAAATATCTTATTATGACGTGGGAAAATGTCGGTGGAATAACAGTTCCAAGTATCTTAAAGGCGGGTTCACAGAATGCGCCAACATCAGCTGGCAAAACTTTCAGGCGATAGGAAAATCGTAGGCAGTATTTAGATTGATATTTTCGCCAATTTAGGTGATTTCTGTGCTTGGCAATATTAATATTAAAAAAAAGAGATTTTTTCAAAATATTTTGTTCACTTATTTTGCTTTCTTAAATACATCAAAAATGTATAGCAGCCTTGGTTGTATGTATGTTTTTCAACATATTCTCATCTATTCAGAGATTTTGCCATTTTGTATGATTTTAGAATTACGGTTTTTATTTTATAAGTATCGGACGATTATATCAAATAGCTGTCATGAGAACAATTTAATTTAAAATTAAAAACGAGAAAGAAAGCTAACTTCGGTAAAGCGAAGTTTATATACCCTTGCAGTCAGCAATTGGATCATTGAGAATCGATCCATTTTGGTTATGTAAAAAAAAATTTCGAATTATGTAAATTTTGTAAATTTTACATTTTACATGTAGAATTTTACATTTTCATATAAATCGACCGATCCCTTTTATGGCAGCTATATGATATAGTTGTCCGATTTTAATGAAATTAAAACCGTAATTCTAGAACTATAAAAAATGACTATATCTCGAAATTTATAGAAATTCGTTGAAAAACAGAGAAATTAAAAATTTTTGTACATTAATTTCGCCATCATTCCTATGGCAGCTATAGGATATAGTGGTCCGATTTCGGCCGTTCCGACATATATACTGCGTGCTAAAGAAATAAGACTATGCTGAAAATTTCAGCCCGATAGCTCAAAAACTGAGAGACTAGTTCGCGTAGAAACCGACAGACAGACGGACAGACAGACAGACGGACAGACAGACGGACATGGCTAGATCGACTCGGCTGGTGATGCTGATCAAGAATATATATACTTTATGGGGTCTGAGATGCCTCCTTCACTGCGTTGCAAATATCATGGCAAAATTATAATACCCTCTGCAAGGCTATAATAACACTGTATTTACATGGAAATGGCTCAGCAGAGTCACATGAATAGCGCAAGGCTGGGCGAATTTCAGCAGTTTTTATTTACGCCCATATATGTACTTAACATAGAAAACATAAAACAATATACAAATACATATACATATGTTTTGTTGGAGAGTAAGACGAGGTCAAAACTTTTTCTCCAACTTTAATCGTCACTTTTAAAAAAATTACCAACTCATTTGGTCACTGCCTAAAAAATTATTTTAAAACAAAGGACCAATATAATATTGCACAAAAAAACTAGTTGTCCCGAATGGATACGATTTGATATTATAATTAAATTTTTCCTGACTAGTTAGTTTTCAGCTCCCGTTCACCGCAACTGTATATAGGTACATGTATGTATGTATACACTAATAAGTAAACTCAAGCTTTACTATTAGTTAAGCTTTAATGAAAATTAAAATTGCGCCGTTTTTTAAATAGCTTTTAGAAATTAATACAAATAGTTAATTATTTTATTAATTTAAAATCTATCTAAAAATTGTTCGATCGGATAAAGTGGTATTCTCTAAAATTTAAATAAATATAGTATATATTTTAAAATTTAAAACAAAAATGTTATTATTTAAGTTTTAATTTCTACATTAATCTTTAAAAACAATATTTAAATGTTATTAATGTTGAATAAATGTTTATAGTCTACTTTCATGCAAATAATGCAAACAAAAGTGAGCGTTCTCTGCCAGCAGAGACAAAAGAAGGAGAAGGAACTTGCAAAAGCAAATTCCAATACCAACTCATTTTGTACATATATGTATGCATATGTATATTTGTCCTAGTGATCTAGGACCCAATTCCACGAAATCCTAAAACAAGAGAGATATTTATTTATTATTTATTAAAAAGTAATAAAATCAAAACTCAATAACTTCGATTTATTTAATTTATTTATTTTGTATTAATTGCTATTTACAAATATATTTATGCTAAAACGAAATGTCTTTGATTTATTGGATTTGCAAACAAGTATACAAAAATTACAATAAATAATATGACAGCTCCAATTCACTTTACTTCACAAACACAAACAAACGAGCGTTCAAGGTTCCTCTTTAAAATCCTTTTCGTTGCTAATTTGTCCTTGAAACCTATTTGCATGTTGCACTCAACACTTGTGATTTTCTTTTCTTTTCATCTTTTCTTGTGATTTTCTTTTCTTTTCTTTTCTTTTCTTTTCTTTTATTTTCATCTTTTTTTCTCACTAGGATTTCTTAACTAATAAATTCAACCACACAAATAACACGGTAAATTCTAAATTTGTTTTGAACTTTGTTGTTTATTTTTTAATTAAATATTTAGTATATATAATATATTATATACAAGTTTATTTTAATTAAATATAGTATAATTATTATTAATAAAAATTAAATAACTCACTCAGTCGAGTTCGTGGTTGTTTTTTTCGCAGATTGCCAAAGGCCACTGGTTTTAATCACTTAATTTAATCACTTTGTAAGTTAATTTAAATTAACGTTTGTTCGCGCCATGTGGAAAATAAAGAGAACAACAACTACAGTCACCATAAAGGGTGGGAGAGCATACAAATTGGGAGAGGGAGAGCATACAAATTGGGAGAGGGAGAGCATTCAAATTGGGAGAGCAGAGAGCAGCTCTAGTGATGGGCTGAACAAATCTGTGAAGATCTAGAGATGGGCTGAACAAATCTGTGAAGATCTAGAGATGGGCTGAACAAATCTGTGAAGATCTAGAGATGGGCTGAACAAATCTGTGAAGATCTAGAGATGGGGTGAACAAAAACGTGAAGATCTAGAGATGGGCGACGGTTCGATAGCTCGCGCAGCTGACTGCATCGCGGTTCAGAGTCAATATCGATGAGTAGAGACTAATTGCTAAATCTGGCTAATTACCTGCAATAGTTAAACAAATTAAGCTTTATAAGCACTATTGATGTTTTCCCTCCATCAATCGGTTCCTAAAAAAACCCTAAACTTTCCCCCTAAAAATTCTTTCCCCCTAATATTCCACCAAGGACGTCAAAAACCCCCTAAATCTAGGGGGAAAACCCCTGATCTGGGAACACTGTCTAGCGCTAAGGCATTCAGTGTAGTGTGGCCGCAGTCTTCTCTGAACAGAAAGCTGAAAGGCCTCGCAAAATGGTCACATCGGATCGGACTCGATCGATTTTGGACTTTTATTTCCAGCTTTTCTGTGAATTTTGAGTGTAAAAATGGTGAAATGACTGCCTTCACTGAGTTTTACTTGGAGAGAGCTACAAAATCAGTGATAAATATTCCTAATTCGAAAGAAGTACCGGATAAGTTAGTGTTGCCAGACCGAAAAACCAAGAGAACCAGCGTTGCCAGACCACTCGCTAAATTTACCAAATTCAGTGTGACCCTTATTTCTTCCACAAAAATATACTGATTATTTTAGCACATATAACTGTTATATACTGCCAAATTGGCGCGCGATTTGAATTTATAGTCATAGTAATTATTTCGAAGTGAGTTTTATTCACAATTTATTTACAAATTTCAACAACAAACATAAAGCAGAACAAGGTATCCACCATCTGCTCTCACATCAGTCTGCTTGGCGGCAGGACGTGGGCGCGTGACAGGCTGTCGCTGGCCGTGTCCGATGAATACATGCTCTTGAGGTAGCCCGGGAAGGGCGTAACTGCGTCGAAATCCTCGCCGGCGGAGTCCTCCGGTGGATCGACAGCCATAAAAGAGATGGCGAAGCCACGCAGGGAGTTGCTCTCGTCCGTCTGGAAGCGGAGCAGCAGCGTGTCCGAGTTGGAGACGATGATGGGGGGCTTGTGCTTGCCACAGAAGCGGCCGTGGATGGTGTTCATCGAGTAGCCCTCCTCGGTGACCTCCAGGAAGTCGTAGTCGCAGGACTCCGAGTACTCGATCTCGAAGTGCAGGAAGCGGATCTTGACGCTGCTCTCCGGATCCGCCTGTATGCGCCAATCGCAGTACATGTTCCGCTTGTACGGCCTGCTCCCGTACCGCGGATGCGAGTAGAAGGTCTGCGAGTGGTTCGTGGCTCGCAAGTAGCCGCCGCACTCGGAGACGAAGGTGGCCTTGAATCCCTTGCGCTGCAGACCCGCGTCCGTGGCCAGGACCATGAACATCTCGTTGGTGGAGGCGATCACCGCGTAGGGCTCCCGACCGCCGCAGTAGATGCCCAGCGTGGAGCTGTTCTCCGATCGGCCATCGTAGATGGCCACGTAGTCGTAGATGCACTCCTGGTGGCTCTCCACGGCAAAGTCGTGGAACGTCAGCTGGATGCGGTGGCCGAGGACGGTCTGGAAGTGCCAGTAGCAGTAGATGTTGCGCGGATAGTCCTCCGGGTAGTTGGGGCTCTGCAGGACGCCGTACGAGGTGGTGATCTCGAACTTGCACCGCGTCTCCGTGCAGTTGTGGCCGTTCTCGGCCAGTGTGTATCCATTCCGGCAGCTGCACTGGTACGATCCGTAGGTATTCCGGCACCTGTGCTGGCATCCTCCATTATTGACCGAGCACTCGTCCACATCTGGCGGGGAAATAACAAGATTAAACCAGGAATTCTTTAGTTTTAAAGGTTACCCCACTTACCTATCACAAACTGGGCCACAAAGCCACTCCGCTGCACTGTCCGATCCGAGTGGAACTCCAGCCTGAGGACACTCTGCTCCGAGTTAACCACCGGCGGCAGATCGTTGCCACAGTAAATCCCGATCTTCTTTAGACGATTGTCCCTCAGCTTCGAGTAGATGATGAGGTAATCGTAGTTACACTTGGTGTACTGGAACCTCGTGCCCTCCAAGTCAAAGTGGGTGAAGTTCAGGAAGACGGCGTGGTTCGGCGGAGCCACCACCTCCCACACGCACTGCTTGGAATTGGGATAGAGATCGGGATACGAGGGCGAGTAGAGAGAGCCATTTGACTTGGTGGCGTCCACAACTCCGCCGCAGGCATCCTCGCAGGTCTTGCCATTGGCCTGCAGCTCGTAGCCGGCATGGCAGCCGCACTGGTAGCTGCCCAGCGTGTTGATGCACAGGTGCTGGCAGCCGTGGTCCGTGAACCGGCACTCGTCCACGTCCAGCATGAGGGCGGCGGAGAAGCCCAGCTTCTGGACGGATCCGTCGGAGACGAAACGGATGAACATCTGATGCGTTCGGGTTCTATTTTAGGAGCAAAGGGAGATGGAATTGGTAATGGAGTTCTCTGGAATCTAGGCCCTTTTTGACTCACTTGATGTTGGGTGGCAGCTTGTCGCCGCAGAAGCGTCCTATCAGCCGGGAATCGCTGCTATTGCCGTCCCGTATCTCCACAAAGTCGTAGGCACAGCCATCGCGCTTCTCCAGCTCGAAGCTCTGGAACTTTAGAGCCACCTGATGGTGTTCCGGAGCAGTGACGCGCCACACGCACTCCTTGTCGGGCATGTACTCCAGGGGATAGTTGGGGGAGTCTATGGACTGATCCCTGGTCAGCTGGATGTCTCCGCCGCAGACGACTAAGGATCAAAAGGGAGCTTAAGTCATGGCTCAGAAAACCTTATGCTGCAAAACTCACCCTCAAATCTCGCCTTGAACCCGCGGTAACCCTTGCCTGCATTCCGATTGACGTAGTTGAGAAGCATCCGACTTGTCTGGCTGGTGATGACCTCGCCGCTGACATTGCCGCAGAGGCGTCGCACCAGCGGCGAGCGGTGCCAGTAGCCGTCCCTGATCTCCAGGTAATCCTGCGAGCAGTCCTCGGAGCTCATCAGCTGCAGCTGCTGCAGATGCAGGATGACCTTCTCACCGTTCGTGGCCGTGATCCGCCACTCGCAGTTGGTCAGCGAGGCATCGAATTCAGACTCCTCTCCCGCCTCTCCTGCATCGCCACTTCCCTCGAACTCGCTGAGCACTCCGTTGCCGGAATACACAAAGTGGGGACCCACAATGAGTCCGGAATTCTGCTGGTAGGTGCGCCCGCAGGCGGCGCATTTGTACAGCAAGTTGGCCTGGACAATGTCGCCCTCACTCAGACGCCTTCGCTGACCCAGCTCCACGTTGGTTCCCAGCGGTATTCCTATGGGCGTGATGGTGTCCAGGTAGGAGCTCTTGGAGAACGAGTTCTTGGCATAGTGCATGATGGAGTTGTAGTCGTAGGGCAGCAGGGGCAGGTCCACCTCCTCGGGCGACAGCACATCGAAGTTGTACTCCTGGCCGCGCATAATGTTGGCCTTGTTGATGATGATGTGCTTGTCCCTGTCGCCGCGGGCATGCTCGTGGTGGAAGCCGATGGTGTGGCCCAGCTCGTGGATGATGATGCCGAACTTTTCGCAGTTACGTCCTATGGATATGGGCTGGCGGCCGTTGCCGTGCTTGCCCAGAAAGGAGCAGCAACTGAGGGAGAGGAATGTCGGCTATAAAGGATTTATATCCAGGCAGGACTTGGCTCTAACTCACCCGCAGTTCTTGACCGTGAAGTATATGTAGTTGGCATGCAGCTTGGGATCCCGCTCCACGAACTTGATGCAGGTGAAGTTCTCCCAGTGGCGCATCGCCTGCTTGAAGAGCGCCTTGTGGGCGCCACTGAAGATGCTGTCGATCTCGTAGGGAATGACCCCATAGTCCCAGGTCCGGTCCTTCCGCACGGTCACTCCTCGTCGTTGTCGGTTTCGTTGTCGTTGACTTGGGATGGGTTCCCCTTCTGCCACGAGCTCCGGCAAGTGGGAGTGACTGGGCTGGAGCACATCCACGGCGGTCTCCGTCCACAGCAGCGGCGGGGGTTTTCTCAGCTTCCCTTTGTTCCGCGACCTGTGAAGCCGCTGCTTCCGGCGTCTCCTGGCGGGACAAAAAGGCTTATGAGCTCAGGTATGGCTGACAAGCCAAGTGGCTGCCTCCTCTAATTGGGCACCATTGTGGGGGATAGAGCTAATCCCTTTGGAGGGCAACTTACCCCAGAGATTGCCTCGCTCGGCTGCGCGCGGCCAGCTTCGGCTCCAGCTCCTTCTGCGGCACCTGTTGGGGTTTATGCTTTATTCAAAATCTCTCCTCTCCTCTGGCGGCCACGTGATGATGCCACTCACCTGTATGGAATCCAGCATGCCATAGAAATCCTCCGGCTGCTCCTTGAAGTCAAAGTCGCAGTCGTCCGACAGCTGACTCGGTCGCCTGCCCTCGGCCAGATCCATGTGGAAAGTCGCCAGCAGAGCTGCTGCTGCCACGGCGAGCACAACAAATTTCGCTTTCATTTTCAGGGGCAGGCACATTCTTTCGATCTCGCAGGTATTTCTTCTTTTCTTCTCCTTCTGGGGGCTCGTTCCTCGAAGTTGCCTCGACCAGTTCAAAGTTCTAACTGAGAGCCAGCGGCCGGCGATTGCCGAATTATACCGATGAGACAAGGGTTCGCGCGCGCTCCACGGATGAGGCAGGCAGGTAAGAGACTTGGTGGCAGGCAGAGCGAGGAGGAGGCAAGGCGGCGGCAAGGCGGCAGGCAGCAACTCGCGATCGCAACTACAGAATCTACAGAATCTCGACTGTCCGTCCCATGTCCGCTGGAAGGGAAAGAGACGGCGTGTCCATTGTCTTTGCCTGTTGTTGGCATTCAATGGGTTTTGATTTGGGTATCCCTGCACCTTGACATTGTCTCCTTTCGTGGCCGCAATCGTGGCTCGTTTCCATCTGCCTACTGGCTACCTGGCTCAGGCAGCCCAGGATCAGGTGTTGGGCTCTCGTACCTTTTAGGGCAGGTCATTAACGATCATAAATCCCCATGAATCCCGCATGAACGAAAGATTTCGTGGTAATTCCACCGCGATGGCGCTTCACCAGGCAGCAGGCAGCAGGTCCCAAGGAGTCCCAATATAAATGCACTTTTATCCGTTTTAAAACATAGTTACTATGCAAGTTTTAATAGTATGTATTTATAGATTTAATTACGTATTAAGTTGAGTCAAATATCCGAGAGAGTTGTACCTATGTGTATGCGTGTAAGGTTTCCAGTAGCTGCCCAGGGAGTCGCAGTCCTATGGATATGTATCTCTGTTCTAGCCTAGCTTCCGTTTCGACTTTGATATGGGGTCGCCATAGCCATCGCCCATCGACTTATGCTAAGATGCTTAACGGAAATACGAAATGCGCTCGCCCATCGAATATGGCACAGTAAAAATATAGATTAGAAATCGAGGAAAGGAGAGAAATGCTACAGAAATGCAGGAGGATGCACATTTGGCTACAGAGTCTAGAGAAGAGAGAGGAGAGTCTAGTCTAATCGAAAGTACATTACATGTATATTCAATAGGTCTAAGTAATTGCCACCGCAGACCCCCAAGCCATGATAGAGTTCGAGCGAATGCGAATGCGAATGCCTAAAACTAGTATTGGATCGAGGTCCTGGATTATGTCCTCGGGTGCTTGGAAGAGCGAGAGAAAATCTGCTTTATGTACGCGACGATATGCCTAAATCTGTTTAAATCTGTTAAATAAATTCCGTTTTTAATATATTGTCATGAATTTTAGCGCGTTCCCAGCGTCTCTATGCGCTCTATGCGTTTCCAGCATAGTACCGATTCGGCAGGCTATATCTGCCCCGATACTGCCCGTTCAGGACCAACTGATTCCCGCTAAAGTCGCCGTACTCGTCGGTCTCCTCGGTGTCCTCGATGTAGATGCTCTTGAGCGAGCCCGGAAAGGGGGTGACCATCTCGGAGCTGTACGAGTTCTCCACATCCTCCTCGTCGCTGTTGTCGAAGGGATCCACGGCCACGTACGAGGCGGAGAAACCCTTGTTAGGCACCGAGCTGTCTGTCTTGAATCGGACCAGCAGGGAGTTGGTCATCGATATGATGTCCTGGGGTTGCTGTGGATGCAAGGAAAGGGTTTAGTTAGGAGTTTCCTTCATTTTCTAAGCAGGAGACCTACCCCTATGCCGCAGTACTGCCCGTACATGGGCCCGTTGGTGTCCTCCATGTTGGAGAACACCTGCACGTAGTCGTAGGTGCAGTTCTCGCTGCTTTCGATGTCAAAGGTGAGGAATATGAGCTGGACATTGCTGTTCTGCGGCGCCTCGATGGTCCACTCGCAGTCCATGCTGTCGTCGTAGTCCTGGTTGCCAAAGCGGGCGTGCGAGTAGAACTGCTGCACGTGGCTGGTGGCGCGCAGGAAGCCGCCGCAGGCTGCAAGAAAGGAAGACAACGAATCAGTGCCGTCTTGGATTACCCATCTTGGCATACTCACAGGTGGAGTGTATGGCCATAAATCCGTTGAGCTGCTTGTTTTTATCCGTTTTGAGGACCATGTACATCTGGTTGGTGGTGGAGGAGATGGGGAAGGGTATCTTGTCGCCGCAGAAGCGACCCAGAACTGAGCTCGACTCGGATTCGCCATCATAGATGGCCACGTTGTCATAGGTGCATTCCTGCAAGGCGGAAATTATAATCCCTGAAGGCCTTTCCTTGGGTATTCCCGTTACAAATCCTCACCTGATGCGACTCCACGTTGAACTCGTTGAATATCAGCTTGATGCGGTGACCCGGCGTGGTGATGAAGTGCCACACGCAGTCCGCATTCGGCGGATACGAGTCCGGGTAGTTGGGACTGTAGATGGTGCCAAAGGCGGCCGAGATCTCGTACTTGCACTCGCCCTCCTTGCAGTCGTGCCCGTTCTCGTGCAGCGAGTAGCCGTTGTGGCACAGGCAGATGTAGGATCCGATGGTGTTCCGGCACTCGTGCTGACAGCCCCCATTGTTCACGGCGCACTCGTCGATGTCCGTGAAGAAGACGGCCGCGAATCCCGACCTCTGGATGGACTTGTCCGAGTGGAACTCCACGCGCAAAGCATTGCTCTCGGAGGTGGCCGTGGGGGGTATGGCACTGCCGCAGAAGGTGCCGATCCGCTTCAGCCGGCTCTCGCCCAGCTTCGAGTAGATGGTGACCGAGTCATAGCCACAGTCCGACTGCTGGTGCGCCGTGCCCTCCAGATCGAAGTGGGTGAAGTTCAGCGAGATCTTGTGCTTGGGCGGGGCCACAATCTCCCAGATGCACTCCTTTAAGAGGGGATACATCTCGGGGAACGAGGGCGAGGTGATGGTGCCATTCGGATACTCGATGACGCCGCCACAGGCATCTGGGGGAATAGAGAGGAATGTTGATAGGCTCTATGGAGGGAGGTCTCAAACCCACCTTCGCAGTGCTTCTTGTCGCTGTGCAGCTCATAGCCAATGTGGCAGCTGCACTCATAGCCGCCCAGCGTGTTGATGCACTCGTGCTCGCAGCCGTGGTTCTGGGTCTCGCACTCGTCCACCTCCTTCATGAACACGGCCGAGAAGCCCGCCTTCTGCACCGATGTGTCCGACACGAATTTCACGTACATCGAATGACCACTTGACCTGAAAGGGGACGCCGAACAAAGCGGAATTTGTGGATGCGGAAGGAGGTTCTAGGGGGGCCACTGAACTCACTTCATGTTCGGCGGCGGCTTGTAGCCACAGAAAACGCCAATTACCGGGGCATCCTGCTCGGGCCCGTCGCGCACCTCAACATAGTCGTAGACACAGCTGTCGTGGTTCTCCACCTCGAAGGACTGGAATTTCAGTGCCACTTGGTAGCCCTTGGGCACGGTTATTTTCCACACGCACTCCTTGTTGGCCAGATAGTCCAGCGGGTAATTGGGCGACTCCAGGCGGCCCACGGCATCGTCCACGGACAGCTCGCCGCCGCACACAACTGGTCGAAAATGGAATGTCATGAACTCCAACGATGCCAACGATGACCCTTTATGTCCACCCCCGAACTCACCATCAAACTCCGCCTTGAAGCCCCGGAAGCCCTCGCTGCGATGCGAGTTGACGTAGGTGAGGAGCATGCGACTGGACTCGGTGCGGATCACATCGTTGGCCACCTTGCCGCAGAAGCGTCCGATGAGGGGAGACTTTTCAAAGTAACCATCGCGGATCTCCAGGTAGTCCGTCTCGCAGTTGTTCGACTTGAAGATGTTCTGGGAGGGGAATTGGGGTTAAGGATAGTTCCCTTTCAAGTTGGAGAAATTCCAGAAGGACTCACCATGTTCTCCAGCTTAAGGACCACTCGCTCCCCGTAGGTGGCCGTTATGCGCCACTCGCAGTGCTCCGTCTCGTTGGTCAGGGCTCCTGCGGTGTAGTAGGAGGGCGTGGCAAAGATCCCCGTGCTGTCCTGGAAGGTGCGTCCGCACTTGGGGCACTTGTACAGCAGATTGGCCTGGGCAATGTCACCCTGGCTGAGCCTCAGTCGCTGGCCAATCTCCGGCCGCTTGCGGCCCTTCATCTCGATGGGCAGGATTGTGTCCAGGTAAGTGCCCTTGGAGAAGGTGTTCCGGGCATAGTGCATGATGGAGTCGTAGTCGTAGGCCATGCCCAGCGAGTCCACCTCGTCGGGGGAGAGCATATTGAAGTTATAGTCCTGGCCCTTCATAATATTGATATGCTCGATGACCACGTGCTTCTCCCGATCGGGACGCGTGTGCTCGTGCCAGAAGCCCACCACATGGCCCAGCTCGTGGACCACGATGCCGAACTTGTCGCAGTTGCGGCCAATGGAGATGGCCTGGGGACCGTTGCCGCGCTTGCCCACAAAGGAGCAGCAACTTAAGGAGGATTTAAAAATAAATTTCAAAGATTAATCTCTAGAAGAAGATCCCTCCACTCACCCGCAGCTCCGCACGGTAAAGACTATGTAGTTGGGATGGATCTCCGGATCCCGCTCCACAAACTTGATGCAGGTGGAGTTCTCCCAGTGGCGCATGGCCTGCTTGAAGAGCGCCTTGTGCATGCCACTAAAGTTCCCATCGATCTCATAGGGAATGACGCCATAGTCCCAGATGCGCTCCTTCTTCGCGGTCACGGCGCGTGCTACTCGGTGGCGCTGCTGCTCCTCCTTCTCCGCCGCCTCCTGAGTGCTGGAGAGGAAGGGGAAAGGGTACCCTGTTAGTTATGGATGATTCGGAGGAAGCTGCGAGAAACTTTTCACGTGGCGTATGCGTAATTTTAATTGCCAACAGTTTTCCATACATTTTTCAGTGTTGTTGCTCGGCACAACTTTTGGCACGCGAATTTCTATTAAAATTCATAACTTTTAACATCCACAAACACACACACACACACACCGAGTGAAAAGCCACACAATGAGCACTGTGTGAGTGGGCGTGAATGTGTCTGTGTGAGTTGCCAAAATGGCTGCTGTTTGTTTAAAGTTTATGCCGAAAAAGCGTCGGAATGAAAATGGCCGGCAATTTGCAGTGGGCCAGGAAATGGCAACGGAACCGGATGTGGCGGAGGCGGTGGCAGGGCTGGGAAAAGGGGCCGTACTTACTCCGGTTTTCCCGTTTCCAAATCCATTTCTGGCGCAGATTGATTGAACCCTGGCGGGGAATGGTTCACATACTGCGTAGTGCCCTGACCACGCCGCCTGTGCTGGCGATGCGGACGGTGCTTCTTGCGCGGCGTGTTCTGGTGGCCGTGGTGGTGGAGCTGCTCCTGCTGCTGGTGGTGTTTGTTGTGCTCGCCGTGGTGGTGGCCCTCGCCCACCGGCCGGCTGAGCTCCTCGCGCAAACGTTCCAGCTTGGCCTCATGCTCCGCGTGCTGGCTGCTTCGTCTGGCCATGGAAAAGGGAAAAGGGATTGGGTTTCTATAGAAGCAGAGGGATGCAATTACGGGCAGGACTCACCTGTGCTTGGGTCCTCGCCTGTGGCGCCTTCGTACGACCCCGCGCGAGTGCAGGAAGTCCACCTCGTCGTCCAGCTGCATCCCGTTGCCGCCGGCATTGCTGTAGACATTGGGCAGCGTGGAGCGTTGCTCGGGCAGCGAGGTGGGCAGGATGTGCGACTGCCTGCGTTCCGCCACGAAGTTATTGCCGGAATCGTCCTCGATGTCCTTGTTGTCGGACTGTATCTTGCGCGAGTCCACGTTGCGATGCAGGGCCTGCGTCTTGTTGCCGGATTTGGAGGCGGTCTCGGTCAAGGTAAGCCGGGCGGGCTTGGGCACCACATTGCGTCGCTCGGAGGGAGGCAGCACCTCGTTCTTGTAGCTGGAAGGCTGGGCATAGTCCGAGGGGGACTGGGCGCTAGGCTTTACCGGTTCATTGGCACTCTGGATGAGTGGGAGGAGTCTCTATACTAGACCTGGCTTTTATTTGTTCCCCTTAACTCACCTGACTCTGCAGTTGGCCCTGGCCGGCTGTCAAGTTCACCGGCACCGAGCTCGGCAGCTTTGTCTTTTTGCGAATGATGTCGGTGAGGCCCTCCTCCTCCACCTGCAGGCCCTCGTGGTAGACCTCCTGCTTGAGCTTCTCCAGGTCCAGCTGGAAGGTGGCATTGAACTTGACCGGGCCAGAGCTTCGAGCGGAAACGGAAGCCGGGTCACCGCTGGTGTCTGGCGCATCTGCCAGCAGCTCTTCCACCTCCTGACGCTCCTGCTCCTCGTCGTCGACGGGCGTGTGGGCCACCACCGGTGGCCCGGAGTCGCCGTCGGGCAGGGCAATGTCGCCCATGAAGCCGCCTGCAAGGCCAGAGATAAACCGATTTAAATTAGGGGTATTATCGTGGCATTTCTGCAGCCAAAGGACTCGGCCGCAGCCCTCCCATAACTTACAAATTGTTTTTAATTATAAGCGACAGGGCGAAAAGCGTATAAATTTTTATTTTAATTGAAATTTCATGCGGACTCTGGGTTGGTTGGTTGGTTAGCCTGGCAGGCCGATGCTCCCCGCTGGTAATTTATAATTCGCACTCTCTCCGCCACCGTCCGGATATAAAGTCGTGGAGCTCTGACAGTTATTTCGCCGGGCGGTTGGATAGACACACTCTGCATATCCATTTAATCAGTGCATCAGCGGACAGCCGGACAGCTGATGCTTTTGTTTGCTCGCTCCGCACACGCGGCGTATACGCAGTGTGAGTGGCTGTCCGTCCGTGTCTGTAGCTGTGTTCATGGCCCACATGTGGCCACTGGCCAGTACAAACAGTAACAACAACGATAACAGTTAACAAGCAAAATATGAAATTGTTGCCCTGTCTGCCTCTGACATGTTAAACAAAATTAATTAAGTGCGTTTGCACACTGCACAAAACCCAAAAAAAAAACCCTGACCGAAGTCTACAGACCCTACTAGTAATGAAGCCTCTCTGTAGTCCAGTAAATATTCAAGCTGGATCGTTTTAAACCATGTTTTGGATCTCCTGCTCTACCATCAATCTTTATTTTTCATGTCAAAACATTTCAGGAGCGCAAACAAGCTCCTCCGTCCGGATAGAGCAATTCATTTGCCTATAAAGACTGTCTGAGTGCTAGTGCTCCTGGAATGCTGCTACTGCTGCTGGTTGGCTGGCTCAGCTTGGAGAGAGCTGAGCTTAATTCAAACATAAATAAAATAAAATTGCATTCATGCTATTTACACGGCTGGCACAGTGGAGCCTGCAGCTGCAGATCCAAGCCACTCCGTGGCTACGTAGGGCGGCGCATTAATGTTAACGCCATTTTGACTTCTGAAGGCCGCTCATCGTGGCCCATATTCCATTTGCAGGATTCCCTTCAGCACTCGCTTCCGCTGTTGCCTTTGCCTCCTGCTCCATTCACCTGCTGTCCATATCCGTGAGCTCCGGATACGACTCCGACTCCGACTCCGACTGCAATGTGCAAATGCAGAAACGGCAGCTGGCAATTTGATTATTACAACTGGAGCGGCAAAACCAATCATCTTTGAGTCTCAACTGTGCTAACTGACTGGGAAGTGGGTCAGCTCAAGCGGGAGTTCGAGCTGTGCCAGTCTGCCAGGCCATATCCACTTGCTACCTACGCAATGCCATTAGAGTGGACACGTATACCTCGACGCAATAAAAGTAGTGTCAGATGGACAAGGAAAGTAATTAAAGTGTGAAAACGGGAGGGGATTTCAAAGATTTTATTGCAGATTCACTTTAAATTTATCAAGGTAAAGGGTATGAAATATAAGAAGTTAAAACCGGCATTTGTAACTTTTTCTTGCACAAATAAAGCAATTATTTGTTTAGTTTTTTCTGATTGTAGTTGCAATTTCTTGTAGTAATTGATTTGCTTTTGACATCCTGATAGGATTATCAATTGAAGAAAAGTAGGTTAATTGCACAAAACTTGTATAGTATAAATTTGATTACCTTTTACAATTGAAGAGCCTTAAATATATAAAATATAATCAACCAGAAGTCACTAACTAATTGAAAATAAATTAGAGTTAGAGCGACCTAAGCTGCTTGAATTTTGTTTACTTTTTAAATAATAACAATTAAATTACAATTAAATCAAAAGGTTATTCAATAAACCTTGCCTTTTGTGCCCACTGTACTCCCAGGTCCCGCATGGAGCAGCAGCTGAGCATGTGCATTTTCCTTGGTTTTTGTGACTCTCGCTTTCGGTTTTGCGTGTTGTTTTGGCCAAAATTGCAAATTACATATTTATCAAGCTGCAAACGTTTTTTGATTTAGTTTCCGCAAGTGCAGCAGAGCATGAGGAGCGAGGAAGCCCGACCCAGCCAGAGCAGACCAAACCGCACAGTTTGTTTTGCCGGGCTCCAATCAATGTCAATCATACGCACCGTAACCGCACTGAGGTCGCCTGGTTGCGGTCGAAAGGAGCGACAAACAGAAAATGGCGTCTGGGTGCAATCGAGCACCGAAACGCCCACCAAATAAGAGACTTCCTTTCCTGGTTTCCCATAGAGATCGGAATGCTAGTAGAGAAATGAAATATAAATCATGCCATGTGCCACAAGATAAGTCACCTCCCGGTCTCTCGCCCGGTTGACATGTTGAAAAAATCTGAATTAAATTACACGTCATCGTGATTCCTCTATCTGCTCATTCCCCATTCTCCCACCCATAGTCAGGGCCATTGTTTTTGCTGCAATTGCATCGTGTTGACTTTGAAAACATATCGTATTTACATTTGATTTAACAGTCAAACAAATTTCTAGAATTGCGCAAATATTTACATAAGCAATCTGAAAATCTGTGAACGGCGCGCGGCCAACACGTGTGCCTGCCCGGCTGTGTTGTGGATTAAAAATATACGAGCATATGCGCTGCTGCCCTGTGCATGCTGTACATGAAATTTAAATTTCAATATAGAATTGAATTTTAAACACAGCGCACGCCCCACATGGCGGATGATTGATTTCGGATGCCCTGCCCGCGCTGTAAGCTCTGTTGGGGCCAAGTGGAAGCTGGGAGAAGCGTCGAAATTGAAACTAAAACCGGGGCCAGCGAGAGTAACTCAAGCAAAACACGTTCCCAGTTGGCATTTAATCCCGTTAACGGAGGAGGAGCGTCGTTGCAATAAAAGGACGTTGCACAGCGGACGAGGCGAGGCGAGAAAACTTGCCGCATAATGCGTCACAAAGCGGGCCAAGAAGCAGTGCTAACAGCTCTGCTAACGGGTCAGAGAATAGTACGGATCCGGCTGCGGAATGGAAATGCCAACGGAAGGCATCCAATGTGCGTGGCACAAACAGTTCAAGTCGCCAGTCCGTCTGCAATTTCATTACATTTACGTTAAATGCCTTTGGCCGTCCCGTCCCATTCCGTCTCGTCCCGTCCGGTCCGGTCCGGTCGCTGGCTGACTGGCAGACAAACGGTTCGCACAAGTGAAAGTAATTAAATTTTTGAGCGTCGCCTCCTCCGCAGTCGTCGTTCAGTAGTTTTATCCGCCTTCACATCCTTCGCCTGTCCCTCTGCCAGATCCTGTTCCTGTTCCTGTCTCACATCATTCACACTAACGAACCGACGCACGAAACGTGCCATTTTAGAGGGGTCCCTGGTCCGAGTCCAGTTGCGTACCCTTTTATGGCGGCCACAAAAATGTTTAACACATTCGCCGGGAGCCTGCAGCTTCCTCTAAATACCGAATACAACATGGCGTATGCGTAATGTGGCAACAAGGGCTGCCACGGCTGCCACGGCTGCTCCTGCCCACTTTATGAGCGTCCCAGCCACTGTGCAACTGTGAGTTTAATTAAAAATAAAACCCTCGCCAGCTCGGGTCCATCTGATTACTCGCTCTGGGCCATGCCCGGTACGTGCGAGGAGTAGGGGAAGGAGCAGACCGGCGTGGCAACAACACTAGTTGCCGCACTTAACGCATCAGTAGTGGCGGCAGTCGGTCCATCCATTTTGTGGGTCAAAAGCAAATAATTGAAGAGCCCTCGCTGAGCTGCCAACAACTGATTGCCATTGTTGAGGTCAGTTGGCCCGTCGCTACGGTACACCTTTTTTATCCGCCCCCCGTTTTTTTCTGTGTTATTTATGGCCTTTGTGTTCTTTGGCGGATGTCAATACTCGGCTCGCTGGATGCCTGTCAGGATGGCTGTGGACTGGCTGTGTCTGTGTCATAAAATAAAGCACGAGTGCGCGTATGTGAGCGAATAAAACACAAGCAATTAAGCAGCAAAAAAATGCCACAGGCACAAAAAGGATAACGTACAAGCGGCAAAAAATGCTAATTGGTCTACACTTTTTGGGTGTCGCTAAGAGTGCTTTGGCCTGAAATCCATTCGTTTGTTCTAGAAATCGGAAAAACGATGGCTGGTATAAAATAGGGAGGATTTTCAATTGAAAATCATGCTAGAAGTTTCTTATTTTATTTAAAAGCGAAAAAGAGAGGTGAACTAAGCCAAGGTTCTTCCTAAGTTCTCTGATTTCAACTTTTTAGTTATTGTTTTGACCCATTTAATATTCAAATTTCAATACCAGTGATTAGCTAAATATAACAAGCTTTTTCTTTTATTTATTTTCAATTTTCTCATTGAATTTTCGTGAATCAATCATTCTGCCTGCTTTTATTATTCGATTTTTCCGCCTGTTAATTATTCATAAAGCTATGCACTTAATCCTGGGAACTCATGACCCGACCCAGTCCGGGTAAGTAGACTTAGCCTTGGCTGGTTAAATGACTGGCTAACCTCGTTGGCTTTTAAATCGCTGCCGCCGGCGCTGTGAATATGGCTCTAATTATGCATAAGCTGCTGCCGCGAAGCGCATAGAGACCGGAAATGCATATATGCATATCACAGTGACCCCCATTTGTGTGTGTATATCTGTGCACCCTTCCCCTACTTTGTGTATGTGCTATGTGTGTGTGCGTATTAATTACCGTAGCCATAACAATGAAATTCAATTTGCCGGCTACGCCCTGCGGCCATGTTAAATGGGCGGACACAGGGAAATTCATCATGCCGAGAATTATGTTTTGATAAGCGGCCGGCAAGCAAACAAGCCATGAAGCCCGTCCGTTGGACGGGATATTCAGGCGTTGCCTAAATTAAAGATGAAATCAAGGCAAATAAAGGCAGGCAAATAAACCAAACACCACAGAGGCACATGGATGGTAGGCAGTGTTGGCGGAATTTGCTTTGAAAAGAAGCTGGATTCATGCTAAAAATGATTTAATTACCTAATTAGGTCTAAAGGCAATGGTTAAGAATTGTTCTTGTAAAAAATACAAGTATTTAATATGGCACTTGAAAGGGAACGATTTAATTATCCTAATTAAATTTGTATTATAAGTCGGAGTCCAGTGTACTTTACTTTTTATATCGATCCGGGTTAAAATCCGGTGAGTTTCCAAGTTATTTCTCTTTTCATTCTTAAACAAATGGCAAATTATTAAAAATATTACTTAAATTTGTATACAATTTATTATTAAATTAAGGATAGTCTTAATCTGGCTACAAACTAGCCGCTTCGGCAATCACTTATAGAATCGCATACGGATGCAGGCAGACAGGCGGACGGATCGGATCGGATAGGAATAGAATGGAACGGAAGGAAGGAAGGATGGCGAACGGACGGAGGTTGGGTATATGTATGGTTGGACAAACTAATCCGACGGCAGCAGAGATTGCATGAAGACCTCAGCCATTAGCCGTACGCCGTACTCCATTGCCGTGGCCGTTGTCGGCCGAAAGCAGCATCGCATACGGGGATATATTGTAGTTCCGGCCCCGAACTGAAGCGAACAACCTACGACCATAGGCCATAGCAATGGCCATGATGGCGGCGATGGTGACGAGTGACCCGGCAAGCGATTTTGGACTTGTGCACGACTTAGGCTCTAGCTTTTGTTTGTTTTTTTATGAGCGTATGTCCGTCTGTGAGTGGGGTTTTCGTTTGTTTATTTATACCAACATCTACACAACAACACACACTACACTTTCTCCACTCCTAAGTTGGGTGAGTAAATGCGGAATCCCGCCATGGCTGGGAGTGTCATATGATTGAATAAATGCATTAAATCATCTGTGTCAAAATTTATCCATATCTTTAAGTGGTAATCTTTTGGTGAACGGAAAATAAGCTTTAATGAAGTGAAGGGGTTTTATTATTATGTCAGGAGAAATTTTATATTTCAACAAGCAAGGTATAAATATTCTTTAAAGTTTTTTCTAGTTTCCAAAATAAAAATTATTTAAAATATTAAAATAACTATTTATCTTAATATTCGAATTTAAGGATTAAGATATTCAGTTTTAACCGAAAAAGCCTAGTCTCCAATTTATCTAAGGGTTGTATGATTATTCTCAGTGGTTTAAAGTGAAAATAAAACCTAATTAATTTATATTTCCTTTTAATACCAAAGTAGTCTGTACCGAAACCTATGAGCATCTGTTTGATGCCACATAAAACCTACGCAAGAGCATTCTATAAAATATCCAGAGTGTTTTATGACCCACTGAGGCCATCGCTCTCAGCATCCGGCCAAGGACCAGGCTTATAAAACCACTAGCAGCCGGAACCCATTCCACTACTCAATCCCAACCCGATCTGCTCCAAAAAAACATTGCCATCCCCATCCCCTACGCCGTCCACAAACATCCCCAGATCCTCTTTGCGGACTAAATCGCAGATAGAGCTCGGGGCCAAACAATGGCGGGCCAATGTTTGAGTTCCCGCAACAGATTTATGATGGACAACTGCGTCGAAATATTTATGCAGCTGTACGGATTTGCGGCACGACTGCTGACTGCTGACTGCCGACGACTGGCTCCTGACTCGACTCCACCTCCATCAGATGTGGCGGCCACTTTGCACCTACGGCCCGGACATAAAAACTATTTTCCATTGCCGGTGCGAAAAAAGTGCGGCGAACCTGCTCTCGCCCTCGGACAGTGCAGCATTTATAGAAAAAGTTTTGGCTTAGAACGCACCGGAATGGGAGATGGAAAAATATATATTTTAGCGAGCAGTTTCTGTTTTTTCAATTTGAAATGGGACTGAAAAAGCACAGTCATATTCGTCGGTGATGATGTGCGACGTGTGAATGTGTAAGGCACTCGAGTGTGTGCAGTTTATGCAGTTCACCTACTCAACTTTTCGGTGGCACTCTACTGCAGCCAGCTCCTGTGGCGGCAGCGGGTTCAATAACCTCCCGCCCAGGCACACCCACTGCCGCACACACGCACACTCAGCACCCCGTCAGAGCAGCAGAGCAGCATTGCCAGCGACAGCTTCCGCAGCGGCGGGACGGCACTCGCAGTCGCATCTGATAATTGTGCCATCAGCCGTTGCCGCTTGAAGTTGTCTCGCTGCCGCGTTTATTTTCGTACATTTTTCGCACATTCACAACAAATGATGCCAAATGAAATGCAGGCATTTAGCTGCAGGAGTCGCATCCCATTCCAGATGCCAGCCAAGTGCCCCCTATTATGGCTAAATGGGGCCACGACAGCTTCTAAACGGAATGTCTCTATTTTCATGCTAAGTTTGCGTATGATATTTCAGCTGAAATCATCTGATTAATTTTAAATGAAGAGCATGCTTTAAATACAAGGAAAAATTAAGAATTGATATTCCAGAAAATAATATTATTTTAACATATTTTTGGTTTGCAGAATAGTTGTAATTATTCAATTGAATATCATTTGCAGCATGTCAATACACTGAGACTTTTGTGTAACTAATTTTAATACTTTTGCAGAAAGATTTTAATTAGTATTATATTTTTATTATTACATTTTTATAAAGAAATTTATATATTATTCAAGAACAATTTGTATTAGTAACGTGTTATTTGATATTTTAACAGAATTTATAATGGGTCTAATATTTTTTGTATTTTCTGCCCGTTCGTCTGTCCGTTTTTCTGTCCGTTTCTCCGCCCGTCTGTCCTTCTGTCCGTTTGTCCGTCTGATCATCAATTTATCTGTCCGTATGTTCGCCTGTTATTTGTTTGTCCGTTTCTTCGTCCGACTGTATGTCCGTCTGTCTGTCCACCTGTCTGTCCACTTGTCTGTCCGTCCGACTGTCCGTTTGTCCGTCTTTTTGAAGCTACAGAGCTCAGACACCACTGGGTATTACTCATAATATTTCCTGCAACATTTTCTTGCACTTTAAGCCAAGGTTAAATTTAATTTTCATAGCCCTACCCAGTGATTTGGCTAAGCCTTTATGTTCCGGGTATCTCAAAGTCAAGCACACTTGCTTGTAGCTTTCTTTCTGTCCTGAAATTGTTAGATAATGTGTTTCAAGTGTACCTCTTTGCTCTCTCATAGCTCTAATCAATAAACTCAGAGAGAGGGATATTAGGGCAAAAAGGGTTCAACTGCAGCGTTCTGCGTCCGCTTCACTGGATTTGGTTTCAATTTTGTTTATCTGTGCCATATATGAATTCTGTATTGGATTCTTGGCATTTGCTTTGTCCCGACCCTGGGCAAAAAAATATATAAAGAAAAATGGGAAACGCATTCGCATTCAATTTGTCTCTGGTCTGTTGCTTTGGTTCCATATTCCTGCTGGGATTAGGAATATATAGGAGCAGCACAGCGGGGCTCTTTAGGGCCATGTGTGTGAAGCTAAAATAGCAATCATAAATTGTAGCTCAGTTCTGGTCCGGTCATTGGTTGCAGGGCAGATGGTTTCGATTATATTTTCTCTTTTATTTTATTTTTTTATCTGGGACAGCACTTCGTCGTTGGCTGAACAATTAAAATAACATTTACAAATTTAAAATGCGATTTGCATAAATTGCGCCGCCGCCACGCTTCCACAGCTGCAAAAGCTCGCACGGATAAGGAGCGATATATATAGGGATATATATTTATATATATACTGGGAATACATATGCATTTGTGTGCCGAAACATAAGCTCCATTTTGTGGCATTATCTGAGCAGCTTTCGAGCTTGTTTGCCTCGCCTGCTTATTTATGCCAATTTGCATAAACAATGATTGCAGCATACACACATACGGCCATACAGCCATACAGCCGGCAACGATAACAATTTCTGGCAAACAGGTTGCTCAGACACATGGCCATTGTTTGTGTTATGTATGAGGGTTTACACGAACACACACTCACCCAGCACACACACAGGACACACACTCGTGTAGCGCCCGGAAGCATGCAACAAAAAGTTTTGGCAAATGCAGCCTGAGCCATTTGCAGCCCTTCACCAGCTTACGTCCTGCCTGTCAGCTGATCCTGCAACTGTTGTGGCACTTCACTCGCACATGCACCCAAGCCCACACACCCTGGCCCTGTCCTGCTGTCATTCTTGTTGGCATTAATTAATTATGTAAACAGTTTAAATGCAAGTTTATTTTATTTACACATGTTTCTGCCTGTTTGCCAGTTTGTCACAGAGGGGCGAGAGCCTGGAATGTCATTTCAATAAATGCAACTGTGCATGGGCAGCCGATAAATTTGGGATAAATTACATGAAATAATATATAATTCCACACTTAAACTTAGATACTTCTCTCAAAATGCCAGAATGCCTACATATCTTCTCTTTAAATGTCTACATTCATAACATTTCCTAGAGTGTACCCAGGTGTGGAAAATCTTGATGGAGTGGCAGAAAATGCATTCAATAGCCAGCAAAGCCCACTCTCAGGCAGTTCAGCCTTTGAGCTCTTCGGGCGGTCGATGCAGTGGGAAGTCCTCGGAATCAACTGGCTTCACTTCCGATTTTCCAACATTTCCGCAGCTGCATTTTCCACACCCCCGCGCCAACCCTCTCTGCCCGGCTTTGTTTGGCGTCTGGCAACGCAGCTAAAGATTCGCTTTTGAAATCCTCTGATAGCCGTAGTCAAAAGCATGCCGAATCTGTCATCGGGCTCATCAAAGAATGGCTGCCATGGAATGTGTATTGTGTACAAATTTATTGTCGGCTCTGTCAATGGTCGGGAAAATGTGTATTGCAAACAAATTAATTTACTTAAACGAGAGGACACATAATATATGTGCGGATGGAACGAAGTTAAGCATTAAATAGATGCGGTTTTTAATTAAGGGCATACAAAGTTCCATTGCCCAAAAAGTTTGCCCGCGCCCCGGTCTGCGGCTTTGTAAGCTGATCCGGTTGCCTGTTTTTGCGGTGAGCATCCCAACAATCTCAACCCCTCAGCCCGCCAGCCAGGCAGCCATCCAGGCATCCCGAACCTCCCCTCGAAACAGCAACAAACTAACTCAATCCGTCTGCACACAATGCCGCTAAAAGTGCGAATTGTAAATAGTTTCTGGCATCAAGCTCTGGCTCTGGCTTAGCGATGGACTTTTTGAGTGCGCCGAAAGCCTGCAGGCGGCCACTAAGGAGCTACGAAAGAATCAAGTCGAAGGATTGTAGGTGGATATTCCCTGCACTGCCAGAAAACCAAGGTAACTAGAACTCTCTTACCTTAATGACTTTTGGAATGTAGGGATCTATTTAACTTGAATAAGGTTACCTATTATTTTCCATTATAAAACAAGGTCTTATTTTAAAAAGTAATAATATTCGAGAATATTATCCTTACGCTACATTTTCTTTGCAGTGCACTTTATGCACTTTATACCTTTATTCCCTCTGTATTTTCCAGCTATAGCTGTCGCTTGCCCCCGGTTTATGCCTCGATTTTAGTGCAACTTGTTAAGGAAACACGACCCGTTTCCATCTCTAGACGGGAAGCCCGCAGCTTCCTCCTGCCATGCAAGGCAAGCAATGCCTTCCAAGTGCCTTTTTATTCGGAAAACGCGAGATAGAGTTAACGGCAATGCGAGGCGGCACGGCGTTAGTTTGTTGCCAGTGCCATTCTGCCATTTTGCAAGCGCTCTATCAATGCGAATGTGAGGGCACTGAGCGAAAAGAATAGGCATTTTTAATAAAAGAAACCTCCTAATAGATAACCTACCAAAGACCAACCTGACTTATGCTGTTTTCAGCATAGAATTTGCGAAACAAATTAAAGAGAATTAAAGTTTTCTGACTACCTTTCAGTTTCTGTCTTTTCCTGAGTGTGACTATGAATGGGGCTTCCCCGCACATCCGAGTGTATGTGTATGTGTTTGCTTGGAGTGGAGTTTGGGGCAGAGGGTAAATTATTTGCAGTCACTTGGCCAGGTTGTTTGAGTTTGAGAGAAGCGAGCACAGCTCGCACTGCTCGCACTGCGCGCCTTCCAAGCCACTTGAAGCCATCGCGCCTCCGCCGAAGACTGACATTTTGGTCGCTTGCCGGCTTTGCGGTTGTTATTGTGATGCTGTTGTCATCATTACTGTCGCCAACTCGGCTGCGATCTGGTCTGGTGTGGATGTATGGCTGCACCATTACCATTTGCAGTGCCATTTGCGGTTTGATTTCTTGTGTTCAGCCGCAGTCACGCCCTCCCATTGTTGCTGCTGCTGCTGCTGCTTTGATGGAACTTTTGTGCTCTGGCCCTTTGGAGTATGCAAATTAATTAGCGAGCACAAAGCACAAACACCGCCGCACCCCACTGAGTCGCAGTCCCTTTGAGGTCCTTGCAAATTGCTTAAAGTGTTTGCAACGAACGCATTATGACACGAGCTGTGAGTGGATCTCCATTGCTAAACGCTCTGCTATGCTCTGTGCTGCCTACTTATGGGAGCTGCCGCCCTGCCAAGACCTTAATTAACTTTTGAGCATTTGCTGCAGTTGCCCGGAGTTACGGAGTTACGAGTATCTGGGAAAGTGTTTGATGCATGTGCCCCGCCCCTCAAACTCTGGGGATTTTCGGCAAATTAAATTTTCGAGTTTCGTTTCAAATTGCGCCGCAACTTCAATTGAAAGTTGATTAGCTTCTCCCCTGCCGACGGCCGACGTGCCGTAAATTCGATCCCACTCCGAAATTCAATTAGGCTGCCTCTGTGCGTAGAAAACCGAAGGAAAAATTGTTTATTTTCTCCCGATTGCTGCTGCTGGCTGCCAGGGGGCATGTTGCGTACATTTGCATATATTAGGTTGCCATTCATTCGGAGTTCCGATTCGCTTTGACCCATTTTCCATGCCAGCCAGGGCAGTGCAAACAATTCATTAATTGTCCAGTGCGAACGCGAGTGAAAAATAAGAGTAAATAGACCCCGAGGCGGTCATGATTGATTGCGGAATTACGAGGGGCAGGGAGTTGCCCATCTCACGGTGACAAGGGAGGGTGGTTAAGACCCTCGGGCACGCATGCAGATGGGTGATATATTCGGGGCTGTGACTTATCTGGCAATCGGAACACCAGGCAGAGAGCCTTGGTAGCAGGTCTGGAGTCTGCTGATAAAGGGAAGACATAAGAAATGGTTAAGTACGGAATATATGCCTATCGGAAGCAGGGAGGCCTTTGCCATGTCACTTATCACTAAGCTTGCTGATAGAAGATGCAGAAATTAATTAAATAAGTCTGAGTTAAGGCTTTCATTATTAACTGTATGAGCTAACTTTGGTACAGGCTCACTTAATTCATTAGAAAAAATATTACTTACTGATTTAACATAGAACTTTTCACAATCTACACTTTCATTATAAAACACAGCAGTAATTAAGAGATCGTAACTAAGAGGTACTTAGTAACCGGTTGTTTTGTTACAAAATTAATTAAATACCTTTAGGAGTTGGTTTTTCCATGACCAAATTTTTATGTAAGAGGTCAGATTTTAACATAATAAAAGGGAGATAAAAAATAGAATAAAAACATATAACGTTTCTACAAATTATTCGTATTTTTTTCTGCGCTTATCCCCTCATTAAATAGATACACTTGTATCCTCATATTAATTACATAAAAACCAGAGGAAACTCCAAAAAAATACGTTAAGAGGAATGCTTTATCATCCTGATTTATTTGCCCCATCAAGCAGAGTACTAACACTGGAATAAATTAAACTATTTAAATTGATGAGGCTTTTATGCTAAGTAAGCTACAAGAGATTTATTGATTTTATTGACAACAAAATTGTAGTTCTTTATTTATGTTGCTTTTATGAATATTCATACGGAATCGCTCGTATTGTCAAACACTTGACGACACTTTGGCAATGATAGTTGAGGCGGGTCGGAAGTCGTTTGCTCCTCAATATACGCATTCCTTAGCCTGAGGAATGCCTGGTACTTGGGTGGCTCAGGGTGTGGAGTACAACTTTTTGACAATTGATGTGAGCAAATACTTATAGATAGACCCGCAGATAAACTTGCCTTCTCCCACTCGTCGCAGTCGGACAAATTGCACTCCAAGTCGGTGCTCTTCTGCCCGTGGCAGACACAAACTCAGACTTCTACTGGAAGCCGGATGCGGAGCCCAAAAGACAGCCATTGATACGTCCTCGACGCATTCGCATTCTCTCGTAGTCAATTTCCTTATATTTTCTCTTGGTTCTTTATATTATTTTCCTTTCTCCTCCTTTTTTTTTTGCAAACTAAGGTAAATTCAATTGAAGGGAACAGGGCAGCGGGTGTCTGATCGGAGGACGAAGATGAACACGGAGCTCAGCTTCAGCATGCCACAATAGCGCTTAATTTTCAACGCTGCAACAAGCGGCTGACAGGGGTTTGTGGGCTGATGTGATGCTCTGGGGGATGGATGGGGTTCGCTGATATCTGATGGCGGATGGCGGACTTGGGATTGGGGATTGGGGGGTGCCCATAAATAATGTCGAGTGGGGGCGGCGGCTGAGCCGATTTCACGTGTGTGCGTCTCGAGTTAACAAGACTTTTCGCTTTTACTCAAACTCGCAGGCTAACACAATTTCGGAAGCTTTTGTCTTGCCACGACTTGGCAGAGGCTATATCGGCAAATCTCATATGGAAAGGCACTGCAAGAAATTGCCACTAAAGTCTTGTGGGCAATATCTGTCAATATTTATCAGAAAAAAGTAGCTAATAAAATATTTGTATACCCTTACAGAGGGTATTATAATGTTGACCAGATGTTTGCAACGCAGTGAACCTTTTAAACTTTTATTTATCCAAAAAAGTTATCATATTTTTTGAATTATTTTCGTAATCCAAAAATGCGCGAATTTGAGGTCTTCTTGGGAGCCTTGTTTAGCCAAAAAGAAAGTGATAGCCAAAAGGCGTATATCTTTCGATTCGCCATTAAAATCCTAAATATTTACAATCAAAATTTAGAAAAAATTATTTATTAATTTATTAATCTAATTAGATTTCTAAAGAAGATTTTATGAAAACATCGAAGGGTTATGGCTTCGAGATATCTCTCCATGATCTTAATAATTCTTAGGTTGATTCAGGATGAACTTTAACTATTAAGAAAACTCTTACAATCAATAAGTACTTCTTAGACACCTAAGAATAATTTTTAAAAATATACATTTCTATTCCCTCGCTATTTTCTCTGCCTGTAAATATATAGATCCCTGTTTTAGCGATTGGCTTAGAGCGGAGTTGAATCAACGCCGTGGCAAAGCAAATGCGAAGCCATTTCCGTGACCCCTGCCGGTGTCCCCACCCGTGTCCATGCCCATGTCCCATGTAAGAGCGTGCACCCGTACTCACCGGCCTTGCAGGGATCCATGTCAATGTCTCCGGATACCTTTGGTGTCACATGCAGGCGCATCAGCTGCTCGATGGTGTATTTGCTGCGGTAGGGGCGTCGCAGTCGCCGTATCGTGCCCAGATACGCGTCGAACTGCCGCCGGTGTTGGTAGTGCTCCCGCTCCCGCTCCCGTTCCGCCTCCACATCATGTGACTCCCTGGATACCTGCTGCCCGACATTGTCGTCTCCCTCTTTTGCCGCCATCAGATCCGCGGATGTCGAGTGGCCTCCGTTTGGCCGCGGGCTCTTGGCATGCACCGAGATGAGCACCACCAGCAGACCGGTGGCCAGGAGGAGGGCGAAATTCATGCAGCTGACGCCCATGGGCGTGCCACGCCGCCTACGCATCGCAGAGGTTTCCAATTCGCGTTGCGTCCGGTCGCTTCTTGTGATCTTATTTCGGCTTTTTTCGTCGCTTTTTTGCTGCTCGCCCCGCTCCGTGACCAGTGGCTCGTTCGGATGCTGGAAGCTGGGGCTGTGGCGCTGCTGTGCTGTGGTGTGTGCCTATCAGTTTGCACTTAGCGTGGTATTATTTCTGCATTTTCGCTTAGCACGTGCCGGGCCTGCAATGGAAATGAGCGGAGAAGCAAAAACGCAATAGCAGTGATTAGATTGTGGAAAGCACAAGTAGTTGTTGTGGCTGGAAAGCGGCTTCATTCAGGTTCGCACCAGACGCGGTGGAACTGTTTCTATTTACTCAGCCACCCAGCTACTCGGCGGTGGTAGTTCGTGCGGTTTCCATTCTCAAGCTCTCTGAACCCACTGATAACCCTTTGTCTTTGTCCCATCGAATGGCACACACAGAAACCCAAGCGATAGAGCTCGGCTTTGGTTTTGTTTTTCTGACCATGAAATATATAGGGGAGATGGATTGAGAAAGCCGTGAAATTTCACTAGTACTATCATTTTTATTATAAATAATTAATTATATGTGAAGCCTTTTACTTTGTTCTTTGAAATTTTTTAATAAATACTTAGAAAAAATCTAAAGTTTAAGCAATAATTTATTAAAGCAGAAATTTGATAAATTCAGGTCTGTAATTTTTAATAATTCTGACAAAGAAAACTGTTTTTACTTCCGTATATTTATTAACCATTAAATAAAAAAGAAAACCCTCCTCCCTATAACCTCTAAGATCTATTGATATCTCCATTTCCTAATTACTAATTCCTGATCCATAATTACAGACAACAATTTGATTAATTAGCAAAAGTTACTGATGGAAACATCTGTGTTTCTTCTGTTTTTACTCGTATTTATTCAATATTATTTGCATGCGGTTGTGTTCCCAAGCCCTCTGAACCGCTGATAACCCTTTGTGCCGCGGAATGACACACCATTTCCCGCGATAGTGCTCTGTGTGTGTTGATTTTGTTATTGTTTACTGGCCCTTAAAATATTTTCGTTATTTTTTCGTGGAAATAAACGGCGCACTTTCACAAACACAATGCTGAAATCACATTAAAAAGCGCTGGGGATTAAAATGTTAAAAAAAAATGCAGATCAAAAGGCTGGGGCCAACCATATTACCATTCCCCCGGGAAACCCGATTTACTTGTGCATTTTCAATCGAAGCTGTAGCCCGGGTAGCTGGAAGCAATTTGCATACAGAGCATGGCTGGGAAATGTCAACCGAATGGATTCATCTGCTAATTCCGAGCTGAGTCCCAGCTGCAATCGATGCAGGACAAATTATGCAGCCCGGAGTTGTGCTCATCAAGATTGAGGAGATGCTTGTATAAAATATCTTTCGGGTTGCCGCCTGAGGTAGCTAGTTCAATCGGAGAGCACAGCCGGCGTTCTATTTGCATATTTGTACAGCTAAGGGCAACATAATAGCAGTGTATCAATATGTTTCTTATTTATCATTGAGCTTTAGTTTATTATTTATAATTCACAGCCCAAACTCTAAGTAAATATAAAATATTTTAATGATTTAACAAGAAAACACTTCACACGCAGCCTTATTATTCTTCCCTCAACCATTGCCTCGTCTCCGGGATGTTTGTGCTCACATCTGGGCCCTGGGCCATCATAAAAACTCTGGTAGCTGGTAGCTGGTAGCTGGTAGCTGGCTGCATTAAAAACAAAGGAGGTGTAAAATCTAAACGAAACCCAAACAGCCAACAGCCAACAGATGGGCGGTGCATGAGCAGGAAAGTCGATTAAATGGAAATGGGCAGGCAGTAAAGTCGGGCAAGTTCGTAGCCAGGTGGAGAGGCACAGGTAAATGGCAGGCCAGTGCAGGACAGCCATCAACTTAGCACTCAATTAATTCTAAGGGAGTCAAAGGAGGCAGTAGGTCGGCCTGAGGCACAGCTACAGAGACCAAGCCACCTTGGACTATGCACAATAACAGGTAATTAAAAATCGCTTAGTCCCGGGCCAAGGAGCCCAAGCAATTCACAAAACCTTTTCAATTAACTTGAATGTTTGGCCAAAGCCATTGTCATCAGGCTGTGCTCCTGCTGCTGCTGTTGCTGCCACTGATTTTCCCCAGCAATTGTGGCAATTTCATTAAATCATTTCATTTCCGGCCCCCGCAATCGCCCCACACACACACTGAGCACTGAGCACAGAACACAGAACAAATCAACGACTCGCCTGGCTTTTTATGGCAAATTAAGTTGCCTTTTGTGCGGTGCGTTGGCAATTCAAGCAAAGCAGGCAACTAGCACATAAAGCCAAACACCAACAGCCCACAGACAATTCCACGGGCGGAGTCCTTCCAGCCCTCCGTGGCACAACTTTTCGCAGCCAAACAAAACAGTTGCGGAGCGAATGGTAAAGCCAACGGGAGTGCAACATATTTTCTTAATTTCATTTCATTTAATTTCCCTCTGAACAGGAGCAGCGGGAGCTGTTTAAGGGGACGATGGGGTACACTGGTGAAATATATTCATAATATTCATATAATTAGTATATTATTTGTCATAAAAATTAAGCTTTTCGTCCTTTCCTTAAATTATTTCAGCATTTTTATATTTTCTTTAACAAAATATATATATTTTGTTTTTATATGTCACAAAAAAGTACGTTTCCTTCCTTTCCTATTATAATTTTAATCTTTATTATAATTTTCTTTAAGAAAACAAAAGATCTTCCATAAAAACCCTCCCTATTAGCTTACAAAAATTACTTCGTGTTGAACTAAATATCAATTATTTAAGGTGTACCTGAAGCAGCCACATCAGCCCGCCATTTCCATGATCCTCGCTCGCATAATTACGTATACGCCGCATGGGACGGAAGACGCAGGACAAGAAGGACGAGGAATGATGATGATGACGACGCCGGTGCCTGCCTGCCTGCCGTCTCATTTAAGCGAAATTAAAAATTCAATTGATAAATTCCAAACTAAATAAGCACAGGGCGAAGGACGAGAGAAGTTACTTGAAATGTACGAGTAATATTTCAACGACCTCCCTTGCCACTGTCCGAAGGCCCCTTGATTTTTTCCTCCTTTGTTGCCACGTCTCTGGCAGCAAATTGAAAATCGTTGAAAAGTATGTTAATTGGCTGGAGCTAAAGTTGCCAGCCCACCGCCCCATTCGCCTTTAGCAGAGCCACTTTGCTCATTATGGAATTTATGCCGAGCCCCAGAACCACCTCATCCACTTGGCATTCATGCATCCATTCTGCGCAGAACTGCGCCTCTTATCGCACCCACATGAACAGAAATAGCAAACATAGCTAATATCAGCGGTGCTTCAGAGTTATGACTTCTGGGTCTGGGTCAAATCCCGCGTAAACAAATCCCAAATCGACGGCTTCTCCTCGCTACGTAATAGGTGCAAAACAAATGGGGCTGTCAGTCGTTGGGGCCATTAGCGGGAGTGCTCTTTGGAACCAGCGACTCTTGATGCGCCTTCGATTCGCATTTTGAAAGCTTTAAGATGTCATTTTCAAATGGCACGCGCCATTTACTTTTAGTTTAATTAGATGAGATAAGCGCGGTAGCTCCTGCTCCTGCTCCTGCTCCTGTTCCAGCTCCTGCTCCTGCTGCCGATCTGCCTCGAGTGGAAGCCATCAATCAGGCTTGTCAAGTGCTCGCAACTTTCCAACTACAGGAGCTGACAATGACAAGCGTCAAGTGGCTGGGGAATCCTTGTTTTCCAGCGGGGGCGTCTCCATATCCCTGTCTCTGATTTGTTGGCTTGCCTCTTGTCTCTCCGGAAGTGGCAGTGGGACTGGGACTGGGAGTGGCTGTGACTATGGGTGTGACTAGGATCCATGTCTTTGTCGTTTTAGTGTTTTACAAGAGAAAATCCTGACAGGACTCGCTGCGAAGCTCTTTGTTTGCCTAATTTTGATTTCCTCTCCCTTTGACAGTTGAAATTTTGCAGTTGCAAACTATCTTTGACTCGATATGAATTGAAATGGCTCTCGAATGGCTCTGAATTTCCAAGAGTGCCCCCTCTAAATGGCAGGATGGCTTGAAATATAGCAGCGTGACTGTGGATGCAACGCGAGCCAGAGTTCTTTGGCGCATTTTCGCAAGGACATCGCATCGAAATTCAGGACGCAGCCGTGGCCCTGACTTGCCTAACAAGTGGGAGTGGAGACTGACTGGCGACCGTGCCTCAATTTGGAAACAACTTAATTTCAATTACTGACGCAAAGGCTGGTTGGCTCGCTGGCTGGCTGGATGGCTGGCATGGCCGAAATGGCATAATGAATCGGGCATCTGCAGTCCGGGAGGAAGTCCACAGTTCGGAGTCGAGTCCGCTGCGGCCGACTTTTATGCGATTTAAAATGCTTTACAAGCGCAAAATGCAGCCAGGCGGCTGAACTAACAACAAACAGGCAAACAGACAGCCAGCCAGGATGGGGACCAGGAGCCAGGACACGGACACGGATACGGACACAGCTATAGATACAAACGAGCCCGAGAGCAGGCAAAGCCAACGGCATATAATTAAACTTGGCTGCCTGGCACCTGTGGCCCTTGTACGCCGGATCAGGCCCGGGGCCATGGCCAAAACCAGAGGCAGAACCCACTCCGCCGGCCGTATCCCAGATCCTGCAACTGTAGCACAAACGAAATGAGTGGGGGAGGGCGAGTCCTGATTATTTAGCAGCTCGGCTTGGCCAGGCCCGGCTTGGCATGTGAATGTAAATAAAGTTCAGCCATAAAACACCCCGCAGACTGACAGCCACCCGCCCGGATGGGGTCATAATCTGCAGCAACAGCAGAGCCCCAAGAGCCCCGAGGAAGGGCGATGCAAATATCCACAGGACCAGCTAGGAGCTAGATGCCAGGAGGGAGCCGCTGGACAAGGGACGTCGGACGTCGTTCGGTTCATAAAGAATCTGCGATTTATTTATAAACTTGGCTGGCAGGGCAAGGCACTAAAGTTAAGAAATAATTAATACTAACAACGACGAATGACGAGCGGCCTGTGGATTGTGGCCAGGGAATTGGAGGCGACATGGCCCATTGGAGCGTCGGGAAGCGCACCTTTGCATCCTCACCTCTGGCCCCCGGATACCCTGGAGTGCCCCGTTGCCCTGTTGTTTCGGGTCATGAATAACAATTGCCGGAGAGCAAAGGCATGGAGGCTGCAGAAATATGGCGGCAAAGATTTCTTTTTATGGTGATTGCGTGGGAAAATTGTCGGCAGCCGGGAGCCGGGAGACGGAGGCCCATGTCGGAACTGGGCCCCCTGGATGGCTGCCAGGATGGCGATAAAATATGAAAAGAAAAAAACGTAAAACAGCCCCCAATGCAAATATGAAAAGCGAGTGAAATCCTTTTAATTTGGCAAATAAAAGTGACGCCGTTGAACAAATTTCCGTGGAAGCCCCCCGTGGACTGTATACGACCGTAGAATCCCCAAGGAGGATACTTTGTGGGGATTGGCGCCTTAACTTCTGGCATGTAAAATTCTAAACGATTCGAGGCACAGAGGAGAGGCTGTCGGAAAATGAAAAGTTTGCGGCCAACTTCGGGCAAGTACAAAGTGCCAAAACCACGGCCAAGGCAAATCGAAGCCATTGAATTGCATCGGAGCTCAATGGAAGTTCCCCGGTTCCGGATTAAGGCCAATTTGAGGTCTATCTGAGGAGCATTCCTTACAAGGAGCAGCCAGCAAGTTGCCTACTCCCAATTAAGTTATCTTTTGCCGACAAAGCACTGCAGGGATAATAATTACACGAAGAAATATGACAAAAAGTGGAATTACACATAAATTAGTCTGGGCTCCCCGGCCACCGAGTAAGTGAAATATAAAATCTGCTTAGTCCCTAATTAATTACACACGCCGGGGGGAGGAGACGGGGCTGGACCCGTTCTTCGGGGAGCTTGACAGGATCCAGCCAAGTGGAAGTGGCAGTGGAAGTGGAAGCACTCACCCGCACTTTGGCAGACAAACAAACACTTGCGACATATCATTAACTTTGCTTTATAGCAACCGAAATTGGGGGAAAACCGAGCGAGGTTGGGGCAAAAAATTGAAAGCACTGCCAGGCGTCGCAGAAGATGAAGTAAAAATACATGAGAAATAACTCGTGGAGTTTGCTGCTGGGGTGACATTTGCCTTGGGAGGAGGATGGCGGTTTCAAGGACCTGAAGCTGTGGATGCGACGGATGCTTGTTAGCAGGATGGCGTCAGCTGTAACGCCTACACACATGGAAAAATAAAAAGACAAACATTTTAAGGGAAAATCCACTGGGGAAATGGTGTAACCAGGTTTTAAACTTATTTATATTTTTAATAAAATAAAAGTATAAATCAAACTGTGAGTTTATGCCTAAAACACACACAGATTTTGTCCTAAGCACAAACAGCAGTGTTGGGTATTCTTTTCGAGCCTGTCAGGGTCGTCATCTGAAAGCCCCTTGAAAGTCTCGTACTATTTTATTTATTACTATTATTTTCTGTTACCCTTATCCCATAAAATATTTCTTCCCGTGCACATAAGACCAACCCTCCACCCTGCAAACTCGCAGCTGTTATAGCAGATACAGGACACTTGCTAATATCCATAAAATAATTCAAATCTTGTTGGTAGATTTCCTCTGTCTCTGCGTGCTTGGTCGGCAGGTAAATTTGGGGTTTAATACCTTCAGTTCAGCTTGCGGCTGGGCAATATTCCTAGCCCACCCCTGGAGCAGCAGCTACTCCCTCTTCGAACTTAATTCGCTTTTAATTTTTGCCCTGCTGCGACAGCAAAAAATGCGGAAAAATTTCCCATTGCCATGACAAAAAAAAACTGAGTGGAGAAACCGAACCGAAAATACAGCAGAATTTGTTAAGCACGCGCTATCAGACTGAAGTGCGTGTGTTAAGGAAAGCCGGGGGAAGCCGGGTAACCGAGGAGCTGGAAGAACAGACCCAAAAGGAAGGAAGGAGCCCGGACGGGAGGAGACCTGGAAGCGACAGTGGAGTCCAAATGAATTCTATTCAAAGCTGCCACAAAAATATGAAATGAAATGTTGTCGCTGGGGAGAAAGTGTCCAGGACGAGAGAAATATTGTTAAGAAATGCATACGCGGGCAATTTTTTATTCTCTCTTCTTTGGCAGCGGTGGCATTGAGGGAGGGAAAGATGGAGATCCGGCTGCTTAAACACGAAATGCTTAATGGCCAAGTTGCCACAAAATGTTTGCCAGACAAGGGCCAGGACTCAGTGAGGCGAAAGCGAAATGCGTTTCTAGCTGGGAAAGTCCTTCTGTGTGGGCGTGCTTATTGGAGCGTTAGCAACCTGGGCAACAATATCAATATGCGTCTTTTGTGCTCCACGGCTGCCCAGTGCCGCCGCCACCCGTCCCACTGACAATTGTTCGCCACCGGAAGTTGATATTCTGGCAAACGGAAGTGTTGGAGCGTCTTACCCCCTCCGAATTTCATATTTTCCATTTCATTTTGCCCCCTTTCTTCGCGCATAAATTTCATCCAGCTTCGCAGCATCCGAGCATCCCAGCAAGATGCCAAGCAAAATGCGGAGCATATGAAAAAGTTCCGAGTTCTGAGTTGAGGCGAAGCTGGAGACGACATTCCGCAAAACGCAACCAAAGCCAATTAAGGCTAATGCCTGCCTTTGGTCCCTTTTGGTCGGCTTTGGACCCGTTGGCGCTCACCTTTAATTGCCTTGGCCAAGACGAGGATCGTTGGTCAAAACAAGGAGAAGAGGAAACAAAGATGGGTCGAAAAGACATCGACATAAAAAATAAACACAATTCCCGATGGATTCAGTGAACTAACAAAAAATCAAATATGTTTCTTTTTTTACTGCCAACAAAATTTATGAAAAATTTAAAGCTGTAAAAAATGTTTGCATTCTCTGGAAAAATTTATAAACGTTTTTAAAATAAAAGTTTTTGAGCAGTTAATTAAGAATTTAACCTGGAACTAGCTTTTTCCTAATACAACTGAACTAAAACTTACACAAAATATTCCTAAGCGAAATTCAGCCTAACTAATCTTAGTATTGCCTTACCTAAAACACAAATTAAATATGTTTTTAACCCTTAACCAATTAAAATAAAAGAGTATTCACTCTTTAGAATGTGAATTTTAGGTGAAATACCACTGAGTAGATGCCGCCGCCGACGTCGATAGGATGGGTTGCCCGGTCGCCGGTCCCGGGAGATCGAGTTCGTTGCTACCAGAAGGAATCCGCATCCGCGCCCGCCTCTATTTCGCGGCTTTTTGTGTATTTTTTTTTTTATTTTGTGGGCACCTTGACTCTTGTTTGTTCCGTATTGCAAAAACACAGATACGACGACACAAAGCGAAATCAGAAAAAATTCTATTTTAATTATGCCGGCGGCCTTTAGATTGGCAATTGACGAGATCTGCGTTGCGTTGTATGTTGTTTGAAAAGCGGAAAAGTGGAAACCGCACGGCGGAGATGATGCTAGTGAGCGTAAGACGCAAAACACCCACAAATCCAGCGATGCTGGTGGTGCTGTGCTGTAAAGCCAGGAGCGGATTCGGGTGAGGGGAACAGCCGCAGTCGGTGTGCACACACACGGAGCGGTGTAGCGGCATCGGCCGCGTGCCGTTTTTTATTTATAGCCATTGAACGCTGCTGCGCTTCTATCAGCAACAGCAGCATCCACACAGAGCGAAAAATGGTATTTAAATGAAGTTTGAATGCTGACACTTATTTATAAGAGAATAAACTTGAGTTTGGGATAGTTTAATAAGTGTTTTTATGATTATTTTCTTGTCTTGAAATATTTCAATTAAATTATAACATTCAGGACAGGGAAACTTTATAAATTTATAGTTTTAATATAATATTTTAATTATTTTCCTATCAAATCATCGGCTCAATATATATGAAGCGTTTTAATTTAATCAAGAAACAAGATTGGAGTACAGATAATTCAAAAACATTGTCGTCATTGTTAGATGCAAATCCAGTCTCTTGACCCTATATTATTTATCACTTTGGGCGGCCTAGGAAATGTCCATTTTGTTAACGAAAATTACTATTGAAAAGAACAAATATTAATTTGCTTCTGTGTACAGCGGCGGGGGCAACATCGTCCGCCACAACAGCGTGTTTATATTTATTGTCGCCGAGTGAGACACAACAAGACAAGGGGAATTAATAATAACGCAAAAACAAAGAGCAGAGCGAAGCGTCAGTCATTGATAACACACGTTGAATGCACACAACGATTATAATCGAATTAAAATCGAGTGCGAAGATCACAAACTAACTTAGACGAGTGATTAGCGTAACACAACCACGAGGTGAGCCGCGTACCAAAAAACCCTCAGATTCACTTGTTGAATAAGCCGAGATTTCAACTCCATTAATGCCGCCAATCGGAATCCTTTGCAGGTACAAAGAGGCATGTATCTCACACAGCAAATACCAAGAAACACTCACTTTAGCGACAGCTATAGATTTATCCTTTTGCCCTTTGTTGATATTTGTGTTTGGCCATTTGATTCAAACAAGTTTGTTGCCAATATTCTTTCGTTTCGCGTAGCCGTTGCCGATTTTTCACTGCGAAAGCACGTCCGTTCACGACCGAAGTTGCTCGCGTTTTGAGAACCAAAACAGAGCAGATAAACAGACAGACGAGATTCGGATTCCCCCGACGAGAGCATGCGCCGGGAACGGAACAGCTGCGGGTTGAGACAGAGCGGTGGCAGTGCGCCCAACAGGCTGCAGCGTTTGAACTGCGAGCAGTAGAGGACATGGGATCGGATAAGATCGGGGTCCCTTTAACTTCAGCATACTTTCACCATATTTTTGGCTTTAATATTATAATAACAATTAATTAAGATTATTATTGATATATTATTTTATTTTTTAATTACTTTAAGCACTACCGAAGAAGTAGTAGTTTTTAAAATAAATAGTTTTGTCACACATAAAATATAATATTATTTAAAATTTCTTAATTCGTCCTAGAAGATAATGCAAATTTAGGATTTTAAATTTAAGATACATTTTAAATTACAATACTAAAAACTAAAGAATTGGCGTAGATGAAAGCAAAAGCCACATTTTAAATAAATAATCGAATCAACAGTTCTCCCGCTTATTCGATTAATTATTGTGGCATATTTTAGGACATTTTTCGAAGAGCCACCAGGCCAAGTTTCAACGGTCGGAATCGGTCACTTTGGTCGTCATCCTAGTTATTTTTGGCAAGAAAAATTTTCGTTTCTCTTCTTTCAACGATTTCGACCTATGTAAGAATGACCCAAAAGTGCGAAACCACCAACTGCGGCAAGGAGGCGACCCTGCAGTGCCCCACCTGCCTTAAGCTGGGCATCAAGGGTTCATTCTTCTGCTCGCAGCCGTGCTTCAAGGGATTCTGGAAGGAGCACAAGGCGATCCATGCCTTGGCAGGTAAGTGATCTTAGATATCCGCCCTTAAACTTCACCTACTGATATGGGAAATCTATTTCCAACAGCCGGAGGCTCAAAGCCCGAAGGGGATGGCGCCTACAATCCGTGGCCGCAGTTCCGCTTTACCGGCAAGCTGCGTCCGTTCCAACAGACTCCCAAGCGCGCCGTGCCGGAGGCCATCCAGCGCCCGGACTACGCCGACCACCCGGACGGACGCTCACTCTCCGAGGAGGCCCTGCGAGGTACTAAAATCAAGGTGCTGGACGACGAGGAGATTGAGGGAATGCGCGTGGCCGGACGACTCGGCAGGGAGTGTTTGGATGAGGGCGCCAAGGGTGTGGAGGTGGGCACCACCACCGACGAACTGGACCGCCTGGTTCACGAGGCGGCCATCGAGCGCGACTGCTATCCGTCGCCGCTGAACTACTACAACTTCCCCAAGTCCTGCTGCACCTCGGTGAACGAGGTGATCTGCCACGGAATCCCGGATCAACGACCGCTGCAGGATGGCGATCTGTGCAACATCGATGTGACCGTGTACCATCGCGGCTTCCACGGCGATCTTAACGAGACCTTCTTCGTGGGCAATGTGTCCGAGAAGCACAAGAAGCTGGTGCAGGTCACCCACGAGGCCCTCAGCAAGGCCATCGAGTTTGTGCGTCCCGGAGAGAAGTACCGCGACATTGGCAACGTGATCCAGAAGTATGTGGCCCCTCACGGATTCAGCGTAGTGCGCAGCTACTGCGGCCACGGCATCCACCGCGTCTTCCACACAGCTCCGAACGTGCCTCACTATGCCAGTAAGTTTAATCTCTAATCTGTTAAAGAACTCCCCTAAATGCCTCTCATTTTCAGAAAACTCAGCTGTGGGCGTCATGGCCCCGGGACACTGCTTCACCATCGAGCCTATGATCTCCATCGGCGTGCAGAAGGCCGAGACCTGGCCCGATGACTGGACAGCGGTCACCGCCGACGGTCTGTACTCAGCTCAGTTCGAGCAAACGCTCCTGGTCAACGAAACCGGCTGCGAGATTCTCACGAAACGCCGCGAGAACAACGGCCAGCCGTGGTTCATGGACAAGATGTGAACCCATCACTGCCAGCTTGGGTTACAACATAGATTCTAAGGCTTACGACTCGGTTATCTTGTTATGATCAAGCTTTAATTTGTAATTTTACAATAAAATCTAGGTTTTATTCCCAAGTCCCCTGCGTCCTTTCTCCCATTTGGCTATTCACTTCTCAAGGGGCGCGTAGTTAAGCAATTTCTCGATGAGATCCACGTGTCCCAGCAGCATGCGGCGACAGCAGTAGCGCTTTAGACCGAGAGCATCAAGGGCATCACTAAATGGCATCAAATAAATGGAATTTGTGAAATTGTGATGAGGGCACGAGCCTTGGTCGGCGTGACTTACCCTTCAGTGTATTCCGCTTGCAGCAGGCCCAGATACGACTCCCACTTGTTGCCAATGACTTTCCCGCAGGTGAAGCAACGGATCGGGATAATCATGTTGTCTTTTGTGCTTTGTTTATCGGAGAATTCACAAAAAATGCGCGGAGCACAACAAATTTGTCTAAAATGTGTTTTCTTTAGTCAGTGTGACCGAACGCGTATGCACTTATTTAGGGGATTTTTATACTTGGTAGCATTGTGAGCTCTGGTATCTCTAAAGTTTTATAAAACTGTTATAAAATATACCAGAACGTATATCGAAACCGAACGACCTATCGTTATCGATATTTTCAAAAAGTAACGGATAAAAATTTGAATAAATTAAGGATTATGTTTATTAAACTACCGACTGCTCGCTTTATGAATGCGTTTTTACAAATGAGTGTGTAAATAAATATTTTTGAACAGCGTGGAAGACTATTTGTGCTTTAACTAATTACTGCTGGCCGCTAGATGCTCGCCGGCAACTTCGACGGAGGTGGAGACCTCGAACAAATCTTTGGCTGAATCTGCCTCGCTGCTGCTCTCGATCAGGCTGTGCACGTCCTCCACGGTGCCCTTCTTCACTTGATCCGATCGTTTTTGCAGGCGCTTTAAGTAAAAAAGGTCAGAACAAGGTCAGAGATCTTCTATTCCCAAGAAATTATATTTAACAAGAAAGCTAACTTCGGAAAGCCGTTGTTAAATTTTGACAGTTTTATAGATGTATCCCCTTATAAAATTTTGAAAAACTGTCCAAAATTTTTTTCCGATTTTTTTTCAATATTTTGATTGTAATTAATTAAGATTTTAATGGCGAATCGAAAAATGTACGACCTTTGGCTATCACTTCCTTTTTAGCTATAAAAGGCTCCCAAGAATACCTCAAATTCGCGCATTTTTGGATTACGAAAATAATTTGAAAAATATGATAATTTTTTTGGATATATCAAAGAATAAAAGGTCGAAGATGCCTCCTCCACTACGTTGCAAATATCTGGTCAAAATTATAATACCCTCTGTATTGGTATAAAAACTCACCGATTCTGAAGTGGACTCCTCGTCGGGGACAAAGATGCGCAGTGGCGTGTTGCTGCCCAGCTGCTGTTGCACCAGCCGCTGGTGCTCCTCGAATGCCGCCGCTGATGGATCCTGGGTCACCGGCTGCGGATGATGCTGCACAGGCTGCTGGAGCTGCTGGTGTTGCTGTTGCAGCTGCAAGAGTTGCAACTGTTGCTGCTGATGCTGTTGCTGCTGGTAGTGCTCCTGGGCCTGGGCTTTCAGCTCTTCAAACTGTTGCTGCTGCTGCTGCTGGTAATGTGCCTGGGCTCGCAGTTCCTCTAGATGCTGCTGGTGCTGCTGCTGCTGCTCCTGGGCCTGGGCCTTGAGCTCCTCGAGGTGCAGTTGCTGCTGCTTTTGCAGCTCGATGGCCGCCTGCTCTGTCTCCAGCTGCTGGCGGCGGGCCTCCTCCTCCGCATATGCCTGCAGCAGCTGCGACGAGTCGTGGGCGTGGCCATAGTAGTTGGACACGACAAAGCCGCCCTCCGGTGCCGTGGACTGGATCGCCGCCGAGGCCACGTTGGGCAAGTGGAAGGCGGCCGTTTCGTAGGCACTCTCCGCGGGCTCACCCAGAGCCGGGGCAGCGATCAAGGCGGCATACTGCGGCGCCGAGTCCAGCACGGGATGGATGTTGTGGTGCGGGTCCTTGGCCGCCTGCAGGATCTGCCCGTTGCTGGCCACCTCCTGGGTGAGGTCCGCGTTCACGTAGCCCGATTCTATCACGGGTTCGGTGCTGGGCTTGAAGAGCTGCTGCTTGTGCTGCGTGTACAGCTGGTTGGACTGCGTCACCAGGTACGTGGGATTGTAGATGGGAATGTTGGCCGCCGGAATGGCGGCGGCGAAGAACGGCTGCAGCTGTTGCGCTGCCGCTGGCTGGGCATACTGGATGGGATAGATCTGCGGCGCGGTCTGAGCCTCCGCCTGGGCGCCCACAATCTGGACGAGCGGCTGTGCAGGCAGATGGTTGCTCTGGACGTCCGAGGGCAGCGGCTTGTTGTTGCTCGGCGTGTTGAATGACTCCGTGGACGGCCGGATCTTGGTGGTGGGCAGCGAGGGGTCCGGATCTGGGGCAAAGAGTTTCTGCGAACCCGAAATGGGATCGCGGATGGTTTGGTCATTGGTCTCGTCCTCATGCACACTGTACTTCGGCGGCAGGTATGTCTGGGGACGAGCGGACGAGGACGGAAGCTGGGACTGGGATGGGGGCGTGTACTGGTAGGCGGTGGTGTCGAGATGCCCCTCCTCCACGTCCAGGTGGTTGCCGTGCAGGGCCAGATTCGGTGCGGGAACCGTGTAAATGGGTGCAAAGTGCTCGGTGTTGAAGTTGTTGTGCGTGTCCAGCTGTTGGGGGATCGGCATGTTTGGATTCATGTTATATGTTTGTATGTCTGGCAGTGTGGTGAGCGTGCAAGCGGAGTGAAACTAAGTAGGTGCTTTTTCGCCATGAGTAATGGCAATTTGATTGGGCACGATTGATTGGGGCTTAAACTAAAAATTATATATATTTTTAAATAATTCAAAAATATCGAACGGATTTCCATTTAAAAATTATTAAAATGAAGTCTAACTACTTCTTGAGATTACAATTATTTAATGTGGAAATCATTAAGAATATTCCCAAGCAAAATTCTTCAAAACGATTAAAATTAAATCTTTAAAATTCCTTAGAAAGTTATTTTTGATCAGGTAACTAACTCCCCAAGTATATTTATCTAATAAATCCTATAAATTTCTTAATCACTCCTCGTATCTCCCCCATATCTCAACTCACCGGCAGATTCTGCAGCTCACTGTAGCTCACCGCCGTGGGCTTCTCGTACTTAAAGGGCTTGTCGTAGCCAAAGCTGGGCTTCGTCTTGGGCTTGACATTGTTCAGCTTGATCTTTAGGGGCTTACGCACGGCGCTAGCGGGTTTCAGGTACACAGGACCACTCAGCTTGATGGGACGAGCTCCGCGCAGGTGCTGCAGCTGGTGTGCATGCTGATGCTGGGCCACATGGAGCAGCGGGTGGGCGTGAAGGTGGGCATGCGAATGGGGATGCTGTGCCAGGACATGAGGATGCACAGAGTGAGCATGGGCCAGATGGGCATGAGTGTGGGCATGGCCGTGACCGGGACGACCCTTGAGAACCAGCGGCACTGGCTGATCGCTGCGGATTTGGACAACCAGGGTGCGCTGTTTGTTACCAGGTCCTCCAGCTGCGGCGGGACGTCCCAGCTGCTTGGCGCTCTTGGGTGGCCAGTTGGTGAAGACCAGCGGACGCTGCTTGTCGGCGTACAACGGCGGCTCACAGTTGGCCAGAGCCACAAGCAGGGCGAGCACAAGGAAAGGCTGTTAGGGGCGAAAAAGCATTAATTAATTAATTAATTTACTGTGTCAAAAAGCATTCAGTCAAAAAAACGTAATTATTTTACAGGCACATCGCATCGAACAAGAAGCCATCGAAAAAATAAAAACTTTCTAAGCCCGGCGAAAGGGGCGGGAGGGTCGTGTAACCGCTGGACGGCAACAAAACTGTAATGGCCTTAATTTGTACAAATTGGCGGTTTTCTAAAATTTTATCACGTCGCCTGCCGCTGACTACTTAACCAAAGCTGCTTAAGCAAACGAGCCAACAAAGTATCTTCCATACTGTTGGCATATATATATATATATATATTTATACACACGGGTATGCCATAATACTTTGCCCATTTTCCCCGCTTGGCTGCCTGATTAAACTTTCAGTCCGCAATGTCGTAGAATGAAAGTGAAAAGTTGAATATCGAAATGTCTTCGTTCTGTAATTGTCACCGTCGACGTCGTCTTCGTCAGGTTGTTTACGTTTTCGACGGGTATTGTGGTTCGTTGAGTGATTGTAACACTTTAATTAACTGCATTTCGAATTGATTTTCGAGAAGGTGGAAATCAAATAGAAACCTGAGATCCGTGAGAGATAGATGAATGATGGGAAGGCATGTATGTTTGCTTACTCTTTTTATCAAAAGAGGTATCTGTATTATTGAAAAGAAGAATATCCTACAAACTACGTTAAAAGAACTATTTAGTATTATATTTTCTTGGTATTTTGGTATTAAATTCCTAACATATTTATACATTTTTATCAGCAATTAGGTGTAAACGTTCTTTCTGCGTTGTTGAGTTAACTGCGATTTGGACTCATGTTAAACATTAAAAAAAACTCATGGCAAACATATTTATAAACGAAATCAGTTGACAAAATGTGAATAATATGTTCTTTAAAGTTGATATGTTATTTTATAATTCTTTAAAATTTAAATTAATATTTTTTTGTCGTTCTTACTGAGCCTGAAGGCTAGTACTTTTTATCAGATTTCACAGAGAGGGGAAAAATCATCAATTGGGATTTTACTGGGACTAAACTCGGACCTATTAATGTTGTAGTAACAGAACATCCACAGTAACGAGCAATTAAAGGAATTTTCAATAAAAAAGAGTCTAACACTAAATAGATTTAAATGAATAAATCATTTAGTAAATAAAATTTAAATAACCATGTGAGAATATTCAATGTTCCAATATAAAATGATTTAAAAGCCTCAAAGAAGGAGTATCCCGCTCTCTGCTTGGCTAGCCTGGGGTCTTGGTCGATCGAAGTGGAAGTCGGTAATTTGAGGCAGCAACTGGACGTGGCAATTTCACTTGCTGAGCTCCAGCGAAGCGGCTGGGGGAGCGGCAGCGGCAGCGGCAATGAAAATGAAAATGACAATGACAATGTACTGTGTGCCGTTAGCCAGACGTCAATCAATGGGGTGAAATGCCTAACCGACTGCAATACGTATCGTTATTGATTACGTGCCGGGTTTGCTTAATCGCCACGCAAAAAGAGCCACCGAATGCAGCAATCCTGAGGAGGCAAACCCGCAGTAATTGGAGGCAAATTGGTGGCTTATTGTTTATAGAGTGGTTAGTTAGTTAGTTTGTCGCCTCCGCGGTATGCATAATCATATGCAAATACCTGCAGCCGGAGCTGGGGATGAATGAACTACCAGGAGACGGATGTAAGGCAGCCACGCCTGGAATGCAAATAATTTCGGGTTTCCTTTCGCGCCCAGTGCCGGTGCCAATGAACTTGACAAAGGATTTTCCTAACCACATAGACCGCCCAGAGGCGGAACTATTGATCAGCGGCCTGTCACCGGCGACGACGACGTCGCGACGGCCATAAACAACGGTGCGGTTAACCCAAATTGCAACTCGAAATGCAACTTTTATTTTAGCGGCAAGTAAGCATTTTATTTTCAAGCCCGCTGCACATCGAGGCAAAGGCAGGCGAGCAGGCGGGCAGGCAGCCAGGCAGCCAGTGTAATTGGTGCACGTAAAGCCATCGCCGTCGCCATCGCCATCCATTGTCTAGAGCTGTGGATCTGGATGGATCTTGGCGAAACTCGGTGCATCCAGTGCTCTCATTGCGAATGAAAGTGCTCGCCTTGCCGGCACACATTACAATTTGTCAAATATTCACGGCAATTCAATTGAAGAAGCTGCGGCATTGTCTTGTGATTGTTGCCTGTCATTGAAATGGGCTTCGACAAAGGTGAAGGTAAGGTCTGCAGTCGATGCACGCGGCTTAGGAGAAATACCATTGCATTTGCATTGGAATTAAATCCGAACTATTATTTTTTACGGCCTGCGCAGTGAGAGGATTTTTAATCACCACTTAATTGTGGTTAACAAACCCGAGCTTACTTACCCTCATCTCTCTTTGGGATTTGCAGATCTTTTCGTTGGATTTAATAACGCGGCTTTAATTGTCGACCTGCGGTGTGGTTGGGGTTGTAGAAAGCTCTGGGCAGAGAGTGGAGTAAGTTGAGTGACTTTCGGCTGCTTCTTCTGCTACTCCAGCAGCAAGTAGATGAAGATCAAGATGGCAATTAGGTAGATGATCACATCAATTAACTTCATGTCAGCGAGCGCCGCGAGCGCTTTCTTCAGTTCCAACTGCACGCACGCGAAAAGAAGACAATACCCAGAATTCGGTTAAGGTTTCGGTTTGGATTTCGGGTTTCAAGCGATTCGGAGCTGCGACGTCCGCACCTGTTCAAGTCGCGTAGACAACTGAGTGCCAGTCGGTCGGCGGGCCCGGACAAAAACCATGTGCCGATCCGCTGGAGCTCCATTGGAACAGCCAGCAGCCACTGGAAGTGCGCGAGCGCACCGCAAAGAAAGTGGTCGGAACTCGTTTGCAACGGCCGAAACGCAGCACGCGACCAGCAGCGGGCAGCAACATGAATTGGCCGCAAATGTGAACGATTAATCGCGCGCACAGCACTGCTCAGGCACAATGGAAGCGCCAAACGAAAGTGTTTTTGCCATTGACTGCTTCGTACTACTGTTCTTGGCCAGCGAAAGAAAGAAAGAAAGGAAAACAACAACAACTGCAGCGGCAGCGGCGACTGCGACTCGGGAAAAACAAAAGACTTAGGCAACGAACTTGTTGTCGCTCGTCAGCAGTCGCTCTTTACCTTAAAAAGCAATGCGGACCAGGCGCACATGAACCAGAGATGGGCTCCAGCTCCAGCTTAGCTCGGCTCTGCTCCACGCCGATGCCTGCCACCTGTTGCCATTGGTAGCAAACAGGAGCAAAGCCAGCTCGATTGACATTACGACATGTGGCAGGCACAGTGGGCAAGCGAGAGACCGAAGCGGTTTCTCTAGAACAAAACGGGAAGGAATCTTAGGCAATTTTTGATCACATGTCTTTTAAGTCTACACATAAAAGAAGTATGTTTTCAGGAAAATAATTGTTAGCAAATACATAAGTAAAAGTAGATAAATATTTTCAATAAAACATCTACCAATACATGTAAGGTTATAGAGTTAACTGTGAAGATCATCTTGACTATGGACCTCGAGTTGAATGAGATATTTAATTACCAACTTCTTTTAATTATAAACAACTCAATTGTAATGAGTAGATCTTTCCTTCTTTCAGTAAAAGAGACTCTAGCTATTATTGTTTGCTTTACATTTTAATTTAACTTACTAAGCTCTTGATTTTCGGTCAAATTAAATTATATTAAATTAAATTAATATGTGTCACATGCTCTGGTATTTGATGAAAACTTGGAATGATTTTTAAGCGACATCTTATGCAAATGTCAACCGACTCTTGGGTTGTCCCAAAAAACAAATGCCTGAATTTTCCATAGCCCTTTGAGCTTACTTTACCTGTTGGCTGGTTAATTTCGCTGTCTACCCAAGGCCCTTCGACGATAATGAGCCTTAGGTGCTTATGAAACGCTCCCCAGTGTAAGTAATTGACGGAATTTTATGCAGGGCGCGACGCCCAATTTCTAAACGCAATTGGTCATTGGAATTTTATAGCGCTCCGCCGCCCTATGTGGGTCAATATTTGTCGGCCCAAACTTTTCGGCCATAACTCATCAAAATTTCACTTTCATAATGCTGCCAAATAATTTCGACGGTTGTTTGCGATTGTATTTTTTTCAGTATTTATATTTTATTTTGAAATATTATTTTTAACAAGGTTTTTTAAACATTAACAACATAATATTATTATTATACCTTTTATTTCATACATTTATCATTTGTTTGTTTTTGTTTTCCGGTTGCGTTTTAGACAAATGTTTAAAATATGCATTTAGCTTTTATTAATTTGTTATTTAAAATTTTATTTACTTGTTGTGGGTTTTGTTGCCTTTTCGGGCCGCTTTAGCCTAAACTAATTTGTCATGTTATGCTTTCTGCTCTGATTTCGGTTTATTTTCGGCTTTTTTACTTTTGTTTTTATCTTTTAAATATAAATTAATGATTTTTATCGCTTTACGTTTTTAATTATGTCTACGTTTACGTTTTCCTTTTGTGTAAATATACTTCATATAAATAGCAAGTAAAAACTAAAAAATGTAACTACCGTAATGTCGTCAATAATATGATTTGCATTTTTTTTGGGCTTGCATAATTTATACAATATTTTTTTTGCACACACTATCGGATGTGTATATGTGTGCGGGTATCATGTGAAAGTGCTGCGAAATTATAAAAAATATTTTTCGTTTTCTTTTCTTTTTTTTGTGGATTTTATTCGCTATTATTTTATATTAATTATGATATCTTGTTGTAATATCTTTATTCCTTAAAAAAATGAACATTCTCCTGCTGCTGCCTTAAACCTGTAAAATTATCATATTAGTTTTTGTTTTTTGGTTTTCGTTTTGGTTTTTAGCTGCGAACGTTGATTCTATACAAAAAATCTAACTACAGTAAAATGCTGCATAGCTTCACATTTACGAGTATGATAATATATTTATTTTATATTTTTTTGTGGCTTTTTATTGACGAATTTTCTACAAAAACCTTTGCTCTTACATTTAGTTTATACGGCATTGAGTAGTTTTATGCGACATAATTAATATATATATGTATGGTGTATATATATATATCATTGTTTGGTGAACAAAGCTGCTCGGAAATGTGGTTGGAAATTGAAACAATTGAAGTTACTTTCAAATGGGGGAATCCAAAATGCGGGAAAGGCGGCAGCTTTGTCAGCAGGATTTTCATCTTTTCTATATTTTTGGATACATTTTTGGTTGTCAGTATCTGTTTTGTGGCTGAGTATGTTTTTTACTTGCATTTCCTTTTTATGTAGATCGGCTATAGCGTAAACATGATTTTATCAAGTTTCACAACATCGAGAGTTCATTTTGTTCTTGTTGTTGGGTTCATCGCTGTCGAGTGTGAGTGTGTGTCTGTGTACTAGTATTTGTATTAGTGTGACTGTGTGTGAGGTGTGGGGTGTGAGTGAGGTTTTCTATAAATTTAATAACTAGTTTATTCATTTAAAAATTATGTTTAACTTTTGGGTTTTTGCTACGCCTCTCGCCTCTATTGAAATCGTTATCGATTTCTCGATTTATTTTAGGATTGCAAATGCGATTTGTTTGTCGATTTAATTACTATATATAAGTTTACCGTTATCGTTTATCGTTAACAATATATGAACTGCTCGTCGCGATATCTAGTCGTCTTATGATTATGCTAAGCTATGCTATGCTCTCGATTCGTTAACATTTACACTTGTCTATTTACGTTTACGATTACGTTTACCATTAGCTTTAAGTTTACTTTTAATGGAGTTTAAATGTTTCTCACATTGCACGGCTACATACACGTTTACATAAATTTCGAAGGCGCATAATATTCACATATTTCTGTTTTAAATCTTTACGTTGTGGGTAAGCCTAGGCTACACAAAAATCCACTACAACTCAAATATATAAGTATATAAAACGAAATGGAACTTCGCTCTTCTTAATTCGCTCTCACTTATCAACTGTTTACATCTTTGGTTTTCCATTTTTCTCATATTAATTTTAAAAGCTCGAATTCGTTTTACTTAAATTTGTTATTCGCTAATCATATTGTGTGTGGAAACAAACAAACTCAGTTTTCATTTAATGCTGTTCTGTGCCATTTTCTTGTTACGCTTTTGGTTTTCCCATTATTTAGAATGAATGCTGTCTGAATGCCTGCTTCCGGCTGTCTGATCTACATTTAATGTGATTTCTATACGCTTTGGCAGTGTTTATTTATTTGAACAAATTGCAAATTACAAATGGTACCGATAACTTTTGGAACAGCGAAACGAAACAGCACGAGATACACGAGAGTTAAACGAATCAAAGGAATGTGTTCGAGATACATTTTCTTATAATATTTACAGGCTATTTACAAAAAACAAAGCGTTTCCTTTTGGCGGCGGTTCGAGAGCAAGTGCGTGAAGGATCTAGATCTAGAGAATTTACAGCAGAAGGTCGGAGAAGTAGAGAAGAGAGAAACATAACGTTTGTCGCCATTTTTGGTTACCGATTTTGTATCTATCAAAAATTGTTTAGAACACCACAGTTGCTGCTCGTAAATCGCTGGTAAAAAGCGCACACATTCACATACACTAAAAAATATTACTAACTACTCTTGTCATCAGCTTGTCGTCGCCGCACTCTATATACCAGCATAGGTGTGTCGGCCGGTGTCCTCTATATATAATTAGTGGTACAATGATTCAAATGCGCTACTTACAGAGTTCTTGTCTCATTTTGCATGTAGTTTTGTGTGTAAGGAGATGTGAGTGTAAGAAGTTTTCAATTTAGAATTAGCAAATTTGACGACTTGACTGAGTGTCGAGTGAAAAAGCTGAGATTCCTCTAGGTAAGTGTATTTATTTTGCTTTTATTCATGGCTTAGTATTTAGCTGTACCTTCTTTCTTTGACCAAGTCGAGCGCGTGTGTTTGCAATTAGGTCTACGAATTAGCTAGCAGATTGTTGGCTTTAAGTGTCGTTAATCGTTAATCGATATTTGTGTTTAGTTTACTTTAAAAGTTTAATGATTACAATATGCTCTCTGCTCTATATAAATCGTTTTGCGCATGCTCAGATCGTCTAAATGCAGTTTTTGAATTCTCATGCTGGCACAACATTTGCTTATAGCCTCATTGCCTTGTATCTTGTATCTTGTTGCTTGTATTTTGTAGCTGTCTTTGTATCTGTATCTCACGCAAATTGGGTTTCTTGTGTTCTTTGGTGTTTTAAATGTTTAAATTAAGTGTGGCATTGTTGCGTAGTTGTTGCTGTCTGTTGTGGCCGCTCTCGGCGGCCCAGAGAAAGATTTTTGAGACATGAGAGTACATAGACCTAGTGGTAGTGGTAGTACCAGTGCTTGGTAGTTTCTTTTCGCTCAGTGTGGCTGGTTTGATTAGCTTGTTTCCTTGTTTAATGTGTAGCTTACCTCACTAATGGTTCCCAATTGCTTACGTCACACCATTGAGATGGATTTTCGTTTAGAATTCAATTTGTCAATTGGTTCTTATGCAATGATAGCGCCATGAACTGAACTCAAAATGTAAATGTAAATGTAAATGTTAAATGTAAATGTAAGTGAAATGATTCTTAAACGTAAATGATATCCAACGCAAGATACATACCCATAACAATAACTAATGATTGTTGCCCTTGGAGGGAACTTAAATAGGGAGTCCAAACCGAAAACTCAAATGATAATAATATTTTATTGGGGCACAAAGTGGATTACAAAATAATATGGATAGAGATAAAGATAAACAAAGGATACAGAATAAACAAATATAATTAAAATAATAGCTATATCGAATATAGATAATAATAGATGATAATTTTTCAAGGTTCTAAAAAGGCATACGGAATGATGTGGGAAGCAATCAGTTGGCAGTTGAACGATGGACATCAGGGCTGTGGATCTTAAAAGCCCCGATCTGAATTAGCTTTTTATGTGTGTGGAGACAGGCGGCCCTGCCGTCGACGTGGCTCTGCTTGTAGTTGTGGTTGTTTCTGATGCAGTTGCTCTTCTGGCCGTCACTTGGTCTGGCTTGGGGCTGTCTCTTGATTGTTTGTTGGGATGGACACAATCCACCGGGCCGCATGCCTTCACACACATAAAAGGGCAGAGCAACGCATTCGATGGCACCCGGGGCTTTTCTGGGTATTTTCTAACTAGTTATTAACAATCGCTTTTGATTTTAATTTTGTACACGGTACAATCGATTCGATTCCATACAAATATGTCTTTTTCCCTATGAATCTTATGCCAATATGGTTAGGTAGTAGTTAGGTAGGTGCCCCCAATGCGCTGCTCTGCATCCGATTAGCTTCTCCATCGTTCAAATGTACGAATAAGGACCATCAGTTAAGGCGCTACACAGTAACAATCAAGAGTTATCATCCTTGTTCGAGCCGCCCCCGCCGACCCCGGAGCCCTGTGTGTTGGTGCCGCGTCCGCCGGCCGGTGCTCGTACCGCTGGCGGCTTGTACTCCAGCCCCGGATCGAATTGCATTAAAACGAATACCTAGGAGGGGATTATTGAGTTAATATTCAGTAACAAATATTGGAAAATATAAAATATTTAAAAGATTTCAATTGAAAGATGGATTTTGTACGTCCATGAAATAGCAAATGGCTAAATATTGATATGCTTTCAAAAATATAATTCACAAACTTTAAGCACAGGCATTAAAAATGTATGAAATGTAAAAAGATCAAGAGGATTTTATTACATTACATTTACTTATCGATATATTATCATATATTTCGACTTAAAAATCGATTTATCATATCGAAATAATCAATAATATTTCAAATATCGCTATGATATCGAAAATGTATTTAACAGCCTGAAAGCATAGTCATTAATACATGCCAAAATGTTAAAAGATCAACAGAATTTAACGATAAATACTTTTACCCATCGATATATCAATTTCAATTTCAATTTATTATATAATGTTTTCATCATATGTCTAAATTATCGATATTAAATATCGCTTTAAGACAGCGTACCTGATCTGTTGGCAGTAGTGAAAAGTCATCGGGTGGGTTGGTTATTACATAACGTTTGCTGCTCGCATCACAGCTGGAGCTGGTGTCCCTGAATCGATATAGCCCGATGCACAGCATTCCGTAAGACTTGAGGGCGGCCACGAATAGATCTCCGTACTTGCCGCACTCCCCGAACTGAGCCAACGGACCATCGTATAGCGAGATTTGACCCACTCGACATCTGTTAACAAATAGAAATAAAATCAGAGTAAATCCACATTTAGATTAATAATTACGGTCCCTAAACTAAACAGTTATTTAAACAATTTATTTACCTGTCCCGATTACTCAGACTCTCCACCGTGCTGTAGCCTCCCCGGAGGCCGGCTCCCTCGGCCAGGATCAGTTCCAGCTCGGGCGTGGCACCGCCCGTTATCAGTGAGCGGATCAGCGTTAAGGCGTTTTGATTGAAGTATGTCTGTGCGGGGTTAATAAATCATAATCATAATGTATATTAAGCTATATGGGCAAGGCAAGGGGCAAAGGGTTCCAGAAGACTTGAGAAGCCAGTGAGGAATTAGGAGCAAGACATTACCGTGGACATCAGCGAGTCTAACACACTCACAGCGAAGGCTGTGCCGCAGGCGAATGGCTGCGTCAGATATAGTTCTGTATCTGGATCATCGTCGTCGTCTTGATCGAGAAACTGCACGTTACTATCGTTGACCAGTTCTTTAAACGACAACCAACATGTGAAGCAATTAGTAGAGCACACACTTCAACCGCTTTCGAAGGAGGCGGGTGAGGCTGGCCAGGATTACCAATTTGGGTAACTCAAGCTAAAACTTCTGTTGTGGAGAACCTACTTTGAAACTCCTCTGTAGGAACTCCACGCCTGCTTGACCGATTTTAATATAATGTCTAATTTTAAACCCTTTTTTTAAGATTCAATTTCAATCTGAAACCTTTATTCTAATGCCTGTTATCCTAAGGCATGGTCTGGAGTTCATGTTTTGAACTTATTTTCCTGATATCCCCTTCTAAAACACCTATTATTGAATCTATATTCTCTGATCTGAAATATCCTTTTAAGTATGAAATTGAATTTTCTTTTAAAATTCCTATTTCACAAGCCACTTTTCTAAACTCTCCCTTCTAAACAATGAAGACTCCATTCAGGGACCACATTTAAGGATCCTCGCATCGAACCTCCATTCCGAAAACCTCCTTTCCACCAACTACCTCCTGCCGAAAGTTCAACTAATTTCAACCTCCACCTGGCCAGCCTCACGTTCGTTCGGTCGTTCACAAACTCGGCCAACTTAGTGCGATGCAGTTTACCTGTAATCATGGGCACATTGGCGCCATAGACTGAGCCCCGCCGCTGCAGCACGATGGGGCTGCCGGCGGTGGCGCTCAGATTGTCGAACTCCGGGCCGCGCTGGCTAAGCACGCCGATCGTGTCGTCGAAGGTCATGGCCTTGATGTTTAGAGAGGCGAGGATCGCCTCCTTGTCGGCCAGCGTGGGATCGTCGTTGCTAGGAACTTTGGCCGACAGGATGCAGCACATATCACACAGATTGACGTTGACCGCCCGCAGGTCGGCGCGACTCAGCGGCGAGCCGTTCAGCACCGAGATCTTGGGCAGGTTCTGCAGCATCTTCCACTCACGCCGGATGTAGTCCACCGAGCCCACAATTACCACGTGCTTCAGCTCGTGGTAGTGGAAGTTGGACGCTCGCAGCGGCATCACCAGGTTGCGCAGCCCAATCAGCGGCGAATCGGGATCGGCGAACAGGCACACGACCACATGGCCGTTCAGCACGGTCATGGCCGCCTGGTTGCGATCCTGCAGAGAAATTAAATCATTAAAGGGTAAAAATAATGACCCAGATTTATCAGTTACCAGTATGCAGTCTTCTAAGCTCTTTGCCGGACTCCAGTGGAACATGCCCGTCGAGTCGTACTTCATTTCGGTCTTCTCGAAATCAAAGTCCTTCGACTGGTCGTCCGCAATGCCGGCGGGCAATGAGACGCCTCCGTTTTGATTCTGGGTGCCCGTGCCGGAGCTGCGACTCGTCGGCCTAGATGCAAGTAGATCGATACAGAGAGAGAGAGAGAGAGAGACTGGGTGTTAGCCATCGGCGGTCTGTGCTGGCGACGATCGGGCGATTCGTTCTTAATGGGGTTTACTTCGATTCAACTTTTGACTTGCATATGCTGATTATCAACCAATTCAAAAACAAACGCTACATCCAAATGCAAAGTGTTCTTCGGAAACGCTACGAGTACGTGTTTCGTTCAAAAATGATGTGAAAGATACTTCAATACGAGTACGAGTACTTGGAGCATATTGAAATTATTATTAAAATGTGATCTCAATACGATAGTTAAAGAGAGTTTACGTTTACAAAGATAAAAACACGATATAGTAAGAGTGGAAAGAATAGAGTAAGACTTAGAGATACAGATAGAGATAGAGATAGAGAGAAGGTCATGTGCTAATTAACAAAAGACTCGAAATGAGGGCGAAACGAATTTGTTTGAATAAAAGAATGAAGAATTCACTACGCAAAATGCTCGTTCTGCCGTCCGGCGGTGCTGAGGGGTGGATCGCTTAATTAAAGATACTAAAAGTGTTGCTTGGTGACTGGCCATCTCCCTCCAGGTGTTCTATTGTGATTCAGGTGCTCGCATGCGCGAGGGAGACGCCACAGATGACCGAACCATCACCCTCCATATCCGCCGGATGCGACAGTTTTGTATCTACAAAGTATGCTTAGGTCTGTAAGAGTAAAATATACATATGGTACACGGGTGCAAGTTTTGACACAGAGATGAACACAAAAGAACACACACACGCGCAACAATTATATTGCAATTCAAGTTGAAATGATCCAGAGAAATAGATAGATAGAGATAGAGAATGCAGGATAAAGAAATGGGCGATTATTGAGCTTAAAGTATGTATGCATCTTGGGGTCTAAGACCAAAAAATTAGGATTTAATAAGTAACTTTGAAGAGCGTTCAGGCCATAAGCCTGCTGAAAAAATTAGACTATGTTTTTTGACTGATCTTTTTCTTACAGAAATAAGAGCAGGACTCGTAGAACTCCTGGGAAAAATTATAAGGAAATATCATCTTTATCTTGATAAGATGAGTAGAAAACTAGGTTAGGCAAATAATTCAGCAAATAAGAATTGGCGAAAGTTCACTTTAAGGCAGACCGCTTTTAAAGCTATTCTCTTAATATTTAATCAATTCAAATATGAAGTTCCAGATTAAAGTTAGTATATATTAAGTATAGTTAGTTAGAGGCGCACACACACTGCTGTTGGAGTGAAGAGCTCTGATGTTAGTAGACAGAATGGTTGATGATTACGATTAGTTTATGCTGGGGTTAGTTATAGTTCAAAATGCGTTGAAATCACGGGGCGTACACACACCCATACACACACTCAAACACCTACACATACGCACACAGCACAGACATGTACAGACACAGACACCGACACAGACACAGATACAGAGGACAGCGACATGACAAATTAACGCACAGATTTGGTTAAGTTTCGCTTATAGTTTAGTACGCGTAGTTTGATGGAATGGCATAGCTTTGATCAATCAATATATCAATATATCAATGTGTGTTAAACAAAATGCGCATAAAATGTAGTTAGATTAAGTATTAACGAATACTAAGGTATAGTTTAAAAAAGGCTTTTGGCTTTTTTTGTTGATAGAGTAGAGATCGTAAGTTAAAATTCTAGGAAATTATGGACGCATACATGAGCTTTTTAACTTCGTAAGCAAGTTGATAGCCCGCATAAGGGTTAGCATCATTCTCTGGTGGCCTGAAACAAAATGTTGTTCGTTTTTATACATTTAGACTGGTTAAAAGTAATTAGTTGGTTTTGTTTTGGTATTTGTTGAGTTTTGAGTTTCGAGTTTTGAGTTTCGAGTTGGTGAGCAGGTGAGTGAGACAGTTAGTTGAGGTGTTAGGTATTAGTTGGTTAAAGAGCATTTACATGGGCACAAGGAACCCTGTTCCCAGTCCCTCATCTTTCATCTTTGTTCACCGTGTGTTTTGTGTTAAGTAAAAACTTAATTAATTAAGTGTGTGTTGGTTTGCTGTTGGTTGTAACTTTGTAACTTTGTAACTTTGTAATAAAGGCAACGAAAATGTGGAAAATCATACTCGATGCAGCTGGTAGGCCTAAATAATAGTGTTTTCATTTGAGTTTTCTTTGCTCTTGCTCGATTACCGACTTTGCTTTGCTATTTCGTAACTGAACAGAGTGCCGTTTTAATGTGATCAACATCTATATGGTAATAGATCCTCATGTTCCTCCTCTTCCCCCCTTCGGTTTATATATGTACAGGTCCCCGCGCCATAACGGGCAGATCACTCACCTGTTGTACTGCGATGGGGATATCACCTGGCCCTCCACCTGGCGGCTAACATTCACCGTGGGCTTGACCTTGTTCACCTGCTTGCCCGCCGCAGCGGCAGCGGCAGCAGCGGCCGCAGTGTTGTTCATGTGATGCATGGCACCAGTACCGTTGCCAGTGCCATTCGGACGGCGCACATTGCGATTGAGTACTGTAAGGATAGCAAGGATAATACAATCGTTGATTAGAAAATACTTTTAATCCTTTAGGTCTAAAGGAATTTCCAATTTAACTATTATTTATTTAATTAATTTAAATTTATAATTTTGTCAAATATTTTTGGTTACTTTACGAAACTTAATCTTAAGCCTAATGATTAGTCTGGGTTAATGGCTAAACTTACGATTCGTATCTTCTCTGTCACGTGTGATATCACCTGTGGCAGGACGATTGGCAGTGGACATTGGCAGCGTTGGCAATAACAGGTAGTAACATTCGCGGAAGCGTTTTTCGTTGGCAGTCGAAGAGATCAGAGAACAAGAGCAGATGGCAATCGATTAGTAAGTTGGCCCGCCGGGACTCGCTGGTCAGAGTGTGAAGAGATACTCATTTTGTTGGGCTTTAAGTATTAGTCAAAGTTAATCAAGAAAGGTATTTTTGAGCCGCGTGTTGCATGTTGCATTTGGTTTGGTTTAGTTCTGGATTTTGTGGCTTTCGTGTGTGACTTGCGACAGTAATAAATAAATATTTTGTTTGTTAACAAGCAGATCGGTTATGCAATTAAAAAAGAAGGGCACACAGGGTGCTGTGTACAAATAAGTATAGCAAGTAAAGTAAAGAATGCTTTAAGTAGACATCAATATGGGTTCGAGTAGTTGTTATGATATAGGTTGTTAGAGATATATAGCAGTTCCTTAGGAAGGTTACATTAACGAGTTACATTAGCAGAGAAACGAGTTCTGTTCAAGGATTAACGCAAAAACAGAGTTATGCAAACGAATATCTAAACAATTATTATATTTTTATTATCGACTGGATTGGATACGTTTTTTACGTTGACAACTGAGGAAAAAAGCGAACTAAGGCAAAAGGAAACGAAATCGATTGGATAATGTACGAGTAACGAGTGACGAGTGAGGAGTGACGAGTGACGAGTAACGAGTATGTGTGAGTATGGATCCTATCAACGAGCTATCATATGGCGTTCAAAAAACCCTTTCTGAGCTTCTGACTGATACCGATAATTGAGTGATACGATGGACGAGACTTTACCCGAGACAGATCCACGCACATGCACCCGCTTGGGTAGCTCTGGTGGCGTAAATGTGGGTGCAGGATGGTGTTCATCTGTAAAATATTTGTTTCGTTATCACAGGGCTCCACAAATCAGATTCGTTGTGTATGCATTTCTTGTGTTATTTATATGGTCAAGCTTTTTTTATGTGAAGCTCATAATTGCTTTTGAATATACAACAAATTCTTTTGTTTTTTGATTCTGTTTTTCTTTTTTTTTTTTTAGGGGGATTTGTGTTTGGTTTTTGTAAGAACTGAAGCGGTAAGAGTATTGGTTTGTTTGTAAACTAAACACGAGAAATTCGAGAGGAAATCATAGAAAATTAGTCTTACTCTTGGGGAAACCCAGGAAAACCTGACGGAAAACCAAATCAAATCAAAACAGAAACTGAAACTGAACGAAAAGTGTTCAAGATGGTTCGGGGGATGGTCTTTCGGGATATATTTTAGGGTATTTGCTTTTATAGAATATATCGAAGAAAAACATGCAAATAAATATGAGTTGGAACAGAACTTGTGATGGTTATTTTATATATTAAAATACAAACAGGTACGAAAGGAGATACATATTTAGGTACAAATACAAACAAGGCTAGGCAAGCATTTGGTATTGGTATCGGTATCGGTATCGGTTTCGGGGTATACAAACCAAATGGGTTAAAGCTTGAAGCATTATTTAAGCAACACGCTGACTAGGTGCGGATTACAAGCTGAGTAGCAAGAGATTATTCAACATATATATTCGCTCTGGCTGGCTGGATGTCAGTATCCGATTATTGAAGCATTTAATACTTAGACTGCTAGAACTGCTCTAACACCCACTTAAAGAAGAACACTGCAAACGATCGCTCCAACTACGAGTTGCATCTATCTAGGTTTAGTCCCACGATCTGAGCTATTTTAATTTTATTTTTTAGCAATTTAACTGCGTGGAATTTGGAATTTGTATCTCTGATCTGATCTGATCCCTTCCCCCAATATCTATGGTCCCCGCTTTAAGGGTGGTGCAGTGCGCGGGGAAGGAGGGCTATCTGCTTGATGGCCGCTTTAGTTTTTTTTAAATTAATTTTTTCGGTGATTGATTGTGGCTCTAATCGTTGGCTTCAGTTGCTTTGCTTTCTCAATTCACTTGCATTTATATTCATGTTTGGTTTATGTATATATGGTAAAAACAATAACTTATATAGTAATTTACGTCTAATTTCACGGGGGCCTCCCTTCGGAGAGAAAACGAAAAACAAGGAATTAAGGAACAGTACAAATCACGAGAACCGAAGAAACAATACGTGCACTGGCACACCGTAGAAAGAAAGAAAGAAAGTACGGAGGGAATTTCTCAAAGAACTTTTCTAATAAACCGAAAGAATAACGAAATGTTTTAGACGTACGAGTACGAGTACAAATGCGATTTAGGTATAGTAGGGATGGGGTTTGATCGGGGGTTTTTTGTTATGGATATACAACAGTTTGAGTTAGTTTGACTTACTTGACAACGAGTATTCATCGTCTTCTACACACACACACAGAGACATATAAATAGGAGTATTGTAGTTGTAGTAGTTGATAGGGAGTTCGGGGGGAGTACAATAGAAAGATGATAGGTTTACAAATTTGAAATATATATTATACGAGTACGAGTAAGAAAGGAACGTGGATGGCTCCGGGCGCAGAAGAACGAGTATATTTTACAGAGAGATGGAGTAAGTAGTAGTAGGTAGTATATAGTGTCTGGGGTTCGGGTTCGAACCCCTAGTGTGTCGTGTTTTCTTGGAGTGTGTGTGTAGGTATATCATATAGAAATATAGTATTTGAAGTATTTGTCTAAGATAAGTGGTTGTATCACGAATAAACGATACGATTTGATACTATACGACATGATAACGATGCGATATACGATACGATAGTTATACGATAGATACGGTACGGTACAATACAATATATGTAGTTAACGTTTGTACAAAAAATACTTTACGAGTACGATAGGTATGTAGAGTATGAGTTATTGACACACCGACTGACTCGACGACGTGTGGGTGCTACATGTAGTATGGAGTTCATACGAAATCGAGCGAGTGTATGCTTTCTGCTTGTGTAGTACTCAAATATTCAAATAGTTGATAGTTCGAATAGTAAGTTGGACTCAAACGAAGTTCGGTTAGCTCTTGACTTTACTACACACTCACACGCACACTAAGTTCAAAGTTGGTTACGAAACAGTACACAATTACTATAGAACGAACGAGTAGAAACGTAACATGTATGTGGGTGTTCGGTGTTGTGTGTGTTTTTCTGTGGGGTGTTTGGAGTGTGTGCGGTTGGAGAAAGGGGGGTTTTGGGGCTGGGGTCGGGGCTCAGGGGTCTGGGCTCAGGGGCGGTGTGTGTGTTGTTGGTGTTTGCTGTTTCTGTGGACTGACAAAGATTGATTGACTTTCGATTGTTTGGCTGCCTGATTGATTGGCTTGGCTTTCGATTGGTTTTTGGCTGAATTGCAAACGCAGCTGAACAATAGCAATTAGAGTTATTTTGAATAGTTAGTTTAGTTTAGTTAGTTAGTTTGGAGTTTAAAAACGGATACAAAAGCGATTTCACTTGGTTAGCGAGAGTCTCTAGGGCGAATGTAATGGTAAATTTTGAATTGCCAATTGGAAATCAATATCAGGGAAGCCGCGGAAATTTCTAGGGATTTAAAACCATTTTTAAAGCATAATTTCAGGCGCCCTTTTCAGGCGATTTCAAATCTCCAATTCCTGCGGCCACCCCAAAGTTAGGGTTTTTGTGGTCTTTTCATGGAATGTATGTTCGTATGCTTATTCGGTTACAGGAGTAGTAGTAGTAGTGGTAGAAGTAGTATAGTAGTAGTAGTAGGAGACAGAGACAGGAGATAGATATAGAGAGAGATAGAGAGAGAGAGAGAGAGAGAGAGAGTGAGAGAGTAGAGTAAGTTATACGTACTTGCACGCCCAACCATTTGTACGGCTCGGACGCCTTTCCGGAAGGTGGCCACTGTTTTTGTTTCATGAAAACAGAATTTTATAGGATTCGTGTGAATAGGTAAATGATGGCAAGGTAATGATTGTTGATTTCAATATAATTCTCTTCATCTTCTTCTCGCAATCTTCGTCTGCTTATTATCATTGGAACATCATTCAACAAATGATGAGAATATAAAGTAAAAGGAACTAAAGTACGCTATAACAGAAATCATAATATAAATCGCACGGCACACGTTGTACTTGAACTTTCGTTAAACATATGCAGATATATTCATATGTGGTATGTAGTTTATGATTATAAATAGATATATGCAATGTATATTGAGGATATATACTAAGTATGCTTTCTGCTTATGACATTATACGCGCATCGGGCGAACCAAACCAGAAATCGTTGAAAGACTAATTTAGTTCTATGTATGTTGTATATATTAGGTAATGTTATATTTATACTGAGTACGATAGAGAGAACGATATAGTAGTGATAGCAGGAGCAGAAGTACAAACTGAACTGAGCTCTTGACTGAAACTGAAACCGACTTGATCGCAGTTAAATTTAATCCTGTTCCCTGGTTCCCTTAATTCCTTTCGTTTCCCACTTATTATTCCCAATTGTTATTTTCCCCGCTTCCCAGCTTTATAGCGGGGTTCTGGGTTCTTGGCAGGGTTCTTTGGCATTTAGCAGCTAGGAGCTTTTCATGGTTTTAGCATTAACTAAGGCACACAAACGCTGACAGATGTACATCAATTTAGTAATGTTGATTTAGTTTCCACGTTCAATTAGTTGATAAGAGATGAGCTATTTTTTTATATATAAATTTGGCAATCCAAATCTTAAAGAGCGCTAGCCGAAGTCCTTAGGGTCCTTGTTATATTATTTAAAAGGCCTTAACTTTGGATATATTTAGTGTGGAAAGACTTCTTACTCAAAATATACAGGTAAATGCCAAAGAAATCGTTATATATAACAAATAATTTTAAAAGCTGTCTTAATGAAAGCTTTGAAATATTTAGAGGCAAGATATTTATTATAAATTGGTTTTCTAACATCTTGTAGCATACTTTTGGACAGCATTTTAAGTAAATTCAAATCCAAAGAAATTTCTGTGGAATCCCTATCAGGGCATTTTCTTTTTTATGATAAGATCTAATATTTCATTTCAGTAATAATAAAATCAGCGGACTTTTTAGGGTTACAATATAGTTTACAAATATTTTTCAATTAATTTTCAACATTAAACCTTAAAGATTGCTTTGGCTATCGCTCCTTGATTTTAGGTTCACGATTAGGTTAGGATTAGCAGCAACGAATAAGTCTTTTGGCTGGGTATAAATATAAACGGATATTAATATTTTGGGATAGAGCGCCGCAAATCGCAAATTATTAGTTTTTTTTTTTTTTTGTTTCGTTTGTGGAAATGGTTTTGAAAGCGTACCCTCCATTGTGTTCATCACCGACGTGATGCCTTGGTTGACCATGCCCGTCTGCATCATAATCATGCCAACATCTGCAAGATGGTTACGTTTTGGTATTCGGTATTCATATAGACACTCGCACAGGCACACACATAAATGCATATATATGTATATATAGTTAAGATATCGATATAACACGGGATCGGGAGTGGTTGGTTCACAAACTTAAGCTCTAGGCACTACGAAATGCGAACTGCGAACTGCGATTTCAGATATTTGTCAGCTGCCAGATGGATCCCGTTCCGCCGCTTCAAAGCCATAACGTAGGCAACGCAAACTCGGCAAAACTTACTAACTACTTGAGAACATTTGCAGCTAATATGGGTGTTTACAGATTAAGATTCAGATCGAAGAGTATAAGTAGAGTTGTTTAGGTGTTACGCTACATAGATACCAAATACATAAACGTTAGTTATTCTCTGGAAACGCTTCTGTCAGTGGCCTGCTCTAATGTTATTTACACTCTTGGCTCGGTGGGTTGTCACTGCAGCTACTCTCGATTATATACAATCGCATTAAATATTAAATATTAAACATAGTAGATACAGTAGATAAATATAAGTAGAGAGATCTGGTGAGTGAGGTGAGTGCCACGCCAAGAACACAAATCAAAGGACAGTGTGTTTTTTAAGAGGGATTCGTGAAGGCGGCGCAGCATTTCAGTAACTTAGGTCTACCGTTAAGTATTTAAACATAATTTAATCATAGGGTTAAGGTATTAGGTATTAGGTATAAGGAAGAGTATTAAAATTAGAGCTGGATGCTGCAAAAGTGAGTCAAAATTGATCGAAAAGAGAGTATAATTTCTTTCGTATTAAACATTTGTCGGTATGAAGATGGTGTAATATAAAATGTTAACTGATTCTTGTGCTCATTTCCATGCACTTATTTGGTTCAGGTATTATTGTCAACACATAAGTATAAAGTACAAAGATTAAGAGGGAGTTACAGAGACAGAGAGAGAGAGAGAGAGTTAGAGATAGAGCAAGAGGATTAGCGAGACAGACTTTTAAAAAATGGTGCAATTTTGGATTTGGAATAAAAAATTTGATCATCAAAAGAGTGGATTGTCAATGGGAGTGTAGTTTTTTCAAAATACAGATGGAAAGGGGGGTGGTCATGCCTTCTTAATGAAATACAAAGCCTTAAATTCGATTGCAAAAAAGGTTTAAGTTTAAAAAGAGTCGTTGAAAAATAGATAAACCTTTTAAAAATAAATTTGAGTGGCCCCTATATATATTTTAGTTAATTTTTGCAACTCCTTTGTATTTCCCTTCCGGCATGATCCTTTTGTCGGGCTGATGTATCACGCATACGCCCCGTAAAACACAAAACACAATGGTAAACACAAAATCGGAGGTGTCAACTATTATGGCGATACTCTAGATGGCTGTGTGATGGCTAAAGAAAAAGCGCAGACTTGGTTTCTTGCTGGTTGACTGTGGTGGCTGTAGGTATTATAAGGTAATCAAAGAACTGGGGTTGCATATCGCACAAACATATTTACAAGGTCAATGGTACGTTTTGTTTTCTTTGGGTTTCTCTGCCCGCAGTCCTTCGGATGTATGCGGGGATATTTACTTGATCGTTATATAGTGGGTGTGGGTGTGGTTAACTGTTACTTCGTGGATTACAAAGAGGCGCATGTCAAAACAAACAGTGTCCAAAATAGAACTGCACATGGGCAAGATAAACGGGCAGGAGGACGGATATGGTTTTTCGTTGTTCAGATATATATATAGTATATAGGTTTACGGTGGTTATGATAACGGCCGAGCGAGGGGAGCTGAGCTGAGCACTCGGGCGGGGGCAGTCCAATGATTTCGCTTTGCAAAAACTGTTTCAAACTAATAATGACAATCAACGGAAATCAAAGGAAAATCTGATTTTGTAGTGCTCTTGAGGTTCGAGAAGGTGAGGTGCTGCGAGGAAGATCGGATGGGGAGCATCGGGACCTTCGCTTGGTCTTGTAAATGGGAAACGGAACGGAGGAGGGGATATATGCAAAATGTACTTTATACAAATCGTAATTGGAATCGGCGGTTGGTTCGGGTTAAAACTTCAAAACTGAGAAGAGTGTGTGTGTGGTTGTTGGTGTTGGTGTTCTGCTGTTGTTTTTGTGGGAAGTTAGTGTGTGTTCTTTTTTATTCTTTTGGTTATTCGGTTTGTAGCTTGTAGCTTGATTTACCTAAGTCTTCGAATTTGCTCCTGGGCTGAACAGTCACTGTGGGACAAAGTTATGGCATTGGATTGTATTATTTGGTATTAAATTCGATTCGATTTGGTTTAATTGGTTGTATTTGGTTATGTCACATCACAATGCGGGACACACACCCAGCACACACCACACACAGCAGAGTGTTTGTGTGTGAGCGAGGGGTGTGCCAGCAGTTATCGGTTATACATAGTTAGTTGTTGTGATTTTGTTGCAGTTTTTGGTTTAGATTTCATTGACGAGCGAGGGCCACACGCGCCAACACACATACATAATAAATATATAATAAAAACATGGATATTTATGTATAAAAATATTTAGAAATATACGAATAGCTTTAAAGGTATGATGTTAAGATATTTAGATATTCATACGAGCTGGAAAGATTGCGCCTTATATCCTAGGATCTGCCTCAACTCTCGCTAGAGACCTGCGGCCTTTTCTTACAAACTAAAATCGGGATGTTATTTCTTCTTCCTATTTAGTGAGTAGTTTCTGTTTGGCTTATATTCGATTCTGGCTGTCTTCGAAACGTTCGATTCGATTCGAAATTCACAAAAGAAACAATTAAATTAAATACATATTAAAATAATAATCGACAAAGGATAAGTTAAATTAAATCCATTGATACATAAATGCTCTAAGAACTAGATCAGAATTAGTCGGTACACAAGTATGCTTACAGTTTTTGCATTTGCATTTCTTGATCAGCGTCTCGTCCTTGATGTCCTCGTGGCAGGCTTTGCAATAGAACCAGGCACTGCGAAAGGGATAATAATTATAAAAGTATAGTTTTTGGGCTTTAAGATACGTGTTCTGGCTAGCACTGTAATCGAACTCGATATTGGAATGGGTGTCATGTTTAGTTTGTTAACTTTCACTTAGAATTGCTAACTAAAAAGAGACCTCCTTCCAAAAATCCACATTAAATAATGAACATATTATCCATGGAATAAGATATTGCTAAATATATTTAATATTTCATTAAAGATTAAATTCGATTAAAGTGACAGCCCCGAGATTACTAAGAACGACCTCTTACCGCTTCACCTCGTCGGCGCTTTGTGCTATAAAGAAACCCTGCGTGTTGGCCTGAATCTTGGCCCCCCTCGGATTTATGGAAATCTTGCTGTCCGCCCCCTCCTCGGCGCCCTTGATCTCGATGGCCAGCAGCAGGAGCTTCAGCTTGGAAAAGCACAGCCTAAACGCGGGGAAAACGGGCGGTAATCAGTGCCTGTTCGCAGACTCGGCTTCAACTTAGTCTAGATTATTGCTTTACAGTTAATTGAACCTAGTTTAGTATGCTACAAAGGTGTAGTCGAACTCTCTCAAAAAACAGGGCATGCTCTTGGTGTCAGTGAGTGTGTGAGTGTGGGTGTGTGTGGTGGGGTGTTTGAGTGTGTTTGAGTGTCTATGTGTGGGTGTTCGTGGGTGCTCTCAAAGCGTACACTGTTACATAAAAGAAGAGCAATCAAGACGACGATTGACGAGTCAAAAAAGTATGCATGCTAGGCAAAATGCTTAGGTTAAACTAAGAGGTACAAAATATTATTAAAAATTTGTAAAATTGTAAATAAATAAAAACTACAGATCAGTGCTGCCAATGAGTCTTTTTATCGGATAAATCTTTTGGAATATTTGTATTGAGCAATTGCCAGGGTTTAATTAATTATATTAGTAGTAAGAAAAGTATCACTTGGAACAAAATGTAGGATTTTGTTTGAAGATTTAAGATAAAACATTTTAAGATATATATAAGTAATATCATATTGTTAGAGGTGCCACAAAAATCGCTGATGCTTAACTGTAATTCTTGTTACATACTTTTAGGTACCAATTTAATTTATTTGATTTTTTTGCGTACTGTTATATATTATCTTGTAATTATTAATATATCACAATCTTTTTGTTTCGAAAAAATATCCTCTTTTTTAACCCTTTTCCATCGATCTGTTTGTTTTTTTTTTAAGACCGTTGGCAGCACTGCTACAGATAGGAAAAAACTACCTGCGATCCATTGCCAACTAGGGTACACTCTAAAAAAATAGGTGGAGGGCAAAAAACGTTACATTCTGCACATGCAATGAGTTCGGGAGTTCGGGGTGGAGTCAGAAGTGGAGCTGTTCTGTGGAAGTGAGCGCTGACCGGGAGTGGGTTCTCTAAAATTAATTGCAGTGTACGTGTCTGACGTAGTACGAGTCTACGAATCGCAGCGAGCTGGGTTCGGTTAGCAAGCGATTGTAGGGATACGGTTACGGATACGAATACGGATACAATACGGTTTTTCAGCCAATTACAATGAGTGTGGAGAGATATGCGGTACAATATACAGGTTGTTCAATGCGTTCTTGGTGGGTTCGGGATTACTGGTGGCTAGCTCGTAGTATTTCTTTCAGTGGATACTAAGTATGGATTTGAGTTGCGTTGAGTTGAGTAGTCGAGATATATATGGCCAGAGGTGGGGATTCGAGTTGAGTTTTGGGGGGAGTTGAGAGTTGAGAGGCGACAAACAGTTGTTTAGTTGTTGTTATTATGAGGAAGGAGAGTAAATCAAACGGAATCGAATCAAGTTGGTAAATAATAGGAAAAAGAATTGGTAAACAAACTTATTTTGTACAATGCAAAAAGGTTGTAGTAGTAGAAGTAGTAGTAGGTAGTAGTAGTAGTATTTTTTATACAGTTTGCATATAATTTTTTTGTTTTGTTTTCGCTAATTTTAGAGTCTCATTTTAGAGTCTTACTCGCTGGCTTGTGGGAATGTCATGCCGGTAAATGAAGGTGATAGGGTTTCGGTGTACATCTCACACCCTGTACCTTGAAGATAATCATTTTGCCAGGCCTGTGTGTCTGGTGACTGAAAGTTAGAAAATGGTTTTGTTGTGGTTTGCATTTAGTAGATTCGCTAAACAACTACGTGGCGCATTATCGGTTTGTACTAAATGGTAATTCATTGGTTTGTTTGTTTGTCTGTTTGGCAGTTTTACAGTTTGGCAGTTTGGCAGTTTGGCAGTTGGTGTAGCAGGTGGAGTACTGTCTGGTAGACTGGGGTCTGACCAGATCCTACGCATCTCACAGCGGGAACTGGGACGGGGACTCACTGCTGGCTGGCTTCGAGTTTCGGTGCTGAGAGTGTGTGGCTGTTCTTGGTTGGTGCATGGGGGGTCAGTTTCAGGCATGGCATTGCATACGCATACTCTGGCTTTGGTTTGGCTTTGGCTTTTGGCTTTTGGCTTTGGCTTGGCATAGAAATACTGCTTCGATTCTCTGGCTTTCTTTACACTTTCTGGCGAACTTTACAGCATTGAAGAAGGCACGAGCATTGGGGGTGGCATCAAGACTCAACCGAACCGAACGTGTGTCAAATGAGCAGAAAAATCAAAAGGTCAAAACGGAAACCATCAGGGAACGGAAGAGGAAACTCAAAGGGAAATCAAATCACAAACTAAAAGGCACGCTGCAAAAACATAGAACTGTTTTTATTTTTTGTTTACTGAGATACAGATAGATATTGATATTAAGAGAGATTTTTTAGGGAGCGATCCGCTCACACAGATACCATACATTTAGCGAATGTGTGTGTGTGTGTATGTGTGTGTAGGTTTGAGTCTGTTTTGTGTTGGGTGTAAGTGTGTGGTGTGTGTGTGTGGGTCCTTATATAAATAATGTCAATAGAACTGTCTTGGCAGCTTTGAAGTTTGTTTGCTTTTGAAAATGAAGGATAATAAACCATACATATTTTGTATTTGCAAACACTGAAGGCATTTTGAACACTTAGAACACTCAATTACACAAAGAATTTGCTTGAAACAACGACTAATTTTCACAGTGTAAGTGTCAGTGTCAGTGTGTTGTTGGTGTGTTCTCTGGACTCGTATGTCTCGTGTCTGGATTGGAGAATCGAAATCATAAGCTAAGTTCAATATTATTGGCAGGCACATTTACACGTTGCAACACTTAGATCATCGGTGTAAACGTGCCGGATCTTCGATCGATCTTCGACGGAAATGAAAAACAATCAACGGAAGAGAGATTTACAACGACGATCCGAACTGAGTGAAAACAAATAACAATGTGTGTACACTTGTGGTGTGTGTGAGAGTTGTGATGTGTTTGCATCCGGCCCCCAGGACACTTCCCTCTGATCTCATCTTTAATTTAAGTGAAGATATATTTTTATACATATTTCAGAGATTATAACTGGTATCCTGTGAGCCGGATATAACTTATGTTGTTCATGGTGTTGTATTTTTTTTTTCGTTCAACGCTGCACGATTAACAAGTAGAATAGAATAGGTAGTAGTAGATACAATATAGTATTTTTAATTTTGGTTTTTTCAGTTTTTTTTTTTTTTTTGTTTCTTGTACGAGTAATACGGATATAGCTTATGGTTGGAAAATTGGAAAACTGCCTGCTGCGTGACTTACTCAGTGGCCTGAGCAAATGGTATTCCAATAAATGTGGGACTCAATGTTTCAGTGTACATTTCCATGCCAGTGCCGCGCAGGTAATCATTTGTCCAAGACTGCATGTCTGGCGACTAGGGGTTAAAGACACGTAATATAGAGACATATTTTTGATTTGATATATAGACGGCAGGAGGTACACCCCACATAACAGATATATTGCGCGCCTCCACCGGGGCGGAACAGTAGGGTACACTATGGTCTGCGGATCTGCAAATCGTTAATCTGGAAAAATATCTAACATCCGGCCTGCTCTCTCATTGGGCGCCAGTTAGTGTGCTTGTGTCTGGTATTTCGTTGGTATTTTTGGTTGGTGGGCCTTGTCTCTGGGGACAGCATCAGCATCCCGTCACTTACCGTCTTGAACGAACGCATCGCGAACAGGTTGGCCATCATGGTCGAGAATCCGGGCGCCAGGCAGCTCTGGGCGATGAAGCCCAGCTTCAGCTCAGCCAGGCAGATAACGTCGTCGCCCTGCTTCCAGTCCCACGATGGGATGTTCAGCAAGTACGCCTAAATACACAAGATATCAATGTATTTAAATCAATTGTATGCTGAAAATATATCATTAAATCGAGTATCGATAAATTATCGATAAGTAATAAATCACAGAATAGAACAATTATCCGAATTGTTTCCAGTATCAAGAAAAACTTTAATATGTCTCCAAGTATCACTTTATCGATATATTCGCGCCTAATATAATATCGATATATTAAATATGTAAAACATCTATTATGTGCAATATTTATTTTTAAACCTAAAAGATCCCCAGACATCGAAAATATTTCCCAAATTTATTTGTTTTTAATACTATTTACATTTTTGAGATTAGACTCAATTTTTAAAGTAATGTATTCAAATAAGTACAAAAATATTTTTAAATTCGATATGTAAGTTATCGATATTCATATCGAACTCGAGATAAGCCAACCTAGATCTCTTGCTCACTCACCTTATTGTGGTACTGCATCAGCTGGATGATGACTCGAATGTCGTCGCTGTAGTTCTTGATTGAGATTACTCTCATGATGTTGGCAGCATCTTCTGCGTCGGGATCTTGGCAATATTTGTTAGCTAGCACGAGGCAGGCGTCGGCTTCATGAACCTGTTTTCGGTTTCCCATCGGGATTGAGAGATTGATAATATATCGATTAGCAATGGATCTTAATGAGCAGCGTGGTTAGCTGGTTATGGTCAGACTATGTCTATGGGCATTTGATGTTTGTCTCATGTGAGTTAGTTTTGTTATGTTGAACTGTTCAAAGTAGTTTGTTATGGTTCAGTGATTGTTATTGTTACTGTTATTGTGAATATATATTGCAGAGGTGTCACGTATAGAGCATTGTCCACAATATAACAATTAGTAAGCGGTTTACACGCACATCGACTGGACAACTATGGTACGAGTATGAGTACTTAAAATGCCACATGTGAGTGTTTTGTTTGGTTTATCGATGGTTCCTGGTTCGATCTGGCTCGGATCGAGGCCAGGCCATATCTTGCATATACATTGCGTACGTAGTTGGGTTCTTTGGGGGTACTTTAAGGGAGTAGTAGTAGTATTCATTAGCAGGGCCCACTAGGGGCTGTTTGGGGGAGATAGTAAGCGGTTGTACAGTTGCTGGGTGGATGGGTGGGTTTGGTTGCTGGACACAGTCTTTCGGTTTCAACTCCAAACTAAGGACACATTAAGAAATCATAAGGCGAACGCTCGGTGCATTGCAATGGCTGTGGGCAGTGGGCTGTGGGCAGTGGTGTGTAGCGGCGGGGAGATCGGTGCACTTGGAAACAACTTAATTAAACACCAAAGCCCCGCAAAACTGAAGAGCAAACTTAAGTGGGCATTGGACAACGGATTAGCACTAGATACAAGCATCTTTATCCGATCAAAGACATGCAGTCGGCTTGCATGCAAAGGGTTCGATGTTTATCGCACTTTACAAGGACAAGCGATGGCATTAGCAAAGGCCGTTCAGAGGTGCCAGTTCAAAGGATATCGATTAAGCTGATATATATTTCTATACAGACTAAGACATGTACTTAGAGGCATACTGTACAATATATATTTAAGTTAACACGTATTTAGCTGAGCTGATTGTTATCATCCCTAAAAATTTAACCCTAATTTAATTTAAAATGGGAACATACACATAAATCACTAGTTTATCAAACGCTCAATTTAATTTTAAATGGTTCAAGTCCTTTGTACAGTTGTTTATCGATTTTCCAAATCTTTTAAAAGTCTAATTAATTTATTTTTATACCAAAATAGGTTTTTCTATGGAATTCTGACCCAAGAAAATTAATGTGAGTGAAACAAACATTTAAAACCGTCTCCAAGTACAAGGAAATATTTGTCAAAATAATTTTTCCCTCTAAAAAATATATATAACATTTAATGAGAGATTTTATGACAATGCAAATTAATTGAAATTATTTTACATCTCTTCAGAATTTAGAAGTTCCGACATTATTTTAAATAAATACCTACAGTTTTAAAATCTCTTTAAAATGTGTCTCAAAAGTATGCAATAAAATTTGTCAGGTATCAAATTCAATGTAAATAATTTTTTTTAACAATGTAATTTTTTGTCGCATAGTTTTGGGAACCTTTTTAAAGGGTTTCAGAAACCTAGTAAAAATGTAAAAACATTTTTAGGAATCTCCGTTAAAGCTCTTCATTATTATTATTAATATATATATATATTTTTTTATGTACGTAATATTTGCCAAATATTTAGTAATCCAAACTATACAGTTAACAATTAACTTAACAATTACAGTAACATACTTAGCACATACATAAAGAAGAAATTACATTTACTTTAATGGTTGTAAGTAATGCAGCCTAAAATAAGGATAAATCAAAAGGATTCGATTCGGTTTTAACACAACAATGTCAACAGCAATTTACGGTGTTCGTGTGTGTACTGTAAGGATTTATTTTTTGGTTTTTGTTTACTTGCTATTCACAGTTTGTTTATTTGTGTAAATTTTGGTATAGTTTGGTTTATGTTCAGGTGCTGTGGGCCAAGGGAAACACGTACTAATGAACGCTGTGTGATGCTGTTGCTGTTGACCAAACTAAAACCAGAAAATGCATTACGTATACGTATAACACGGATATCTCTTGTTCAGTACATGTAGATAGTACACAGACACACACGTATGGGGGTATATATTAATAGGCGGGTTGTAATTACAGTTGAGCGTTCGTTACATAAATAAGTAATAGGGGTACGTAAGAGGTAGTAAGTAGTAGTAGTTGTACGCTTATTCTGGGGTTCGGTTAATACATAATGGAAACAAAAGCGCACACAGGTCGAGACGAAAGTACACTGAACGGAATAGGGTAAATGAACGGTAAGGAACGAAAGGCAAACGAACATATAGAACAGATATGGAACGGATAAAATGAAAATACATTTTTGTTTTACCTTAACCCTCTGCAGATCGATCGGATTCATAATGGTTCCTTGGAAGAACTCCACGGTGGTAAAATGACGTTTGAACAAACCCTCAAGTTCCAAATCGGGTGGTTTTCTTTATTAATTTTTAATTGATTTGATTTATTTTTTTTTCGGTTGTTTTTTGTGGGGAAATAATACAAAGTTTTTAGAGTTTTCAATGATTCCAATGTACACACGGAGGAGATTGGATTGTATTCAAAGAAACAGAAGAATATCGTTGCATGTGTGTGGGTTTTGTGGGCGTGTTTTTTTATCGAAACACAACAAACAATATACAGATATTTATATATAGTATATATGTGGTTATTGTGCGATTTTCGGAGTCCGCAAATATGCAAATGAAAAAGAAGAGAAACAAACAATGCAGACAGATTTGTCGGTAAAGAAAGTCTTCAAGCCGAAGGTGCAACAAAAATCGTGATTCATTAAAACTAAACTATAAAACGGAAATAAATCGTATTCTCCTTACTTATATCATATAGTACGTCTAAGCTCTAGACAAGGAACTCTGCTTAAATAACTAATTAACATTACTTAACTAGGCTCTCAAGGCTCAAAGAACTCTATGGGAGAATATAAAAATGTCACGAGTATATTACAGGGGGATTATTTTGAATTTACTTTAGGTTTCTACGATTTAAAAAATATAGAAAATATAGGTAATAAAATGTGAGATATTTGTAGCTTAATGTAGGTAAGCTTTAGCTCGGTTCGAATTAAAAGGAATTATATATGGTATACTGAAAAAAATTGAAACTGGAAAAAAATTTAGCTAAGTAGGTCATTCCATTATTAAGCGGGGAAAAAGTACGTTAAGCAAAAACGAAAGAAGGTTAACCGAATAAATAATCTTAAGAAGTGAAACTAAGGTCTATCTAAAATTTTTAATAACATCATTTATCACGTGGCTCTAAGAGGAAATTTAAAGAAAATTCCTTCTTCTCTTCGAAAGCCTCGTCAGCAGCAACCGGAAACCATTATTCATAATGCTATCATAATAAAGCTATAAAATTGCAATAAAAATAAACATAATTGAATTGTTCAAGTTCAAAGTGAGAGAGAGAGAGAGAGAGAGAGAGAGCATATATAGAATATATGGAGGAAGGGGGGAGTGTCTTGACTTGATTTCGGATTTTTGATTGCTGTGAGAGAGATCAGCAGCGAATACAAGAGTAGTTTTCCTAGTTTCCTTCGAATAAGGAGGGCAGACAGAGTGAAGTTGCATCCAAGCGGCAGGACTGTCATGGCCACGGTCACAAAAACATTCACAAAGTATGAGTATGTTTCATTAATGTTCTTTCCTCTATTGTTTTCTATGGTATTTTATGGCTTTAGCTGTTGCTGTGGTTGTTGCTGGGACACCTGGGTTCAATCGTTTATCGTTACTTCTGCGTGTCTTCGTGTTTTGCTCACTGGTCTGTAGGTGTGTATTTTTGTTTGTTCAGTGTCTGTGGGTGTGTCTGTGTCTGAGAGGGTGTGTGTGTGATGTTTGGCGTGTTTTCGGTGTGTTTGGTGTGTGCTCTTGGTGTGTGTTTGTGTACCTTGACTCGCTCCAGGTCGACTGCGTTCATCATAGTGCCCTGAAAAAAGGCCACTGTGGTATAGTGACGCTTCAGCAGTCCCTCTAGCTCCAGGTCAGGCTCTTTGCTATTTTGGTTTACATTACATTACATGATATGGCATTTATATATATATATATTTAGTTGTAATTAATAATTAGTCAATGCAGTCAAATCAAAAAAGGGCTTGTTCAAAATAAACAAAATCAATCGATTTCCACTGTCTGTGTCTTCGCTAATCGCTAGATTAATGCAAATACTTAAAATAGTGCCTTGATCTAACTTAACTGGTTCGGAATTTTAGTCCCAACTAAGGAGCTAGTGGCCAGCAGCTGCCAAAAAAGTTAAATACCTATTTCTCGACTAAATACTGTACCAAATGTATTAAATATTATGAAGAAACCTTATAAAAATAAAATAATTTATAAATTTTAGAACAATGTTAACAGATAGTCTCTTGTTTTAAGATTTACTATTAATTTAGATCTCAAACTATTTTAAATTTTATTTACACGATATATATTTTATTGCAAATTCGTATGAAAAATTCATTGCCTACTTGTCGGCGCAGCTGCTGACCACAAACCCTTCATCTGCTGGGATCTGCTTAGGTACTGGTCTATTGTTTGTTCTCTTTGCTGATTTTTAATCAAAACTCAATCGAAAATACATTTATGAAACGATAATTTCAACTTAACAACGACACAACAAATTAGCAAATACGGTTGTAATTAGGTTTATTCTTCTGCTTAATTTGTTTGTAATTTGTAATTGAGCATTTGATGGACTTACCGATGGAGAAAGACCACTTCGACATCGACATCCTCCCGATCTTCGTGGAGAAAGTCCTTCAGGAAATGCGACACGGACTCGTACGTTATGTGACCGCATACCACAATATGTCTGTTTCAGGTTCGAGTTCAAGTTCGGGATCGAGGTGTTGTTGGTGTTTTGGGAGAGATATAAATAGATTAGTTCCGCAGAAGTGGCTTCGGCTTAAACGATTAATGCAACAATTTGGCTTAAATCTAGTGTGGAATATGCTGAAGCTCTATACATGTGTGTGGCATATGTGAGAGTGTATGAAATGAAGTGTATTAGTGTGCGATTAAAGCGATTAAGGCATAGGTCCCTGGCCGAGAAAATTTCATTTAATTCAAATATTAAATTAAATTAAATGAAGCTTCTCAGGCCTTTTATTCAAAGCTCTCAGATTTAATCACATTTCATGAATCTGAACCTGAATCGGAGTCTATATAATACATATTTGCGGTGTCAGTGTGTCGGTGTTAGTGTTACTTAATGTGTGTGTTAGAGTGCCTTGAATGGGGGTGTTCGAATGAGTGCATGTCGTTGGGTGAGGTTATAGATACGAGTATATTCATTGTTGTTTTTCGTTTTCTGTATATTTCTTTATATAGATTTAGGCTTTGATCTGTTTGTATTATTTATCAACTGCTCGTCGTTGCCTTGTTATGGTTATCTTTATGGCTTGTCAGTATTATTTGGTGGTAAAGTATAATTACTTTTTGCATTTTCTTAGAAAACAAACATTTATCAAAATTATACAAAATACACGAACTCATAATGTCAACTTAAAAACTCAAATGATAAATGCAAAATGCATGAATTTAGTCTGCTACCCCAGGGGCTTGTACATAAAAATCAATTATTAATTAATGGCAATAAATTAAGAGTCACAAAATGAGGAACTGGTTGGATTCTGGACTCTTCAGTCCGCCAATATCCATGTGAAAATGATAAAGTTTGTAAATTCTAGTAAAGGCTTAGCTACGCACATCAGTTTGTTTTTATTTTTTGGTTGTAATCAACTTACATGCATCAAGTAAAGCATCAAAAGTAGTCAGCAACTGGCCAACGCATTTGTTTTCTATTTACACATTTGTATGATACACTACGCTCATTCCATATACTATATAAAATATATATTTATTTACTTCTACAGGTGCTAGGTTTTGTATACAATAGGTTGGGTTATTGGGCTGGGTATTTACTGTAGTCACAGTCATGCAATCAGGCAGTCAGGCAAACCGGCAGGCATTCTTCCCAAAAATACCTAATAAATATATGGTTGGTGGTTGTGGTGTTCAGTGCCACTACACATACATACTGCTACTGTTCAGTGTGTGTGTGTGTATATGGTGTGTGTGTGGGTGTGAGACATAGTGGATCTATTTCGTATAGAGACGCCTGAAGGTGTCTAGGTACTCAGTCGAAGGCAGTCAAAGTATAAAATCAAACAAAACTCCTCCGAATGGAGGAAAAAATAGAGTACAATTACAAAGAAGAGTCCTTTTCGGCTAAAGTCCTTGGAGAATACTTGAAGTATAGTCAGTGGATTGTCTAAACATTAAATTAAAAGATAAATCCTAATACATATTGTTGCGTCCTATGGAAAATGTGTTTACTGATATCGTGTTAGTGTTTTGTTTCTGTTGATCAAATCCGGATGCAGGGCTATACAAGTACAAAAAGGGTGCTCGACTTCTACAGGTCGCTAAAAAAGTATAAAGAAGAACTTCAATTTGCATTTAACGAACAAACAAACGAAATAAATGCTCTACATTCGATTAGTTCTTGTGTCGCTGGATTTTTTTTCGTATCATTGCTGCAGCTAAAGGAACGAATGGTGACTTTTGGATTGAAAAATTCATTTTTTTTTGTATTATTTTCTGGAAATGATATAAACAAAGTGAAGAGGTTGAACATTTTGATGCCTGGCCACGCATTTTGATCGTTACATTTTCTTGCAGACTTGCTGCTGCTCAACATGAATCAGAAAGTATAAGAATAATTTCAATGTTTGTTCTTCAGATGCGCCAAAAACTATCATCTCGGAAATGTGCAATGAGTGGTGAGTAGTGGTATTCGAGGAAATCAAATCACAAAAAAATAACTATGGATAGGAGAGAGATCTTGAAAGAGAAACAGCGAGATAGAGAGACAGTCAGGATATATGTAGGGCTCGGAAACGGATGCGGTTACGGTTTCGGTTACGGTTGCAGTTTTCGGATTGTATTCTAAGGACTCTCTCCTGATCAGTATTCCCTAAGCTGGAGACAGCAGAGTGGTGTGGTGTGCTTGGAGGGGCCACGTATCGAGTCAAATCAAATCAAACAACGATGCAGGTCACCTCAGTTTTAATTTTTTTTGTTGGTTCCTACCTGATCCGAATAGGTGAGCAAAGGTATATATAGTAGAGCGCATCCATACACAACACTGGGCTACGACAGTGGACAGTGGAGTGGAGTGTGTTCACACTGTAGGTTATGCTTGGTTATATCTTTATATTGGTTGATCATACCGTTGTATTCGAATGTTTCACAAGGAAGAGGAAAGTCGAAATCATAACAGAAGTAAGTATATATGTTGGTGTGAAGTGTTCATAGATAGCATAAGGTATATAGGGTTGTAAGTGTAAAAGTTGTCCAACAACTACAACACGCAGAGTAGCGAGCGGATCGATATAACTGATTGAAGGTTTTGAAGAGAGAGAGAAAGATATACAGAGTAAGAGTAAAATATGTTGGGAAGATACATGAGTTTTATTGATTGATTGATTGATAAGTTGTTATTGAATTGCTTTACACACACATCGATGGTTCCGTTGCTCAGATGACAGCTGCTCTTGCCCTTTTGTGGTCTCTAATATTGTACATTTTCTAGCCAAAAATATATATATGAAGCAAATTGAAGTCTTCCGTGAGAGTGGCATTGGTATTTACAAATTGCTGTCTGTACTTGGAAAGAAAAGTTCTATGGAGACTTCGAGATCGATTTCAACGAGTTTGAGGTCGAGTTCGAGTTCTCCTTGTCGAGTTAATTATTAATGTGTGTGTGTACATTTTTAATATGGATTCTAACATTTACGTATACAATCGATCGGATATTATTGATATTATTATTATTGTATTTAGTATTTAGGATTTAGTATTTAGTATGCAATATTATCGTTCGTTTAAAATGGATATACAGTTACGACTTCGATATCAAGGACTATATAGACAATTACGATAATGTAACACAATAATAAACACCAATCACTGATCCACTTCAAGGGCTAATACAAATGCAAAACGAGGCTAGGATGATATGGCATACAGAAAAGAGACAAAACTTAAGAGCAATACGCAATACGCATGTTGAATTTTGGTTTATGCCAATCATCAGCTCTTCTGATCTGACTTCACACTCGACCTGCAAATTACACGTAACCAATTCGTTTCTAGGTGAACCAAAAAAAGAAATCAAGAATCCAAAAAAAATCGAACACGATTAAGCCGCGTTTTCTCAAGGAACTGAAGAACTCAAGAGTGAAACTGAAGTAGAAGACGAACGTGCAAATCAAACCATAAGATAGGTTAAGGGAGCTAAAGAATTTAGGTTCAAGATCAAGATCAGGATGGTACGAGTACGATATAGAGAGAGTAGAAAGTAGCAGAGAAGAGTAAGTTGATAATTTTGGCGTTCAAATTCAGGATGTAGTAGTATGGAAACTCACAACAAGATAGCATTTGGTAGTTAAGAGTACGCACATGATATAGTAGATACACTCAGAACAGTATTTTAAGTACGAAACAATTGATTTTTTGTATGTGGTACGGTATACGGTACGGTTCTCAAATACGATACGAGTATCTGCAAAATGCCAATTGAAAGGAAACTAAAAAAGAACGTCGAAAAAAACTGGCGCAAATCAAAACGCAAATCGATGGGCTCAACGTAAACGTAATGAAAAACTAATGTTATATAATACGCAATACGTCATTATCGACTTCCTGGGGGCGAGGCTGAAACGATATATCTTACGTCTTACGTCTTACGTCTGGGGGTATCACGTACTGGAACTACGTAGACACACATGTACGTCTAGGTCGAAACGAAAAGGAAAACCAAACTGAAAGGCAACGAACACAAAATGAGTTTGCTCGAGAACTAAAACATATACACTTTTTGTTGTTGTTGGTTTTTCGTATTTTTTTCCTCATGATTTGCAATATGAGGATTTTAGTTAAATTTTCTTGTTGATTTTTGATTTTCTCTTTTTTCTTGGCAATTGTTGTGTGTGTGTTGCTGTTGCTGTTTCTGTTACTGTGTGTTGTTGTGGCGGATGTTTGATCGATTAAATGTTTGGAATTTGGGCTGGGTGGCTGATTGATTGATTGGTTGATTGATTGATGGCCTGGATAGTTGAAATGTACAAATGTGGTGTTGTTGTCACAGCCAGAGCATCCTTGGCGTTCCCACAGGGCGTATGAGTAATAAATGTATCGCTGACAATGATTATTGTGATTGGTAGGTTCTTGGTTGGTTGTTTGGGTTTTTGGGCTTAGGTTTTCCGGTGGCCATGTTTTTCGTGGCTTTGTGTGAATGGCTCGTGTTAGGCTGATGAGTGAGAGTGTATCTCTAGTGTTGAGAATCAAAATCAAATTTCCGGCTACTCCTCCACACTCGGAATAAAAACGTTTGGCATGAATGGAAGCGCAAACAAAAAGTAAATTCTGTAAATTTCAGGGTTGACTGCTTTTTAAGCAGAAATTTCATTTTGATTTGGTGTTTATTTTGGTAACATAAATACTCGTTGTTGGTTAGTTTTTGAACTTTAGGTTTGTAGTTTTTGGTTTTGGCTTAAACAATATGATTGGTTTATTATTTTTGTGGTAAGTAAGTAGTCTTATTGTAGTTGTTGTTGTTTTTGTAGTATTTTTATATAATTTAATTGGTTTAATCAGCTTATTGATTAATTGTTTGGATTGATTGTTTGTTTTGATTGAAAGAAAATTTGGTTTGTCTCACCTTCGCCCTTTTTCATTTTTTAATGTGCCCCCATATTTGGCTCTTGTTCCAATCAAGTCTATAATCTCAGGTATACAACTTGCAAAAATCGCCTGTTTACAGTATGAAAGATAATGATGACAGTGAAGTATTTTTGTTCTATTTTTCGTTTTGGATTGTTGTTGTTAAACTTAAATAAAAAGCATTACACAAATTTCGTATGACACACATAGAGTAAGAGAGAGAGAAAGAGAGTAAGAGACACGAAGGATCAACAGAGAGGGGCACACAGATGGGGAGAGAAAAAGAGAGATGAGGGGTGGGGACAACAGACTCGAAGAAGGACCCCTAAAAGCATCGGATCTGAATCCCCGATGGCCGATGGCCGATGGCCGATCACTGATGACACTCTTGTGTTGGCTGTGGCTTCTTTCGACCAGACCAGGACGCTCTATAATAAGTATGTCTATTCGGAATCACCTTGGACCGTTGTCAAACAAGAAAAAAACAAAACATAAAAAGGAACACAGTAAATGAGATCAAATAAAGTAGAAGGAATGTAACATATTATCTTATTATCTTCATAAATCGATAAACCGCTTCAACAGTTTGCAGCTAAGTTCTTATGGCTCTAATGGTTTCTTGGGGTTATGTGTTGTGTGGTTAGGTAACGAGTTAACACATACAGATATCAACAAATTCAAACTATATAGTGTGTGTGTGTGTGGATAAACTTAACCCTAGTACAGTGGTGGTAGTTCGGTGCCAAGTACACACGCACACACATCGACAGGAAGTCGGCTATCGACTTCCGCTTCTCAACTTTTATCAGTGCCTCAATAATCTACACTACCAAAATCGAGGTGTGTGTGCTCGTTCATCTAGGAAACTAAGCTAAACCGCACGTGTAATGTGTGTGTGTGTTTCGGGGGTGGGATTCGGTTCGGTTTTGGTTTCGGTTTCGGTTTTTGTTCGGTACTGGGTAGAGTAACGAGTAACGAGTAACGAGTACAAATAATGTGAAGACATGATGCTGATACTGAATACGATATTACGGGATACTGCAAATCTTTACTGATCACAAGTATACAAATATCAATGCTCCTCTAAGTGATGATCATCGTAAAAACATATTTCAGCGCTCGATGGCGCCGGTTTCGTACTGCAAGTTGAAGTTTCGTACTTTCAAGTTTTAGTTTTAGTTTTTTAGTAGTTTTTTTTTTTCTATGCGTGGCTGCGGCATACAAAGTGGGTGCAAGCAAATTAACGACTTTGAAATAGAGATGATTAGTTTGATTAGGTAAGGGGGTAAAGTGTGGAATTAGTTTCGTATTGGTATGGTAAGTAATTACAAGTAAATTCGATATAGTATGTTGAATAAATTGAAATTGCAAAAATCGTAACTACTGCAACTTTATTTATGTATGTATCGCATATAGAAACAATTGGAAAATGAAACCAAACAATATGGAAAATTGTATATCCGGAAATCAAGACTCTATATGGGTAAGAACCAAAGCGGCAAATGGGTGTAAGTGTAAGTGTGTTTCAAACGGAAAATTAAGAAAATGTTGAAAATGTACAAACAAACAACTCAACGATAATGCATTTCGGTAACTCAGGGGGAGAAGCCATTAAAAGAATATACGAACAAGTTCATACATATATGTAAATTGGTTCAGCGCTAGTTTTGGAGCTTCAACAGTTCGAACTCAAAAAATCAATGACGCAGCTGAAGTTGCATAAAAACACGCAAATAGTGGCTCTGGTCTAGGTACGGTAATAATCAAAAATCAAATAAGAAACGGTAACGGAAACAAAAGACGAACTCAACTCAAAAATTACACACTTCAAATACAGCGGCGAGTCTCTAGCTCTGTTTAAGTTTCGATCTCGTTGACTGACGACTGGCTGAGGAGGGGAACACCTTCTTCAAATACTTCTGTAAATTGTCTTCTCCAAAATATATATTCTATATTTATTGTGTCGGGTGGTGATCGTATTACTGAGAGTGTATAGCTTCGTTTGTCTGTCAGAATTAAAATGTGCATGCTTCAACAGATGAGGAAACCCCTCGAGACAGAGAGAGTTCTTGTTAGTCTCCGTTAAAAAGATACATTTAAGGCCCACAGATTCCAAAGCAACCGCAACAGAACGAGTAAGTAAATAAAAATCATCGCATCTCTGTTCGTTTCTCTTACTAAAAAATGTTTGAAGCAATTAATGGTTTGAACAATTTATCTCTCTATCTAAAAACAAGCCTAGTGAAAACGCACGCAAAAATGAAGCAATATTGTTGTTGTAGACAATGAGTGTAGAGTGTGTGTGAATAACAACAACGAGAATTACAGAAGGATTTGACAAGTAAATTACATTATAATAATATATATTCTCCTCTGCGGAATCATTTCATGACGATCGTTCATTTTTTGTGTAATTCTTGCAATTATTCTTTTATGTGTTTCCTTTTTTTTTTTTTTGATTAACTAAATACAGACACATGCCGCCAAGAAACCAATGCCTTCAAGTCCTAATTATTTTCATTTTTAATTTTTCGAGATTTCTTTTAGCTTAGCTTTTTATGAAAATAACAAAACAAAGTAAAATATTTTTGAATACTTTTATAAACCCTGGTTTTTGACAGAGTTTTGGCATTATTTTTATGCAATTCCAGGTGACGCCGAAAAAATGTTCAAGAATAAAAGGTGGAAAATAATAAAAACGAAAGAGAAAATAAAACAAAAAACTTAAGCTGTTCGTTGACTGAAGTTTAGTAGTAAAGAAAACTTGGGTAATACGAAGAGAATTCAAGATTCTTCGATTGCTGCGATTGCGGTGTATTTTTTATTTTTTTTTTTGTATTTGTTTGCTTTTATAATCATTTCATGTTTATCTTGATATTTGTTGTGTTGTATATAGGTTTTTGATCTTATATATTTTTCTCTTAGCGGTACAGCCAGCAACGTGTTCGTGTACCTTTTTCTAGGATCCTTGCTATATGTTCCACCATATTTGCTTCTTTGGGCAGCCAGTTCAGTGATTTCTGGTATCCAACTAGCGAAAACGGCCTAAATTCAACAACACACATACACATTTAGATTGATTGAGAGGTGCCAAAGAGGATTCAGTTCGGTTTTTTCAGTATTTCTGTATTGGTTTGCTTTTATTATTTTTTTCTGTTGTTGAGCTAACAAAGTTATGCTGTGTGTGTGTTTTCGGGTGTGTGTGTTTTTTTTTTTTTTTTAAAGAAATGGACAAAAATTATTATGCGTACAATTGTTGAATAACAAAATCAACGACGACGTTGACAAATCTCTGACGACGAAGAACAGTGCAGAGTGGAGACCGCTCAACCCGCAATCGTACTCACACTCGCTCGAATCAGTCACTCGATCGCACTCGCTCCTTATTTACACGGACACTCACTCGACATTCTCGTTACGGCACTCGCTCACTCGCTCGTCCACACACACAGATACTTTACGGCTAGTTGTACATTACTTTACACAATCGCTTTGCCAATATGTAGTTCGCATTATGTCAACGGCATCTATTTACTGTACTCTTACTTGATACATCTAATAATTTACATTTGTAGTTTACAATACACGACAGTGCTGGGGCCTAGACAGAGACAGGTTTTACGGAGCAAGATTCGGCCTTGAGAACTCACCCGGAAGTCATAGTGCGCTAGTTTATTTACGCTATGAAGAATACCGTACTTTGTACAATCCTATGTTACTATGCATTTAAGGGGGTAAGTTTGGTAGTTGGCTTTTGCTGATTCTTCGGATTCAATATGTTGAAAGAGTGATGGAAAGCACAACTTCGGTCTCCGCCGAATTTTCAAGGCCATTTCCCTTTAGTCTTAGCTCTTAAATTAAAAGAGTTGTATCCGGGGAAACCCCTTCTGGGTGAACGTTGTCTTAGTTATGTATATATAGATGGATCAGCGAGACTGACAAATGTGTTTTAAATTTAATAGGAATAAAAAGGGAATTATGAATCGAAAAATACACTTTGCAAAATATGTGGCTTGAGTTTGCTCTCTTGAAAAAATACAAAATATTGTTATGACTTTAGATAAAATAATTGAAGTATTTTTTTTTTCAATGCGTGACCGATGCTATTTTGGGGGACACGTGTGTTTGTTAATGTTTTTAAGTGGGGCTCGGGGGCTCTATAAGTCTGTGTGGGATGTGTCGTTACAACAATGCGCCTAAATAGTTTGCACAAATGCTTTAAGATATCGAAATAAATATATATGAACCTTGAACTATTGCAAATTGATAAACGCATATCTGGTATCATAACTCTGGTGTTAATACGAAACGTTTAAAGCATGGCAAAGTATAAAGAGTTAAACGATAATAAAATATATCTTGAGTCCGAACGTGTATTCTGGAGTCAAAACTCAAATTCAAAAGTAAAATGAGCGAAAAATGTGAACTCACGCTTGCCTACTTAGTTATTTATATAATAGACATGGCCAAGTTCAATAAAAATGTTAAACGAAACGAAATAAATCAGGGAAAACAACGCAAGTATCACAGAAAATAAACAAATTAAACTGGAAAAACCTAAGAGAATGGAACATTAAAATGTTTAATGACTGGAACAAACAGATCAATGTGTGTTCGAATCTTCTGGGTTGTCTCTCAGACAAAAAAAAAACAGACAAAAGGAATATTAAACTTAGGAAATAAACAAAGTACAAAATCGTTGTGATAAAATTGTACTTTACTTTTATTACTTGCTTGATGATTTATCAAATGTCATATCTGTTTTGGTTTTTTCGTTTTTTGTTTTGCAAATACTTATTTATCAAGGAACAAAATAGTTAAAAAACGGACGACTTAAGAGTCGGCTGAACTACTTTTTGATGCGGGTAAGTCAACTGTATATATGCGAGTCATAGAGATACAATGAAATTAGGGAAACAAAGTGAAAGGGTAACAGACTAATTATCGACTTTTAATATTATATTTTAATTCATCTAATTGGAACTTCTGATTACCCTATAAGGGTCCAAGATACTCGAATACTAAGTTTATGTGTGTTCTTTACAAAGGTTTTCTTTTGTAGTCCAAGTAAAGCCTAACTCTCTTAGGGATAATAGTCCTGAACAAATAGTAGTTCCTCTGACTAGACTGACTATGCTCGTTGGTATTTTATGTATATGTTTCATAGTTATACTTTTAAGTTTATTGCAATTTATAACTTTTTGTGGATTATTTTTTAAGAATGTAGCTTGGTGTTTTTCACATCAAATGCGGTTATAATGTTTTTTATTTTTTTGGGTTTATTATGGATTTGTATAGACTACCTCTTTCCGTGTTCTCTTTTCAGTTCACCGCCATACTTATTGCCACTACCGACGAGTTCAATTATCTCCGGTATACTGCTGGCAAACATTGCCTAAAATATTCCATCATACACGAAATTAACACAAAAATCAATTCAGCAAAAATATATGTACGGGCTTAGAGAGATATAAGAGGTGATTGTGTCTTAGGCTTAGTCTAGTTTGTTAGCATTATGTATCGATATTACTTGCGGTTATAAAAAAAAATACTCTTTAATGGGTACGAAGTCAGGCCAGGACATTCACACCCAAAAGGATAGCTAAACCTAAAGCGTTTCTGGTTCGGTCCATCGGATTGATTATATAAAAATGCGGCAGCCAGCATTAAAGCATGCAGAACATTAACTCTGGATATAGTACGAGTATATATAGTTATAGGCTCTCCTGGTCTATACCGAAATATCCCTGCTCGGGGCCCTGACTCTTGGCTGTGTGTGTCGTGGGTATTTATGGTGTTCTGTGTTCTACAATCTTCCATTACAAAAACCAAAGCAAATCGAAAGTTTCAAACTGAAAAGTGAAGTAAGGTAACTGCATGCATAAGAATCGAGATTATGGGCTGCGTGAACGGATGAATCGAGTGCCTCAGGCTGCTGACGACACTCGTGTATATATAGTTATAGTATCGCATCTGGCGGATATCGCGTGGATATATGCCTCTGTGGATGTGTGTGTTTTTGGGGTAGAAGGTAAAAGGTAAAAGGAGTAAAGAAAACGCGTTAAGCTCGGGTGATGAGTTAAGCTAACGAAACTTTTGGGAGGATAAACGCAAATACGAAACGCGGCCGCAAGGCCTCAAATAAAGTAGTTCCATAATTCAAAACTTGTGCAGCGGTATTAAGTCGTTCTATGTATTTACATAAACGTGGGCATGTACATAGTAGAAATGCAATTAACAAATGTATTTTGAGTATTAATTGTTACTATTGTTACGTAAGAGAGACAGAGAGGTCAAGGGGCAACAGGGTCAACGCATGGTTACTCTAAAATGTTACGTCTAAAAGAGAGTTCGAATTCAGTATCGAGTATTGAGTATATAGAGTATACTATCGGCTAGTACTGGTATCGCTCTGGCTACTCAACTATATTTCTGAGCACAACTGTACTTGTACTGGTACTGGTACTGTACTGTACTTGGACTAGTAAGTAGATAAGGCGGCAAGGCAACCAAAACTTAAATCATTCACACACTTTTCAGCACCTCAGCACTTGCAACCCCGCTGTGGCTTGGCCTAAACTCAATGGGCGTCGAGGCGGACAGAGATGGAGAGAGAGAGAAACATTGGCTACATCTGTATAATATATATATAGTAGGTAACTAAAAGAAGGCTAAGATTTATGTGTATTTCTTTTTTCTCTTTCTTTTTTTGGGGTTTATTTTGTTTAATTAATTTGTGGGTTGCACGGGCGTTGCGAACTTACCAAGCCGACGAGCAGAAAGAACACGAGAAATGTTCTTCCCAGGACAGTCTCACAGTAAACGTCACCATATCCTACCGTTGACATGGTCACAATTAGGAAATAGACACAGGTCCAATACGATAAACGATGAGCATTATTAAAATCCAGCGGATCGCCAGAGTTCTCCAGCTAAATTTTAAGTAAATGCAAATGCAATTTTATCAGTCGCCTCAGCGATCGTATCATCTTCTGTTGGACACTCCATAGACACATTCTCGCACATATATATATGAATATATACAGATATATATGCACAGATATCGTGAGGGGGCCTCAGGCGTGCCCGCTGGCGGGCTCAGTGGCAGCATGCAACGCGGCGTATGCGTAATATTCGGGACTGGCTCTCTTGCTCGCGCTGCAAACCTGCCACAGAGCCAAGCAGCACCCAAGCAGGCATACCCGATCCCGAGTAGTGTGTGTGTAGGGTGTGTTTGAGTAGTGTGTGTGTTTCTACATACCAGATGTATAATGCCCGCTGCTGTTAACCACACGGATATAAAAATTGATACTAGTTGAGCCAAGCGTATGGAGCTCGATGTTTTTAGTACGTTTAAATATTGTAAAATATCTGGAACAGTCATGAGACGTAGCGCTCGAAGAAATCGAAGACCTGTTCACGATAATACACACTGTATGTTATCAAAGGCATACACGTCGATGTCTAATGTAGAGTAAGGCACATTGCATGCATACAAATCGATCAGGACTCTTGGTTCGTTGTCTTTATATGGGTGAAAGGCATATTAATAGTGTTCAACTGTGTAAGTGTGTGTGTGTGTGCGGGAAGGGGGGGATAGGGAAACTGAATTATCTGATTGCATTCCAATCATTGGATCAACACCGATTTGTATGCATATAGTTGCAATTTTTGGAATTTAATAGTTTTATGGGGATAATTTAATAGGGATTTGTTTCGCTTACCGATCCATGTTCGATCTAAATATATTGATACGAAGGACGGGGGTATTGTAAAATAATCTACAAAACTGTACATTTCTAACATAAACCAAAGCTTATCGGACGCCGCTATGAACTGTAAGGAGATTGTCAGATTGAAAGAACGAAAAGAAAAACGAAAGATTGTTTAAGAATTTTCATGTGCAAACCATAAATATCATCGCTCCAACTCCAATTGATTCAAATAATTGTTAAATCAACTCAGTGTGTGCGTCTGTCTGTCTCTGGCAGTGTGCAACTTACTCGTATAAAAAAGTAAACCATAAAAAATATATTGAATGCGAGATCGATCTGTTGAGTAATGTTATTACTCCACTTTTGGCATCTTTCGACTTCTTCGCTAGATGCATCAACAAAGTATATAATGAGGGATGCGATGCTGAGTATAAATACGAGTACGACCTGTGAAATAAATAGAAGGTATAATTTTTGAATTGGTTTGAATTTTTAAAGAATTACAGAGTATGATAAAATGTGATATATCTAAATTTATAAACTTAAGCCTATTTAATTCTCAGGATAGTGAAATGGAAAATAAATGTGGGTTGTGTTTGCCTTAAGGTGCAAGTATATCCAAGAAGTTAGCCTAAACATGATTCCTTTATACATGACGAGTAAGGGCGTCGAGTAAAGACGTCGAATAAAGGCGACGAGTAAAGACGACGAGTAAGGACGCTGAGGATGAGAATACAACGAGTTATGACGACGAGTAAAGTCGAATAGTAAAGACGACAAGCTAAGACGAAGAATAAAGATGACGAGTAAGGTCGGTTGGTAAATATGACGAGTAAAAACAACAAGAGAAGATAACGAAAAAGAAAATCAGCAAAGCGAAACTTATTTTAATGCTTTCCTTGTCTACCAATTAAAAAGTATCCTGAGTAAGTAAATCTGAGGGAAAATACTAGTTTATAAGTAAAACTGGCTCACAGAATTCAACTAAACAAAGAGCCATTTTAATTTTTTTCTTACACTTGAAAATGTGGCCCCAAATATACCCCTTATTGATTATTTCCTCCATTTAAAATTCATGAAATATGTACTCAAAATGTAGCAGCCAGTTATTATGTTTAAAGGCCGCGTTAAGTTCATTTCGTGACTCATAAATTCATTGGCTATTATGAAATAAACCCATGAACAATACACACAAGAGCCACCCAATCGGAGCAGCTGCTACAATTCAATTCCATAAATCACGGCCTTGTCAGATGACAACCACATTCGAACGCTCCATTGAACTCGCAGCCTCCCATTCCCACACCCGAAAAAGAAAGGGAAATAAATTGGAAAAAGGAAAAGGCCGCCGCCAGCAGGAGAAAGGATAATCGGAAATTGTCCCTGCGACACAGAAAGAGAGAAAGGAAGAGAGATAGACTGAGGAAACCGCAGTAATGTGCATTTTTAATTGCACACTTTGGCAGAGACCACGGTCCCCGGACTCCGGATTCGAACTCGGACCCGAAGCTGGACTCTTGCCACGGATCATTTGCCTCATCCGGACGGAAAACACGCGGCTGCTGGGCAATTAGTCGAGGTGCCCCGTTGATAAATCTGCGGCAGTCATGAAAGTTTTACAAGGTAATTTTGGATACGACCGACCGGCCATTGAAATGCAACCGCTGGGGGTGCGAGGACGAGGATCCTGGGTGGCGACCTGCTTAAATGTCAGGGCTGGTTGCCAACAAACAACAATATGATGGCGGCCAATCGAGGTAATTCAACTTCAGCCGGCTGCACTTTGCGTAAGGTCTGTAACAGTTGTGGTTAGAATATTACAAATTATCAAGAAAAATACATATTTTATTGTTTACGCTTAATATAAAGAATTTACTTCTAGTTAAAGTCGGTTTTTAATATATATTTATATTATAAAAATGATTAATTCAACTTGGCGAAAATCTTTGCCGCAGAAAACAGAGATTTTTATTTAAAGAAAACGAAAGCAAGAAATAAATGTATTCGTATTTGATTCTCAAAGGAGTTTTCCTATTGGACATATTCTTTAACTTAGTTAAGCTTTAATGATTTTGGAAACTAATATATGCCTTCTATATTTTTTTACAGCTGAAAACGTGCTCTAATTATGCCTATACATCATTAATATTTACCATTTTAGCAATGCCTATTATTGCTATTATTTTGCACCCAACTGTATTTAAATGTATCTGGTTATATGTACTTAATGCCATTGTAATTGTAATCGCTGGTGTGCTATCGTTTCGTAATTACTTGGATAATCGAAAGCGAAGAGCCTGAGAGGAGAGAGCCCGAGAAAAACTAAATTTGGCACGGGACAGGCACGCAAGCTATTTACTTAGGGCCATAAATTGAAATGTCTTGGCCCGGGCTGGCTGGTTACTCATTATTCTTGCTCTGCGGCCTTTTGTTGGCATGCAAATTACACACACACACACCCCTCCTTTAGAGCCCCCTTAGAAAGTTGTTAGTTGCGCAATAAAGTTTTTGGGCAGCGGAGGAACTTTGCTAATATCAGAAGCCAGACAAGAATTTCCAAGTAAATTGCAAAGAGTTCGCAACGTCGCCGGGATTGCGTATACGTCATGTGGTGTCAGGCAACTGACATTTTCATTAGCCGCCTTGATCCCCACGAAACTGAGGCGGGGACCTAATGAAGCCCCACGTCCCGTAGACATCTGGCGTCACAGACAGGTCAAAGGATACAGGGAGACTGGAGACAGGAGGCAGTAATAAATGCAGGCTCCCTTTCAATATGGCGACAACCTTTTCTGACGTCTACACTTTCACTCTTTGCGGAGATTTCCGACCAATGAAGTTGCTGGAAAGCGTAAAAACTGGGTCAATCACTCAGCAGAGAAGCAGAGCGGCAGCAGAGAGTTTTTCTTCCAAAGAAAAAAACACTTAAACCCCGCTGCCACCAAATTGCATCAGCGCAAACCTGGGAATCTGGGTCACCGCGCGAGAAAACACGTGTCCCACTCATAACATTTTCAATTCGATTTGTTGGCCCCTCTTCAGGCAGCTCCGCAAAGATTTGTTCTGGCCATAATGCTGCGAATAGGTCAATCAATTTGAGAGCCCGCAAGGCAGCCGTCAGTTTAATGGCCTCAAGTGCACAGCAAAAAAAATTTAAGTATTAAAAAATAATGAAATAGGTTTTTTCCTGAGCTGGGAAAAATCATAAAAACAGGTAAGTTAAAGTGGGTTAATTAGCACCAAAAGAGCCTAAAAACCAAAGCCCCATGAAATGTTTATTAGCTCAAAAAATAACTTCCTTTATTTCCTATATATTATAATCCACTTTATGTTTAGTTTTTTTTTACAACATAAAACCTATAATCGTTAAGTGTAGATGAGAAACACTTAAAAACGTTATTCCATTTCTGGCGTCTTCACTTAAAATTTAAATATCATTTTATGCGCAGATGGAAAAACTCTTTAGCTGAGTTTTTTCAGCTTGTCCAGCACTCCCCTCTATAGCGTGACCAAGTGCAATCGGATGTGGGCGTTGTGGCCATAAGTGGTGGCTTAAAGCCGATGCAGCCGACTTCCGCATTGGAGTCGCGACGCGGATTCCAAAGCCAATTAGTGCCAGCAGCAGGGCTTTAAGCCGCTTAGAGTTGTGGCGAAACACCAAAGATAGCACAGATAGTTTAATAAAATCAAAGAGAAAAGCAGCAGAGGGAAATCAAATGATAAACCAGAGAGCATTGCCAGTGAAAGTGAAAACAAAAGTAGACCCGAAAAGAGGGCGGCGGGAACAGCAGGCAGGAATTGTGTAATACCCAAATGGCAAGCCATTTATTTGGCCAACAACAAGGATAAACAACACACGAAAAGGGGCCACAGGACACGAATGGGCCAAAGGACTTGCTGAAACAGCTGCAGCCCAGAAAGTAAAACTCAACGCTGTCTGCCAAACAGCGAAGCCAATTGGCTGCCAAAGGACTACAAATATAGAAGGCACACCGAAAAAAGCTGAAAACCAGCTAGTAGCTACTCTAGGCCTGGCAATAAACATTCACAATCTACCCGCCAAGGGTGAGAGTGGAAATGGAAGTGGGAGTGGGGATGGGGATGGGGATGTGCGCGCTGTTCCATCGATTTTCTTGCTGTTGGCATTTCCTTTTAAGCGGCTGCTATCCTGGCATTTACCATATTATTTACTGTTATTTGTTGTGGTTCCTTGCCACCCACCCATACACACACACACGCCCAAAACATATGCATACATCATTTCATGGATCCCTTTTCCCGTTATTAGCTTGGGTAGAGCAGAGGCAAGACTGCCAGCGAAACTATCGATAAATGTGCCTTGCCTGCCAGGCGCAGGCGAAAGCGGAAAACTGTGTGTCGTCGCCTTCCCCCTTGTGAACATGGCAATAGTCCTGCTCGACCGCTGTGCAATTGTGTGGCTGCCATTGTCCCCATGACAAGGAGACAGCAGCAGCAGCATTGAACTGCCAAGCGGGAATCGGGATAGTGCGTGGTCCAAGGATGGACGCGCCACATTTGACCCCGTGCAATCGGCCAGAGCCTGCGGGACAGAGGCAGTGTGTCCTTGACTGTCGAAGATTGCCTTTTGCCTTGGCCTACCAGCTGGCAATCAAACTTTAGTTGTAACTAAGGATTTGTGCACAGAGAGTATGGAATATTAGGCTTTTGGAAAGAACAGAAATGTTCTTGGAACAAAAATTATTAAGTCCATACAACTAAAGTATTTCTAAGGGAAATGAGATAGTTATTTAAATAATAGAGCATAAATTACCTTATAAAAAATAACCTTTGAAAAATCTAGAAAATCATCTTAAAGGAGCAACATATTTCTAATTAGTCTGTCAGAACTTCCCAACCAATATTAAAGATCAATCTGATTACCTTTATTATTTGATAAAAAATCTAGTTAGTTAATTTCTCTCTGTGCACACTCTATCCATGTTATTAGCGACACATCACCAGAGGATTTACTTGTGTCCCAAAGAACTTTTTCCCAGACACATGCAAATATCCACAGCCGATAAGCTCGCGTCCAAAGTGTCGGCAACTTCAAATCAAGAAATGCTTATCGAAGGCATTACCCACAGTGCCCCAATAAGACCCACTAAATGGGCACCAAGCCAGCTTGAGTAATTAACTAACTCGCCGTAATGGATGGAGGGCGGTACGCCATGACGTATGCGTAATATTTGGACAAGCCACTGATTTCAATCGGTCTTGTAGGGAAACCACGAAACCCAATGAAGTTAATTCCTTCGCAGAGGCACATTGTAAGGCAAAGACCACCCATTCCTCTGCAGTCAATTTGTGCTCATGTATTTATTGTACATGGAAATAGCACATTTACTTTGCTGCTTCCGCTGTTGACACGAAATGGTCGCCCGAATTCAGCAATCGCAAACAAATTGTACACGCAAGTGGGAGCAAGGAAATGTGGCTCACAAGTTGGCCAAATGCAATACCAAGGCACTTCTGGCGAACTTTTGCAGCTGCAACCAGGGACAAGGCCACGTCACTTGTGTTTGGCTGTATGACAAGCCATAATTCCAGCAGATCTTTGAATAATTTATTGGACTTAGCTGGCCCTTGGAGAAATGATAGTTTTATAAAGATTGAAGGAAAGGAGGTATAGGAATTTTGTGGTGAATAATAAATTAATTAGTTTTCTTTTAAGAAAATAATATAATTATATATATAATATAATTAAATAACATAGAAAAATATTTATTTTATCCAAGTTCCTTAAGCCCATTCAAAAAATATACATAAAATTATAAGAAACTATTTTTTCAGTGCTATAATCCCACCATATGCGCGGTCAAAGAAACCCACTGACCCAAACAAAAGGAGTTCATAAATGATGGATGGTAAGTGGGAAATAGTGAGTAGTAAATGGGTAAAAGGAGAACAGTTAATGGCCAATGGGTACTTACCAAAATTCGACCAGTTGTTGTTTGACCCGAGATAAGCTCCCCAGCCCAGTCTTTCGCTTCTGTCATAAAGGTTCCCTCGAACTCCTGTTTGTTGCGGGAGGCCTTCTGCTCCTTCTGCTTGGGGTCGTTGGGCCCCAGGTCCGGCTCCTTGCGGCAGCAGATGAAGGCGAAGGCGCGCCATAGCAGCACCACGAGCAGGCCAGCAAGGAATGTAAAGATGCTGGACAGCAGAAAGCACCAGTACTTGCGCACCTTGAGACAATCATCGGCGTCGAATGGTGAATCTGTTGGATCGTCGGCCAATGATTCGACAGTGCTTTGGTCACACCCCGACATCCCCTGCAATAGATCGGGAGATCAATATAACCAATTAGCAATTTGGTATTTGGCAATTTGTTAACCGAACTTGGCATAAATCAATGGGATAATATGTACAAATAACTGGCGGAAACAATGTTTACGTCATACACTTGACATTTAGGATCTCGACGGAATGCCTTCTCTATATATACCGGAGGAGGCACACTCGCTCGCTACAGAAAAATATATATATATACTATACTTTCTATAGAATATATTTCTCATCTTGGCGACGCTGGCAAATGTAAACAAAAAATGTGCCCGGCCAAGGGTGCCACTATGAAAGTCTTAGCGCAAAATGAGTTCATAAATTAAAGTCTTAAGTTTATTTAGCCACAAAAGTTGTTATTTCTATATGAAAAGGAATACTTGAATGCAATTTTATTTATAATTTTCAATGGGTAAAGGGTAAACGGTAATCTCTTAGTAATTAGTAATAGTCTTAACTTAATCTTTAAAAAACCAAGCCTTTTAGTCTTAACAACCATAGAATAAATGTCAAATATGAATTTAATTCTTAAATAAAAATGTTTTGGCCAAATATATGCGATTGAACTCATTAAAATGTATTTTTTCAGACGATTTAAGAGATACTATAGACTATATATGCACCAGATACTGAATGCATCCTCCTTACATTTGTCAATGTGCTGCTGAAATTGGTGCCGATCAAATCGCTCGACATTTTGGCTGTTTACATTGCGCCACTGACACACACACGTCGTCGAATTAATAATAATGCCGCGATATATTCACTTGGATGGGATGGATATTCAAGTGCAAGCGAGTACCGACTGGGACACTGGTATATCCGAAAGACCGAGAGCTGAACGCCAAAAGCCAAGTGCCAAGAGCCTCACAATGCGAAACGGAACGAAAACTTGGCCCGCCTTTTATAAATAGCATCAAACAAATCTGTTATTTTTAAAGTGATCTCCTCCGCCGACACACGCACAGCGACACAACGACAAAAATTCTCATAACACCGGCCAAAGGCCATCTACACTGGGCATGGGCCTGGTTGCGATCTATAGCTATAGCCGATCTGGCCACTCAAGGTGTTATTGTCGCCTGCATTCACTGGGGATTTGTGGAACTCGAACTGGGGACAATTCACAGCCAGAAAGGCCAACGCACTCGGTGAATCACTGCACATACGCATGTGTGTTTGCAATTTGCACGGATATGGATACGGATACGGGTGAGGGCGGTGTATATATGGATACCGAATATATTATTCTATAATGGTGGATGTCACACACGACGCGGACAGGCACGCACGCGAGCCGGAATCGAGCTGAATAAAAAAAAGGAGGCACCGAGCGAACCGCACAACTGGCGTCCACCAACTGAACGAGCCGTTTTCCAATTGCTCCGCCGTCGACAAAGACGACGACGGTTCCGCGGGCTCATAGCACTTCTATCTATATCTCCTGCCGGGGCCCCCGATTCGCTCTCTCGCTCTGCCTAGCTCACTCACTCTCCGGGCCGCTCGCCATGTCTCTCGCTCTCCGGCGGATTGCAGATTGCGGCTCTACGGCTTGACGGCTCTACGGGAATATGGCTATTCAGCTGACCGCCAAAAGTGTCAGGGCAGGCGACAAACTTGAATTTAATTAAAAGGCAGCGCGAAGACAAAGAAAATTGAATTGGGTATTGAAATAAAGAGGAAATACCCTAACTAAGGGAAGTTAACTAGTGTTAGTGCAAGGATTTCAAGGATTTACTTAAAACTATTATCAAATAAATGCTAGAGAGTGTTTAATTTATATAAAGGGATATATATTTCGCCTTTTGAGATATTTTGGAAACTTATTTCTAAACTATTTTTGAAAAACAACATATTTTAATCGGAAATCTAGTAAAATCTTTTGAAAAACTGTCTAAGAGTATGCAATTCATATTAAATAAGGTGTTTCATTTTATAGCTTACTTCTGGACACCTTTCTGGTGGATTTAAATGAGATAAGAGATTACTCTGGCATCTACAAACATATTAATGGGAAGAGCATTAGAGCAAATCTTTTAGGGAAATTTAAGTTACCATTAATTGAATTTAATTTTGTTTTTTGATTTTTAATTTACCATAAATTTGATTCTAGTGTTAAATTGTTTATAAGTCCTTTATTATATACTTAAATTATGTTAGACCTTTTAAGTCATTTTAGTTGTTTCTTGATTATACTTTTATAAAAATCTCTTTTATAAGTTATGCCAAAACAATCGACCTTATGAACAGTCCAGGATGATGCCTATGTTGGCAGTACCCTTGGCAAGGGCAGCCAGCATATTAAAGAACTTTCAGCATGTGTGTGTGTGTGTGTTGCCAACAATGAATTATTGTTACAACAAGAAAAACAACGGCAGGCCGAATATAAATAAATAAATTATGAGTTCGCTTCTATACATTTTTGTTTTGTCTCTCGCTTCTCGTTCCTCGTCTTAGCCTATACACACACTTTTTGCATTCCTTTTTGTGTGACCCCACGGTCCCCGGGCAACACTCGCCCCAAAAGGGGGCATGGGGTGGCTGTTAGTGGGTGGGTGGCAAAGGTGGAAGGTTAACGGTTACTGCTACAGTTAACTCGGGCGAGTCACGCCATGCCGCCGCCAGTTAGCTGTCGTTTCATAATTTACGCGCTTTGTTTGCTATTTCCTGCGGGGGCAGCCGTGGTAACAAGTTGGCCCAGTTTGTTTGCACATGCCACTATTTCCACTAGCCATAATTGCTCATCATCCCTTGGTCCTCTCGCCTCACGTTGGCATCCCCTGCACTCCCCCAAATCCGCATCCCCATTACCACCCTCATCCCCATCTCCATTCCCATCAACATCATCATTATAAGCCAACGGCGTGCACTTTATTTATAGTTTTCATTTCAGTTTCTTTTTTCTCTTAGATATGTTTTTTTTTTGCAATGCTTGGGCGGTTAGGTTCTTCGCTTCATTGCATTTACGCAATTATAAATAGAGAAGAAGAGAAAAATTGTTATTCAATTAAATTTTGTTGAGTATTTTTAAGCAGGATTCACCTTGAAATCATGGGACGCCGTGCCGAATGCGCAATATTTATAATTTCATATTTGAAAAGAAATTATGAGTGAATGTTAAAGGGTTTTTGCTTGGAAAAGCTCAATTATGGGACGCCGTGGCGAATGCGCAATATTTATAATTTCATATTTTAAAAGAAATTATGTGTGTTTGTTTGGAACAACTCAATTAATACTTAAATATTAAATAAAATAGTTGGTTGTTTTACTAAAATAAAATATAATAATAAAACAAATAAACATTTAGTTTCAAAATCCAATTTTTTTTACTTTGCAGTTATGCAGGGTGGCGTATACGCGATATTTTGTAGCTTTTAGAGGTTTCCCTTAACAATTTAAAGATCCCTTAAAATCAACACTATCTATGACCTCTTGACAAATGTTTAGCTCTTTAAGAATAATATAAATAGGTCAATTTTGTTAACCCAACTGACCCTTAATTTGTTATTGAAAACGCCAAAGTAAATGCACTAACGAAATTGGCCAGAATTTTGGAGTGGCATCGCGTTTCATTTGTATAAACACACAAGCACGTTTCCTTAAAATTACACGGCTCTTGCCTGTTTGTGTGTTTGGATTAATTTCCCAGCGCTTTTATCGATCCAAGTGAAAATGCAGTAGCCGGCGTTGAAGAAATGAATTATTTATAACATGGAACTGTTCCCCGAGACCCCAAACTGGTGGACGGTGGCTTTTATTCGACCAAGTCGCCTCAGCTGGCCCAAAGATACTACTGCTGGGCCAAGTCAGCAGGGACAGGCGCCGGCGACTAATGAATGCGGGTGGAAGCGATAGTGAAAGATATAAATTATGCCGCCAGGCCGATTTCGCTGTCATTCCGGGCGGGATCAGGTTGGGAGGTCGGAGCGGATGAAGTCACACGGCAGTCGCCGGCCCAGGCAGTGGCTAGATAATAATTTACATTGCGAACTATCGATTTTGGGGGCGTGGGCGAGCCCCTGACCAGCTCTATCTTGACGCATGTCCGTCAAAGCGAAACGCTCGAAGAGAACAAGACCCAAAGACGGTGGCAGAGACGGAGAGCTGACAACTGACGAAGCTGACAAATACCCTTCGACTTTTTAAGCAATTTATGGCCAGCACTTGGCCCGCTGATTGGGCCCGTTGATTGCCGGCCACCACCGGCTGCCTGCCCCGTTGGACATTGGCCAAGGCCAGAGGGCTTAGGCTGCACTTGGTCGGGCAGTGAGTGAGTGCCGTGTCCAATGGTCGGTGCTCTGTGTTCAGTGTTCTGTGTGCCACATTCTCAAAGGTCACGCGAGCCATTGCTGAGGGGTGAACCGCTGGATGAATGGACGGGCGCCAAGTGATGGAAATCCTATTTATTAAATGAAGTGAAACGAATTCGAAATGAATGGTAAAACGGCTCAGGGAGGCAGTGTAAGCCACAGGATCATTAAATGGGTAATATGTATAGGAGGTGTAAAAATAACCTTTTATATATAAAACTTATTGGTAAATAAAGCTTAAAGTAACACTATCTCTGGTTTGTAAGATTTTAGGCAGTCATTTCAGGGAAATCACATTTTTTCTGGTGAGGTCTGTTAGCAATTTAATAAATCTTCTTGCTGACATAAGACTTAGTAACGACTTTCTTGAAGAAAGAATGATTAAAATTAGTTGATTAGTTGATTATTACATACTATACATATATGAAAAACTTTATATTTAATAATATTTCCTAAATACATACACATTTTTCATATCATATTATATCTTAAAATGGCAAAAATAATTTATTAATAAATCATAAATGGGGAATTTAATCAGGTAATGAAAATCTTTATAAAGTGCTAATATAGTGAGTCACATACATACATTAAGAGATATTAATTGTTATGATTTCCATGAAATTTTCATACTTTCAACCAAATTTTCGGATGTATTTATTTACAACTAGCTCGTTAATGAATATAAAAACTAGGTTCATGAGCTTGTATATGTCAAAGATCATTGAAATGAGCTCTAAACGCAAAACATATTGATAAGGACAGGGCAAACCCCAATGACGACGATCATTGAACATGGATTCTATATGCAAAACGAGGTGATAAGGTGCAGTCGTTAGCACGATGGATTGATTGATTGATTGACAGACGAGCTGCAGCTGTAGCCATGACATAGATAACATGACCCATTGGTGGAACGTGAGTGCTACGATCTGATTGCCTCTTCGCAAGCGCGGCGTATTTACGAGTATTTTTTGGGATTCACGTAAGACATCAAGGGCTTTACCTTTGGCATAATGGGCGGATAGAACGGTGGCAGTTCGTGACAATTCGGACACCAGCTGGCCATGTTTGATGGATCGCTTTTCCGATGGAACGAGGAGGAGGATGACGAGCCCTCAGTGTGGTTGTTGTCGATGGACGCGTTGTGGTTGTCGTGGTTGTTGTCGTGGAAGTGGAAGTTGTGATTGTTTTCCGCCGGCTATCCGTTTTCATATTCGCTTTCCTTGCGGAAAAGTGTGTGTGCCTTGGTGAGGTTTTGGCTGTGGTAATTGTGTCGGATGTCGGACTTGTGTGAGGACTTGGTGGCTAGGCTTGGCTTGGATGGGTGTGTGTGAGCAAACTACTGGCGGGCGGACGGGACTACTCACCTAGTACTGGCTAAACCACCGAGGCAGGGCTCCAGGGCTGCCAACATTCACACGCTCAAATCGCACATCAATGTGTAGACGATTTGTGGTTGTTGCAGCTGCTGTTGCACGTGGCAGGGGGAAATCTTGTGGCTTGCGTTTTCCTTTGTCGCTGTTGGGGCGTTTTTCCCGGTTATTTCATAGTTGCCTCTCGGATTTCAGAGCTCACTTGCATGGTGCTTATACGGGCGTTATCAGTTTCATTGTGCGTTTTGTTTGCTCGTTTCTTTGTAATTTTGATCGATAGTTTGCTTTTGAATTTGAATTTGAATTTGTAGTTTAAGTTAAAGTTGAATTTGAACTTAATTAGATTAGAAATTCCGTTTAGTCACACTGCTCCTCATGTTTCCTTCAAAATTTCTCGAATGTGTTAAGCTGCAAGAGATTTATAGGCGGGTCGAGCGATATGTTAAATATTATTTAAATTGGCATAGCACCGCCAACCGACAGAGGTAATTAATTATATTTTTTTTTGTAGTTATGCTGCTGTCATCATTATTTTAATTTTAATTTCTTTACGACCGACGACATTTGTCAGTGTTATTAAATGCTTTAAAAATACCTATATATTTGTATTTTGTTTTTGTTTTCGGGGCTGCTGCTGCTGTTGTGGGTTTTCATTTACAATTTTCACGGAAATTCACATTAAAATGGATGAAACTGTTAAATATTTAATTTTATTCCTATTCCTGTTTCTAGAAAATACAGCAGAGAAAACAAGGCGGTCAAGTAAATAAATAAATAAAGACGCGAAACAAACTTCAAAGCAAAATCAGCAGCTGAGAAGCCCAGCTCTTTCCCTCTCTCGCTATGCCTTTCTTTCTCCCAGTTCTCCGTTCTCGCTGTTTTTGATAATTCTCTCTTTTTCTGGTTGCGGTTAGGCTTCTGCGCCTTGGATTAATTCCGAAAATGGTCGAGGAGGAGAGCTTTTTCCTAGCCAGCAAACGTCGCACATGGATTTCTGTTAAGCATACGCAATGTGGGACCAAATCCTAGGCAATTTTACAAAATTGCGTTTCATATTTAATATCTGGTTTCGATTTAAGAAACTATTACTTAGAAAGGAACATTTTCTTGGGGGGATAATGCAAGGCTTGTTGACTGTACAAGTTAGCGGGGCCTTGCTGTCCTGGGGCTTCGTCCTTTTGCCTGCGGCATGTCGTTGAAACGGAAACACACTGCCCTAGTTTTTAGTTTTCCTTCGTGTCGTGTCGCACACCCACACACACAGCCACACTAAGGATCCAGCGCACACACAAGCACACCCCACTAAAGGACACAGGACCTAACAAGCTGCCTAATGCGAGTGCAAACAATGGAAGCAGGACAAATGCCGAGCGAAATCAAAGTTGCATTTCCATAATAAATAAGCGGGCGACACAATTTCCCGCAGCACGCCAACGTGCAGGGGAAGGAGGCGCAGGTCGGACGAGCGGATCCGAAGGGGAAATGTAAACAGAGCTCAGCTCTCGTCCTGGCCGCGCATTGAACTCGCCTGGGCTGCCAGTGTATGCCAGTGGATATTGGCTTTGTAGGTATCTGCGTATCTACTCCTGGCCCACGCACACACACACAGGGGCACACGAAGGAACTCGGACAGTGACTGACTGACACACATATACTCGTACCCGCACGAAAGGCGGTACACGAAGGCGGCGGTAGCGGCAGAGGCAGCGTCAGGGCGGACAACGAGTAGGAAGCAACAAAAATAACATTGACGATGACAAGGCAAGGGGGCCGAACGATACAAGTGTATCTCCGGCCTGGAACATCGGGTGCCTTCGTTTTCGGGGGACTTGTGGTGGTGTGGAGCCGTGGTACCGTGGTGTGTGTGCTCGTTTTGTGCGTTCGTTCGCATGTGAAACGAAAAACTGGCTCACTGTGCCGTATCTATGCGCATGTGTTTGTGTCGGTGTGTGTCAGTATGTTGTATCCTTTAAATGAAAACCTGCAGCAGCAGTTCCGTTCAACGCCTCAGAAAAAAACGTCTCTTTAAAATTGCCATAGCCTACTTTCAGGCCTCGCAATTCATTTCGAAAAAGGCAACCTTTATTGCCGTCACTTTAATTATTCCACACACACACACACGCATGCTTGGACATGCTATTTTTTAATTGAATTTCCTGTGTGTATATGTGTCGTCGCACATTTCCACATTTTCTTTCGTTCACTCAACGGATACCGAATTTTTAGCACAATTTCCACGACAATGGCCTGGTTTGGTAGCGCCTGAACGCTTCTGTTTTTTTCCCAATTTTCACACTATAATTGGCAGCAAACGCAGTTTGCAAAATTTTTCACTTTCCTGCCACCTTGTCTGTGTGGGTGTGTGTATATATATAGGCAGTTTTCTACACACACACATATAGGCACACTCACTTAGGCCCAGACGCGACGCGCTCCGGCCAATGAAACCAACCTTTCTCGTCAGCAGCGTATACAATTCTGCGCGCTGTCGACTCCGACGACTTGCAACTCGGCGGCGATACCGATACGGATACGGTTACGGTTGGCAAGCTCGCCATCCGAGCTTTTATACTTTTTCGGAGTATTGCGGTGCCACGGTCCACGGGCCACTGGACGATGCTATGTTCGATTCATCAAAACTGGCGCCAAAACCCATTCACTATGAATGACTCTGGCTGGTGGTGTGCGTGTGTGTCATTGGCACTTCACTTGCTGGCCGCGATGCACACGCGGCGTATGTGGAATGTTTGGCAGGATCCATTGCATAGTTATGTGGCTAAAGCTAAAGTTACCCTGAATAACTATTATACATATGTACAATACAAATTTCATAATAAATTTGCCTTTAAGCCATTAAAAACTAATAAAAAATTGTAATAAAAAATGTTATACCACAAGTGACATTTTTTCTTACTCATACATTATAAAAGATGGAGTTAAATGGAAATTTCATTAATAGATTCTGTTACGGCCTTGGCCTTATAAGCATTTTACACGATTTGAGTGAATGTCGTCCCCCCAAGTTCCAGAGACCCCACCAAATGGCGGTGCAACTATCGGACTGCAATATAGTTTTCTGGTTGTAGTATTCTCCATTCAAATTGCTGAAAATAACAAAAGCAATGTCATTATAGTATATACATAGTTGTGGTATTAAGTAAAGGTATAATGTGTGATGTCGCAGAAATCTTGTCTATCGTCTATTTGCTTATATTCATTAACAAATTTCTAAGATACCCATATGTTAATATTTTATTATTCTTACCATTCGGCACTAGTCCACCATCCGAAGAAATCAGTGTAACGCAGCACCCCGGTTCTATCTAATTTAGTAACCAAAAATTCATTATTTTCACTATTCCGCAATGAATCGCCAGCATTTCCAGAGTATTGACCAAGACTCTTTATCTTGTAGTTTTCTGCCTGGCTTCCAACCACAAAGTGATCGTATCTAGCAAAAGCTATCGCATTATCAAAATCAACTAGTTCAATGTATAATTCATATCTTGTAAGTGAAGTCAACTCATGTAACTTATCACAGCCAAGCCAGAACTCTCCACCTAAGTCACCAAAGCCATCACTAAATTGATCATCACGTTTTGCGTGAAATGCAACACTTCCATCGATTCGACGCTGTACGACCATCCAATCAGGACCGGCTGATGGGAGGTCCTCAAAAACGGCTAGGAAGCGACCGGACTTAGGAAGTGTTACAAATTGAACGGAGGGGACCTTAGTGCAGTTAAGAAACACTCGGGAGGTAGTGTTTAATTGGTTAGACTCATCCTTTAGAGTAAACTTTGAGAGTTTGCCCTCCACTTGTTTAATTCTGGCTGCATCCGTTGTAGCTTGGGACTCGAGCTTGGCGATGTGCTCATCTTTCTCCTTTAGATTTCTTTCATATTTCTGAGTTGCATCCAGAGCTAACTTAATTTGGCATTCGAGCCTGGCGATGTGCTCATCTTTTTCTTTTAGATCGATTTCATATTTCATCGCCAACATCTCAAAGTCGGCACTCAATTCGTCAACTTTAGTTGTATGTTCACCGCATTCAGATTTTGATAGGCTTTGACCAGGCTTTGTTTTAGTTTCAGTTTGACTCTTGATTAAGTCGAGCGCAGTTTGTGATTCAATAAGTTGACTCTGCAGGGTTTTTATGATAAGGTCCTTGCTTTGAGTAATTACATCGATTGATAATTTCAATGACTTAATCACATCCTCTTTATCCTTGTTTTTTTCCTTTTCACTCGATAATTGAATGTCTGCTATTTTTAACCTGGTGGCCAGATCGTTTAGTTTTGCCTGATTCCGTCCTTGGACTATCCGTTTGTGATCGCCAGCTCCACTGCCCAGCTCATCCGCATCCATATCACTACTTTCCTGAAATACCAATTAGATATCCGTGATATTTAGATTTTAATCAAGAGTAATTTAGGCTACAGACATATGTAGATGCACTTACGGAATTATTCTCAGTGGTTGAGTCAAGTGCTGATCCGCAAGGCAGTTGGGAGAGATTGTTAAGGTTGTCAGCGGGTTTCATGGCGATCTAAATGCGCATTAAAAACAAATTAAAGAGCTCAAATTCTGATCTTTAGATTCCGGTGTGACCAACTACAGATGATACTTTTTAGGCAAAACCCACCTATCCTGGCGGTTGGTATATTTCTTTTGGCAACCAAACTATGGACATTGGGGGTCTAATTGGCCAAAGTATTCTTAATAAGGTTCCACCGGCCAAAAAAAGTTAGAAAAAATCGTATTAGCTGAAAGGATTTGATATCTATAACCCTGTTTTTACAGGTAAAAACCACTTAAGCTACATATATGAGAAGTAATTTCTAAGATAGTTTTGAACATTTTTGAAATTAAATGAAATTTAAATCCTACAACTATTTTAAAATCAAATAGAAATACCGTTTTTTACAAATTTATTTACGATAGTATCGATAGTTGGTGAAATAACACTGCCGCTATCGATGTTTGGAAAGCTCTATTGGTCTGACAAACCGGCATTGCATTTTTTGGAATCCCGGCAAGTCATCCCAGCTCTACACCGAATCCGCTCCAGGATTCAGGACACACCAGAAACAGCAGCAGGACCATGAAGACGGCTGTGCTGGGCGCCGGACTGAGCGGCCTGTCTGCCGGCTACTATCTGTTGCGCCGGTTCGGCAAGCCGCTGACCATCTACGAGGCCCTACCGCGGGTCGGTGGATGGGTGCGGTCGGAGAACCGCAAGGATGGCAACTTTATCTTCGAAAGCGGACCGCGCACCATCCGTCCCGTGGGCCTGCCAGGAGCCAATACCCTGGAGCTCGTGGAGGAGCTGAAGCTGGCGGTGAAGCCCATCCCCCGCAGTCATGTGGCGGCCCGCAATCGGATGTTGTACGCCAAGGGCCAAGTGTGCCTGCTGCCCAACGGTCCCAAGGGTCTCTTCGGCGTCATGCCGCCCTTTACCAAGCCGCTGTACAAGGCACTGCTCCATGATGTGTTCACGAAAAGCACACCGATCAAGACAGGGGACGAAAGCATCTACAGCTTCGCGGAGCGCCGGTTCGGCAAGGAGATAGCCGACTACGCCATCAGCCCAATGATCTGTGGTATCTGTGCGGGCGACGCGCGGGAGATAAGCGTCCGCTTTTTAATGGAAGGACTCTTTGAGAAGGAGCAGAAGTACGGTGGAGTTCTTAAGGGAACACTCTGGGCCCTCTTCCAGGACAAAGAGAAAGACTCCAAGGAGGGACTGTTCGCCCAAGGGCAGCCCAAGCTATATGCCCGGGCACTGAAGGAGAAGTGGGCCATGTATGGACTGCAGGGTGGCTTGGAGATCCTGCCCCGGGCCATGCGGAAGTATCTGGTAGAGCGCGATGTCAACGTGCAGCTGAGCAACGAGTGCCGGAACCTGACCTTTAACGACTCTGGTGCCCAGATGACCATTAAAGATGCGGAAGTGCCGGTGAAGCATGTGGTCAGTGCCCTGCCAGCGCACAAGCTGGCGCCGCTGGTAAAGCAGCAGCATCCCTCGCTGTGCGCCGAGCTCCTGGACATTCCCTACGTGGATGTGGTGGTGGTGAACTTGCAGTACCACGGCAACCTCCTAAAGCAGGATGGGTTCGGTCTGCTGGTGCCTCCCGTGGAGAAGCTGCCCATTCTGGGCGTGATCTTCGACAGCTGTTGCTTCGACATGGGCGGGAACACGGTGCTCACCGTGATGATGGGCGGCCACTGGTTCAAGCAATGGTTCGGCGACCGTCCCAGCCAGAAGCAGATCCTCGACCTGGCCACCAGCCATGTACAGAAGATTCTGCAAATCAGCGAGGAGCCGAAGTTCAGCCGCGTCCACACCCTGCACAAGTGCATCCCGCAGTACACGGTGGGCCACAAGCGGCGCGTGGAGAGCATCCGAAACTACATCAAGTTCTACAAGCTGCCCCTGTCGCTCTGCGGAGCAGCCTACGACGGCGTGGGCATCAACGACGTTATCCTGTCCGCCCGACGTCAGGTGGAGGCAATGCCGTAGCCGTGTCCTGGTTCGGTTTTAGCTTAAACAGTTGTCCCCTTTTATGCAGGACATGCGTTTCCCCTAAATCTTATGAATTCCACATTGATTTTCTTTTGTTACTTGTTTTAATATTATAAATCTGTACATCTGCTACGTCGCTTACTTTCCGTGGCCACCTAAACAGGGAGGGCTCTTCTCCGGCGCTTGCTCCGGCTCCCACTGCTTGGGCGTCTTGGCTTCAATGGATAGAGCGTGCATGAACTCGAAACCCGCTGCTGCCAGTGCATTCTTCACCGTATCATTGACCAGGCGATGGCGCTGTGGCGGCGATAAAATCCATTAACAACTCATAAATCCTGGTACCTCCACACCTACCTTGATCAGGGTCAGGTCGTTGAACTTCTCGGAGACTACAAACACCCGAAAGTGGGACTCCGATCGCTTGGGCACATTGTGCTGCGGCGATTCGTTGATGACCTCCAGGAATACCGGCTTCAGCTCTGTGGTCAGCGCCTTGCGCATGGCCGACTCGATGGGTGGATACTGTCCTGCTTCCTGCGACATGGTGGCTCTGGAGTAGATCTGTCCCAGCCCGTTGATCGTGGGTGCCAGTTGATTCAGGCTTCGAGCAGAAACTCCAGCGAAACGGCGGAGAGTTAAATTTAACATGATTCCCAGTATGCTTCTCGCACAGCTGGTCTCAATTACGTAAACAAAATCAGATGTTGGGGCTGCCAACTCGGCAGTGGAAGAGAGAAATCGGGTTATCGATGTTTCTTGAAAAAAATAACTAGAAAAATTAAGGCAACTTTTGCAAAAATATCGTTATTTGTTAGTTTTATTAGATTTTCTTTAATTTAAATTAAGCCTTAATAAATAAAAAAATTCATATACTTATACGTTAACTTATAGTATTTTTCAGCTAAGCAATCCAAAACAGATTACATCGCGATACTATGCCTCGTGACTTTGCGCCTCGAAAAGCGCTAGAATCCCCAGGACTTTTGCAAAAAAATTTTGCCCACCTTTTTTGAGGTATCTGGGGGGAATCTTAAGCTTAAAAATTGCTGTCTTTAGAGCTTTTACCCATTGCTTTACAATTAATTCTAATTTGTCATTTTTGCCAAAATTAGCCGCAAAAAAATTGGCCTCTGGGCTTATCTCAAAATATTTCTGTATTACCTTATCCATTGACTCTATTTCTTTTTGGACGTCATCTTGTACGGTAACTTTATTTAAGGCTTAGAATTGAAAACTTTTCAATGATTGTATGGAGTGCTACAAAGGCTAAGTAGTTATAAGCAAATACTCCGAGTTTTATGGAAAGTATAAAGTATAAAATTATATTTTCTTACTACCCATTTGTTTAGCTCCAGAAAATATCAAAAACATTCTCAACCGATTTTTGATAAATAAAATAGAAATTAAAAAAATAAAATAAATAAAATTAAATTTAAAAAAAATGGTATCCGAAGAAAAGAAATCGGATCTGCTATAGCTTAAATTACTTTATTGGGGCCAAAATCAACAGTTAACGCAGCACACGCTGTAGAAAAAGATTCCTATGGCTATAAACAATCGAGCGAATATCAAGAGTACAAGTGTGTACAAAAAAATCTCCTTCACAGCGCTACACCAGGTCAATAGTCGACCAGTTTTTTGAGCTTTGGCGGGGCCGAGATTACGACGCGTCCTCGGTTGGACGAGCCACTGTAGCCGCTGCCGCCATGGCCGTAGTCCGCCTCTCGGTCGCGATCCCGTCCCCGCATCCGCTCGTGCTGCTGCTGCTGTTGCTGTTGTTGCTGCTGCTGATATTGTTGCCTGTATCGCTCCCGCTCGCGATTTCGCTCCATGCTGCGCTCCCGCTGCCTCTTTCGCCGCGACTGACTTCGCCGGCTGCGTGAACGACGACGATCTCGACTGCCACTGCGCCGGCGGCTGTGGGAACGACGTTTTCTTTCCACCCGGCTGCCGCTCCTAGAGCGGGAACGCTGCCTCCGATTGTACCTAGGACTGGGCGTTCTTGTGCGTCGCCTCCGTTCCGTTCGACTGCTGCTCCGCCTGCTGTGCGGATCCGGGGGAGGAGTGCGCCGACGACTGGGCGACCTGCTCCGACTGCGACGGGTCGAAGTCTTGGCCAGCTGGCTCTCCGATGCCACCGATTCCGCCTCGCTGCCAGACAGCTTGCCGCTGGAGGGCGTGCCGTATTTGTGGCGCAACTCGCGACGCCTGTGAATATGGTGATGTGAGAGGACTGGCCGCCAGAGCCACCCACACCCACGATACTCACCTCCGACGCAGCTTCAGCGCCAGCTCTCGCATCTCGTCCTCCCGCTCTTGTTGCTGCAGTCGCTCCCTCTCCGTTTTCTCAATCTCTGCCCGCTTGTCAGCTTTGTCTGCAATAAATTCACATTTCAGTAATTCATTCCGGCGAGTCTCAGAATGCGCTTGGTGAACATCACACTACACTCCGGGGGGCTTACATTGCCGGTTCAGTAGGTTTTGCATCTTTCGCTTAAGCCGCTCGCGCAGATTGGGTCGACCTCCTCCACCACTGCTCGGATGTCCAGAGCCCTGTAAAGGTCACGATGCGGATATTTAGCAAGTTTAAAGCGAGGTTGAGCCATCAAGGGGAGCAGGGGCGGGCAGTCGAAAGTGTGGTGGGCAGTTGGGATGCGTCATTAGTCCAAAATCTACCGTCAGTTGTTGACTTCTACTCACTAACTATGCTAGATTCGGGAGCCGAAGCCTTGAATGCCAATGCACACGGATTGTTACATGAAAAAGTGATCCCATGACAAGTCTGTAGGTTAATTAGGGACTAGACTCTATCCGTTTCATCGACATATGTAAGAGTGGGTTACCATAAGATGTTCTCAGCATAGCAACGGACAAAAGGAGATGCGGATAAACAGGATCCAAGAAATCTACCCATTTCCATGAATATTACGGGGTGGGAAATGCACTTTTGATTGCATTGCAACGGCTGCTGCATTGGCATTAAAAGAAAAGGGGGACACAAAACACAATGAATGCATCAACAAGGGGACAGGACAGGCAGGGATGGTGGCGTCGTCACATGGTCACTGGTCGGGGGATGGAACGAGAACACGGTGCTGCCTGCTTGTGTCCGAATGTTGCTCATTGGTATTGGATTGCGGATGGCGGATTGCGGAAGGCTGAGACGTGAATTTTGTGGTGTACTCCAGTTGGATGGGGCATGAGACACTTGGCTTTGCTTACTGACTTTGGTTTCGGTAGCAGAACTATATTTGCCTGTTTGATTACCCGTGCTGCTCGACGACGACATGGCCGGCTGGAGAGCATGGGAGCGCTCTGACCTGAAAGAGAGAGCCAAGAATTAGTCATGGGTCAGGACCACAATCGGTAGGAGGCACACTCTTGGGCTGTTCTACTTTACCACTCGCTGCAGCACAAACTTACGCAGTGTCCACTTCCATTTCATCGGAGTCCTCAGCTCGCTTGCCTTGATCCTCGTTGTCGCTGGCCTCGCTGGCCTCCGCTCCCGACGAGGATGATGACGACGTATCATTTGCTCTTTTTCGGCCGTAGTAGCGTTTTAGGGGAGGCGGCGGAGGCTCCACCACTTGCGGTTGCACTGCAGGGGGACCGCCAGCTGTCCCCGATTGGCTTAGATTAAGCACTCGCGACGGCAAGGGATAGCTGATCATAGGAGGAGTAGCTTTGACCAGCGGCGGCTGCTGCTGCTGCTGCTGGACCATCTTCACTGTAGATGTCGTTGTGGTGGTTGTGGTGCTCAGACAGTAACCTCCCACCGTCGCTGCAGTCAGAGGTGCGGGCTTCTTCTTGTCCCGACTGCGACGACTAGAGTGCGAGCGGGAGCGACTCCGCCGCCTGTAGGAGCTGCCACTGGAGCTGCGCGAGGAGTAGGAGTAGCGCTTCCTGGAACGCTTGTAGCTAGGACTGCGCGACTTGTAGCGCTTCCAAGAGCCAGAGCGCGAGCGGGTACGTGTCCTAGTTCTAGACCTGGTGCGGGATCTAGACCTCGACCTGGACCTGGATCTAGATCTAGATCGGGAGTAGTACCTTCGCCGGCGACGGGAACGAGTTCGGCTCCTTCTGTGGTAGCTGCGACTGCGGCGACTTCTCCTCCGACTGCCACTGCGACTCCTCGAGGCAGAGGCACTCCTTGAGCGAGAGCGGGATCGGGAATGCGAACGGGAGCGGCGCCTGCTGCGCTTGTCCGTATCGTTCATTATCTTCAGCTTGTCCAGGTTGTCCTTGACCTTTTGGGCATACGAAACGGAGGAGGCTGCGGCAGCTGCACTGGCCGCTCCGCTGCTAGCATTTATGCAGGACTCGCCCAGCGTCAGGCCGGGCTTCGTCAGGTTGATGGTGATCTTGGAGTGCGGCTGCATCTCGTCCTCGCCGCCGAATGAGGTAATGTAGGTGATCTTCTCGGGGCCCGCGTCGGCAGGCGAGGGCGAACGCGAGTCGCTGTCCTCCTCCTTGTCCTTGTCGGTGCCCTTGCCGCCGGCCTTCTTATCCTTGTCCTCCTTGGCCGCGTAGCTCGGCGGACTGAATGGTCTATTGGCGATCCTCCGCTCCTTCTGAGCCCGGCGCTCGCGGCGCGACTTGCGTCCGCTCAACAGCATCTTCTCCTGCTCCTCCTCGCGGGCAATGCGCAAGGCATCCGCCTCGTCTGCATCCTTGGTTAAGTGCGAAAAGAAGTCGTTGCTTTTCATGCCGTAATTTCGCCCGCAGGCATTGAGCTCGTGGGCCTGCGTGGTGTCCAGCTTCCCGATGTCAATGGACACGTCCATGTCGATGTCCGAATCGGATTCGTCGGAACCCTCGCCTTTGTCGCCCTTGGCAGCCGATGCTGCTGCTGTTGCACCTCCTCCTCCTCCTCCAGTGGCCGCCGAAGTTGCGGCCCCGAAGGGCTGCGGACCAATGGTGGCTGCATCGCCGGCATCATCGTACGAGTAGCCAATGGTGGCTCCGCCCGTCTTCTGCTTCTTCTTGGCCAGATTGCGTTCCGCCTCCAGTTGGGCATTTGCGCCGAACTGCTCCTCCAGGTAGAGCTGGTGCAGGAACTTGTCCTCGCTGACGTTAAGGAAGTCGTTCTGGGCCAGGATGCGGTAGCGCTCGTAGTTCAGCTGCCGCTCCTCGGCTGTCAGCTCCGAATCCGCCTCTGCTCCGTCGCCACCGCTCTTGGTTACGGGCGGGATGTGGTCCAGATGAGCGCGAACATCGAAGCGGTCGATGAGGTTGTCCTGCTGACCCTGCCAAGGCACACTGCAACGGGAAGGAAACACTTAGTCATCCCAACCAACCGAAAACCTGGACCGTAGAGGGTTTTAAGCTCCGACTCAATATCACTTGCATGATTGCCGCTCCATCGCCGGCGGCGGCCACCGCGGGATCAAGATAGATCTTGCTGCGCCGCCCGTGCAGCTGCAGGAACTGCGTGGGATCCGCCTGGATCTTGTCGTAGAAGTACTGACGCCGCTCCGCCCGCTTGCGGTAGTCGACGATCAGGCCGCGGATCTTGCGCTCCTGCTTGCGCGCCTCGTGCCACATGTTGCTCCTTGCTGTGCCGGCTACCAAATGAGTAGGGTTCGCCACTCACAATGTCCTCAGCACACCCGGCAAATCGAATCCTGTTCCGATTCCTTCGTCTGCTTCGTTTCGTTTCGATTTTTTTGGGGAGTGTGTCGGCAGTGTGACCGTAGTCTAGCTGGCGCAAATGCCAGAAAATACCCGGTATTCTTCAAAGAAACCGGTTATGTATTATATTTGACTGATTTCCATTTGATTCGGGATACATTTTTATTGCTTCCTTGTAATGTAAAAGAAAATCACCAATATTTTATTTTTGGCCATTAAAAATTGTAAATGTGTAATATTTATAGGCCGGTTTAATTTCATACCAATCCGTATCCTTTCTATTTGTAAGATAATGGTTTTAAAATAATGTAATACGCTTGGTCCAGCAAATATTGACGAGATACCAGTGATTTGAATTCATCTTAAATCTTTTCTAAGAATACCCCATACACACAATACTTTTAAGCACCTTCGAACACTTAATTTTCGATCAAGCGTCCGTTATTTTTTCTCGCTGCTGGCAATGCCGTCGAGCCTGCGCTCTGCCGACTGTCGGTGGTGGAAACAGGACAACAAAAGGACAATAAATAACAAGCCAAACTGGAATGGGCCACAACACAACAATTGTCTCTCGCCGCCTTTAGCGGCATCGATTTTGAGGGGGAACACATCCACAGCTACATTCGCAGGACACCCACGGGGATTTGCGAGTGCGGAAGGAAGCGGCGCAGGAACGGAAGCGAAGGCAGAACGAGTCCAGCTCGTTTTGCGGAGCCAGTTTTGATGTCCTCTGACAGACGCTTCTACTTCGCAGCGGATCTAGGATACAATGCCACAGCCGAAGTGGAGGGCAATGAGGGCGGCGGCTTGTATCCGTCAATCTGCAAGGACGGGAACGAGGACAAGGGAAACAACAACGAGGCGGATGCGGCAGTGGAAGCGGAAAAGGACGACCAGGACCAGGACGACTCGGAATTCCTGCAGGACGTGCCCTACTCCTCAAGCAGCATCGACCGCAGCTCGGTGGGCTCCATTCCCTGGGCGGACGATGCCATTAAGAAGAATTTGCTGGACTGGGAAAGGGTTGAGCGGCTGCTGAGCGGGGAGGAGCCGCTGCCGGAGCAGGAACCGGAACTGCGCAACGAGATCGCCGACTGGCAGCGCAAGTTCCCCAGCTTGCTTGGACGTAGGACGCGCTCGATGCGCCACCACAGCTTCGATAGCCAGGCGAGGGAGGACATCGACTCGATATCCAATCTCAGCCTCAACTCCCTGGACGACGATGACGACGAAGAGGCGGAGGATGGTTTCCTTACGCCCACGGCCGAGCTGCAACAGCGGCATCATCAGCCTGTGTCCCGCCCATATCTGCGTCCTAGCCAGAAGAAGCTAGTGGATCTGCTGGATAGAGACCTGCGCGTCACCTCCGTCTCGGTGAAACTGCTCAAGCGACAACGCAGCCAGCAGCACCAGCACCAGCCCCAGATGCCGATCTCGGCCACGACCCAATCCTCGGCCCGCCTGCGGATGCCGCCGATCCTGAACGTGCTGGACACCAACCGGCGCTTCCGGGGATTGCTGAACAACCGCAGCTTCGTTCAACTGACCCAGGTACAGCAGAAGGAGCATCAACAGCACCAGGCCAAGTCCGCAGTCCTGCCCCACCAGGGCAATCGGTCCGCGTGGCACATGCCCATGGCCGCCAGTCGCTTCTTCAACAACAAGAACGCGATTGTCCTGCCCTCGCTGAATCTGGGCAGGCACAGGGAGCTGGCCACCACCACGGCCACGTCCAGCCAGAGCAACTCAAGCGGCGGCGGCGGGCACAACAGTCACGGCCACAGCAACAGTTCCTCCAATCGCTCGACGCTGCATCCCATCGGACTGGCCAGCGTCTCGAGCAATACACCATCGACGGGGCGGTCGATCTCGGCAGCAGTGCATCATCCGCGCTCCGAGTTCGCTCCGAGCAGTGCCTTCTACATACCCTACAGTGCCTCGAAATTCAAAGCCTTTAAGTAACCTCAAGCAATAAAACTGAAAGCAAAGGATGAGGCTAGATGTTTTTGGGAATTGTGTTAAGTGTGGGATAGAAATCTTCATCTCTCTTAGCCACCTATTATTCGAAGATATCAATAGATGGAACAGTAAACTACAGATAGAATTTAGATAGTTACTTCCGTTCTTTGAAAATCTCCTAAGCCAGAGTTGGGCACGAAACCTAACGGAAAGAGCAGCTGAGCAGGTAGACGACAAAAACCAACAACAACCGCTACCATCTCGACGCGTCGAAGTCCCTTTTAAAAACATATTATGTTGATTACTAAAAGTTCATAGATTTATTTTCTTTGCCAATTAAGAAAATACGCTTACAAAAATAAGTATCTTAGCTTCTTCATATCGACACCGCGAGTGATAATTCCAAAAATAATTAAAAATCTATATTAGACCCATATATATTCTCTTAATAAATCGCTTCCAACGATTCCGACTACAGACCCATGTTGTCCAGGCGTAGTCGTCCATCGTGCTCGGTGAGGTAAAGGGTGTCCGCCAAGCACTGCTCCGTAATCAACTCCTCGACGCGATCGTGCATCTGAAAGGAGATACAAATTAATTAATAAAGGTTATTATCCATTGTTAATGAGATGTCCTACCCCCTTAGCTTTCTGCTCGCCGAGCACTTCGGGATACTTAAAGGCGGGTCCAAAGTTTACGCTGACCGTGGCACTCTTGTGGATCGAAATGGCTGGAAAATAGCTGCCGGCGTAGATGTCCTCGAATGCCACACCCTGCGACTGGCCGTTCTTGAAGAACTCAATGCGGCTGCCCTGCAGGATGTGCAGATTCTTCAGCGTCTCAGTGATCTTGTCCTTGTCCTCGTAGTACAGATGCGACTTGAACTTGACCAGCGGCTGGGGAAGATTGTCCAGATGATTATTAATATGGCCAATCAGGGATGATGAGTAGAGATGCATAACAGAGGGTTTAAAAGGGTTTCTGTTATGATAAATATGGGTTAATTATCAAGCGTGACCCTAATGAAAGCGAGAGTTCTGGTTTTTACGGCTAAATGAGCAAGCAGGAAGGGTAAACCCGACTTACCCGATCCTTGAATGTGTTGGGAAGATAATCCAGGGCCGACTCCTCGGGCAGCTCGATCAGAAATCCGAGGGTGTCCCCCTCTACGTACGCATCGCTGTAGTGCTTGCCGTGGCTCTCAGTGAACTTGGTGCCCTTGCGGGACCGCCAGGAGTAGCCGAACTTGTCGTATCCCAGCGGAGCCTGCAGGTTGCCGTACTCTCTGCCCCAGCCAAGGCGCGTGGCAGCTCCCTCGGGCATCTCCTCGATGGTGATCTCGTAGTACCAGCATCCCCGGTTGACAGCTGCGGGATGGTATACGATTACTGGGATTTCCCTTGCTAGAATTCATCAAAGATTTCTTACAGTGGGTGGCTCGCACCATGCAGTATCCCCGTTCCCCAGTCACGGCCAGGCGATCCTCGCTAATCTTCAGTTGCGGCGCCCGATCGTGCAGCGCCAGGAGCACGGAATGAGGCACCAGAGTGCGGTACAACCAGCCCGGAATGGGCTTCCCGGCCCAGTCAGAACTTTCGTCGAACTCCTGCCGGAAGGGAGCGTGCGGATCGGGCTCAGCCAGTATGTAGCGGTAGCCGTCCTTGTTGAAGGGGTGCTCCAGCGGATAGCCATGCGGCGGTAGCTTCACATTGGCGGTGATGTCGGAGCTGGGGCGACCCTTCTTGCCCGTGGGGCCAGAGTCCGTGCCGGGGAACTTGCGCTTCTGCCTATTGTTCTTGGCAAGGGCAGCTGGAGAGCGATGAACGAAAGAAAAAAAGGGAGGAGCATTAGTTACCAGCTATGTACGTGACTGGGCAAAGTTCGAGGCGGAGGTTCCCCCCTGGGAATCGCTTACACTCCTCTTCCGGAAACGATGACGCCATGGCAGGACACAAGTGGGCAGCCGGCGGAGCAGGGATAGTTCCTATTGCGTCGCGCTCAAAATCAAATCAAATCAAAATCAATTCCACCGAGTGCACACACATCCAAGCCCAGCAGACCCACACACACACGCACAGGGGGCTAGGCTCCAGCAACAACAGTGGTGTCCGGAGCGTAACTATTTATTCGTATTCGTATTCGTATTTGTTAGTAATGAATGAGCCAAGTTGTGTTGAGCGCTTCTGCCAGCCCCACCCCGCCCACAATCTGACTACGTGGGGCTGCCAGATGTGCTCTCTTCGCTCGCTCTCTTCCCCCTGTGTATGTGTGTGGAGTGTGCCAAAACTACGATCCGCTTTCCACTTGTTTGCTTTGCCAAACAGCATCGAACGAGCGTGCGAAACGGAGCAGCGAAATGAGAGAATGGCATTTGTTTTGTTTGCGGAGAGTGTGCAAAGCGGAACGGGCGATAAATAGCACAAGGAGAGGTTAAGTATTCGCAAAGGGGACGGCACGCCGACCACTGTGCGAAAGTCAGCTGGGCGACCAGTGTTGCCAATTTGGCCGTTTGGCTTTGTTTTTTTTAGCAAGTTCTTCATGCCGACTGACAAGCGCGGTCACGATATTAGAACCATTGAATTCCTTGAACATTTTTCTTCCCTCTAAATATAAGCCTTTAACTAAGAAATATTTTATCCTACCTGATTATGTTTTAATTAGCCTTTTAAAATCTCCCCTAAACTCACCTTGGGTATAGCCATCGTCAGTCAGCCGGAGAGCGCCACTCTTGCTCATGCTCTCGTAGTTGGGCTTAATGATCCGCAGATCCTGGTGGAACAGCCCGTACATAGAGCCGTGCTCCGAGTGCTCCTCGTAGGTGAACAGCGTCTGGACATCCTTGACCAGTGATCGCTGCACGGTGCTGTACCAGGATTGGGTGAGCCTCCGGGGCATCGTGGTCATGGCCTCCCAGTACTGCTCGATGTAGGGTATGATCTCCTTGTCCTTGCTGAACTGGATCTGTCGCTTGCCCTCCCGGGCAGCCGCCTGCTGCATGTTGGCAATGGCGCAGTGGCACATCTGGGAGATGGCTACATGGAAGATGAAAATCATTAACAGAGGGTCCGGGATGAGGTGACTCCACCGCCACTTACTGGCCTGGCTCTTGCGGAAACTCTCCAGCCCGGTGGCCGAGCAGTTCTTGCAGACGAACACGTAGTTGGTGATGAAGGGCAAGAGCTTGCCCTTGCCCAGCTGGTAGGATACGCACGACTCGTGCACCCAGCGCGCACAGGTGGCGCAGAGCAGCTCCACAATGTTCAGGTTGCGCTCCTTCCCGCTAAAAACAATCGCGGCTTATCAGTGTGCGAAGCAAACAGAGCAGGCAAAACATTTCCCCTCCTCACCAGTAACAAACGCCGACGGCGGATCGTGTCTCCTGGGACTTCTCTTCCTCGGCGTTGAAGTTCACCTCGGAGCTGGACTCCGTGGGCGAGCTGGTCTCCATCGGGATTTCCTCCATGGCAGTGGTGGGCGGGAGAGCTGGGTTTTCAGTCAGTAAACAGGCATGTAAACAATATTTTCCCCCGGCGGATTAGTGGTTGCGTGGGCAGTGTGGCCGTTCCGTCGAACACATGGACCCAGGCCGAAAATACCGGCCAGCAATGGGAGCGGGTCATCATCGATAGGCGGCTGGCGATAGCCGATATTTACCACACCGGGTGACAACTCTGCCGCTGCCTCTTCGCCAGTGTTCCCAGGTTCCAGGGGAAAACTCCTCCCCCCCCGATTTCGGGGTTTCTTGACGTCCTAGGGGGAATTTTAGGGCGGAAGAATTTTTAGGGGGAAAGCTCAGGGTTTTTTTAGGAACCGATTGATTTAAATGTTAAAAAAAAAAAAACATAAACAAAAAAAGTTTTGCCAGCTGATGTTGGCGCATTCTGTAAACCTGCTTTTTAGATGCTTAGAATTGTTATTCTTCCGAAATTTTTTCGCTTTGCAACATTCGTCATAATGAGATATTTCTTCCTTTAAGTATTTGAAATTAGCAGATTTTTTGAATTTAGGGGGAAGACTAGAATTTTTAGGAGGAAATAGCGACTCTTTGAGATTTTTTAGGGGGAAAACTACATTTTCATTTGGCAACACTGGCCCTGCCTCTTCGCTCCAACTCTGGCTCTTGCTTCGTTTGTAGTTGTATTTCCCTATACATGAGAATTATCATTTTTTTGTTGCCGAAAAACATTGTTTCGTGGTGAGAGCGAGGGCGCCATCCTAAATGGCATTGCACGACCGCCGGGAGCGAGCCGAGCGAACAACGAATACCACCGCGTCCAAGTGTACGAGACTCCGCCAGCGCCAGCGCCTGCGACTGCGACTCGGCCAGCGATTCCCCGTCTAGGGTCTAGACTCCTAGACAGCGCGGAGTCCTGAACGTACACCGACTCGACTCGATCAGATCCGTTTCCAGCGAGGGGCGCGTACCGCCAGCGGATCACCATGTGCGAGGTGTGCGCCGACTTCCAGAATCTCCTCGAGCTGTGTAAGTGAAAATCGCCAGTCGGCAAGTTGGCCCAGCATCCACTGCAACCCCCTTCTCCACATCTCCACTATTTTTCTCTTCTCTCCTCTCTCTTCCCGCTCCATTTGCAGACGAGGTGCGCGTGGCCAGCTCGGATCTGAAGTTCCAGCTGCTGCTGAAGAGCGAGATCGAGACGACGTTCAACTACATCCAGTCCTGGCCGCAGCGCCAGTGCATGTGCCTGTACCGGGACAACAAGAACTACGACCGCTTCAACTTGGTGGTGCAGTCGCTCATTTGCCTGACGGTGCAGCACCTGAAGCACATTGACCACCTGATCGACAACTACAAACGGCTCACGGCCAGCGCAGCCCAGGTGGTTGCCCAGGCGCAGCAGCAGCAACAGCAGCAGCAGCGCGACGAAGCAGACGGCCAGTCGGAGCCGAGCAAGGATGCGGCTACTACCTCCGCTGCCGCCGCTGGTCAGGAGGAAGCCAAGAAGGAGGAGCCGGCCGGCATTGAGGACGCCCAAGGTGCCCAGGGCGATGGACCAGCCAAGAAGCAGCATATCCCAGTGGGTCCCAGCACCCCGCCGCCGCTGCCGCCGGCGCCACACAAGCCCCACCTGCAGTACACCGAGGAGCCATGGATCCTGCCCGAGGTGGAGAAGCTGCTGGTGCTAGTGTCCAAGGTGTTCCTGCTCAACTTCCCGCTCTACATTGCCCACAAGCATGGCATGCACTCGCGCCTGGACGACCTGCAGGCGGAGGAGGCTCACCACCTGGCCCTCATCTGCGATCTGCACGACAACGACCTGCCCATCTACCTGCTGCGCAATGTCAGCCTTTTCTGCAACTCGGGCGGCTTCGGGGCCATGTCGCTGTGCTTCGAGCACCCCGACCTGCCGGTCTCCACCGCCCACTCGATGACCGCCGCCATCTCGAACGTGAAGCTCTGGCTCAACTACCACTGCAACACGCAGCTGTTCGTGCCGCTGCGCAGCCGCATTCTGCAGTACATGTGCAAGCTCTCGGACCAGAGCCTGCGATCGGCCGCCACCCGGGCCATGGCCGACTTTGTGTGGTCCTCGATGCGCGATCCGCTGGACGTGGCCGTCAACTTTGACACCGAGGGCCTGGCTCTGGCCTTCAAGTACTTTACATCGACCACACTGACGATGCGGCTGGCAGGTAGAGTAGCGCAAGCTAGGCTCCTTCTAGCCAAACCCCTAAAATATCTCCTTTCCAGGCATGGCCCAGATTAACGCGCACATCAACCTCTTCAACGAGATCTGCACCACGGAGACTGTGAACGAGGTGGAGCTGTTCGGGCAACGCATCGCCAACTGGCTGACCGAGAACCACATTGTCCAGCACCTCTTCGGCCCGAATCTGCATGTGGAGATCGTGAAGCAGGCCCACGTCCTGCTCAACTTTCTGGCGGTGGAGAATCAGATCTCCGAGGAGGACATCAAGCTCATCTGGCAGGCCACCCAGCTGAAGCACTGCTCCAAGACCATCTACGACATATTGCCGTCGCTGGTCAAGAACCTGGCCCCGCGCCCGGCCATGCACCTCTACTCGCTGCTCTGCCGCATGGACCCCAAGGAGCACACCGAGCAGAGCATCTACATTGCCTCGGCTCTGACCAAGCAGCTGTGGACGCGCGACTGTTCGCGCAGCCAGATGAACCTCATGCAGGACCACCTGCTGGGCTCCAATGTGACCGCCTCGAGCTCCGACAGCGGCAGCCTCGACGGCAGCAATACGGAGGATGACCATGCCGCCGATGACAGCAGCGTTGCCAGCGGCACCGGTGTAGTTGTTGGCCAAAAGAGTCCCATAGATGGTGTCACTCCGTGCAAGCAGGCGCGCCACAGGCGGCACATCTGCGACCCCACCACCGAGAAGGGCAACCCGTTGGGAGCCGAGGACAAAGTCGACATGGTGTACGTAGAAACCTTGTTTAAATATGCTTATCCCTAATCTTCATTCCCAAATCCCTTTAGGAACAACCGCATTGTGAACATCATCGACAATACGAGCAGCGAGGAGGAGCTGCAGTCCCGGGCCGCTCTGGAGCTCCAGCTGCACCGCAGCCGCAAGAAGACGAGCAACAAGAGGCGTCGCCAGAAGGCCAGCAAGCAGATGATGCTGCCGCACGAGCTGGTGGAGATCTGGGACGGAGCCGAGGACGTGCCCAGCAGCGACGAGGCGGACGCCGATGGCGATGGCGATGGGGAAGGTGAGCTGCTGGCCGACAGCGACGAGTGCAGCGACGGAGCGGCCAGCCAGCTGGTGCCCGATGCCGTGCTGAAGCACCTCCAGGGCGAGGGGCCCTACATCAGGGCCATCGAGACCAACATCAGCGAGCTGCTGAGCGGCGCCGAGAACGACGGCAGCTACTCCTCGCCCATGAGCAACAAGTCCGAGAAGAACCTGGCCGACTTCGACGACGAGGACGTCTCGCCCTGCGAGGAGGAGCTGGCCCAGTTGGTCCACTCCAGCGCCAGTCGCCGAGAGGTTCCGCCCGCTTTTGCCGCTGCCGCCGCCGCCATGATGGTGGCCCAGTCGGCAATGGCCTTGCAGAAGTCCGGAGAGTCGAATGTGGCTGCTGCTGCAGCTGCCGTGGCCGCCGCTGCGGCGGCCACCGGGAATGCCCAGCAGACGCTGGCGGCCATGAACCGTCAGGCAAGCGTGGCTGCTGCTGTGGCCGCTGCGGCCAAGGCCAAGTCGGACTCGGACGTGGATCTGCTGGAGGTGACACCACCCTCCAAGGCCAAGGCGGGCCTGACGGTGCAGCCCTCCTTCAAGCTGAACGACGTTTGCCAGCCGGGGAACACGCTGCTCTGGGATCTGCTGCAGGACAATAAGATCGTGAGTCTCGCTTAAAAGTCCTTAAAGATTAGTTATCACCTCCTGATTTTAGGGTCAACTGGGTGAGTCGCTGGCCTTGGAGGCGGAGAAGGCGCTGGCCACGCTGCTGTGCTTCAGCATGGATCGCCAGCTGCGGACCAAGTTCATCGAGGGCTGTCTGTACAATGTGGCCAACAACCGGAGCGTGATTGTGAGCCTGCGGCTGCTGCCCAAGCTGTTCGCCTCGTTCCAGCAGTTCCGGCCCTCGGACACGCATTCGATGACGCTGTGGGCGGAGCGCAACCACCGCATGATGCAGTGCTTCTTCAACAACATACGCCACTATGCGCGCCGCCACGCCGAGCTACTGGTCACCCAGAATGGCGAGCAGCAACAGCAGCAGCTCGGCGGGCAGCTCTACTCGCACAAGACCCAGGTCTCCGTGCGGCTGCAGTTTCTCTCCTCGATCTTCTCGTCGGTGGGCTCGCCCAAGAGCTTCCGGCTGACGCTGGACCAGCTGGACGCGCTGTGGGAGTGGCTGGCCCACGATCCGGAGTGCGCCGACTGCTACTTTTCCTGGCTGCAGGCCCAGGCCAAGGGCGGCGACCAGCACGCCCTAGGCCTCGAGGCCCTGCAGCATCTGTATCTGAAGAAACTGCCCGAGCTGCGGCCCGAGGAGTTCTCCATGGTGGCGCTGGGCCTGTTCCAGCAGCTGTGCAGCTTCGCCCGCATCGCCATGGCCGAGTACGACAAGCACAGCGAGCAGATCTCGTCCACGGCCAGCGCCGTGGGCATGTATCACCTGTGGAAGATCGCCCTGCGCGCCCAGAGCAACGAAGTGTCGCTGGCGGCCATCCAGTACATCAACATGTACTACATGGGTCAGCAGCTGCGCCTCGAGAAGGAGTTCGTGTCCCAGTGCATGGAGAACCTGGTGCAGGCGGCCACAGCTTTAGAGAGGTGAGTTGAAGGTTCCTCCAAAGGGTATCCCTAACGAAATGCGTCCCCCACTCTAGCATCGACGACGAGAACGCCCTGATGCGGGTGCAGCGCGGCCTGCTCCTGCTGAACACCCACCTGGACACGTTCCGGCGGCGCTACGCCTTTCACCTGCGCCGCTGGGCCATCGAGGGCAAGGGCATTGGCTCGCACAGCAACCTAAAGAACGAGGGAGCCGGCCCGCCGCTGCGGATCGTCCTGCAGCAGGCGGGGCTCTCGGAGAAGAGCCTGCTGCAGATGCACGCCTGCGACTTGATCGCCGACCTCAAGGCGGAGGTGTCCAAATGGTGGGAGAGCCTGCAGACGGGCCTGGTGGCCCCCGTGCTCGGCCTGCTGCTCAGCGACGGACCGCTGCGCATCATCACCCAGGGCCAGGAGCTGACCTCGGACTACGACGAGCGCAGCCTCGGCGATGCCGGCTTCAAGGACAACCAGATTGTGTACGTGTCGCTGGGGGGACGCGGCGCCAGGCGCAAGGAGTCGAACCTGGAGCACCCGTCGATGCTGCCGCCGCCGCCCAAGGAGTGCCTGCCCACGGTGCTGCTGCTGCAGCCCAAGTACTTCGAGAAGCTCTTCTGCCTGATGCAGACCCTGGGCGACATGAAGCCCCAGGTCTCGGCCGTGAATCTGCAGCACCACACCAAGGCCCAGCTGCTGTCGCGTCGCGTGTGGGACATCCTGGCCATGCTGCCCACCAATCCGCACATACTGGACGCCTTCAAGAGCCTCGTCTCGGACCTCAGCGAGCTGGAGCAGCTGGACGCCGGCGGCGAGGAGGAGCAGCTGGCCGCCAAGCGCAAGCAGATCAAGCAGAAGTTCCGGGACCTCCTCGATCCGAACAACCTGCAGAAGTTCATGTACTCCCTGCACATTGTCGAGAGCCTGGCGCTGAGCAGCTCCAGGCGCGGCGAGTCCAACGGCAGTTTGGAGCAGATCCGCGTGAAGAAGACCTCGATGGGCAGGCGACGCAACAGCAACGAGCAGCCGCCGCCCCCGCCTCCAGATGCCAAGCAGGGCAAGGAGCAGCTGTGCGAGCTGGAGGCCCCGCTGACCCCCACGCCCACGCCTGGCCAGCAGGATGCGGAAACGGAGGCCAGCAGCAGCAGCGGCGGCGACAAGGAGAACCAGCCTAAGCAGCACAGCAAGCGGCAGAAGAAGAGCGGCGGCGAGGCCCTTGACCAGGAGAAGGAGCGTCCCCTGGGCTGTTCCACGCCGCCGTCTCCCTCGCCGGCGGCGCCTCCTCCGCCGCCGCTCGCAGCCCTGGACAGGGGCGACAACAAGTGGAGCGAGGCGTTCGTCAAGTGCGGCGGCCTCCGGCACCTCTACGAGATCTTCAGCGGCGGCCAGCTGCAGCAGAGCGCCCATCCCAAGGAGCTGGCGCTGAACGAGTGGCGCCACGACTGCCTGGCCAGTCTGCTGCGCATCCTCTGGCTCCTGGGCTTCGAGGAGCTGCACTCGCCGGACGTGCACGTCCTGATGTCCCGGCCACATAGCTTCATGCTGCAGCTGATGGAGGTGCCCGAGTGCCTGGCCCGCCTCTCGTCGATCCTCAACGACGAGGTCCACCAGCAGCAGCAGCAGGTGACCTCGGCCAGCGCGCTGGTGTTCCCTTACCAGTTCCACCAGCTGCGCACGGGCTTCTGGGGCCGGGCGCAGCTCATCCAGTTCGCCATGAACATCCTGGTGAGCTTCGTGCACGCCTCGGCGGAGGCCCGGAGACTGCTCTGGGCCCAGCCCGACGCCGATCACTGCCGCTGGCTGCAGAAGTTCATCCTGGAGGACCCGGAGCCGGCCGTGCGGCGCGAGATCTGTGCTGGCCTGTACCGCATTTGCCTGGGCAACGCCCACAGCTATCGCCTGCTACTGGCCCCGCTGCTGCACAAGCTTATTGCCCTGCTGCCGCTGGCCGAGCAGATGAGCTCGGGCGCCCAGCACACGCAGTTCCTGCTCTCCGAGGAGGGCAAGGAGCCGTACGGCCCCGCCTGCCGGGACTACTTCTGGCTGCTGGCTAGGCTAGTGGACACTCTGACCCCCGAAATGGTGGCCGAGGAGCACATTGACATCGAAATGCTGTGCGAGAGCATCTCGCAGAGCATCCTGACCCGCGACTACTTCGAGCTGCGCCACGGCTTCCAGGACGACGGACTGGTGGGCCTGCTGAACCTCATGTCCAACCTGATCAAGTACGACACCGCCTTCAAGTACACGCCCCGGGCGCTGTCCTTCATTGAGCAGCTGATCGGCTTCCTGTTCGACATGCCCTCGCCGGCGGACCGCCAGAAGCCCAAATGCAAGTCGGGCACCTCGCGCGCGGCCGCCTACGACCTGCTGGTGGAGCTGTCCCGCGGCTGCGCCACCAACTACGCCTATCTCCACGGTCGCCTCCTGGCCCAGCACAAGTCGGGGCCCAAGCAGCCCTATCCCTGGGACTACTGGCCGCGGGACGAGGGGCGGTCCGACTGCGGGTATGTGGGACTGACCAACCTAGGGGCAACCTGCTACATGGCCTCCTGCGTCCAGCACCTGTACATGATGCCGCAGGCGAGGGCAGCCATCCTAAGGGTTCCCCAACTGGGCGCCCAGAAGCACGGACCCACTCTCCTGGAGCTGCAGAGGATGTTTGCCTACCTGCTGGAGTCCGAGCGGAAGGCGTACAACCCGCGCAGCTTCTGCCGCGTCTACCAGATGGACCACCAGCCGCTGAACACGGGCGAGCAGAAGGACATGGCCGAGTTCTTCATCGATCTGGTGTCCAAGCTGGAGGAGATGACGCCCGACCTGAAGCACCTGGTCAAGCGGCTCTTCTCTGGGACGCTGAGCAACAACGTGGTCTCGCTGGACTGCGGCCATGTCTCTCGCACCGCCGAGGAGTTCTACACGGTGCGCTGCCAGGTGGCGGACATGCGCAACCTGCAGGAGTCCCTGGACGAGGTCACCGTCAAGGACACACTGGAGGGCGACAACATGTACACCTGCTCGCAGTGCGGCAAGAAGGTGCGGGCGGAGAAGCGGGCCTGCTTCAAGAAGCTCCCGCAGATCCTGTGCTTCAACACCATGCGCTACACCTTCAACATGGTGACTATGCTCAAGGAGAAGGTCAACACACACTTCTCCTTCCCGCTGCGCCTGAATATGTGCCACTATGTGGAGAAGACCCTGATGCCGCAGCAGTATAAGGAGGAGCGCGAGAAGCGTCTCAGGGAGCGGGAGAACGACGGAGCAGAGCCGGGGGACAACGACAACGAGAAGGCGGAAGCCTCGCTGGACGCGGACATCGAGGAGTGCTACGAGTAAATCTTGGCTTATATTTTCTCCTTTTACCTCTTCTAATCCCATTAAAATCCCTTCAGGTACGAGCTGGTGGGCGTCACTGTCCACACGGGCACTGCGGATGGCGGACACTACTACAGCTTCATCAAGGAGCGAACGAAGAGCAGCTACCATCCCCACGAGCGCTGGTTCCTCTTCAACGACGCCGAGGTGAAGCCCTTCGATCCCTCCCAGATAGCAGCCGAGTGCTTTGGCGGCGAGATGACGGTGAGTATCTCTCTAACTCCAGTTCCAGCTCCCAGATCTCATGAGTTCTCTTCTGTTCTCTTTGCAGAGCAAGACCTACGATTCGGTGACCGAGAAGTACTTGGACTTTAGCTTCGAGAAGACCAACTCCGCCTACATGCTGTTCTATGAGAGGCGCCTGCCGGAGCACCTGCAGCGCCGGCACTCCGAGCTGCTGGTCACGCCCACGCCCAGTCCCACCGTAGAGGAGAAGGAGGAGAGAGGAGAGGTCGAACTAGAGACTAGCAGCAAGTCGGAGGCAGATGTGGAAGTGGAGGATGAGGAGAAAGATAAGAAGGAGAAGGAGAAGGAAAAGGAGCAACCTGCCAAGTCTGACATAGTTTCCAAGGAGACACCCGATCAAGAGGAGGCCAAGCCAAAAGCGGAAGAGCTGGAAAAGAAAGAGGAGAATGCAGAGAAGACGAACGAGAAAAGCGAGAAGAGCGAGCAGAGCAAAGAGGACGTGGAGAACCCAACAGCCAATTGTGATAATCATAAGCCAAGCAAAGCCAGCAACGAGCCGCAGCCCACCACCTCGAAGGCTGTCCAGAAGCTGCAACTATTTCGTCCATTGCTAAACAAGGAGCTGGAGGACTGGATCTGGCAGGACAACAGGCAGTTCCTGCAGGATCGCAACATCTTCGAGCACACCTATTTCAAGTGAGTGAAAGGGAAGGCTTGAGATCTTCAAACCCCAACCAAAAAATGTGTCTTGTTCCCAGCTTTATGTGGCAGATCTGCGGCCACATACCCCAGTCCCTGATATCGGAGTCGGATGTCACCTGCATGGCCGCCAAGTTGTCGGTGTCGTTCTTTATCGAGACATTTATACATGCCAAGGAGAAGGTGGGTTAAGTACATCTCTCATTATTCCTCATCTAACCTTTTTTTTATCCAGCCCACTATGGTGCCCTGGGTGGAGCTGCTGACCAAGCAGTTCAATGCCAGCCAGGAGGCCTGCGAGTGGTTCCTGTCGCACATGTCGCTGGAGCCCTTCTGGCCCGTCCAAGTGCTCATCCAGTGTCCCAACCAGATGGTGCGACAAATGTTCCAGCGCCTGGTCATCCATGTCATCCAAAGACTGCGGTAAGCACTCGAGATAGACCTTATGGTTTCCCCAATAAATGGTTTTCTCCCGATTAATAGCGCCTCCCATGCGGACCTCTATCTGGATGTGGAGACGGATGAGGATGACAAGGAGCTGATTGGCCAGGCCTCGTGCGTGACCCGCTTCATCGGCTCGCTCATCTCGCTGCTAGAGCACGGAGCCCGCTCCCACCTGCGCCACCTGTCCGAGTACTTTGGCCTGCTGTGCGAGTTCTCGCGCATGGGCGACGAGGAGGCCATGTTCCTGCTGCGCATTGGGATCCTGAAGAGCCTGGTGGACTTTTACCTGGGCCACAAGCAAACGGATAGCGTTAGTTGATGAATCTAATCCAAGCTCTCGCTGCTTCTAAGCTGCTTTTCTTCACAGATCGACATCAGCTCGGACAACGAGGACAACTCGTCGGATGAGGCTTTGTCGGTGGAGAAGATGCGACCCGCTTCGCTGGACAAGATGATTGCCCTATGCGCCAGCCTGGTGGAGAGATCGCGCGGCGCCGACTTCAGGCTTCGACTGTCTCCGAAAGACTTCAATGCGATTGCCGGCGGCAAGGTGATACTAAAAAAGCTGGAAAGCGTTGTCTATTCCATTTAACCAACCCACCAATTCACCAATTCACCAATCAAGAAACCAATCACCAATCCACAACCATTCCGAACCAAAAATTCAAGATATATAAAGCCAAAAGCATGTTCCTTACCCCAAGCGTTTATGTTCCTCTGCATTCTGCATTTTGTGTTTAAAGTTTCGCATATATTTTGTAGGGGTTTCCATTTTTATATCAACAAATAAAGGACGGCATTAATCCGCACCAGACCAAGCATTTAATCCACGCCCTCTGCCGCTGGGACGAGCGCCTGGCCACCCAGATCATTGGCATGCTCTTCGCCTCGGTGACCAAGCACACGGAGCTGTGCACGCCCTTCTTCAAGCTGCTCACCCTGCTCACCGAGACGCAGTCCGGGCCCGTGGGCCTGCCCTGCTTCACCCAGCTCATCCTGCCCCGCATGTGGGACGCGGCCGAGTACTGTCCGCAGTCGGTGCTCGACTGGCTGTCGCTGCAGGCCACCAAAAACAAGATCGCCCACACCTGGATCCTCCAGTCCGCCGAGCAGTGGCTCGAGCAGTTCCTGCTGGCCCACGACAACACGCGGGTGCGAAACGGTATGTGAGGCCTTTGTGGGGGTGTTGTTGGTCGTCGTCCTAACGTGTCTCATGTCTCTGTTGCAGCCGCTGCCTTCCTGCTGGTGGCTCTGGTGCCCTCGCAGCCCTTCAGGGCCAACTTCCGGGCGCATTCGCAGCACAAGCTGCTGGCCTTAAATCCGCACAGTTATCGGTGAGTAGAGGGGTTATTCTGACCAGGTAAGGATCTGTACTTAACGCTGTTATAATCCTTCCTTAGCGACATCAACAGCGATGCCCAGGTGGTGCTGCACCAGGTGATCACGCTGCTCCTGCGCCTGCTGCGACCTGCGCGAGTCTATGCGGACATCGGCGCCCATGGCACCACCAAGCTGACCGCCTACTTCAACCTGCTCAGCTATTGTATGGTTTCAAAGACTGAAAAACTAATGGCAAGTTTGGCAGCAGCCCCTAAAGTTCCCCACTAACTAGTCCTGTGTTCTGGCCCCTACAGATAGGTTCGTTCATGCGCTCCCTGTGGGAGCTGTTCCATCCGCGGCTCTCGGAGCCGAGTGTCCCAGCCCATCACAACAAGCACGCGCTGCTCACCTTCTGGCACCACTCGCTGGTGGACTGTCCGGAGAACGCGGCCCAGGTGGCCAGCTGCCCGGAGATCACGCGCAACATAGCATTTAACTATATACTGTAAGAGGATGGTTACCATATCCTTTGGGAAGTTTAATCTAGCGAATTTTCCCTCCTAGGGCCGACCATGACGACGCGGAGATAGTCACCTACAACCGCTCCATGCTGCCCGCCTACTACGGCCTGCTGCGGCTGTGCTGCGAGCAGAGCCGCGCCCTCACCCGCCAGCTGTCGCAGCACCAGAACCTGCAGTGGGCCTTCAAGAACATCACGCCGCATCCCACGCAGTACGCGGCCGCCGTGGATGAGCTCTTCAAGCTGATGGCCCTGTTCGCCACGCGCCATCCGGATGCCAGCGAGCAGGAGAAGCTCGATGTCACCCAGTTCAGGCGAGCGGTGATCGTGTCCTACACGAGCAGTTTAGATGCGCGAGTGTCCTGGTCCACGCTGATCAGTGCTCTGAAGATACTCGGTGAGAGAGGCTCTACCCATAAACCCCGAATCCCTTTAACCCCTGACCCATTCCAGTGGACAACGAGGAGGACCGCACCATGGTGATCTTCAACGGCGGCATCGAGATGTGCTTCGAGGCCTTGCACACGCTACATTCCATGCACCACGAGGCCACCGCCTGCCATGTGGCCGGAGACCTGTTCGACCTTTTGGGCGAACTCCTGCTCCTCCTGGCCACGCTGCGCACGCGCTCGGACAGTCCGGCGCAGAAGAAGCAGCAGCAGCAACAGCAGCAGCTGGAGCAGCAGTTGCAGCTGCAGCAGCAGCAGATGCTGCAGAAGCAGCAGCAGCAGCAGTCCCAAAGCCAGACGCAGACGCCACAGACGCCGCAGCAGAAGGAGAAGCAGTTGCAGCAGCAGATGCAGCAGCATTTGCAGCTGCAGCAGCTCCAGCAGATGCAGTTCCAGCAGCAGCACTTCCTGCGCCAGCAACACCAGCACTCGGCGCTGGCCAAGGCCCTGCCCGATGCGGTCAAGCGGCTGGCCACGCTGCTCAACACCTTCAACTCGCCCGAGATCAGCCGCATGGCTTTGGAGGTGCTCAAGGAGCTGGTACGAAACACCAGCCTAGAGGCCATCAGCATCCTGGCCCCCATACTCATCAACTGCCACCTGTCCGTGGCGAATGCCCCGAATGCCATCGGACCCCTGGGACCGTACTTCCCGCGTCGCGGGGCCAAGCACTCGCCCTGGCCGCTGGGCGCCAAGAACTCGCCGCGTCCGCCGCGACCCATGGTCCAGATGTGCATCACCTTGGCGGAGCTGACGCCACGCGGCCTGGATGCGGAGTACGACGCCCAGGTGGAGGCCTTCTACAGACCCTACCACGACTTTATCGACGTCATGATGCGCATGTGCGTCAACACGGGCACGCTGAACGACACGCTGGTAAAGCTGCAGTGCCTGGTGGCCATCGAGTCGACGCCGCTGCACTTCAACTACTTCCCCAAGTTCTGGGTGGGCATCCACAACAACGCCCTGACGCACAAGTGAGTAACGAAGTATGGAGAGAAGCGAATGATATAATACTGGTTGGCCCTTCTTTAACCGTCTCAGATACGTGGAGCTCCTTGTAAAGAACCAACTGCTGGTGGAGTACCTGCACAATGTCCTGAGGGACGAGCGCAGCATGCTGAAGGATACCTGTGTGCGCGAGTTCCTGGAGCTGTACTACCACAAGGTGGCTTCCCAGCTGCCGGTGGCTCGCATGATCTACACCATCAACTACGGCATGCACTCCAAGGATGACATCGACGAGCTGTGCGGCGATCTGTTTGCCATTCGCATAATAGCCCAGGCCACCGGAGTGCCCACCTCGGTGCGCAAGGAGCTGCGGGGCTCGCTGAGGGCGCTGCAGAACAAGAGCGAAAGGTTCAGAAAGGAGTCGGAGAGAGGTAATATCAAGGGAGAGATTTTCTATATATTTACTTACATATTTGTTCTAAATAATTACCCAATCTCTTATCTCCCTTTCTTAGCTGATCAATTTCCGAACAAGAAGCAGAAGCGGGACTCCCACAAGGACAAAGATAAGGCAAAGGATCTTGCGGTTTCAGACGGCGAAAACACCCCCGCATCGGTGGATGCCGGCGACAAGCCCGCAGATGTCTCCATGGAGACCGTAGGCAGCAGCAGCAGCAACAGCGAGCCCACAACGACGGATGGCAGTGCCGCTAAACCGCCCACACCCGCCGGCAGCGACGACGAGCAGATGGAGAAGACCTCCATACCGTCGTCGGACGACGAGACGGAGCTAGAGGATGAGCTGGAGCCAACACCCAAGCGCAACAAGAAGGCGTCGAACAAGAAGACCGCCCAGGATCGTCTGAACGAGGACCGGGAGAAGCGTCTAATCACGCTGATCACCATGGAATCGTACATACAGAGCATATTCGCCATCTTAAAGCGGGATTCAAGTCTGGCCAGTGCGGCGGCGAATAAGGAACCCAATGAGGAGGCTTCTGGGGAGCCCTCCACATCGGCGGCGGCAGCTATTAAAGTGTCCCGGCCCAAGGGAGCCTGCACGCCGCCCGAGCCCATGCCGGAGGTCAGCGAGGCCAGGTGCAACATGGAGACAGAGACAGAGATTGAGGCGGAGCCGCAATCGCCGACGGCCAGTCAGACCAACGGCAGTCAGCCGGCGGAATCCCCAGCAGATCCCACTCCAGCGGCCTCGTCAGGCGTTGCGTCCACGTCACAGGCGGCGAGTCCGACACAGATTTAGTTGTCATTCAACGATTTGCTCAGCATTTTGTTTTTCGGCAAGCCACTGGACTGATAATGGGCGCCGGGGCGGGAAGCTCCTAACTTGTAAGAATTTTGTGGCCAAAGGTCAATGTTACACACAATGTACTCATAAGCAACCCAAGGTTGGTGCTAATGGTGGGCTTGGGGGCGAATCCACACACACAGAGCGACGCAAGCTAAAGTGTCTGCATATCCCTGGACTTCCGCATCCTCGGAACTGGTAGCTACTTAGTTAAGCTTAGCCTAGCAGCAGCATCTAAGCCACAAATAGCAATGTAACTCACAGATACCGATTCAAACACACATATTCAATATATAGCGATAAATGTAACTAAGTTAAGACTTTCTCCAAGCACGCAACGTCCTCACACACAGAGATGATCCCCAACCCCTTTCAAGTGGCTTTTGGAGAAATTTGTTATGCCAAAAAGGACTTAGAGGCAGCACTAGAACTACAAATAAAATGTTTGGACAGGAGAGCGAGCGGTTGCAGATCAGTGAAACGGCTTACGAGACGCTAATATCTATATATGTTGTATTAGAAACATTAAGAATCATTTGCTTACCTTCTTCTCTTCTTCAACCTTTTCCCCCTTCCCTGTTCCCCCCAATGCACCATAATTAATATATAATAAATACGTTAGAAATGAACAGATATTATTATAATAGAACGTAACGAAACATTTTAAATATTGGATGTGTTAAAATATGTCATAATCATTTTCAATTGTAAATTGCATAACGCAAAACGAACGCAAATCGAACAGTTTTTAGTTCAAGTCCGCCAAGGATAAAATGTAATGCCTAGCACGTAAGGAGCAGAATGTGTCCCCAGGTGAAACACAGCAGGACACAAATGATAATGATTATAATAAAGTAAACTGGCCAGGTCGCGTATATGGATAGTTCTAAGCACACACAAATATAAACGATCGAAGTCCACACACACCCTATGTAATGTTGAAAAAGAAAAAACAAAAAAAAAAACTAAATTACACCTAAAAAATCATGAGAATAATAAGATTAAATGATATGTAATTAAAACAAGTGGAATTGTCTTACTTATTGGGCGGTATTTCCTTAATATTATTAGCATGGGAGTATTTACATATTTACATTTTTAATTGTATTTATTTTTATAAATTTATGTTCTTATATTTTATGTAACATAATAGAAGGAAGGAGAACATTTTGTTAGAGGTTTCTGTTGCTGGGTTGGCTAGGAGTTGTATTAGGTTTTCGCGGGAGAAGGGTATGGTTCTGAGTTGGCTCTGGTAATTCCTTTATTTCAACCTGTTGCTGCACTTTTCCGGTCGGGTGTTCTATTCCGAGAAATTCCTTCGCACGCATGCGCTTCGCTAAATGTCACATTCCTGTCATTCCTGGTCAGAGTCGCCCCAACAATCAGTTTGTGAAAATTCTGTGTACCATTCGGTTCTAAATTAAGGGAGAGCAAACTTTTTTTACAGGAAATTAAGCAAGGAAAACAACATGCCGTGCGTAGGTTGTGGAAAAGGTAAGCTATTGTTCCTCAGAGAATTGCGTACTTGCTATGCCATCACCATTCGTAAATCTTCTACTGATTTTGCCTAATGCTATATTATGCTGACCCGAGAGTCTTAGTCCGCTGATTTAATCCACATAAATCAAGACACAACAACAAGCTAGGAAGCTAACTTCGGAAAGCCGAAGTTTACATACCCTTGCAGTTTGCTAATTTATAAAAGGCATAACTAAGCTAAAATTGCATATATATAAATTTGGAAAGCTTTTCTAAGCTAGTTTGAATTAGATTAATTAATCTACATACCGAGTTTAAAAATTAAAAAAATTTTTTTTTTTTTAATTTTTGACATTTTAGATGATGTACCCCTTGCTATATTTTGAAAAAATTAGAAAATTTTTTTTTGAATTTTTTTCAAAATTTTGATTGTAAATAATTAGGATTTGAATGGCGAGTCGGCTTTTGGCCATTACTTTCTTTTTGGCTATAATAGGCTCCCAAGAAGACCTCAAATTCGCGCATCAAAGCTTAAAAATGACATAACTAAGCCAAAATTGCATATATTTCAATTTGGAAAGCTTTTCTGTGCTAGTTTTTATTAAATTAATAAATCTGCATATCGAGTATACAAAATAAAATTTTTTTTTTCAATTTTCGACAATTTTGATGATGTATCCCCTTGTAAAATTTTGAAAACATGAAAATAAATTTTTTTTTAATTTTTTCAAAATTTTGATTGTTAATAATTAGGATTTTAATAGCAAATCGGAAGATATACGGCTTTTGGCTGTCACTATCTTTTTGGCTATAATAGGCTTCCAAGAAGACCTCAAATTCGCGCATTTTTGATTACGAAAATTTTTCAAAAAATATAACTTTTTTGGACAAATCGAAGTTTAAAAATTACATAACTAAGCCAGAATTGCATTTATTTCAAATTGGAAAAATTTACCGACCCATTAAAATAGCAAGTATAAGTTAAGACCTAATAGATATGTGTATATCCCTTACAGAGTGCAAGTGCACCCCGGAAAAATGTAGCGAGGCCTGCAAGTGCCAGAGCCCTGGTCAGTGTGGATGCAATCCCTCAAACACATCGACTTCTTCGGGCGGCTGCTGCAAGAAGGACAGCGCCAGCAGCTCGGCGGGAGGCGATGCCAAGGCTGGCAAGTGCTGCGGCGACAAGAAGTAGGGCGCGGAATCTCAGCTGGAGGAAAAATGCATTTTGATTTCTTTTATTTCTCGATGGCCATAACTGCTAGTGAGCTGTTATCATACATACATTTATTTATCGTTTAAATCGAAACAAAACCAAGACTTTTCTATACTGTAAACTGCACAGAATAAACTAATGACCTATACCAGCATTGCGCCTTTGTGTTTTCTTCAACTTTAATGGGTGGCAATGATTTCTTTATTATATTTATATAAATTTTTTTGTGGGTTTTCTTTATTTTCTTTTTGTTTAGACTAATTGTAGTAACAAAAGGTGGCAAAATGAGGCGCTTAGCAAACCAGCCAACAACAATGTGCACATTCTGTTTATACATAGATTGCTTATGGAATTCTATACCAAAGATGAGATGGGAGCAAGGAGTAAGGGAGAGACTGGAAAATTAAACAAATTAAATTCGTTAGCGATCTCTTTATATTACAGCGTTTAATTTCAAGTGTATATATACGCATATCGTATGTAAAAAACAATTTAAAATGTTACTTCTCAACGGTTGCGAGAGCCACCTACTAATGATGCACTTACTCCCTAATTATATACGTAATATAGACCAACTACACTTCAATTTAATGCAATATATAAAAACAACTTCCTTTCAGGGCAATTAATAGCTAGACATTTTGTGTTTCGTGTTTCTGGTTCTGGTTCTTGATCTCACACACTATTTAGAAGGTTATCGGTTTATACAAATTATCAGGGGAGGCGACGACTTCCTTTCTTAACCAGTCGGGGTCCAGGACACTTAGTTGCGCTTCGCCTTGCGCTTTTTGCGACTGTTATTGGCTGGAGCTGGAGCTGGGGCTGGGACCGAGGGGCTTGGGCTTGGGCTGGTGGCTGTGGCCATTGATTCGTTGCTGCTGCTGAACTTCCGCCAGATGTTGTGGATGAAACCGCGGGCCTCGTTGCTGTTGCTGCTGCTGCTCTTGTTTGATTTGTATGCCCCATTGTTGTTGTTGTTATTGTTGTTGTTGTTATTGCTGCAGTTGTTGTTTGGAGGCACCTGCTGCTTGCCTTGGGCGTATTCTCATGAGCGCTTCACCTTGCCATTGGACGCATTCACCGATGTCTGCGATCGGTAGCTGCCCGCGCCGCCCACAGCCATTTCGGTCGCATGCGTGGCCACGTGCTGGATACCCTTCTCCATGCAGCCATGGTAGATGGGTCGCATGAACTGCCGAGAGTACAGGGATTGCGAATTAGTATGGGTGAGCCAAGAGAAGGGCGTTATAGGGACTTACCCGCTCCCACATAAGCGTGGCAAACTCATCCAGCTTGCCGCCAAAGTCGCTCAGCTCGCCGCTATATCTGAAAAATAGAGAAAGGATACGTTCAGTCGGTGATTCTAGTTAGATATTGTTGGATAAATCAAAATAGTAGGCCTTTGGACGAATCGGAACGCGTCATGTAAATGAAACGGCATTCGCTTATGCATCGCAGCATTACGGTGTTCACGATATAGATATGTTGGCCCTGTACCTGTACAGAATCTGAAATGATTCGTGCGCCTTTTAATTGATTAAAGTAAGAACGGACACATTTTAACACCATGCCTTTGATATTTAAATGAGTTTCCCAACACTATTGAATGAATAAAAGGCTTCGATTGCTTCGATATCGCCTTCGATATGCCAATGCCAAGTGTCACTTGACAATGCCATAATTTACCACTTAGTTCAAAGATCTCAACAGGACAAGTTCATATTAATTGCTCTTACCTGATATAGGCCCACAGGGCCAGCGTGAGCAGCGCCACGCCCATCACCAGGTTGCAGAAGTTGGCGAACGTGTAGAGGCCCACCAGGCCGAAGATGCCGCTGAGGATGTACATGATGACGGCGCAGGCGAAGTACACCGCCGGGGTGCGGGCTGCCTTGAAGATGTTCTTGCTCTCGTTGTGCGCCCGGTAGTTGACGAAGACCTCCTCAAGATCGTCGTCCAGTTGCTGGCGGAACTTCTCGGTGAACTCCTCGCCGCCCATCTTGCGCTTGGTGGCGAACTGGAAGAGGGCCTTGTCCTTGACCCGGATGTGCTCCGTCTCCAGGTGAGCGGTGCTTAAGTACGGCCGCGTGCCGCCGCAGACCTCCTCCATGAGCTGCTGGTACAGCTCTTTGGCGGCGGCCACGGCGGTCAGGTGGTTGGCCTCGGCGGTGGCCACCAGCATGCTCTTGGGCTCGGGCAGCTCGTTGCCCTTGTAGATGTTCATGTAGGACTGGAAGTACTGGATGAGATCGCGGGCCCGCACTCGCTGGCCGCTGATCTCCTTGTAGACCAGGTTGTCCGGCGCCAGCAGCATGGGTACGAGGGTGCGCAGGCTGTTTTTGAACTCGGCCGTGATGTCCTTGAGTTTGCCATCAAACTGGGGATTTGTGGCAACATTCAGGCCCGGATGCGGCATCAGGAAGCAGGCCACCTCCGTAAAGCAGGACGAGATGTGACGGCGCAGGGACTGCAGCTCCGGGTGCTGCTTGTCCGACACCTCCAGCCGCTTCTTCAGTATCTTGTCGCCACCTAGAGCCCCGTACTCCGCTTCGTAGGGGAAGCTCCAGTCGCGGACAAGGAACTGCAGGCGCTGGAAGGGCTTCTTGCCGGTGTCGGCCAGCGCCAGGCGGCCATACTCGGTGAAGAGCTGCAGATGCTGCAGGTCGTCCTCCTGGATGTTCTGCGACAGATTGTAAATCTGCACCGAGGACAACATGGTGCTGAGGGCGAAGACGGTGGCGCAGTCCCGCACTGTGCTCTGGCTGTCGAAGGCGCCCTGTGTGTCCAGCAGGATGATGGCGATCTTGTCGCCGCTGGGGTAGTCGTGCAGGAATATGTCGGACCACATGAGGATGCCGGTGGTGTCGCGCTCAGAGCCGCCGCGCCAGGAGAACCCGGACAAGGGCTCTGACTCATCGCCCAGCCAATCGGAGACATCGTGGTGGACATACTGAAGACGAAGGCAAAGTAAGTAAAAAGGAAGAAAGATTTCAAGATTTAAGCTTACCTTTGAGTACAAATATCGCAGAAAGAAGTCCAGCAGGAAGCTCTTGCCCTTGCGGAAGGCTCCCGCCACAGAGACGACGCACACGAAGCGGTCCTTGACCTCGTCGCGCATGAGCACCTCGCTCAGCGCCTCCTCGTTGAGCACGAACGTGTGCTCCTCGGAGGCATTGATTACCTGCACTGCCGAGCCGCTCATTCTGCAATCTTCGCCTGCTATCCTGCGCTCCTGCTCCGCTGTCTAGTTGTCGTGTCCTGGTGTCAGTGTGCTGTGTTCCGTGTGAGGGCAGCGCTCCTTGTTATCCAGTGTTATCCGACCGAAATTTTAGTGTTATTTTGTGTGAGGGGATTTTTAAGTGTCAACTGTAATACAAGAAACAAACAGGAAAAGTAAATAACCAGAAACTTTTTACTATGCCATCTTTCCCAAGCATTTTCATTCCCATTTCCGAGGAACAAAGCGAGTCCGGGCTAACGGTAATTGCGCAAGCCTCTGCGAGTTCATTTAATTTTGGCACAGCCACGAGACACGAGCGACGGACGACGGACGACGGCCTGCAATTATGAGAGGCGGCCAAAAATAAATCCAACCATGCGCTGGCTCCGCGTTGTCAGAAGATTTCAGCGGCAGCAGCAGCCGCATCATGTAATCGGATTGTTCAGGTGCGTGGGATATATGCATGTATGGAGGTTTGAATGTACTTTGTAGGTAGGTAGGCAGAAAATTACCAAAACTAATCAGTGCTTGAGAAGGGAAAACTTTTAAAGGTGCATAATAAGGGAGAAGCTAAGAATTACAAGGAAAATCGGGATGTTGTTGAATCGAGACTTGATTTGCGGCTTCTTTGACTTATTATTTTCTTTTATTTAATGGATAATATTTAGGTTTGAGAAATATTTATGACATTTTTTACGATATACCCTAGTTTTGATTTTATTTATTTTTAAAAAGTTGAGAGAAAGGAGTAAAGCCAAAATTAGATATTCTTTAGTTTAATCCAATTTTAAAACATTGTTTGTAATCTTTTTTTTTTTGTGTAAGTATATAAAAAGTAATATTTAGGTTAATAAATATAGTAGACTCCTTCTTTAAATTGAATTTAAAAAAAATCTTTGTATACACAGATAATGATGCAAAATAACTTTATTAGTGCTTAGACAAGCATTATTGCTTTAATCTATCAAATTGATAAAAAGAAGTCCACATTTTATCTCTGAAATAAAACTATAAATTTGTATTAACGACTGATAAGTCTGGAAAATATCAATGACGGACGATGAGTGGTAAAAATAACATAATAATCGAGTGTATTGCCATTTAATTCAATATATATGTAGGTAAATGTGAGTAAATGAAGCCAATTCAAAAATGGTAAAAGAGTTATCACAATGAGTAGCAGCTTGTGAGACAAGAAAACAACTGTTTTTAGGAACTGAACATGAAGTAAAACAGTTTTTTACCATGAATACTATTTTTTGGTCATCACTTTTCATTGGCATTTAATCAGAAAACGAAAAAAAAAAAACAACTGTCTTTTAATTTTATAAGCAAAAAGTGGCCTTATATGAATTTATCTTTTTAAAAAAGATGATTTTTAATTATTAATGTATTCTGACTAATTTCACATGAACAATGAAGAATGAGGCAATTTAATAGATTTTCAAACCGGTTTTCCAGCTCAGATTCTCAAACAAAAACTCCCACAACATTCTTAAGTTATTGTTTCGAATTTTTAAGGGTTTTTTCAGACCCATTTACACAATATCCACTACAAAGTGTTCCCAAATAGGGTTAAACGAATTCAGCACAATTGAAAGTACGGGCCACCGCAGCACATTAAAATTTTAAAAATTAACATTAATTTCATTAGCTGCGCCGTGATGACGTCGACAACTTTGGTCGCACTACGCAGTTGACCGCCGGTGACTTGAATTCTAATTGGAAGCGCAGCCAAAACAAAGAGCGTACCAGCAGCACCAGCACCAGCAGCAACAACAACACCGAAGAAGAGCAGCGACAGCAGATCGGGGAATTATGCCAGACACGCGATTATCGCCCCGAAAAAAGCTATGCTGGCTCTTAATTGAACTGAATTGGATCGGGAATGGGAATAGAAATCGGAATTAGCGGCAGCAACACGACCAGCGCGACTGTCAACCAAATCAAACTGCACAAACAACACGCAAGTCACCTTCTGGCTTAGTCAATGGAATAGTGAAAGAGAGCGCCAGATCGGCGAGAGCGCCGCCACTCTCTTTCACTGCCCACATGGCAGGCCCCAAACAGGGGGACAGAGGGACAGAGTGGGGCATGGCTGGCGGGACAACTGGCAGCTGCAACGTTAGCAGAGTTGCGTCTGTCCAATTAACACTTTGCCACATAATTAAATTGGACATTGCGGCCGCCTTTGGCGCGCTGATTCACGGATTTCAAATGGGAACCAAAACACACCTGGCAATGCCATGTGCCTACCTGCCAGAGCTCGGCTTGTCAAGCAGGTGTGTGAGCAGGTCCGTTATACTCCGCCGATCTGGTGCCGAAGCTGCCCCAGTAGTTGCCCCGCTCGCTCTGCCGGACCTTGGCCTCATGAGGCGATGTAAACAACGAGGCTGAAGAGTAACAGCAACAGTTGTGCCCAGCGATTAGTCAACTGGAAACGGTTGCCGAGAGCAACTGCAACAACACAACGCGGGCGGCGGAAGAAGAAGAACAAGAACAGAGCGCTTGGAAAAATGTTGAAGCGGGGAAAAAGAATAATAATCGTTTAATTCGCCTAAATTAAGTGCCCGTGAAAGAGCTGTGTTTAATTAGTCCCAATCAGGGCGGCCGTCGCACAGGAGGTGCTCATTTGCCATACGCCACTTAGTCGCCATGAAGCTGAGAACGCGCGGACTTGGAAGCGGACACCGCCCAGTTCTGCTGCTGCTGCTCGGCCTCGTGGCCATGTGTGGCTCACTGCCAGGAGTGGCGTCCGCTCCCGAGGAGAACGAGGTGTACTACTACGTCGGCTGCTACACTGCGAGAACGGATCTGCTGCACGAATCCGTGTACGCCAAGACCCCTCAGACATGCATTGAAATCTGCGAGCACCAGGGGCACCACTACGCAGTCCTGGCGGCCGAGAAGTGCTTCTGTGCGAACGTCCTCGAGCCCAAGGACCAGCAGGACGAGCAGCTGTGCAACACGCGCTGCCTGGCCAACAAGGCGCAGTACTGCGGCGGCGTCGGTGTCCACTCCTACTACTCCACCAAGCTGACCAGGCAGCCGGCGCCCCACCACCTGCGAGTGGAAAACAAGACGGAGAACAGCCTGACGGTTGCCTGGGATGCCTACGAGGCGAGGAAACTCCTTCTCGCAGGAGCAGCGGAGGCAGTCCTGCCGAGTCAGCAGTTGGCCAGCTTCCGTATCCGCGCCCTCGTCCTGAAGACGTTCTCCTCCCTACCGGCCTTCCGGCAGCCAGAGTTTATTGTGCAGAGCTCGGAGACCAAGTTTGAGCTCACGGACCTGCAGCCAGCAACGCTGTATAACGTCACTGTGCGTGCTATATGCGGGGAACAGCCGCAGGGAGAGGCAGAGTGTGGCCAAGCCACGCTGCAGGCCAGCACAGAGGTGGGTTCGGCTTGAAAAGCGAAGAAGTTCTACAAAACCATTAATAAATCATCTTTCAGGTGGGTCTGCCTAGTCCTGCTCCGGCGCAGCCCAAGATTCTCAGCCGCACCGATCGCACTGTCACCGTTGAGCTCTCACCCATCCGGAATGACAATGGACCGGTGAGTCAGCTCCTCGTCATTGTGGAGTACGTGGACAATGCACTGATCCAGCCCTTCGATGCCCAGCACCTGGGCAGTTGGCAGAAGGCGCAGCTGGATGGACTGCCCTACTACATAGCCGCGGAGTTGGACTACGACCGGCCGGAGGACAACCGAACCCGTAGCTTTGTGGTGGGCGATGGCAAGAGATACGGACGCTATCACAATGCACCGTTGGATCAGCCCAACGCCCATGTCCACATCAGCCTGGGAGTGGTGAGTAATGCACCGCCACGGCTGGGTAACTGCTATAGAACTAAACTCCTCACTTCTAGGTGAGCACCCTCGAGGGCGTGACCAAGACGCTGTACAGTCGTGGCACCCATGACCAGCACGTGTCCTCGCTGGACGACTTCAGCTATGCCACCTTCGATAAGGGCCAGTCCTCGGTGGTCGCCTTGGCCGTTACCTGCGTGATCTTCGGCACCTGCCTGCTGCTCAGCCTCATCGCCTACTTCTATTTGCGCTACAAGACCTGCCGGGGAAGGAGATTGACTGGGCGCAATGGCCACGAGATGACGCTGCAGACGCCAATCATTGAGAGAGAGAACAATGGCTACCTGGTGGAGGACGAGCCACTGCCACATTCGCCGGAAAACTTTAAGAATCAGCTGCAACAGCTGGTCGAGGGATTCGAGCGAATACCGAGGAACGCCTTGCGGCTGAATGTGAACGATGTGATCGGGGACGGACGCTTCGGAGAGATCATAACGGGAAAGGTTTCCACGAACGACACTCTGCGGGACTGCACTCTGCACGTGCTGTGCCTGGACGACCTTAATGGAGTTACCCAGGCGCAGTTGCTCAGAGAGATGCGCCAGCTTTCGCACTTGAAGCGCCAGGAGCACCTGCTGGACTTCTACGGAGTGTCAGCCAGTCCCGATTGGTTCTACCTTATCTTCGAGCAGCAGCGCGTGAGTCTCAAGCGTAGGCTGGTGGAGAGTCGCCTAATGGCGCCTTCCCCGCGCATCACTTCCCTCTCCGAGCAGCTGGTGCTGCAGTGGATCTACGAACTGGCCAGTGCCATGTCCTATCTCACCAGCTGCCACGTTGTGCATCGCGAGCTCTGTTCGCACAGTATTTTCGTGACCAGTGAGTCCAAGCTGAAGGTGAGCGTCTTTGGGCCGCTGCAGTTCATGAACACCAGTCGCCTGCAGCCGGACCACAGCAGATGGTTGGCCCCGGAGGTGCTGCGTCACCAGCAGCATCACTCCGCCCGCTCCGATGTGTGGTCACTGGCCTGCGTGGCCTGGGAATGCTGCTCCCTGGGCGGTACTCCTTATGCCAACGTAGTGGCCAGCAGCCAGCAGCTTCTCGAGGCCATCCGCGCAGCAGTACGTCCCGCACAGCCGGCGTACGTCTACGGGGATCTCTACCAGCTGCTCCTCAACTGCTGGCAGCTAGAGCCGAGCGAGCGGAGCAGCTGCGAGGACGTGGCCTTCGGAGTGCGTCAGCTGATGACCTCACCGCGCCATGCCCTCAGCTTCGATCGGGTGGCGGTCGGACTGGACACCCTGCCCCCGTACCTGCCGCAGCTGGAGACGATTGCATCGATGGGATGAGAGGAGAGGTGTAGCCGTATAATTAGCTTTTAGTCAGAGAGACAGTAGATTTCGGTTATGAGTCACTCTCCCGCTAAGGGAAAATATCTCTTAAAAATAAGTTTGCATGCAATTAAGCTTGAAATTATTTTAATTTTAAAAAAGATCCTTTAAGTTTCGAGTATTTAACATTGTTTTTCAAAGAAAATGATTTTAGGATATCATTTTATTGTATTGTATTATTGTATTGTATTATTTATTTTATGCCTTGTCTTTTAACCGACTTCTACTGTATTATTTATTTTATGCCTTGTCTTTTAACCGACTTCTACTGTATATAGGATGCCCCTATAGGAACAGAATCTCTAGCGTTATTGCTAATGCGTTTTTATGTAAATATTTACATGAAATTCACTGCAAATAAAGCCGCGTTCTATGTCACAGCTGATTGTATCGCAATATCTGTATCTGGGGAAGCTAATCTATGGCAAAGGGAAACAAATTCGTTGAGACTTTCCCCAATCGAAGCAAAGTTCAATCGAATGTGCTCGATAAAGAGCTAAAGATAGAGGCAATGTGACGTACAGAGCCGTCAGAATTGTGTAATAAAATTTGAATTCCATGATTTTCAATCCCTCACCGGACTGTGAATCCCCGCTAATGTTGCACAAACCGAGCAAAAGCAACAACTGAGCCAAAAAACCATAGCACAAACGGCAAAACAAAGAGAGAGAAAAATAGAGAGTGAGCGAATAACACACAGAGAGAAGTGAGCGAAACTTTGATCGCTGCTGGCAAAGCAGCAATTAATAATAGAAAACATTCAAGCGCTGCACATGTGTGAGTGTATCAAAATTGACGATTAATCAGTTTAAAGGTCTTGCACCCAATAGGAGGGGGTCTCTATTGCATCCATTGTTGTGTTATGTTGTTTAAGAATTAATTAGAGAGAAATTTTGGCAGCGACCGAGATGCTATGAGTTAGTCATAGGGAATTGGGTTAATATATATGCATGTATGGATTTGGGGTGCCACTGAAATCTTAGAAAAATGAAATCTCACTAAAAGGTGCAAAACCAAAAGAATTAGAGCTGGAACAACATTGACGTTTAAGCCCGATACATCGATCTTTACCTGACAAAACATCGAAACGCAACTCTACAAAAAAATTTTGGATTTTCTTGGCGATTGTCAAACCAAATCTTTCTGGATTATGTTTTGGCACTCTCTAATGTCGTTGAATTCCACATGGAATCTGGTTGTCAGGCCAAAAAAATCGCATTCTAATATACTAAATATTTCATTCCATTTAACGTTCTGAGAAAAGTATTTTAAAGGAGAATTTTAAAGCTCCAAGTAGTAAAATAACCCACATATGTAGATGTTATTTCTCAATGTAATAGCCTTTTTTTTGGCTGGTTGCATCATTGTTAAAGATGCGAGAAAATAATGCTAACGTAAACACTACATTTGCATTTTTACAAACCTTAGTAGGCCGATTGTGAACGACATAAGCAATCGAATAGAAATTAGAAAATATAAGACAGATCCCTAACAAGAAAAAATAATAGCAAGTGAAGTAACTCTTAATTCAATAACAAAACAACGATTTTCAAATCAAATCAAGTATAGTGTGCTACTGAAAGAGTGAAAATTCCATAGGTAAGACACAAAAACGGTAAACAACTTTACTTAGATAAAGAACAGAAACCTTACAACTTTTTAGTGCCATTGATTAAGTTTTAATATTAATTTGTAGCACTTTAAAAATAAAGTCCTGTCAGAAAATAATACAGGTAATGGACTTAAAAACGGTGTGCCTTTTAATACAAATATCCACATCGTTTTAAGTCATAATCTGTGACTAGAAGTGGCTCGCTTATCGGTGGATCCTGTGCAGCGGCTGATAAGCCATCGGACCGCTGGCCAAGCAATTGTCTTGTCGACGTGTAACCACTGAAAGTGACGGAATGCAAGCACATGGCATGTGAAATCGTTAAACGACCGCTTTATAGGGCATCTCATTGCGTTCAATGGAGCGTGGCGATATATCCGGAGCGACTTTTGGACGCTTACCTTGCCCGGTTTCAAGATTCAAGGTGAATGACGACAACAATTGAAGTCACCAATACTACACAGGCCGCCAATGGGCAATAATTATTAATAAATCAAGCTCGCTGTGGCTGGCCAACGTAACCGCTGTGCAGTGGGCCACCGCTGCTGCTGCTGATGATGAAGATGATGCGGAATTGGCCAACTTTTGGAATGTTTCAGCTCTGCGTGTGCAAAGTGTTATTGTTTTCGTTACATACACACATGGGAGTCCGAGAAGCGCAAGTCGGGGAGCCAAGGAAACTGGTTGCTCACACACACACACCCGCGCACGCACACTCGGCTGGAAAGCTCGTTTAGCGGCTGTCCAACTGCGCAAATTTGACGAATTGTTGCTCCGCCATTTGTTACTCACTTATGTTAACAGTTTACATCGGATATTGGCTCCTGCAGCGCTGCCTCAACTTGGTTTTTGACACTTTGGTGGGCAGAAAAATACGTATTTTGTTGTGCTCTGTTGCTGTGTGACCGTAGGTACGAAAATCGGAAATCTTCACGCGGGTTGCTATCGATAAATTGTCATCGATATAAGTTGAAGAAACTATCGATAGGTTCCGGGTTAAAAGTATCAAATTTAAATTTTAAGAGTAATTTTTATATTCTCATGATTTTTAATACAAATCAATGTTTTTCCCCTCCCCTAAGCTAACTAAATTAACCTAATGGCTGCTCTCTGAAACGAGAATAATACAGTGATCCCTGAGACTTTCGTCCGACAAGTTTCAACGTGGCCTTCTGGCGATGCCTCCATCTGCGCACATATTGCGCTCTCCAAGGCAGGCCGCGTAGCCCAGGGCGTGCGGGATAAAGTGCTGCTCATAGACTCCTGTGAAGAGCTGGGCGTAGGGTCCACTGGCGAAGACGGCTACGTCGTCGCCGCCATGGGTCTCCGACTCTAGGGGCACGGTGCTGGGAAACATAAAGTCCTTGTTCTTCATGTTGATGGCCCGCAGGTTCTTCCTTTTCACGGCTCCTCCTTCTCTAAGGTAGTTGCTATCGTAGCCAGGGCCATTGGCATAGCTGAGGGTGGCATAGGGCAGATCATCCGCCGCCAGTTGTCCGTCGTTTATCCCAAAGATGTCGTTTTTCCGGCTGGAGTAGCCCGCCAGCGACATGGTGTGGGAGTGATCCGAGGAGACCACGATCAGGGTGTCATCGGTGCTGGTGTGACTCCTGGCGAATCTCACTGCCTTGTCGAACTCCGCCGTCTCGTCGATGGCTCGCAGGGCCAAGGTGTCGTGGTGTCCGTGATCGATGCGTCCGCCCTCTACGAACAGGAAGTAGCCACGTCCGGCGCTCTGGCGCTCCAGTACCTTCATGGCCGCCTGCGTCATCTCCTCCAGCGTGGGCTGCTCGCTGGGATTGGCGTCCAGGTGGTAGGCCATGTGGTAGGGCGCAAATAGACCCAGCACACGTGAGGTGTGGTTGGAGAGGTCAAGCAACTGCCTCCGGTTCTCCACGTAATGGGCGCTATTTGTGTGCTGGCCCTTCCACTCCTCGATGAGATTGCGTCCATCCAGGCGGCGTCCAGGGGCTCCACTGCTGTCCGTGACGCTCTTGGGCAGGAAATTCTCCCGGCCACCGCCCATGATCACGTTGAGCTTCTGACCCACGGGGCTGTTTATCAGCTGGAAAGCGGCGTCTGGACAGAGGCTGGGATCTCCGCCATCTCCCACGACCTCGGCATCGTTCTCCCAGTTCCGGTTGGCCAGGTGCGCATAGACACCCGCCGGCGAGGCGTGCGTCACCGAAGTGGTGGTCACTAGACCCGTGGCCATTCCCTGCTTCTGGGCCCACGCCGCAATGGAGGCCACGTGATGAGCGTGCTGCGCCTGTGCCTGGCAATCCTTGAACTGCACTGCTGCACTCACTCCGATCGTTCCATAGTTGGCCTTGACACCGCCCAGATAGGCGGTGGCCGTGCAGGCGGAGTCCGCCACCTGCATGTTGGCGCAATAGGTCTTGCTCAGACCCACATAGGGGAACTGCTCGAAGGCGAACTGCTTCTCCTCGCCGCCCAAGTACACCCGACCGGCCGTAATTGTCGGTATGGACATGCCGTCGCCGATGAACAGCATCACATTACGGGCCAGCTGGGTGTTGAGCCTCAGCTTGCTCTCCAGCTGCTGCTCCAGAGTTTGGGTCGCCATTCCTTGCCAATATTCGGCGTAGCGCTCCTCGGCCTTCATAGCATCGAACACGATTTGGGGCATGGCTCGCTTGGAACGACTTCCCAGGGGCTTCGAACCCGCCAAGGAAAAAACTGGGTGCATTCGCCTCTCGGACTCGTGGGAGGTGCCTATTAATTACAGGAAATAGTACAGTTGGCTGTTAGTTTTCTGCGAAGATCACTGTGACTTACCTCCTCCGCTGACTAGAGCACTCAGGCCGAGGCTCAGCAAGAAGAACTGCAGCCTCATTGTTATTGGGATTATTACAGAGCTGAGCTGAGCTGTACTGGCTGTACGTTGCCCGGCACGTTTCCACCGGCACTGATAGTTGGTGAGCACGAGACCTGCGATATTTATAGCACTCGCGGTGCAGGTCCGAGATTTCATAACACGACTCTGCCGGCATCGACCTGACCGCCGGCTGATAAAGGAAAACAAGCTGCCTTCGAAGTTTGCCGGCTTGGTATTCTATAAAGGGAACAGGGCACAGTGGAACCTACTTGAGGAGTTACCTGACTGGGCTGTACTGAATATTTTGTCATAATTCGTATGGAAATTTTCTTCATATTGCTCGATCGATTTGATTTAAAGAAGCTCAAGAATACGTATTTTTTTACCTAAATTAATCCTGAAAGTCTGTCATTGATAGATAATATTATAATGGACCAAATATTTTGTATAATTTTCCAAGGTTGTCGATGGTAACGAATAATATAAACTTCGGTCTTAATAAGGTTTCTTATTCCTTTACTATTCATTCAAAATACATCATATTTTAGCCATGCTTTATGAAATGGATTTGATTTATAGTTTACATTCAAAAAAGTAGTTTTAAATAATTATGTAACCATTTTTAAGGCATATAAAGCTTAATCACTCAGAGTTCAGGGGTTATGTATGTTTTTAATATTCCTTTCAAATGGTCCCAAGAAAATCCACATTTTAATTCTAAACCAATCCAAGCGAGTCCTCACTGTAATTGTTATTTGAAAAACTGATGTTTTTCAGCGTTCGGCGTTATCATCAAGAGCCGGCGTCTGCCTGCCTGCCCCGTGTCTGTCCATCGGATCTCAGTGCGTCTGCCTGCCGCACCCGCCTGCCTCTTTAACACGCGAGTTCTTCACGTGATCGCCGCCGTGCTGCTCCTCCCTCTCTACCACTCACTGTTGTTGTTGCCGTGCCCGATTTCAGGCTTCCAGTTAAGTCATAAACGCAGCCTAATTACCCCGAGATTTCCAGGGCAGGAGGGAAACTGATTTGAAAAACGCGCGCACCAGCATCCGACCCACCACTGTGAATGACAGATCTGCCGAATGGAAGCTGGCAATGCCCGACGAGGAGATGGCGCAAGCGCCGGCATCAAAACATTGGGCAAGGAGAATCTTTATCTCGCTTGTGCGCGTATCTCAGAGTGCGAGTGTGCGAGAGCACGAGTATCTCACAGTTCTCAGCATCGTCCATCGGCATCCGTCGGTCCATTGCTCGGATGCTGAGGGAGAGCTTCTGCTTTGGCAGCGCGCACTTGGCCAAAATAGTTGTTGGTTCGCATGCAAAACGTTAAAATCGCATTAGCTGAAAGACATTTTTATACCAACGGCGCGATTTTTAATTTTTTCTACACTAACAACAACACCAAATAATACAAAAAATAGACAAAGTAGATGGCGAAAAAATAATAAAAAAGAAAAACAAAAGAAGCGATAGAGCATAGCTAAACTAAACTTTTAACGTTCAAAACTCGATGCGTATACACAAGTATAAATAAATAAACGCGTGTATATATGATGTATACATATAATAAATGATATTTCAATAATTTTCAACAAAATAACAAAGGTCTGTGCCAAAGAAAAACCCCAATGAAAGTGCTGGTGAAAATCAAATAATTGAAGAAACGAGTCAAGGAATCGGAGAATCTTAAAATGAAGAGCTCAAGAGCTGAGGAGCTGCTCCTGCTCCCCCTCGCATTGATTTTTTGTAACTTTTTCTTCGTTCTTGGCCAAAATAGTTGACAGCAAAAATCTCTCTAAAAGTTCTAAAGTTTTGGCGAATTCTGTGTGCTGTGCATTCGTGTGTATAACAACTGAGGATGAAATGCAAGGACTTTCGGGGGCTTCTCCTCTTTTTTTCCGGTTGCCAAGATGGTATTAAAAAACATAGAAGATGTAATGCCACACACGAAAATTCATACATAATACAATACAGTAAATTGCTAACTGTGTTTCGGCCATCATCATCTCTTCTGCTCGCTCGCTCCCTCGCAGGACTCCCTCTGTTTGTGTGTGTGTGTGTGTGCGTCGGGATTATGTGACTCTGCGTATATACATAGCTACAATGTCGGGGCGGTGGTGTTGTTAGGGGGCAGGATATACAATGTACTAGGTTTATATATATAGTATTATATCCTTAGCCAAGTCGGACGCCCAGCTGGCTGCCATAGTTTCACGTTTTGTGCTGGTGTTCCTGAGTGTGTGTGTGCGTTACTATCATCTCGCTCGGGGGTTCCCCGTGCTTAATCCCCTGGAAACATGATCTTAAATTAAAGCCTCCCTTGGCAGAGTGGGGATTCCTCCCTTTAAAGACGAAATACATAATTTCTGGTGGTTTCCCAACAATCGGGACAACTTTCAATTGCCTTCATTGACAGTTAAAACGAAAGTTATCAGCCAACAACAACAATAAAAACAGCAGCAGCAGCAGCAACATTAGCAGCAGCAGCATCGCAGCTTCAGCGATGACAACGACAACAACTCAGAAGTCAAACACGAGACAACAACTACAATAAGAACAACAACACAAACACAATTAAATAACAACCAAAAAATAAAAGTAGCCAAAAACTTTGCCAAGAGACACACACACACACCACCACACACACCCACTGTACACAAACAAGTTGCTGTGTTGTTCGTGCTTCAAAAGGGGGCGTCAGGGGGTGTGGCCGCTCAAACTTTTAACATAGTAGCCCACATACACTCGCACACACACCAATGTACGCCCGTAAATTTTCGCCAAAAAAAAGAGGAAAAAAAACGAAAGAAAGGAAGAAAAATGAGGAAAAACAGAAAGCAGCAAAGAGAAAAGGAATCGAAGCGAAGGATACGTGAGGGATGGGGTAGGTGAGGGTGAGGGTGAGGGGCTGGGAGGATGCCAAAGGACGATTGCACACTGTGTCAATTCCGTAACAACATTCGGAACGCTTTAATGGAATGTACCCGTATCTGACAATGGAACTACAATGTACCAATAATGAGTTTGTCAGCATGTGTGTGTGTGGGTGGTTGTGCGTGCCACCGTGGTGTGTTTTCAGAAAGTTTAGAATTTCAAAATGAAGTTAGAGAAGAGCCATGAATTTGAATTCCCTAATAAAGTTTTATCGTAAAGTTCAAGGCACACAAAAGGCCTAGGCAGCAACGGCGTACTTACCGCTGGCGTTGCACTAGAATTCTCAACGGGATCAAGCGGAAAAGCGCTTGAATTCATGCTGAATGTTAAGCATAGAATACTGATCAGTAAGAAGTAGCTCCCTTTTGACAAATATGTATAACCAAGACGTCTCTTTAACTTTAAACGTCTTCTGATTTTTAAATCTCAATATTTGCAGAATAATATATTTCTATGATATGCCAACGTTTTCTAATAATTTATCAGAAGTTTCCTACAGCTGTACTATTCCTAGAATCCATTAGGAACACTTTACAAATAAACTAGAAATTATTTAGATGTTTACATTTCGATTCTCAGGATTTAAGGACAGTTTCGGAATAAAATTTCCCGGGAATCCATTGAATTACATCTTCTTCAATGACGAATATCCTGTGATCCCATGAAAACCATTACATAATTCCCACAAAAATTGTTTTTCCACTCGACTCATGGCACAGAAATTCCTGGGAATTTCCCTATTTAATTTGATGATTTCGCCAATCCGGCCCATTGTACATCATCAGCGAGCATTGTTGCCAGAGAGCCAGAGTGGCAAAAGGATGCGCGATGCGGGACGCACGAACGGATGGCACGAACGCACGACTGCTTGCCTCTGCCTCTCGCTCTCGCTTTCTCTCTCCCCCTCTCTCCCTTTCTCTCTCTCGTTCTATCTTCATCTCCATCTCTTGGCTGGAGGGGAACGAGGGGAACCCACCCCCGAACCCCCAAAAGCACGCGCTCCAGCAGCGAGTTAACTTTGACGTTATGCTGTAAGCGTTGGGTGCTTCGTTTAAATGAGTGCTCGTTGAATGTGTGAGTAATTGGAGGGATGCTGGCCCAGGGGGGTTGGGGGCAGGAGCTGGAGCTGGAGCTGGGGGTGGGTTCGTGGGGGGCTTACAGGATGGCTGCTCGGAATGGAAAAGCAAACGACAACAAGCAAAACATTGATGTTACTGGAGGAGCTTGCCAGCAGACGCTGGCTGGCTTTTATAGTTCGCCAAAGGAGTGAAATGGCGCCATCTGAAGATTTATGCATGTATTTGTGTGTGCGCTGGTGTGTGCTATGTGTGTGTGGGAAATTATGAAAGCATTTGTGTTTGAGTTTGAGTAAACATGACCACTGGCGGCTGGGCGGGGGTTGTTTTGGTCGCTTGGCCCACACGGCGTATGTGTGTTGTCGTTCATGCACATCCCCATCCATATATGTATGTATTTGCGGTGTATCTCTGTGTCGCAGCCGCTTATGTATGTGTGTGTTGGCATGTTTGCTCACCTTCGCTGCAGTTGCTGATTTTGAGGCCGCCGCATATTGTTAATGGCCTTCCTTCTCCTCCAGCACGCCACAACGATGCTGATGATGAGGAGGACGTGGATGAGGCTCTCAGGGCGGAGGCCATCAGCCAGCGCAGTGCAACGCTGACCTTCACCCATTTAACGGCACTTAGCCGTTGACAAACCAACCGAAAGTTGAATGTCATCGCAATTCATTTGCCACTTTTCGTTAGCCACACGGCGGAAAATAATAAATTATAGGTTGGTTAGGTATGAAACTATCCCCAGAAGATCATAACTTTATAGATTACTTAAAGATTCTAGTGAATAATATTAAAGAGAGCTTGGATAGTCACACAAAATATTTATATTTTGTGAAATTATGACGAAACTGCCTTCTGAATAAGCTGCGCTATTTAGTTTTCACTTATTTTAGCCTTAAACGGGGTTTCTGACCTTTAACGCTTATCTCAACTTCCTATAATTTGCCTTTATATGTAATTTGCATTGAATAACGTTTAAAAAATAAGTTTATATTAATAAAATAAGAGCACACAAGCTAAATTCAGGAATACCCGGTAGTAAACAGTCCACAGACAATCGTAGTATACTTATGGGAGTTTTGTTCAGACTGGCTGACTGCTTGTTACAAAAGTGTGATTTAGATGAGTTTTGGTTTTAAAAACCATATAAATCCCCTAAAAACTATTCCCTAAAACAAAAACTAAGACAGTTCTGATTCTTAAAACTTACATTATTAAAAAGATAGAAATAAATCCACCAGGTACCCCTTTTCCACCTGTATAAGTTTTTTTATTAGTGCTACCCCTCACTTTTTGACTTAATCTGCAGCTCAATACGCAGCCGTCGAGTGTCATGTACATAAAAGCTAAAAACCCCAAATAATAACCGGATATGTATGGTGACATTTTTTACCACGCTTATTGTCCTGAAAACTCCCACTTCCCCTGCGGAGTGCACAGCTCAGCCAGCCAGCAGCTGAGTCTAATTTTAGAAATGCAGATATGCATTTGGGATCGATGGAGCGGCTCCCGGGGATTACCATGACAACTTGCTGCTGCATCACGAGTTACGGGCTTCTCCCGGAACCCTAATGGAGCTGTACTTTTAGTCCTATTCTGGTCCTACTCCCACTCGGTCGCTCTCGATGATTGGGCTTCTCACTCAAGAACGTTGTGAAATTTGCGTGTTATTAATCAAAATCGAATCAAATTAAAATTCTATAAAAGTAAAGGCGCCGCCGGGGTTAAGAATATCTAACGTATAAAACGTATGAACGAGCAAATAAATAGAACTGCCATTTCAATTTTTATATTATGGCCAATGGCACAAATTTAATATCATCCGCGAGCGGGCAAAATTGCTGTCGTTAAAATATTTTACAACATCCTACAAAGATTGAAAATAAATCAAGCGCGAGTGTGCGGGTGTGCGTGTGTGAGGAGGTGTGTGTTTATGAGTGGAGGGTGTTTCAGTGGGTGGGTTGTGGTTCTGCCTCTTTTGGGGCAGTCCCCCGATATCATAGATGCCACGTTGAGCATTCAAATATTGGCAGAGTCATGTGCAATTTTTGCAGGTTGTTTATTTACATTGTCGGCACTGTAAAAGCCAAACGGGATCTATATGGGATATGCGGATATATACATAGATATATATCGTGCCCGTTGCGTGTGTAATTAGAGGCCATCAATTGCCAGATTGAAAGTGCCTGTCGCTGGCGAGAGATTTGTGAGTCTTGAAAAATATGAAGGATTTGTGTGTTTACATCGTTGGAATGCACTGATTTCGTTAAGCTTTTGGGATAAACAATTTGTAGAAATGAGGAAATTCTGAAATTCTCTGTTGACTGCTGCCAAAATTAACCAAGAGCTCCTTTAAGTATCTTTAAGCCCGGTGGAAAAAGTTTTTCCCCTCTCAGACTTTAGCTTGTTCAATTTCATTGGCTTTATTTTTGAAGCAATTAAAAAGTCACACAAAATACCCGCACACACCGAAAGTTCAGCTTAATTTAGCAACAAAGTGAATAACAATTTTAGACACCTCCTTCGAAAGGAGGTCCCAACTGTCAGACAGCTGTTACATGGAAATGAGCCAGCCAGGATTCCATTTAAGCCATTTGAATATTGTTGTTTACTTCTTTGGCCTTCTCAGCTTCTTTGGGTTTTTTTTTAGCTTCGCAAGTTATTGAACCCGTAAAAGTTTTTAATTAAAATTCAAATTAGACAAATTAAATTGCCTGCTAAGGTGGCCGCGATTGCCATTCAAATAGCAGGCGTATTTTTACGACTGTCCTCGGAATCGGGATTCTGGGGGATCCGTAAGGAATCCCGCTCGTCCTGGGGACGTGCGTTAAATTTTAATTGATTTTTCCCAACCGAACTCGGAGCGAGTTCTGTGCGTGTGTTTGTGTATGTGTGTACCTGCTTACGCGCAAAGTAAACGAAGCGAGATGTGGAAACACAGGAGCGGAGTACACAGAACACAGAACAACAGAGGCAGATACACAGATACAGATACAGCACACGAGATACACCCATACAGGCGCAGGCCAGTGCGAACTGGCAGACATTCAGGCGTGCGAATAAACGCACACACTCGCACAACATTCAGCGAAGCGAACGAGGCTTGGCATTCGTATTCCTATTCGTATTTGTATTCGTATTCGTATTCGCATTCGGTTCTCTGAATGAGAAGCTGGATGTGTCGGGCGGCGGACGGTGGGAGTTCCTCCGTTGAAAGGACAATTCAAGGAGGCAAACGAAAAACATTTTATCCTGCTGTTGTTGTTGCTGCTGCTGTAGATGTTTTTGTTTTTGCTACTGCCATTCGTAGGCTGTTTATTGCCCACCGTCGTTGGTGTTGCCGCTGTGCTGCTGCTGATGCTGATGCTGATGCTGTGTATCTATGTAGAATTTATCGATTTATTTTGACTTCTCTTTATGTGTTCCGCCTCCTCTCTAATACATACAAGCATAGGCGCACCGCAGAAGGGCTACATTGTTAGGGGTTGAGGCTTTTACCCAGGCAAAACTTTTCAAGAAACTAAGTCTGTTGGGAAATAAAGAGGATATACCACAAAATGTTGATTAAATTTAATGAAATTAGAGTATAAATAAACAAGAGGAATTTTCGTTCAAATATCGTTTAAAACCAGTATAATCAACCTAGAATTTGTTTGCTTTTAAAGTCTGCTAGAGAAATGTATCTCTATTTCATAAGATCCTCATTCCTGCATCATTTATATTTGATCTATGATTTATCCAGCCCCCTTTAAATGGAATCCTTCATAAGCCACTGCCTGCTAACGTATTATTTAATACGGGCTGGGCGATAAGGCTCAAAAAACTCGGTTAGCTGGCAGCCCACTTTAGGGCGCTTCTGGGTTTTGGCCCTTTCTGCGCCGTTCCCTTCCCCTTCTGGTTGTTGTTTCTCGCTTTATTTTTTGCGCTTAATGCGCCAATTCTGACAACAGTCGAAAGGGGGGTGGGGGGGCGGTAGATAGAAGGCAAGTCAGCAGCAACGACCCAAAGTCAAATTGAGTAAAACGCATTGAAAACTTAAGTAATTTCCCAAGAACGGCCCACAGTTCTTAAAAGCTTTTTTTTTTTGTTCTAAAACGAGAAGCCCGAAGCAAGCGTTTCTGCCTTTTTTTTATTATTATTTTCGTTTTCGTTTTTTTTCGTTTCGCTCCTTTGGTCTTGTTATTGCAGATGGCCAAAGTTGTCGGCCAAGTAACAAAAATGTGTTTTATATTGTAATAACGAAGAATGCACTGAAGTCGAAACTCGTCGGAGGAGGAGCGGAAGGCAGAAAAACAGAGAAAAACAGAACAGCAAGCACACAAGAATTCATAAACTGTTTAATGAAGCAGAGCAATTACATAAAGCCAAAACCGAAGTGAGCAAGTGCAGCAAAGAAATGCCGAAAAGCGATAATAAAGCCAATTAGATTCCGAGTAACTTTCGAAAGCCAAAAGATACAGAAATGTGAGGGAGGGAGGAGTGAAAAGTGTACATAAATTGTTTGAGCATCCTTAAGACAATGGAAGAGGAGTTTCAGAAACTTACTAGACATGTCATTGTTAGCCATAAATATCAGAAAACATAATTGCTTTTGTAAAGTTTGAGACTTTGCTTGAGGTTTCCGTTTTGGAAAATTTACAAGAGATTCTCTACCATAAAAGCTTTGGATTAAAGTCATTACAAAGAAATTGAATGAATCTTTAGAGTTTATAAATTGTATATCTTGAGGGAAAAACGATTGGTATTAAAGCCTCTATTACTAAAAGACTTTTAACGTACTTTTCCTGCTAAATTGGAATAAAAAGTACTTTAATCTAACTCCAAAAAGTAAATACTTCCTCAGTTTAATTCTGAACTGGAAACCCTTAGCTCCAAACTACATAAAAGTGTTATCTTTTCACCAATCACTCTCTGGATAATCAGTTTCTGGACTTCACGCCCTTAACATTGACCTCGTTTGCTCCACAGTAAGATGTTTAGATGTAATCGAAAAAAGCGTGTCAAGCCGTCCTCTTTACAAAGAATCAACCCAAAACTAATGTAAACCACGACTTTTTAAACTAAAAACCGCCTCCAGAAGAAGGGACAGAGAGACGAAGACGACAAGTTGGTAGAATAGCAGAGCCTGAGCCTGAGCCCGAGGCGTGACCTGAGTATGTGCGTGTGTTTGTGTACATAAAGATGGAAAGCATGTGAAATCGAGGCGGAAAATGTCCGCCCGCCTGCCCCTGGCCCATCAACTCGTGCGTTCGTGTGTGTGAAATACAAAAGAGAAGTCAAAAAAAAGGAAAAAAAAAAAAACAAAACCCAATAAAACAACAACTACAATCAGAGTGAGAGAGAGCGGCGGTGGAATAGCGATTCAATGTCACAGATACCCACGCCCGCAGGCAATGGATTATACATGAACCCATACCACCCGCGCCTATGTACACCGCTACTCATGTATGTAGAGAAAAAGCTATAGCCGCAGATTAGTGAGCCCGATTCAAGGAGCAACGACGACGACGACGACAATCAACATTCATCATACGCACCGTGGGACGCGGCGCACAAGGCAAATGCAGCCCCCGATCGATCGGTAAGCCGAAAAGCTAATGAAAACGCACACACACACATTACCATTTTCAGGGAAACTCTGCTGTTTCGTGACTATCTCTATCTCTCTCAGAACACCTTGTTTTTTTTTTTTTTATTTGATTGAAATTTCCGTTTTGTATCTGTACTAACAAAGACTAACCAATAAGTAGAATAACATAGGGCAGTTAACTCTTTGGATTTTGTGGGAAAATATTAAATCCTTAGATCTTGGGAGCCTTTTATTGAAACCGTAATCGAACCTTTTAATTTTTTAATCTAACTAAACTTAATTCATTCAGATGGAACCATAATTCCCATTGAGAATATAAATATTTATGAAGTTTTGGATTTTTTTCATTCATAATAATAATAAAAATATTGTTTCTCCTTAGTTTTTAATCTTTCTTACAATATATTGACAAAGATTTCAAGTTTATAGACAAGAATTGCATACTAAATAAATTCCAAGAAATATATACAATATTTTCGGTTTCAAGTAAGGCTTGCAAGCTCCTAAGGATTATTATTTTCCTACAAAAAGTAACACGATAGTAAACTCTCTCGATAAAAACCCTTTTGCTGCGCCTAATGTTGTGCTATGCGATGATCCTCGTTATAATGATGATGTTGATGATGACTCCCCCGTGTGATAAATGAACCATCTTATTTATGGCTGGTATTAACAAGCATCTAAAATATGTGCTGACACAAAAAGACTCACTCGAACACCCACACACAAGTGCGGTAATATTGGCACTGCTGAGTTTTTCTGTTAAATTCACGCGGCGGAAACGTGCTGCCAACAAAGCAAACATCCGTGTACCTTGCACTGTCAACAAAAACAATAACAACCACAGTGAAAACACCAACAACAAACACATAAGCATTAGCATCACCATCGACATCGACACCATACCACTGTCCAACAACCAAAAACAGCAATAATAACAACAAAATCTCAGTGCTCAAAGTTCAATGACGTTGGCATCGTCATTCTAACTCAGCATGTTTGGAAACCTAATGGAAATTTTCTATATTTTTCTTTTATGTGGCTCAAAATTGACCAGAATTTATTTATCCACAAACTGTATTCCTCGAAAAACCTTAAAATTTCTAGAAATTGGGTCAGCAAAGTTTCTTTTCTGGAGAATATGTCCATATTTTTTGTGGTTGCATGTCTGGCATTTGCATTTTGTTGATGCTGAAAGTTTGGAAGTTAAAAGTAACATAAATAAATGAGGATTTTTTATAGAAACTTTTCAATTTAGTTTACTTTTAAATGGTATTAAGGAGAATTTATCTGTTAACTTTGATATGTACCCAGAAGCTATATTATATAAGAATCCTTGAAAATTATGAATATATTTGCTTAACTGATAAAAAGAAGAAACTTTTGACTATTGAGACTGCTTAGGGAGTAAGTGTATGTAAATGTTTTCTAAATAATCCAAGCTTACAAAATAGCAGTTCAATTTTTAGATGCTTTTTCATACCCTGAAAATCTTCTTTATTAACAAATTACTTTTCGTTTCCCCATTCAATCCAACCCTCCATTGATGTGAAAACCAATTATTTTTTCCCAACATCACACGAAAACTGGCTCGTTTGGTGATCTCCCTCCCTCTTCCCCGAATTTGGTAGTGTTTTCATTGCGGGCTCTGATGACGGCGACTCCTTCGGTGACCAACCAACCAAACAGTTGCCTGCCAGTCAAATTTATGACTAAAGCGAAATAATAGACAATTGACGTCACCGTAAAATAGGTATAGGAATTTCTTCTTTATTTATTATATTTTTATTTGGCTTTTACGTGGATGTCTTCTCTAGTATATGAGACGTGTGCGGTAATACTTTCCACGTTGCGTCAAGAGAAAATCGAAAAAAAAAGAAAATCAGGAAAAGAAAGTGAACGATCTGCAATCCGCAGAGATGACTTATGGAGGCCGCTGCGTTGATCTATTGCTGATAAAGTGAAAGTCAAGTTATGTTAGAAATGTAATTATTCATGTCTGGTGCCGAAACAAACAAAACAAACAAAGAATCCGGCTAGAATTTTTGAAGAACATGCTAAATGTAGTCGCCGAAAGGGAAGCCAGGCGCCCGAGGAATGTCAATGGGCAAACGCCAGTGCTGGCAGCCAAGAATTTATTTCAAAAACGAGACTTGTTTTCCAAAAAAAGAAATTGATGGAATATCACTGAAGAAAGTAAAGAATATAGTAGAGAATTTATTAAAATTATATTCTCCTTGCATTTAAAATTATTTATAGTAATATTTTAACAAAATTCAATTATAAACATAGTAAAGACTTGGAAATACATTTTTATTTAGGGAAATTACAAAGCTCTTAAGGCTGACTAGATTGAGAATAAAACCAATTTTTTTTATGGATAACAGTTAAGCAAATTAAGAACAGAACACCTTAGATCATTTAAGAAATCCACCGATCTGTCCGTAAAAACGACAGGCTGACAGCACTGATGGGCGGCAGTGCCTTTTTGGAAAATATGTGTACTGCGACTTTGGATTGTTTTGCCTTCGCGTCTGGCGTCTCGACGGGCGATGGCCGTCGCGTCATTTATCTGTCAGCGTTTGCCTTTGCTTGATGAACTATTAATTTCTGGTTGCCGAGCCACGAATTTATTTTCGTCAACTGCGGCACGTGTGTCGCGAACATCATCTCGGATGCGGCAGCTGATATGGTTGGGGACGTGGCTAGGGATGGTGGGGAGTGACTGCCGCTGCCGCTGCTGTTTGGTGTTCATAAAAAATAATTTAAATAAATTCCTTGCAAAGAGCCATACAAAACACACACCCTGACGAAATCCCTGCAGTAAAATATGTGGAAATAAAATACGAAATACGAAATTTGTTGAATATTTATCAGGCGGCAAAACATTTGAATACATAAAGGCAGCAACGCCACACTTTGTTGATTCGAAAATGTTGATGGCTGAGAGGAAGACCTCTGTCAATGCAAAATGCATGACCGACCGGTCGGTCTCTCGTGGTAATCCGATTTGCAGGAGCCTGAATTTATGTTTTACATTTCAATGCAGCCACAAATCCATTAATTATAATCTGATGCAAAATACATTTGCCCAAGCATCGCATGTGATTGTGTAATAGAAATGGAAATGTTGCTAAGGGGTTCGACAACAATACATTTCAATTCAATTAGAGTGGGAGCTTCGTTTCGTGCAATGATAAAGTGATAAGACTGAATTAATTACACTTTGTTGGGCCAGAAATTATCTGGCGAAAATTATGAATTAATCCTTAAATAAATTAATTGAGGCAAACTGTGTGCCAGTTCCAATGGAAAGTCAACTGCGTTCATTAAAATCGGTTACTAAGCCGACTTTGCTTATCAATTAATTTTGGTTGTGAAATATATATATATAAGAGAAAAAAAAAAATAGGAACTGAATTTATTTCGATGGAAAATATAGTGAAATTATATAAATTATTTTTATTAATGCGCCTATGAAATCTCATAACAAAAAAAACTTATTATAATCCTTTTTGGGGACTAATTAAAATTTATATTAAATATACTCCGAATTTCTTTGTTAATAAATAAAAAACGTAAACAGAAAGGTATATTTGGGATAGAAAAAAAAAATTCCACAAATTTCAATACAAATATTTAAATTCTATTGATATCTAAAGAGTATTCCCTTTATAAATATTCCTCTGATTCTTAAGCATTTTATTATTTATCGATTTTTAGCTGAAGAAAGCAGAAAAATTATATAAGAAGTTTGTAAAATGGATAGAACAAGAACAACAAAAAATTACTTTGATTTTTATTTAAAGGTTATGCAATTTAGAGCTGGACAAGACATATATTTTTCGATGTTCTTATACGAAATTATGGATTTGAAATCAATAAACATCGATGTTTTTTCATCTCCCTCCTCTTAGTAATAGATAACCTCTAAAATTCATTAGTTTTTAGTCCATTTTAACAAAGTATCAACGTGTTCTTTGGTACATTGCAACTTTGTTATGTGCAGAACCTCAACTTAATTGGAAGGCGTCTGGCACCACCATCGAGTCGACAGGGACACAGGCAGCGACGGCTGTTGCTGGTTCTGTTTGTGATTCCGATTTGGATTCGGATTTGAATGCTACAGACAACGACAGGTGGTCGCTTATATACTGGGAATGGGAATGGGACTGCCACTGCGACTCGGAATGGGAATGGTAGGGTGGGGTTGGGACTGGGGACCGTGGCGATAAAGCGCAGCGGCTGAAGTAGCAGAAAGTAGCGACGGCCTACACGGCGTATGAGTGCTGCGAATGCCGCGGATGAGGGATGAGATGATCGCACAGGTTTCTTCGCCTTATTCTCGCTCGCGAATGCTACGTAATTCGTATGGGAGCGAGAGGTAGTATGTCCATTAGCTGATTTAATGAAATCGTAAATCAAATGAGCGGATTGCTAAAAATATACATATATCTCTGGCGCGTATTTTATGTTTTTTGAAGTGGAACTTATGCCACAGCAATGAGTATAGCAACAACAATAAAGTCTAAGAAACAACAACGGCCGGCAGCCGAACAATAGATGAAACGTGGACGATTGTGCCAAAGAACAAAAATGCACTGCGGAAAAATGTCTCTTTTTAATATTTTAGTCGAAAATAAATATATTAAACTGGTGTTAACAATAAAATAAAATGAACTTCTTTTAATTTAAAACAAGCTGGGAAGCTAATTCGGCAAGCGGAAATAATACGTCTCTTCTTGAATCTCCACAAGTTTCTGTGACTCAGCCTGAGTTTCAAGGCTTTCCTCATATAATTAAAATGTCAATTAGCCAAAGACAACATATTATGTAAAAAATACTTTGTTATTAACACAGCAATTATCTTTCACTTGCTGTAAGAACAACCATGATTTTTTCATCAGTGTATTTATAGCACGAGTGTGTACTGATTCCCTCTAATGATGAGCACATGTAATGCGTCGTATTGCAAAACTTGGCGTTTTATTTCGACATTTCTCGCCGTGAATAATGCTTGCGATTCCGTGGTCGCCCCTTTCGGATTGGTCTGCTTGGGCTGGCTTTGGTTTTGGGCTTTTTGGTGTTGCTTTCTGCCAAAAAGTGCAGCATTGTCGCCGCCGTCCTGGTCGTCTTGGCCGTCGTCCGTCTCTCACTAGGCGTGTCCGTTGTGGCCAAGATTTCGCTTGGCTGGCCGGCGTCACAGTTTTGGCGTCCGCGTCTGCAACTGCGCCTGCGACTGCGACTGCACTTTCCCATGGATGCCAATGAGTGTGCGCGTCTTTATTTAATTAACATATTTTATATATGCAGCCAGCCAGCCCAGGGGCGTTGTGATTTATGCCTGGCGTTTTGTGCCTGTTATGCTGCCTTTCAGCCGCCGATTGTCATCTCTAAGTAGCTAAGGATCCCCATACCCCATTCCCATTCCCGAGCCCAATCCCTCGCCAGATCGCGTGCATTAGTCAACTGCGCCTGTCTCTCATTGTGCTTGGCACTGGCCGTGTGACTAATTTGATTACACTCACCAAGAATTCGAAAATATCTTAAATTTGACTTTATTTTGAGGCATTTTGTTGTACTTGCTGTCCGCCCGAGATCCGGCGACTCTTTCTGTATTAAATTAATGCTCACTTACTGTGCCAGCCAACTATTGTTATTTTTATAGAAAATCAAAAGCATTCGGCAAGTGGCGGCTCTGTGTGGCTGTATCTCTCGGATACTATCGCCAGTATCCGTGAACATTCCTGAAACGATATGTCATCAAAATGTGATTAATTTTAATGTCTTCAACTTAGATGCAGCACTCTGCTCGTAGTACTTATTATATTTGAGGTCTTCTAATATTAGTAGAGTCACCCAAAAATATTTTTATCCAAGAAAGTAAGGTCATGGGAAGTCAGAAGCTAGTTCATAATACATATATATTTGTTATTCCATTGAAAAGCACAGAACATATAAAAGAAACCATATAAATATATTACCAAATTAAATACTGAAAGTTTTTGTAGACTTCATTTATTTTAAATTTGAAAAAATTGATGAATTTGTCGCTAATCTTTTCGTTTTTAATTCTTTTTAATTTAATTATTCTAATTCTTTTCCCAAAGTTTGAGAAAGTTTATATTGCTCTCTTTTTAAGACATTTCGGATATTTTTATGGCAAGCGTGGTCCTTTCTCTACTTTAGTTTTTTTTAAATTAATTCAATTTAAACAAGATCATTAAACTTTCACAAAAATAATGCTTCGAAAATATTCAGAAAGTGCCAGGCAATAAGCAGCATTTAAATGTAATATTAAACCTACTTTCAATTTTATAAACTCGTACTCTTAAACAGTCAATGATTACCAAATCAATAAGAGCTCAAAAATATACATTTCCCTTGCTCGAACTTTAGTCAAAAGGAAATTAAAAGTTTCCATTGGAGGCCATAAAACCGATGGGGAAAATAAAAGAACGCTCCATACGGACTGTTAACCCAATTCGCCGAGCGGAGTACAAAAGAAAATGCAACTCTCAAAAGCCATTTAAGCATAATGTGCAATAAAAATTATAAATAAAGCAGCGGCGAAGGGAGGGAGCAAGAGAGGCACTCCACGAGGAATGGGCTCCCAATGTTTATGGGTGGCGCGTTCTCATTAGGCAAAGTGTTCGATAATTAAATAGAAATGTAAATCAAGGCATCGGTTGGTCGCTCTCGCCTTCTCTGTTGCACGTGTGGCAATTAGCGGGCGATCAGCGCACAGCTGTTTAATTGGCACTAAAGCAAAGATTGAAGTACTCACAGGGGGCGGGACATACATATAGGGGTGCTGCGGGGTATCCTATATAACCAGGGGGTTGTCCACTCGCGTGTGCTGCTGCTGCTGCCGATGCTGTTTATTGAGCGGCAAATCAAACGACCAGAAATTGGCTTATACGCAAACAAACAACAACATTAAATTAAGTATACATCTTTATTCGCGGATATATACGCGGTATATGCGCGATAAATATATATTCAATATGTTCATATTGATGCGGATGTGCGATAACAAAGTAGTTTATGTTTATTTTCGGTGAGCGCGAATGATTTTAATTGGATTTTGATATGAAGTATCCACACAATCCCCCACAATCTCCACAAAATCCATTGGCATCCTCCTCACCTTGGCAGAGGCCTGCCGCTTTCAATCTGTCTTTAACATTTTACGCACGATTATTTTTAGTCTGTGGCCTAACATTGAAAATGAAAATGTTTATATGTTTGCCCGTCTAATTCGGCGCATAGTTATTAATATTATTTTTATGAGAATCTTCTTTCTTGTTTGGCTGATGACACGGCCAGCGGGGCGTATGCGCTATAAGTGCTGCGCGTGCTCTTCGCTTTTTATTGGGGGAGGGAAAGTGTGTGTGTGTTGTGTGTGAAAACATAAAAACAAGCCACTTGGAAAAATAGACAAATTGTTATTCCATCTAGCTGGACCAAGAATACACGAATTTATTATTAAATATAAAAGCCATTGCTTTTATTATGGAGTGCTGGCGAAACATGAAAAGGAAACCATTAGGAAAATAGGCAATGAAAGATACAAATCACAAATATAAACATTGAGGTAGCTCGTGAAAATGCACATGATATAATCATAGAAATTTTTAGGGATATAGTATTTTGTGGGTATATGTAAATAATATTATGAAAATAATATAATTCATCATTAATTTGATGTTCAAGGAGCCTAAACATACAAAAATAACCGTTTAGAAAATAAACAAATAAAAATAACACATTCTCTAATATATAAACACCGAGGTAATTTCAATATTTAATAGATTTTATCAAGGACTTTCTATCCGACTTTTACCTTTTAATAATCCGTGATTTAGCGTGATTTAATGACTAGTGTCTATATTTCGGTCTAGAACATATTAATTCCCTTTCGAAACACTATCAAGGGTTAGTCATGGAATTCTTGAGGCCACCATTGTTGTTTCCTCGTACCCTGTTTATTGTGGTTGTTTTTATCGCCGATTCTGCTGGCCTGGTATTGGTGTTGTATCGCGCCTTGGCTTTCTTCATTAGTGTGTTTTAGTGGGCGCCTTGCCAACGATTTTCCGAAACAAATTGTCGTCGCGCTCGACAACATTCCGCACGCTTACGGCTCATACATGTGCATCGCACATAACACACACTGAGAGTGAGCGCTGCGAGCGGAGCGACCCACTGTGTCACACTGGGCCAGTAGTGTTCGTGTTCCACTGTGCGCCGGCAGCAATGTGCAGCCTGCAGTCTGTGCAACGCGCACACATCGCTCATACATATTCTTAATTAAAATCCAACAAGCTCTTGCTCGAAATGCAGATACCCAGATACTTTGACTTAGCCATCACATTTACCAGGCACACAGACACACGCGAAGAAATCAATTTAAAGTTGATGTCATTTGCTGAAATTGCCATAATGAACTCGTAATTATGTGTAAATCTAATTTAATTTGGTAGGGATCTTTTTGAAAAATATTCTTTTAATTAATTTGAAATTAGAATTTTTGGTACAAACATCGTTTAGGTTATCTATTGCTTTCGGGGAAATATAAAAAGTTACATTTCTTGGTATGAATACTTGATCTTGAAGACTTAAACTTACAAAAGTATTAATGAGACTACACTTATAATATTTGTAATGAAGGATTTCAGACCAATTCCGGAAAAATTCTGAAGATTTCGTTTTTAATAAATAAATTTCCCATAAATAAAACAATCATCAGTAGACTTATTTTTCTGTGTGCTACCCAAGTTGTTTAGGAATTGCAATGCGAGCTGCCAGCGAATATCCAAAAGCCAGACCAAAGCCCAAACCAAAGGCAGATGCAGATACAGATACAGATGCTTGAGGCATCTGATGCATTTGGCATCTCCTTAGCCTGTTGCGTTTTGAGTACAATCTTTCGGTCCGTCCTTGCGTCCTTCCATCATGTTTCGCACTGTACGTGCGTGCAAGCGGAGGGGCAGCAGGCCGCGTCTGATGTCCAACAACATGTGTAAGGCGCTCAGCTTCGCCTTTGTTAGCCCCTTCGACAGCCAGATATTTACACAACGGAAAAACTATTCAAAATTTATTAGATTATAATCTAATTAAAAATTAAAAAAAAATATATAAAATAGAATGGACCCTATAAAGATATTTTGTGATTAAATATGAAGTGCAAAAAAAGTTATAGATGGTTTACATGTAAAAAAAAATTACTAAAAAGTAACCCAAACAGCTTTAAACTTTTTTCTTGGTGTAAATGTCTAGTAGCCGAAAAGTTCCCTTGGCCAACTGCGCCTTTTGACGACGCTCATGTATCTCTGTCTCTGTTTCTGATTCGGATTTCGCAATCGTTTCAAAATTCTCTATTTATTGCCACGAATGCGTGGGTTTCGACAGACACTTGGACACTGAAGTGAAGCCTTGCCCTTTCAGGTTATTTCAGCTTATAAATAAATAAGATGTAATAATTATAAGGCATATTAAGAGGGCTGATTTACATTTGAATAATTTTTTCTTGTTACTTTCTCTGATGTTATTTAAGACATACAGTAAACATAAAAATATATGCTTAATATTCTTTTATTTAAATATATTTAAAAGGCTAAAGTAATATTATATTATTGCCTTGGTATTTGTCAAGAAGTCTATGTAAAAAAGAGTATACAAATAGGCCCAAAGATGCTCAATAAATATTTGTCATCTTTGCCAATCTTTTTTGCACGACTTTTTCTAGCATTTGTGGCGCATGTTTTGCCAAGCGTTACCGAAACGGGTGGGACGTAAGACAAACATGAATTAAATTAAAAATAAAACTATAGAAAATTGTAATTAAATAACTAAAAACAAAAATAAGCATTGCCCGCTGACAGACAAAGACCATTGTGTACCAAAATAAAACTGCATGAGACAGCACAGAGACACTGACAACGACATCGGCATCGACTACGACAACGACTACGATGGCATCGACATCGACATCGTAAAACGACAACGAAAATGCAGGAAAATGGAAAGAAAACTTGCATCGATAGAGGGAAATTCGCCAGAAATGCAAAAGCAGCGAGTGCATAAAATAATTGAAATTTTCAATGCTGCAACTTGAAACAGCCAAGCAAAACGAATCGATGAAAAATATTGTATACCTCAAAAAGGATGCACCGGGAATATAAAATAAAAAATATCTCTGAAATTATTCCAAATTGTTATGACATTTATTTTTATTTTTCGCTGAACAGTAAATTATATTAACTGTCGTAAATAGGCTTTAAACCTTGTGATAGAAGTGTAGTACTTGACTTAAGATATTCCTAAGTCTAATTTTTTTTATTTTTTACGCTAACCCAACAGTTTGTTAACAATTTATTAATTAAACTATGGAATACTATGACTATGAAAACTTTCCCAAATCATTTCTTCTCTGTGTACGACTTTCGCTTAAGGATTAACCAGAAATCCCCGAGCAGAAAGCACTTAAACAAATTTTTCAATGCCACATTTCTTGCCCGCTAATTTCGCCGACAAGCTAATCCCCTGTGACCGTTCAGAGCCGGTCACCTAGCCGGTCGGTCTATCAGTCAGTCAATCAGTCAGTCAGTCATCACATCGCTCAGCCAACAAACTCAGACTAACCGCCATTTTCGTCCACCGTCCACCGCCCCGTCCTCCATTTTTCGAGAAGTTTTCCCAACCGCAGCGTGTTTTCCATACTTTTCTTTGCATTGTGCGCGCGTGTGTGTGTCGCCTTTTCGTACTATGCATGTGTTTGATTTTTCTGATTTCTGATTTCACTATGGTTTATGCGCACATTTTTATGCATACATTTTTGTATTTGTTTGCTTTTTTCGTTCTCTACTTTTTTATGTCACAAAAACGAAAGCGAAACCAAAGAAAATACGAAAGAGAAAAGCAGCTACGAATTCGAATATGTTCAATCATACCAAACTTTTTTCAGATTTTTGATTTTGTATCCCCATCATCACCACCACCACTACCACCACAACTACAACAACTACAACAATAAGTACAAGCACCAACAACAACAACATCATCAACAACAACAACAAGAACATCGTCGACGGCGTCAATTGCGACGATGGCTGCCATAAATACGGTAAGTACGCGACTTCGACATAAAAAAAGTAAATTAACGCCAGCAGAAATAACAATTATGGGGCGGGGAAAGAAAGCAAAAACATCGAGTGTGTGCAATCAATCATAAGGAAGAATAATTTATGGCACATGACGATATATATTTAAATATTTATACCCAAAGCAATTTGCATATCTGACACATCCAAACAATCTTTTATATCCGTTTCCCTCGATTATTTTTATAATGTGGCAGGGAAAACAGTTTCCGGGAAAGAGAGACAATGTTTTATAGTTCGAAAAATATCTTGGGTATAACGTTTTTCCCAACTGTGCAACCGGAATTAATTATGAAAATAAAAATAAAAATAAAAAATAATGTCATATTACGAGCAAAGACTTTGTTTCTTCTTTTGTGTCCATACAAGAGTTAACTTTTTTTTGTTATAAATCGTTTTATATTATGTGAATATTCCCAATCATTCGTTTTCTTTGATATTAATGAAAGTACTTGAATAAGGAAGGTTATGGAGTTATGACACTACAAATTTGCTTTCATTATTTTAAGTAATCAAGGCAAATACGCTTTTAATGAAACAAAAATACCAAGAATGAAAAACCCGATTTAAAAACAAAAAAAAAAATAATAAAAAAAAAAATAAATAAATAATTAAAGTGTGTATTTATGAAAAATGTTATTGACCCACGAGTGTGACCGTTTCCTCTTTACCGAAAAATTTCAAGAAAACTTCCTTTTTAAAATGTACCTTTCTGCACTTTAATTCAACCTTTATTAAGTCAAAACCCTTTAAGTGAAATTTTCACCTGATTTTAAAATAATTTAAGTCAAAGTAACTTTTAGTAAAAACTTTCGCTATTTGCTTAACTTTGAAACTTTCTATAATTACAAAACAAGATACGAGTTAAGAACTTCAAATAGTTTTCTTCAGAAATATATCAAAAGTAAACCATAACCATAAAGTTCCGCAAATTCTTATATATTAATAAACTATTTATGGCTGTGACAATTTCCCCTTTTCCCAATAATTGCCACACTTGCTTGTTAATGTCGTAAAACGTTTTAAACCAAATTTGTTTTAAATATATGGAGCTTGTGATATTACGCATACGGCGTGTTGTACGCCAGCTGATACCCGTGTGAAGGCCTTTGAAGGCTTCCCTATCATAAACAAAATTAAAAATCGAGGAACAAACAGGCGGACAGATTTCGGCGAGCCGATGATGAATCTGCCGCTGATGAGGATGATGATGATGACGAGCCCTTGCTCATGAGCGTCTTCCAAACATGTGTTTCGGCTCATTTTACTAATAAGCAAGAATGGGAAATAGAAAAGCCCGATGACAAATTGCCGCCCAGCGCATATTCAATTTTACGCTGACATCATCTCGATGTCGGGATTTTTCATTAACAAATCGGAGCCGCCGCCTCGTCTTGCTCTGCCTTTGCCAAATTCAAATCGCCGGAGTCTGGCTGCAGTGGAAATATGATTTTGGCAGCGCCCAACTTTTCCTGCACGGAGAGGAGCCCTCACTCATTCAATCTTTGCCGCCAGCCTTTGGCTTGTTTTTTGGAGTGACATTGACATTTGATTGACACGTGAATCACGCCGTAAAAACCCGCCCACACATCCGCACACCCGAGAGAGAGTCCAGGTAGCATCGGAGCAGGGGCCGTGTCGTAACAGGATACGAGTATGTTGTCCCCGCAGCTCCGTTCACACTTCCTCTCCGCGAGATATGACAGCTCCTTTGCCGGCAGACGACGGGGGCACATAAATCTTTGGGGTTGCACAAGAGAGCAACAACATATAATTACTTGATGCCTGAATTGATTTAGCGTGAACATAATTTATGGTTCCATTTGATTACGCGATTGCTGGGGCCTTTTTCGATTGAAACAGATTAAAGTTGGCTTGAGGGTTTAATGTTGAGATACGCTATGACACCTGGATGTTTTTTATTGTATCTTTGTTTTTGTAAAGGTAGAAAAGGGTTTACAAAGTTGGGAAATTAAGGGACTTAAAACCAAGTTGCCTTTTGCGAAAGTTTGTAAAAAATACTTCGCCTAGTTCTACTTTAAGGGCTTCCAATTAACTTCAGTGTAATTAAAAAGAAAACACAGATAGTTTGCATTTCAATGCCTCTTCCACCGGGAGTAACGAGAAACTAAGTGCTTTCCCGTTCCTTTGTAAGAGGATAAGTAATGATAAATTCATTTAATTAGCAGCGGCTTCGTGTTTATCCTGAATTTAAAGAAAAAAAAACGACTCAAATGGATTTAAATTACCAAGTTTAATTAGCTTAAGGGCCTAAAAATTTTCAACATATTTCATTTGTAGTATAATAAGAATATTTTTTCGTACTAAAAACAACTATAAATAAACTTGTTTACAAGTTAGTTGAGATATTTACTGCGAAAGCTTAAATCGTATTTAAGTGTTTCACTTCTGTTTGTTTAAATAGCCATAAAATCCTTTTGAAACACTCAGATTTCTTGAAAACAACATTAGATTACTTAATACCTAGAATTAATTTAATGTAAATATAATTTATGCATTCATTTGATTAGAATATTCCCCGAAAGAGTTAGGCAAGCGATTAAAATGGATTTCAAAGTCTCACTTTTGTTTGAAATCTTGGGCCATAAAGGGAACTCGACTGCGATAACTTTAAGCATTTCAAAGCAGCGACAAGGTTATCACAACAATTGATATAAACATAAATCTAATTTACTCCTCCCAATGCCCATATATACCTCATAGCCCACTGGCACATTTAAATAAACAATTTTTCTGTGTGTTTTTGGAGAGCATTAGCGCGGAGGCGGACAGAGATGAGTCGCTGGTCGGTGGTCGGTGGTCTTGGTTGCCACTTGTGGCTCCATTTCCAGTTCAGTTCATTCAGGGAACTTTTCATTTAGCTAGCCGTGTTTTTACTCGTGTTTTTTTTGCACACAACTTAAACAAAAATAAAACCAGTGTTTATTTATTTAACGTGAAATTTTATGCGCCCGAAACAAATTGATGCCAGTGCCAGTGTCTTCGGTTTCAGACCAACTGGATGTGAATTTTCCTTTTGTTTTGTTTTCATTGTGGTCGCAGGCACTTTTGGAAATTTATGCGCTGCCATTTTATTTATTTTTATTCGCATTTTGTTTTGTGGTTATGGGCAATTGCAGTCCACATTAATTGGGCATCGGTTGCGGTTTATAAAGCATTAATTGCCCCCATCTAACAACGGGTGCCCCGGTGGCCCCCGCTGACCTCATTTTCTCGCGAGAGAGCCCAATTTATGACTGCACTTTTATTGCATTTAAATTAATATATGTCGAGGAGGGGGCTGCCAGAAAGGATGAGTCTGTCTAAAAATACACAATTGTTATGCGAGTGCCAAGTGCGAAATGTGAATCGCTCGCCTCGCGGGGGGGTCGTGCCACACGGCGTATGCTCAACGTACGCTTCCGTATTTACTGAGGCGTACTCGAAGTGAGTGCATTTAAATTCAATTAATTATGCGGCGCGTCGTCCATTAGGCGACAGTTGCTGTGAATTATCAATAATCTCGACTAATCTCGCCTGACAGCCATTGCTGTCGCGCCTTTTGGCAGCCATTTCGGCTGGCAGCCCCCCTCTCTCTCACTCGAACACAAACACAAACACAGATAGAGATATATAGGCATTATGAACTAACAGCCTTTGTGTATCTTGCAGGTACCCAAGAGCATACACCTGCCATTGACCACTCTCAGCAGCGCGCCGCGCGTGTTGATGTGCAGCGCCTCCGTGGGCAGCGAGGGATCCGTGACTCTGCAACTGAGGGATGCGAACGCCTTGGAGGCGACGACATCAAGCTCTTCGAAGACAGCAACCAGCGGAGGGGCAGCAGCGGCGGCAGGAGCAGGAGCATCGTCAACGAATGGCGCTGCAACTGCGTCAGCGGCGACGCTAGAGAATGCGCTGACCATCGGCTATCCGGATCCGGAAATGTTGGCAGATGTCTTGGGCACCATACAGACAGCCTGTAAGTAAACTACGAAAATAAACAAAAGTGATTTATGGTAGCTTATGCTGTGAATGAGAAGCATTTCATTATGAAAATGTGTAATTCATAATATTTATATTTATAGAAATATTTGTTTCTTTCCCTGCAGCTCTTAAAAACCACAACAGCAACTCAATCACAGCAGTAACTTCAAGCAATAGCTCGGCCAAATCGGCCATTGGCAATCATTTGAGTAATCCCAATAAGATAACTATAACCCGACGCAGTGTGCAATCGGTCAGCACATCCACCAACACCACTAGCAGTAGCAGTAGTGGCAGCAGCATCCCAAGCAGCAGCAGCAGCAGCAGCGGCAGCAGCAACGGTACAAAGACCAACACCAGCTACATTAAGAACTGCTTGATCCGCAGCAGCAGCTGCAGCAACACGGTCACCAATGTCACGACGCTGGCGCAGATTATGAGCAACAGCAGCACCAGCAGCGCGGCCAGTTTACTCAATCAGCACAACAACAACAGCAACTGCAGCAACAGCAGCAACTTCAGCACCGCCTCCTCCGTGGGCAGCAGCATCAGCATCGGCAGCAGCCACAGCAACGGCAGCAACAGCAGCAGCGGCAGCAATAGCAACAGCAACGACAGCAATAGCAGCACAGGCGGCGGCCATAGCCTCAGCTTCAAAAGCAACGGACACGGACACGGACACGCACACGGCAGGCATGTGCCCAGTTCTGGAGGAGTAAGCACAGCGGCGGCAGCCACTAGCAGCAGTTCGAACGGGATTGGGATAGGGATTGGCGGGATCATCAGCGTTGAAGCGCCGCGCAAGAATCGCCCCAAGTTATCCTCACCGACGCGACACGGTCCGCAGCAGTGTCAGGTGGGTTTGTTAATATTTACTATATTTTAAAATATTTTATAACTATTATGATTTACTATATATTAAGAGCATTTTAAAGCAGGGGTCGGCAGCGTCCTATACACTGTGTATAAGAACAAATTTCAGGCAGAGCTGACGACACATGTATGTACACTGCAAGCGCTTCAAATTCAAATTCTTTAAATTCAAGAACTCAAATTCGCGCATTAAAAAAATATTTCGAAAGATATGATAACTTTTTTGGACAAATCAAAGTTTAGAAAAGGCACTACTAAGCCCAACTTGCATATATTTCAATTTGGAAAGCGACTTAATGGCGATTCGGAAGATATACGGCTTTTGGCTATCACTTTCTTATGGGCTGCCAAGAAGACCTGAAATTCGAGCATTTTTGGACTACGAAAATATTTTAAAAAATTTGATAACTTTTTGGGACAAACAAGAAAGGAATTATGTCGGAATTTTGAGTAAAAGTACCATAAAAGATACAGAAACGAAGTAACCCAATTATAATTTAAAAATATTAAAAAAATAGGAAATATTAATTCCTGCAGTGAGGTATATTAAGTATCATCATTTTTTAATCCGCATTATATTTATGCCATAAACTGTACCTAACCTGACAATCTGCAGATTGCACACATTCCGTATTAGACACTTTCGAAAGTACCTAAATTAGGACAAATTGGCATGCAATCCGCTGCGGCTTTGCCGATACGTACACCCATGTATCCGTGGCCTAATCGCTAATTTATTGTCGGTCATTCCTGAGCCCTGCCAACATGTCGGGGCAGTTGGACAGCCGGACAGTCGGTCGAGTGCCGTGCAATATTTATAAACAGACATTAAGGTCGTCTCGGCCGAGTGGCAGGTGAAACGCGCAGAGCTCTCGAAAGTGCCGTTGCGCCGCAGCATCTCTCCGGCCGTAAAAGTGCGCCGCATTGGCACTTGGAACTAATATTACGGCTGTAGTCCCGTAGTCCCGGTGTGTTTACACACAGCGCTAATTGAGCGTAGAGCCCGTCTAGTTGGGAATATATAGGTGAAAGAAGGAAGCTGCCTGTGAGGGCAGGTCCATCGGTTTGGCCAGAGAATTGCGGGAATTGCTAGAAATGATAATTGGGGAATTGGGGCGGGGAGAAGACCATCAAAGGCTAGAAATCATTTTCCCAGAAGTCTTTGAAATCACTTCTCATGCACTGAGGGAAACACGTGTTCTGGGGAGAGAATAGTGGGGAGTTTGCTTGTTGAACAAGATGTTTATATGCTGCTACATTTATACTTAACTTTCAATTTTATAATATTTATTTTGGTTATAGGGAAAACTAAGAAATTGTTTTGAGGACACAGTTCCTACACTTTCATGCTGCCTACGCAGCCTGCAGGAGGGATAAAATATTGCCTAAATAATTTATAATCATTCTTAACAATATTTAAAAATCTATGAATGGTTTTCATGGTAAATCCCTTTGATATAATTAAATTCTACAAAGATCTAAGTAAATGGTTTTATTAGAGACCTTTTACACTCCCCTTAACAACTTTAAAGTCTTTAATTAATATTTAAAATTCATTTTCCGCTGTGTGGAAAATGTCCACACCAAAAACCGACTCACTGACGACTAACTTATCGAACGACTCTCGCCCCGGGGGCATTCAACACATTTCGACGTCTGTCAATAAAACTGACAGCCGCTCAAAGTGCCGGGGCTTCAAGTCCTCCTCATCCTCTGCTCCTCCTCCTTCCCTTACTTTTTGCGAGAGTTCGGCAGTAAAGTACATTTTATGACGCGTTTTACGATACTGCGGATACTGCCGTGAGGAAGCTGACCCAACGGCGACCACATGGGGGAAATGGGGCAGCCCAGCTCCGGAATTCGCCGCCTGCCTGCTGCAGGAATTCAAATTGAGACACACACTGCAGATAGTTTAGGGTGCAATGTGGCCCAGCTTTTGCCCGGTTTCGGGTTTGGAATTCGATGTTCGGCGTTCGGAATTCAGAATTTGGTGGTCGTGTAATTAGCCTGCGGTGTGGTGGCCGAAAAACCAACATAACGTATACGCAATGTGGCTCATTAAAATGTTCGGGCCGCAGCGCTTTCAATTATCTAGAGGGCAGCCGACAGCCGACAGTCGACAGCCGCTAATTACACTCTCCCCTCGGCCTGCTCTTTTTATAGACTTGTTGCAAGATCTTTGGAAATGCCTCGGCGCTGGCCAAGCACAAACTGACGCACAGCGACGAGCGGAAATACATCTGTGCGCTCTGCTCGAAGGCATTCAAGCGGCAAGATCACTTGTGAGTAAATGACGCAGAGCCACCGATCGATTGGTCCACTAATCCACTAATCCACTGATCCTCCCCCAGAAACGGACATATGATGACTCATCGGAACAAGAAGCCTTACGAGTGTAAGGCGGATGGCTGCGGCAAGTCCTACTGCGACGCCCGCTCCCTGCGGCGTCACTCGGAGAACCACCATGCCGGCGGAGCGACCACGCCCACCACCACCAGCCAGCAATCGCTCTCGCCCACCGCCAGCTCGAGCGGGGCGAGCAGCAGCAGCGGCGTGGGCGTGGCCACCAGCTCGCTGAGTCTCTCGCCGGCCACGGCCAGCGGGGATGCCAGCTCGCCGGACGGCGCCACCTGCATCCGCACCTACATCTCCACGGGCAGCTCGGTGGTCGACGCGGCCACCGGGATAGCATTGTCGGACGAGCAGATCAAGGCCATGAACTTGCCGATCAAGACAGGCGTGACCCTGCTGTCGCCCACCACCTCGACCTCGTCGAATGCCTCCTCCACGGCCTCGTCATCGTCCTCCTCCGTCTCTGCCTCGGCCTCCATCTCGTCGCTCTCCTCGTCCTCATCTGGTATCGGCCTAACGGCGGTGTCTTCGCCCTCCAGCGTCGGCACCGTAATAGCCACCAGCTCGCCAGCGCCGACCATTACGCTCAGCGATGGGATGAGCCTCGAGGGCGAGGGCCTGACCCGGGAGCAGCTGGACCTTATCAGCAAGATCATGCAGCAGACGAAGCAGACGAGCGCCCAGGTCACCGTCTCCTCGCCCACCAGCGTTAGCTCCTACAAGATCAACACCAACCAGGCGCCGTCGCAGACCAGGCCGAGGACCTGGAACATGCAATTGGTAAGGAAACTATTTTTAACTTAATATTATTGAATTATTATCATTTTTAATTGATCCTTGCAGCTCAACAGTGCACAGAATGTGACGGTCACCGTCGAGGACAACACCGAACTGGTGGCTCCCTCTTCCAGCTCCCCCGTGGAGGTCAAGGAGGAGGAGCTGAGTCCGCAGCTAGTGGCCGCCATCAATCCCCACCTGCTCAACATTGTAAAGCTGGACAAGCCCGTCGAGTGCAATCTGTGTCACCGCAAGTTCAAAAACATACCCGCCCTCAACGGGCACATGCGTCTCCATGGCGGCTACTACAAGAAGGATCCGGAGACCAAGCGCAGCGAGAAGAAGGACTCGAGTGGTCCGCCCCTGCAGACGGCCAGCATAGGAGTGCGTGCCCTCATCGAGGAGAAGATCATCAGCAAGCGCAAGGACATGACAAAGGTAAGGTTGGAGATCAGGGTCCCCCTTCAGTCCTATTAATCCCCTTTTCCTAGGGCTCCTTTGTGGTTCCCGCGCCTCCACACAGCAGCGGCACCACCACCACCCTGCGGCGGTCCATTAGCGACCTGGAAAGCTTCCTCAACCCCAAGAGCAGCTCGAGTGGCCACACCCAGACTCTAAACACTGGCACGGGCACCACCACGGCGGTCCTGCCGGCGGCCACCACCATCAAGAGCAGCAACGGGCTGAGCATCCAGCAGATCGGACTGCCCCAGAGCATCGAGATCTTCAGCGGCGGCCAGAAGCAGGCAAAGACCCTCAACCTGGGCAGTGGCACCAATACCATCACTATAACCACCAACAATGTGCCCACCACGACCACGATGAGTGCTCTGACCGCCCTGAAGGCCGGCGGCACCATTAGCGGCATTTCCACGGCCACCAACACGGATCCCAAGGACTCGACGCTGATAGAGCTCCTGAAGCGGGGCACACGCATTGCAGTCACCTCGAAGAAGGCGCAGGCTCAGTGCCAAACGACATCTGGTGTCCTGATGAGCTCCAGCTCAACGGCCACGCAATCCATGGGCACCCTTACCGAGCTGACCACCATTGGCGGAAGCAGTGTCCAGACTGTGGGCCGCCAGATCATCACAAACAACAATCGCACCGTGATCATACCCTCCGACGTCCAGGTGGTGTCCACCAAGAGCAAGCTGAGCACCCTGAGCAGTCTGGTGAAGAGCACCGTCGCCACAACCACCAGCAGTAGTTCCACCAATACCAGCTGCTCTTCGGGCAATCTCTCGCTGGCAGACGGGACTCCGCTCTCGCTGACAATAGCGAACAGTCAGGATGTATCCGGAGGCAATGGTGTTTCCAGCGGGACAGGCAGCGTGATCACCAGCGGAGGCGGTGGAGTCTACACGGTGACCTACACCAGCGACGGCACCGATCTCTTCGACGACGCCGAGGTGTACAACGTGTCCGACACGGAGATGCTGCTGCAGACGGTGGACTCCATGGAGCTGCTGCACGACGACGAGGAGGAGCCGCAGATCAAGAGCGAACATTCCGAGGACTTTGCAATGCTGAGCGAGGCCGGCGACAGTGCGCACACCCAGCTGGTGAAGCTGGAGCCGGAGAGTGGGCAGGGTGGAACCAACTCCTCCGCAGGAGGAGGAACGGGAGCCAACACCACGCCACTGCCCACCTTCCAGCAATTCCATTCCAAGGAGCTGATCATGCAGAACAGTTCGCAGATCCAGGCGATAGCTAGCATGCGGGCAAGTGGAGCTAACTCCGGAGCAGGAGCTGGCAATGGCAGTGGCGTCCTGGCCTCGCCGCTCCACTCGCCTCTGGCCTATCCCACGCCGCCGTCGAGCCACGAGAACATGGCCCAGAGCTCGCCGTTCATCGAGGATGCGGCCGCCCAGTTCGTGGACGCTAGTAACACTTTCTTCGGCGACAAGACGGACTTCTCGCACATCTACTTCAAGACGGACGAGGGCCAGGCCACCATCGAGCAGATGAACGAGCACGACAACGAGAAGATCCTGAAGCTCAAGTCGGTGCTGGAGGAGAGCAGCTTCGATCCCTCCATCAAGGTGGAGGACCTGCTCAACGGCACCGACGACGACACCGAGTGCGATCTGCGTGAGTTTGCCGAGACGAATCTCTCCTTTCTGGACGAGGACCAGGAGTTCCTCAACGATTCCCGCAATGCCACCTCCCCGCTCTCGGAGTCCTTCTTTACCAGCGGCATAGGCTCGGCGGAGGATGTGAAGCAGGTCCTGCGGGAGGTTTTGCCGGATGAGAACATGCAGTTGCAGCTGTCCAGCGAGCAGCAGGGCGAGAACATCATCGATCTCTACTACCTGCCCGGACTGGGACTGCAGTCCCAGATGATGCCCAACTCGGAGGACCCCTTGCTGTCCTCGTCGCCCAGGGAGTTTGGCCAGCAGCGGCAGCAGATGAGCAGCATCCAGCCCTTGGAGCAGCAACTCCAGCAGAATGGCAACCTCTACCAGCAGCAGGAGCAGCAGCAGCTCCAGGAGCAGCAACAGCCCCAGCAAGAGACATCCCAGCAGCATCAACAGCAACAGCAGCAATACCAACAGATCCTGCTGCCCCAGCAGACGCCTAATCAAGGTGAATCCCTGCCAGCAGTGGTTCAGCAGCAGGCCGACTTCATGCTGCCCCTGGTGGGAGGCCATGGCTTCACCCAGGTCTCCTCCGGCCAGGCTCAGTACGTGGACAATGGCCAGGGCAACATGCAGGGCATGCAGCCCCTCAACAGCCTGCTGCAGCCGCTGCTCTACCAGGGTGGGGTCACCTCCAATGGCATTGCCGCCGCCGGGCAAGAGAGCGTGCTGTCCACCGATTGCCAAATGAACACCAATCAGAGCCAGACATCGACTCTGGATGCCGGATTGTTGTTTGCCTGCGGCAACACAACCACCACCACCCAGAACGCAGCCACGACAACAATGGTTGGGAATAAATCGGGGCCCTTGCCTGGCTCTGTGGCCAACCTACAGCCGCTGTCGAACCAAACCAATTCCATTCTGAAGCGCCGCCTGCGCTCGAGTGCGCCCCAGGAGACGCACAAGTTCTCCAAGTTCCACACGCTCTCGCCGCACCGCTCCAAGCTGCGCAAGCCCTCCCGCACCCACTACACGCCCGCTCCGATCCTGAATCCGGACCGCAAGGGCACCGGCCTCTACTGCAGCGTCCGCAAGCAGCTGGGCCTGAGCCAGGGCCTCTTCGATGCCTTTGACGACGACTTTGGGGATCCGGTGGGCCTGGTCGACTTCTCGGACGAGTCCAAGGTGAATCTGGGTTCCACTTACCAGGCGCAGATACCCAGCTGCCGGCCGCCCGAGGAGGCTGTGCGTGACTCACCCTGCGCGGAGTTGATGTGGAATCCGGAGGTGCAGGAGGACGAGAAGATCCTGATGCGGTACATTGATCTCAGCAAGTCGTCGGCCGTGCCCATGGGCAGTCATTCCGAGGAGGTGGCGCTCCAGACGCTCCTCAAGGCCAGGGGCAACTCGGCGGCAGCGGTGCTCACCCTGCTCCAGACCCAGTCCGGCGCCTTCCAGATGAAGTGGACGGCCTATGAGCTGGAGCAGTTTCTGCGAGGCCTGGAGAAGCATGGCAAGGACTTTGGCAAGATTGCCAGCGAGGTAATTGTTGAGGGAATAATGTAAAGACCTAGCTAATTATGTCCTTAACCTACCTTTAGCTCCTCACCAAATCCTCCGGCGAGTGCGTGCAGATGTACTACTTCTGGAAGAAGCTCTGCGTGGACTACAAGGTCTCGCACCTGAAGATGGAGCCCGTGGTGGTGATCACGCCCGCCGTGGAGAAGCCCTATGTCTGCGAGATTGCCGACTGCTCAGCGGTAAGTGGTAGTAGTCCTTACAAGGGGCAGCATGTCCATGCCCCCAGCTCCCAGTCCCGAGCATGGTGTTTTGCAGATCGCAGATCCCCCTTAACCCAAGCTAAAGACACCACACACGTCGCCCCACCTCACCTCACTGGCTCTCTCTCTATCTGTTTACTTTATTCTCTGTACATAACGCTCCAAAAAACCAAACAAAAATCATACCAATCCCCCGAATGTGCGAATGTAGAGCTTCAGTTCGAAGGCGGCGCTGCACGGTCATGTCCGCATTCACGCTTATGGTCGCAGCAACAGTAGCAACACCAGCAATGGCAACAACACCACCAGCAGCAGCAGCAGTAACAATAATAGCAACAATAACCAGCATGGCACGGCCATTAGTGTGAACAGTAGCGGCGGCAACAGTAGCAGCAACACCAACAGCAGCAGCAACCTCAACGGCAACATCACCGGGAGCAACTTTCCCTGCAACAGCAGCAGCAGCAATAATCCCGCCAGCAATGCAGCAACTCCAGCAGGAGTAGCAGCCACGCATGCTGCATGCAATCCGAATCCTGGCACAACGACTGGACCTGCCACAGCAATCTCGGCCACGTCCAAGCCGGAACAGGGAATTAACGCCATACCAGGTGCCGCCAAGGAGGGCGAGTTTCCCTGCAAGGTGTGCGGCAAGTAAGATTCCCCCCAAACAAAAAAACCAAGAAAACAAAAATGATAGGCAAAAAACCTCCTGTGACAATCCTATGAAAATTCGAAAAACCGCAAGCGATTTGAGTGCCCGTATATTGACTTGAGTTGAGATCGTAAAGCACGCTGTACCGTAAAATAACTCCGTATACGAGTACTTGGTTGATAGATCTTGAGTTTTCTCTTATTATTTCCAACAGACCTTGGTTCCCTTATGAGTTTTCCTAGAAAATGCTTTCACTCTCTGTCTATCTATCTCTACTATATATATCTCTGTACACTTTGGCCCTTGAGTTTGTAGATATTACCTATCTTGAGTTCGTATGACAGTTTCCGATTTCCATCTGCCATTTAGTTAGAGTTTTTCGTCAAGCGATATTAACTGTTGTTATTGTTGTTGTATTGTATTGTTCCACGATGCGAAAACCCAAAAAAAATATCGAAACAAAAACCAAAAACAAAACATAACCAAACGAACCTGAACCCGAAACGAATTACGAATACAATCAATAAATCGAAATTGCAATTTTAAAGCGAAGAGTCACAAACACTCGCAAATAGACGTAACCGTAACTGATATCAGCTCCACAGAAGCCGCTGGCCCGGCCACCACGTCCGGTAAGTAGGATCGCAGTGTCCTTTTTGCGTTCTCACCTCCGTTCCGTTTCGTTTCATTTCGATATCCTCTCCGTTCTCACACACTCACTCCATTCTCCTCCTCTGATTTCGTGTACAATTTGTAATTTTGATTCTCTCTCAGCGCTCGCTAAGTGCCTCAACTTTTGTAAATAATATATTATAATATATATATATTTTCAACTAACCAACCAAACCACGGGCTGGGCAGGGGCAAACGAAATTTGATAGATCACCAAACCCCGATATCCCTCACAGCTGAACCCGAGGGAAACCCCGAGAATTCACCACCCGAGATCGGCTGTAAATACTTCCCAGCTATCATCCACAAGCGCACACGAGACTCTCCACTCTTAGCTCTTCTGTTTTCCTGTTTTCCTCAATATATGTATACTTGCTCACTAATTTATTTATTTATATTTATTCGTTGTATATTCCTAAACATAAACTCTCTATTTTCCATAGTTATAAATAACAACAAAAGCAATTTTTAACTCCACACAAGGCTAAGTAAGACCGAACTGAAAAAAATCAAAATTAAAAGAAAGCTTTTTCGTATCTCTGCATGACTCTCTGGCAATCTAAGCTTCAACCTGTACCTAAGCATGATCTATATAATATATATAATAATCGCTGCCTAAACTCTATGTGCTTCATTGTCTCTAAGTGTCCAAATAATCCGCCTAGTCTGCATTCTAGCTGTAGTAGTGATCGATTCGGAAACTACGTCTTCTCATGGCTTGCCATCTTCTGCTCTGTTTTTCTCGCCAAACCAGGGTCTTCAATAAGGTGAAGAGTCGCAGTGCGCATATGAAAACCCATCGTGTCCAGGAGCCGGATCAGAAGCACCAGCAACTCAATCACCAGACAGCAGCAGCAGCAGCAGGATCAGCAGGAGGAACAGCTGGGTCAGCTCTGGCCACTGTCGCCGCATCAAGCATCACCACTTCGTCGTAGGCGAAAAAAACGAAAAACAAACAAAAATCGATTGACAATCGCATTAAGCAAGCAGCAAGCATTGTTTACCACTGTTAGAATTTATGCTTAGACGAATTTGAGTCTAAAAATCAATGTCACGTGTACGTAGTAGTTAAAGGCATTTCTTCACTAGCTCTAGCCCTAGCCCTAGCCCTATCTCTAACTCTATCTCTATTTCTATCTCTGTATGTATCTGTAGCCCCAATCCCCAATTCAAATAGCAATCACCCTTTCTCTCTAAACTATCACCTAAGTAGCAACACTTCGACTCGCTTTAGGGTATAAGTCTAGCCAATGATTGGTACAAGTTCAAATTGAATTGTTATTGACTATATATTTATTGTAGGCAAGTGCAATATTTATGTTAAAGTAATACGACTACGAATATGTAAATGTATACCTACCGTTTTTTATATCGTAGGCCTTTATTCAGCTCGACTCGACTGTAGGTGTAACTCTATAACTATACTACCACTAAGCCGGCGGCTAAAGCCCCGGCGAATCCCGATCTATGATAGATACTAGTGCATAATCTACTGTTAACTACAAGTTTTTTCTACTCAAATACTCGTACATTGTACATCGTACATCGTACATCGTACATAGTTGCAACACACTACACTGATACTTTACTAGGGCGATAAATGTGTAGGACGTAAGAGAATCTCTATATATATACACACACACATACTGGACTAGGTGTACGACGTATGCGATATATGATTGTTGTTCTAGTTTTAATCGACGCAAGTCATCAACTCCGAGTAGTTGAAGTTTTACTTAGATCGTACTTACCTACCTACGAACCTTAACTATTGTACTATGGCCTCTAGAGACCGAAAAACCTAAGCAGAAGGCGATTACGAAGCCGCAAACCCCAGAAAATCTAGTGAAATCAAGTGATATTGAGTGAGATCAAAAACGATTTTAGCTAAACGTGAACAAAATTCAACTCTTACACACAAACACACAAAATGTACTATATATTAAATAAACGCGACGTTGAGAAGAGTTTTAACTTTACTTTTAACGCAAAGTTGTAGGCCCTAAGACACTGTAAATAAGAGTGTAGAGATCTAAGCGATAAGGAAGGATATCTTTCAAGTTTCTCCAAAACGCATAAAAGACATTAATCTATTGATATTTCTAGAAACCCCCTCCCTCGATAAAGCCCAGTTCCCCTAACACAAACAGACAGACAGGCAACGAGGGTTCAAAGTCCAGCTTTTAACCTTCTAGGCAGACAGACACACACAGAGACACAGTGCAGTTTTATATAGGCTTAGGATATATACATAGAATTATATACAAGCATATATTAAATTAAATGGTACAACAGTAAATCTGCCAGTAATTTGAACAACAACAAGAATCACACGTTTTCCATTTGGACAGTGAGCTAATGTACTACAACAAATTGATCAATTGATTCAACGTTTTTGGGGCAATGCAATGACCGACCTAGCGACCGGGTGGTATGTTATTAACTATGGCGTAAATTAATCTAGTTTAATGTAAACCAAATGCATGCAAGGCTAAAAACCGAAACCAAATTAAATATTCATGTTTAGTCTAATACCTTCAGTCTCCCTATCCCCACTCAGACACTAAAGCAGAGCTGCCCACACAGAGTACCTCGAGTGCAGCAGCTCTGCTCTTAAACCAGACACACAGTACATATGGAAGATGGTAACTATTAGCAATTCTTAAGGTTGTATTCGCTAGCGTGACTTTTTCTCATCGTACAACTCAGAACACTAAGGTTCAGGTGCTGTAAATAGCAAATCAGAGATTTACACCTAACTCCCAGCACAATCGATATATCGAAATCCATTCTTTCAGACCGTGTCTATTAATATCGCCTTGATTTCGCCTCCACCTCCACAAGACAGCATATAGTAGCCATAACAATAGTCATAGATTTAGTTAACGGACGACAGGATTCTGCATATTTTTCGGTGTTATATACAATAAGAGTAAGCAGATATTAAATACGAGTACAGCTACAACCCACCACAAGAAGCACCTTCGAAAACTGTTTGTTGTGGGCCCCTCGAAGCCGTTTAAAGACTTTCTCACGTACAATAATACCTACCTTAAGTCTCTCTCCATTGATCGTCCTTTGTTGTGTGCATTTTCTCTACACAGTTTTCAGATTTCAGTTTTCATTTCCCCTGTGTTCCATTCTGATACTGATTCTGTTCTATGCTCAAATGCCTTCAAGCGTAAGTCTTAAGTATTACTAAATAAAGTATCCACAAATGAGTGTTTAACCTTAAGTAAGTGTTCAAATCTAGAGGTAAACGTAAGCGTTAAGTTCAAATGTGTGTGCACTTTGTTGCTTTTCAAGAAAGTTTCCTAAAGACAAACAGATTGTAAGAAGTATCTGCGCGAACGTCTAGTCAAATGCAGTAGGACCTAAGTTTATTTATGTTTTATTTCGTAAGTTTTATTTTACATTTACTGTGCCAAAATGTTTATCGTTTACCAATTAAATGATTTCAACTGTTTCTTTTTCACAAGCCTCGTCTCTTGCGTTTTTATTTTATTTTTACCTTAAAATAGTAAAGGACAATCTGTGACATTGAGTGCTACTTCCACTAGTATTTCCGAGAGACATCTGCAGAACTCAAAGCCAGCGCCAGCGACTCCGCCACACTCACTCACTCACTCAATTTATTCGAAAAACTCTGCGTTGTGATTGTTCATTAAGCGAATGTAAAGACAAACTGTATTTATGCAATACTTGTACGTACTTAAATATATAGTGTAACCTGTAAAAACTCAAGCTCATCAGTATATACAATTTGCATTCCAATTAAGAGACGTCTATGGTTGCCTGAGTGTGGTGTTCACCTCTTCTCAGCATCTGTTTGCAATATTTTGTAAATCGTACGGATACCCACATACTACCATAAATCTCATACCGCAGCGAATGCGGCGGAAAAAATATATTAAATTAGAGAAACGCAACAGAATTACTTCGAAATACAATACAAAATCTTTTGAAATTGAAAACGATTGATAATAGCTATTAGACATATCAATTTTATTTAAAAAGAAAAAACACACGTGTGCATGTTGTTGCATGTGCATTCCTGTTTAGCCAAGTAAGAGGACATTTTAAGCCATCTAAGTATTTACCGGATCCTCTGCGGACCGACGGCACCTCCTTCGAATCGAATCTTTGCTTATACGCGCAATATCTCAGAGTATTTAGACTGACGAGTAATAATACAATACGAAATTATGAGACGCATTCCGAACGCTTTCCGTTTCCGGGTGCCGCCGAGCAGGGGATCCCCGACATCACGACAAACTTTACCGCTCAGTATTATCGAGATGCCTGGCCCTGCAACTCCTCCGGAGCAGGGGTCGGGCGGATCGGCCCTGCTATGATTAAGTACCGTATATACAAAGAACTACACAAATCTACGATGTAAGTTTTAAACTGTAATATGCGAAGAGAGACACTTTTATAAAGAAGCAAACTGTTACTTTATGGCATTTAGTTGAGATGCTGTAACCTCTTGTTGAACGTAAATTGTACGTAGCATGTAAATCTATTTAACTCGCAACACGCAAAAGTAAACCATAAACGAAAATATAAATGTATTTATACAGTGCTAATATTAATATTCCGAACGAATATGGACGAATATTTTACGGTGCATCTATAAATGTACATAAGTGCTCATAAGAGCAAAATGTAAACGTAAACGTAAATGTTTTCATGGTTGTAAACTGATGATCAAAATAGATTTAAACAATTTTACATGCTTTTATTTAAACGCAGATATTACTTTGACTTTGCTTTACACTTTTTGGTACCTAATAATATTTAATAACAACAACAAACGGCACGAATATATTATATCTCCTTCGTTCCACATCGTTCATTCTTTTTACCAGACTTACAATCTCATAAGCGATGCTATGGAAAAGCGAACAAATATTTTCTGAACATCACGCACTTTGATAAGAAACGATCAATGTAAACGATATTTGAAAAAAGAAAAATCATGAATATTCCCTCCAAATAATTTTTAAAAAATTATGTATTTGCTAGAAGTCAAAAAATCTCTGATAAATGTAACGACGGAATGGGAGACGATGATGATGGGGATTTTAGCAGGGGACACTGTCTATAATGGAGGATTAATGTATTTAGCATGATGTTACCAGTTACATTTAACATAATTACAATTACAATGATTATTGTGTATTGCATGTGTATGTGAAATGTATGTAATTACATGTAAACTCTACAAAAACAAAAGATAAAAAAAAAAACAAAAAAGAAAATGGAAAGAGAAACTATGGCACACTTTTGCCATTTAATAGTAGTCAATTCTTCGAAAACGCATTAGCGAGTAAGTGTGAGGACAGCAGAGAGACGATATATAATATATATGGACACTATTTTCTAAACGTATTACAACAATAATTTATGAATTTGTTGGTAATTTTATACATATAATATACACGGTTACTTTTGTTAGCTAGCAAAACGACAACGACAACTTAGGTAGCGCCGAGGTAGATAATCTTTATGAATGTTGTACCCAAGCCCAGTCAGGGTTAGCCAAGCCCACGCCCCGGTCACCCGCGAGAGCACACTGTACAGGCACGTACCTCACGGCAGGACTCTAATGGAGTCCTGGATCCTACCAAGCTAGTTAGGTCCGCGTCCCTCACGTTTTCTCCTCACAAACACAAGACACATTCACACTCCACACTGTATAACTACTCCACTGATTACACCACTGATTACTCCACTGATTACTCACTCCGTTGGATTTGTTGTACTCTGCCATTTTTGGTGTGATATTCTATTGGTTGTGGCGGTCCCTTTTAAGCCGCTTAAACACATTGTTGCATTTCTATTTATCGAACGAGAAAACGAATACTGAATGCCAGAAACAAAAAACAAAAAAAAAAACAAAAACATTACTCGTATAACCTATATTCAATTTCCTGTTGTTGTTTCCGTTGTAATGGTTTTTGAATTCGTTTCGACTAACTGTAACTGATTGCCAAAAACTTTGTTAACTATTTTAGTCCATACATACGTACATACATACTTTTAGGTTTAAGCACATGTAATTTAATCGAACATGATTTGAGCAAACTTAATGAAAATGAAAACTAAACTTACAAAAACACAAAAACGAAAATAAAATGGTGGTCGTAACTAAAGAAATGGTGTTTCAATTTTATGATTAGAAAGGAAAGATAAGTGTTGGATTTATTGTTTTTTTTCCTAGATGGTAATGGTATCGATAATGGTTATCGATAATTTCGCAATATTAAATTTCACGTTCGACTGTACTTAAGCTCCTGCGAAACTCACTCGCTGTTAGGTCAGTGTTTACTGTACCTTGAAAATATACATACAACCCTGAGTTAACCACTTCGAAAGCTTAGCGGAGACACAAGCCCAAAAGCTTTCCTAAAACCCATTCTCCTCTGTTTCCTCTCATTTGCTCTTTCTCTTCATTTTCTACGGACCTACCTCTCTCACCTTTGCTCATTCGCATACACACACTCACTCTTGCTCTTATTGTTGTTGGCGCTTTGCCATTGTCCTTTTTGCGTTTGCTTTGGCTTTCGCTTTCGCACTCGTTTATTTAGTTCAGTGTGTTCAGTTGCGTCCTGGCTTCATATCCTGTCGCTATCCTTTAGCGCTTGCCCAAGCGGTTTCACTTTGAGGTTCAGTTTTGAGTGCATTTCAGCGCCTGCAAAAGGAAGCTCACATAAAAACAAACCAATAATATATATCTCTAAATATATCGAAACAGTGAATGGTGTTTAGTGAAATATACGTGGATTAGCGAGGATATATACAGGATATCCTGGAAATAATTGCCGATTCTAGTCAACCGGCCCGGATCCTACCATTTTTCAACTCTCCAACGGGGTTGTGCATCTGCACTCAACGGCTTCAAAATTAACTACTCAAAGTACCACCACAACGCTATGTCCTTATCGGCCATAGCAAAGGTAAGCGATTTGGAAGGAAAGGCATTAAGTCGAATCGAATCCTGGTACCCATTGTGTCATTGGCGCCTTGTGTTTGCAATTTTGGCGAAAATCCATTCCCGCAAATGTCACTCATACCACGCGGCCAGCAATCTCTGACTTCAGTTTTAGTCTGGGCCGCACTCATACCCTTCATTCCCGCGCTTCCACAACTGGATTTTGCGCAAAGCAGTGAGCTTTCCTCCCTCGCGTACACACACACTGCTAGAATAGGGTTGCCAGGTTTTGGAAACTAAAAGCAAAGAAGGGAAAGCAAGTACCCGGCACTAATTTCGTAAAATATGTAGCCTGCTTTTAGGCGAAAAACCTAGAAAAATTACCAAGCTGGCCCTGTTAGTTTTATTTTTCGTATAAAAATAAGAAAAGCCTTATAATTTAGATTGAATTTGGTTCAATCCAATTTTTTTTTCTAAATAAATAATTTAAATATAAAGGACCTTTTAAGGAAAAGCCTAACCTACTATTATATTTTCATATTTTTCTTATTTCATATTTTTGGTTGGTCATTTTTATTTTGATGACTCGACAACCCTGCACTCACTTTTTGACTCAAACTCCGGCATGGCGGACTCAACGAGCAACCCCTAAAAAAAGCACACCCTCTCCTAGCGAATCGCGAAACTTGTGAGCCAATTTTCTCTTCTCTTGAGCAGGGGTCCCGTGTCCTTGGCGCTGCCTTCGCGCCTTCGGACTCAGGACAACGACAACGACAACTTGATTAAGGTTAATGCCCCTAGCCGACCTTGGGGTGTGCGACACAGTTCGGGACTTCGGGACGCGGGACCTCGGAACTAAGAGCTCGGAGCTCGGGGCGGCTCGCAACTCGGAGACCGAAACTCGTGACTCGTGACTCGGTTTTTAGGAACTCGACACTCGGAGCTATTCGGACCCATCCATCGGTTTTACTTTCCCATGGGTTCATTGAACTTTTAGGGAACTTATTATGCTTTCCGTGTACACACTAAGCGGCTGTTTGGGTGGGCGGAACCGACCCGACCCGACCCGGCCGATAGACTCTGCTGGGTTGATTGGCCCGGCCAGGACGGGACAGGAAAGGCGAGGAACAGGCCGGAACCGCCAGCCGCTGGGCTCTGCGTGTGTATATCATTTTAGGGCTCGTCCTCGTCCATTGTTCACCCTCCGCGCTGCCCTCCGCCTCGCGCTCGCCACTGTTACTGTTGCTCTGCAGCTGTTGTCGGGCGCTATTTTTGGTGCAAGACGAACTTGACGCTGTGCTTTTTGTCAGTCTGCCGTTGGCTCTGCTCCTGTCTGCACACCATGAATCATGTGGGTATATCTGAAGCTGAAACCTCAACCAAAACCCCTGAGAAAAAGTTATATTATCTGTGAAAATCAAAAGATAAGTGCGTAATTGAGAGCTCTGCTTTATCGCGGCGCCAAAGCACGCCAAATGGAAATGATTAAACCAGTTTGACTAGCCGAGAGACTCGGAATCTCGTTATCAGCGGCAACCTGTTCCGAGCTAGTTTTGCCCCTCGAATTAGAATAAATAGATTTCGTAATAGAGTTCGGTGGGCCGGGCCCGTCATTTTAAGTTGGTTCGCAGTGCTAAAATGTCTACTAATCCGCTTGTTTCCTCCTCCTCCTCTTCCGATGCACAGCCAATACTCTACTCGTATTGGCGCAGCTCGTGCTCCTGGCGCGTGCGCATTGCGATGAACCTGAAGGAGATTCCCTACGACATCAAGCCGATCAGCCTGATCAAGTCTGGCGGCGAGCAGCACTGCAATGAGTACCGCGAGGTCAATCCCATGGAGCAGGTGCCGGCCCTCCAGATCGGTGAGTTATGAAAAGTCGGAAAAATTCCCTTTTCTTCATATAAACTTCTTTATAGATGGACACACCCTCATCGAGTCGGTGGCCATCATGCACTACCTGGAGGAGACCCGTCCCCAGCGACCCCTGCTGCCACAGGACGTCCACAAGCGGGCCAAGGTGCGCGAGATCGTGGAGATCATTTGCTCAGGCATCCAGCCGCTGCAGAACCTCATTGTGCTCATCCATGTCGGCGAGGAGAAGAAGAAGGAATGGGCCCAGCACTGGATCACACGCGGCTTCCGGGCGGTGGAGAAGGCGCTCTCAACCTCCGCCGGCAAGTATTGTGTCGGCGACGAGATCTCCATGGCCGACTGCTGCCTCGTACCTCAGGTGTTCAATGCCCGCAGGTGAGAATGATTATGGAGATAAATTGTAGGGTTAGATATGTCGGAGAGTATCAGAGGTGGCATATTTGTATTACGCGCCTAAAGGTGGGTTGCCAATGGGTAACGTGACCTTATTAGCTGATTCCGTGAGAGTTATCGGGATTACGAAACTTGACGTGACAGGAAGTGGTGACTTCCGTTCTTAAACGATTACCCATATTTTTTATTTTTTCAATCAATCTCTTATATTTTTAACTCCTAATGTAAAAATGGTCTTGAACTTATTACGGGAATGTTATAAAATTACAACAACAATTTGTAGTGTGTTACCTTAAACCAAATTCCCTGAAAAACTAGTTTGTAGCACAAAGTTTTTGCAGATTTAATTATGGAAGAATTTATTCCACTTCAGTAGCTCCCTTAACTCGTTCTTTATAGACCACTTTAGAGTAGACAAACAACTTGACAAAATTGAACATGAAAAAAGTCTTATTTTTCTAAATCAGCACCATAAAAAATACTGCAATTTTGATATCAAATGAATTAAACTCATGGATTTAAGTTTAACTATAGATCAATGAATTATAATACGAAAAATACAATTAGTATGTTATTTTTGAATTTAAAAAAGAAAGAAAACAAATGTAGCTTACCATGGTCTTCTTAATGTTAAGCTATTCGGTCACACTGTAAGGAATCGATGTTAGGCCCATGATACAACTCTGTAGTTGTATCATGGTTAGGCCTATCGACAGAAATATATTTCAGTCCTCGCTGGGAGTTCTTTGGAGCAACACATAAAAATCAAAAGTGCCTTAAATTATAATTTTTTATTTACTTATTTTAAATTTTTTTTTGTGAATTTTACCTTGGTATATTTATTTTTTTCAATGTTATTTAATTTGTTTTGAATCTTACGACAAACTTCTGTAGCGTTTGGTGATCAATATCCACGGAAAATTCCTGCGATTCAAAAGTGTACGACCTCATGTCCACGTCACGGTTGTAGGGGCTAGACACATTTATTTTATTTTTATATCTTAAATTTACATTTGTTTATACATTTCTTTTATTTTTTTTATTTACCATTATTATTATTATTTATACTATTATTATTGAAAAGGTAAAATTGAGTGCCTGTGGGTGTTATGTCTTCTGGATCTGTGAACATCATAAGACTTATGCCTGGGCCGTGGACCTTTCATCTCTGGAGCTCCAACCTCTGGCAGAAAGTGGCAAAGAGCAGAAAGTGGCAAAGAGCAGAAAGAAAGCGGCAGTCAAGTAAAAGGATTTTTTGCCGTAAATTTGCCTTGGTTTTTTTATACCCTTGCAGAGGGTATTATAATTTTGCCATGATATTTTTTTTTTTTGTTCTAAGTAATTTTTATACCCTTGCAGAGGGTATTATAATTTTGCCATGATATTTGCAACGCAGTGAAGGAGGCATCTCCGACCCCATAAAGTATATATATTCTTGATCAGCATCACCAGCCGAGTCGATCTAGCCATGTCCGTCTGTCTGTCTGTCCGTCTGTCTGTCCGTCTGTCTGTCCGTCTGTCTGTTCGTCTGTCTGTCCGTCTGTCGGTTTCTACGCGAACTAGTCTCTCAGTTTTTGAGCTATCGGGCTAAAATTTTCAGCATAGTCTTATTTCTTTAGCACGCAGTATATATGTCGGAACGGCCGAAATCGGACCACTATATCCTATAGCTGCCATAGGAATGATTGCGAAATTTATGTAAAAAAAAATTTAACTTCTCTGTTTTTCAACGAATTTCTATAAATTTCGAAATATAGTCGTTTTTTATAGTTATAGAATTACGGTTTTAATTTTATTAAGATCGGACAACTATATCATATAGCTGCCATAGAAGGGATCGGTCGATTTATATGAAAATGTAAAATTCTTCATGTAAAATGTAAAATTTTACAAAATTTACATAATTCGAAATTTTTTTTAACATTACCAAAATGGATCGATTTTCAATTATCCAATGTAAAATGTAAAATGTAGAATTTTACAAAATTTACATAATTTGACATTTTTTTTTTTAACATTACCAAAATGGATCGATTTTCAATGATCCAATTTCAGACTGCAAGGGTATACAAACTTCGGTTTACCGAAGTTAGCTTTCTTTCTCGTTTATATTTATTTTAAATGGTGATTTTGCAAATCCTATCTCTTTCCTTAGGCACTGGCATTTTTTTGCTTTTTTTTACATATTTTTTATTCTAAAACTTGCATTTGTTTATTTTTTCTATGTTATTTTATTTTTTATCAAATTGTTTTTATTTGAAAAATTCAAATAGAATGCCCCTGGTGGTAATGCCAAGGGCTTGGACTTGGACATTTCAGGAGCTCCAACCTAAAGAGCTTAGCTTAGGCAGTCAAGATAAATGGTTACTTAATAAATGTGACTTCTTCCTGAAGGATGACCAAAGTTATTTGTTATAACCGCTATAAGTTATTTGGTATATTTATTTTAAATAGCTTAGTATTATACTTGACTAGAGCTCCGATTACGATGAGAACTTCAAATAGAAATAACAAATTTGTGTGTTTTTTTTATTTTACTTATTTTTTTTATATATGTACATTACCAAAGCTTGTAATTTACCGTCGTTTTCATATTATTTTTTTCTGGTTATTTATTTATTTATTGCAACAATAACAAATATCTGGTAGCACAAGATATTGATATTGTTTTATTTTTTATGTTTTCAAGAAACACATTTTTTCAAAAATATTTATATTTATGAAACAGATTCCATGTGGACCTGCGCCCCTATCCCATCATACTGCGCATCGACCGTGAACTGGAGAGCAATCCCGCCTTCCGGGCGGCCCACCCATCCAATCAACCGGACTGTCCGCCGGAGCTGCCCAACAAATAGAATTTCCCGACGCCAACTGCAAAGCGCCGTAAGACGAAAAAGTGAATTGCAGTTCGTGACCCCAGGCACAGGACAAACTAAATACTTAAATCTGATCAGCGAGCAGGAGGGCGAAGGAGGAGGGATTGGACAGGAGACAGGATACGGAGGACAAAGGACGGAGGAGGTTCCATTAAGCAGAAACAGTCGGATGTGATTTAAGAAATTGCTAACAGCATTTAAATATGCATAAATGCATAAAAATACTATCGATAACTTAACGAAATTCCAACACGAAATTCAAATGCAAAATTCTCAGAGACGGAACGAAAACGAAAAACAAAAAATAAAAACTAAAAATTCTTCAAATTCCCTTAGTTTGTCATTGTGAACATGATCTAAAAGATGAACTCATATATATTAAATGTAACTTATTTTTATGCATTTTATTTAGGCTAACAAAACATAACAAATTCATGACGAAAAGCAAAATTCAATTCAGGGATCTAAAAACAAAAAAAAAAAAACAAATTTAGAAGAACTAAATGTATAAGTACTTCATGTCAAAGTTGGGCTAAATGCTAAACAAATCGTTCACAAAGTACAAAGCGACAGTCAACAAATAAGTAAACTATGTCAGCATACAAACTATACACTAAATCGAGTAACTCATAAGTAATTTACAAGAACTATAAACTTGGGTCACCTATTTAATGGTTCTAAATGTCGCAATGCCCCTTTGATACCACGAAAAACGTAACGTAACCAAGTATTTCTCTCGAATCAATGCACATAGACGAATGATAAAGCCAACAAACTAAGTGCACACTAATTTTAAATAGCAAGTTGATGTATAAATTGAATTGGATCGCGAGAGAGTCTGTTCACAAACGAACCCCTACCCAGTACGAGTAGATGTAAGCCTGCCAATGCCAAGTACACACTATACTTACTTACTTACTCTATCCTGCATGACAGTACAATGCACGAGTCGGAGGACGAACGCCGATGGTCACATCATCATACGATACAAATAAATATATACTATATAGAGCTGCGCATTTTCGCATACCAAACCGAAGAAAACCAAACGATTACGAAAACGAAAACCAAATTGAATACAAAACCAACTAATATGCATAATTTCCGAAATATTGTAACAGTTCCATATACTATTAATAAACTTCACACTAAACCAAAGCTGGGGCAATATTTTTTTAATTTCATCTTTTAAGTGAGATTTAGAATGGGAAATTTATTACTTGTCAAATTTTAAGGTAATATTTATTATAAGAATTTAATGAAACTGAACTCAAGCCATATGTTTCCCTAAAAATCTGACCATGTATTAACATTCTTAGATTTTTAAAATCAAATCCGCTAATCAACTTCCGCGAGCTCTTATTATTTCAAAATAAACCTTCAATTTCATTCCACACTTTCTACAAAAAGTACAGTCTGCTTTTAGGGTTTCCGTATATCGACACAAGCTTTTTATCGATAGTTCTCAACACAGAATCTCCTATCAAAACAGCTGGCCCTTGGGATCGTCATCAATTACCATAAATAAACAGCCTTAGCCACGGCTTTATAGTGATCTTATTAAACTAAAAGCAGATTAAATATAATTTTGTTTTTAAAAGATGATTGCTGCAAGACAGGGCCTAAAATTATCCCCTTTTTTCAGGCATATTTTTATTCGAAATAAATCAGCCAACTCCCAGCCTATCCTATATTCATTCTGGTCCAGTTCGTGTTCGTGGAGAGTTCGCATAGCTCTGAACCTGAAAGATATAAAGTACGAAGTCAAGCCAACTTGCTTGCTCAAGACAGGCAGCGAGCATGCCTATACCCAGGAGTATCTGGAGGTGAATCCCATGCAGACAGTTCCTTCTTTAAAGATTGGTAAGAATTAGATGATTATAAAGATCTAACCTGTATCATATTTATTTTTTACCTATAATCTACCATCTAGATGGACATTCCCTCTGCGACTCTGTGGCCATAATGCACTATCTCGACGAGACTCGCCCGCAGCCCGCTCTCCTGCCCCAAGATCCGGTGGCTAGGGCCAAGGTCCGTGAAATTGTGGAGCTTATTTGCTCGGGCATTCAGCCTCTGCAGAATCGCTTGGTCCTGGAGCATATAGGAAAGGATCAGAGCCGGGAATGGGCCCAGCACTGGATATCGCGCGGATTTCGTGGCCTAGAGAAGGTCCTAACCCAATCTGCGGGCAAGTTCTGTGTGGGAAATGAGCTTACCATGGCGGATATTTGCCTGGTGCCTCAGGTTCTCAATGCCAGGAGGTATTATATTAATAAAACTTTAAGTTTTTAAAATAAAATTATTAATGTTTATTAATTATTTTAGGTACAAAGTTGACTTGACACCATATCCAACCATAGTGCGCCTTGATAAGAACCTGCAAAAGTTGGAAGCTTTCAAGACCAGCCATCCCTTTAAGCAGCCTGATTGTCCGTCCGAATATGCCAAGAAATAATTATTAGATCATAAGAAAAACAATACATTCCATTTGCATTTATCCAATATAAGTACTAGACTTCTTATCAAATAAAGCCACCCGAAGTTGAAGTAAAACCTCATTGAATTATAATATAATTTTTATTAGTTTTGTCATTTTTATATAATCGTTCTTAAATGTGTAATGTGTGTAATTCACGTAATTCATTTATGTACCGTCCTAACTTTGCTTTTCTAATTTTCCATCCTGGATGCGGATCTCTTTATAATGTTTTTCGGCGTTATGTATGTAGTTTATGCACTTATTGGCGTTTCCGGTTTGGAGTTGTGTGTGTGTGTGTCGTATCGGGTTGTGTGTCTGCTCGTGTGTGTGTGTATATATGTATTCAACAAATTTTACTATAAATACTATTACATACAGATGCGCCAGACGCATTACATAACATTACCATTACATTCGATATACATGCATGTTCTGTACTGTATCTCTAACATCGGCACCGATCGATCGCCTACCTAGCTTAGCTTTCGTCTTATTGTTGTGTTGGCCTTTAGTCCGCCATTACCATAAGGTTGTAGTCGCCATAACCATAAGGTTCTCTGCCTCGTCTTTCCATTTTTCCATTTTTTTTTCGAGTATGATTCATTTGGGGGATTATATAGCTATGTATATATATGTATGTAGAGAGGAGTAACTGCTTGCATACGTTTTGTTTGGTTTTTGTTTTCGTTTCGCAATTGTACAAGTTGTCTTTTATCTTTTGGTTTTAATTGCAAAATTATGCTTTCGATTTGTTGTTAAAACTTGAATGAGCTACGTTAAAGAATCTTCGTTTAGGGATACCTTTTGATTTTGTTTTTAAATTGTTTAAAGATTTCACTAGACTATGTTCTTTTAATCCTCTTACTTGCTGTATTTTTAATGTTTTCCTTTTTGTAAATCTTTCGTAAATCCTCGTAAAATGAAATTGAGAAATGAAAGAAAAACCTACTTTATACCGTGGTTATGTGTGATGCCTTTGCCTTGCGATTTTCAAATGCTAAATGAATAAATCTATAAAATCGTTTGCTTTGCTACTTGATTCATTTAAAAAACTTCAATTGATTATATTTTGTAAATAGAGCATAACTAAATATCGTTGATTTCATTTTGCATTTACTTGATTTACTTTCAATTAGGATCTCAGGTCCTCCTTCTTCTTGTTTTTTTGGGTTCTTTGCACTCAGAAAGGGATTTGGTTTTTGGTTTTGGTTTGCTAAAATTTTATTTAAATATTTTGCTAATATGTATAAGTAAAACTTGTTTCTCTTTCGCATTAAACAACATTCGCTACTTCTCCGACCGATTGCTGGATTGTTTGCCATCATTTCTTCGCTTCGTTCGCTCCTAGGTTAATATTACATTCGCTTAGCCTTAGCCTATGTGTAGGCGGCATTGTATGTACATACATTTAAATACTCTATATACGTTTAATTTGTTTACATCTCTCTCCCGACTTCATTTCTCCCTTTTGTCATTATTATTATCACAGTCAAATCATAAAAGATTTAGTACTTTTACTTTTGAATGAGTTTCCATGATGTTTGTTTTCTTTTTTTTGCTAATGTTCCGCGCGCTTTCAATGTCGATTTCGATTTCGTAATAATTAATTCCTTCTATTTATATATATAACTATTGAGAGATCGAAAAGTGTGGCTGCTGCTGTATACTCCTATATAGTAGTAGTACGTTGGGTGAAGAGGGTGCTGGCTCTAAGGGATCGATCTCCTAAGAAACTCGTAGAAGTTCGCAAAGTATTTATTGTATAAAATGAGAGAGAATTCCTACATGTTGAGCGAAATGTTGGGACCGGGGACCTGTTGCTGCTGCTGATATTGGCCAGATATCGGTCAAGGCCATAATTTCTATGTAACTTTACTTTCTGTTTCCTTTCTTTTCTTTCTTTTTGTTTTTTGTTTTCTAAGGTACTCACGTATGCAACTTCTTAGGTTGTTTTTGGTTGACAATTGAGAAAGTTCTTTTTTTCAGTGTGTGTGTAGAAGAAGATTCGAAAATTCGATTTTAGTTTCTTGTGATCCGAATTTGAATAGATACTATTTTGTACACTGAGAGTAAGATATCATTTATATGACTGTGATGCCGTTTTTATGATTTATGACTTAGGCTAGGATCGTTTTAACTTCCAGCATTATAGCAATGCCTTGGATTTCGATCATTGGGATTATAAGATCATTTTTTAGGCAAAACCCATGTGCTAAATGGAACCGAAAGGGGTAAATAAACAGTTCGGGGAACCGAGTTCTTCTGCTTCAATCGTTAAACCGCTTTTATTTTTGCTTGAATTAATTAATATTAATTGTATTTATCACACTAACGACTACTGCTTTATACTTTTAGTGTATGTGTATTTATATAGTATTTAATATTTCACTAATGCTGTATGCTTCTGTGTTGTTGTGGTGTTTTGCTGAATGAACGTCGTCGTCTCTCCGTAGCTGGCCAATCCGATCGATTTATACATACAATGCTATATGAGGTTATATAATGATTCAGTTAGTTCTCCGATTCTCCGATTCGCCGAACAAACATATCGCTCCTCGGCTCTGCTCGATTACGATTTAATATATATATGGGCGTCGTGTACATTTTATATATAATCGTTAATGTTTAATTGTTCTAATAACAGTGTGGGTGTGTGTGTGGCAAAGCATAACAAATTAGAATTAAAGTTTATTCATCCTTTTTGTTTTTGTTTTCTCATTAAGTATGTATGTTTTTATGTAGGTATGTAATATATGTACGCACTATACGAGATTTGATTGATAAATTGAACTTCTCTTTACATATTTGTATTTTAGCAAATTACGGATTTTCAAGAGCAAACTTTTCTTGCTACTCTCAAGTATTGTTTATGTTTTGTTTTCCTTCATTTGTTGTGTTTTCTCTTCTTTAAATGTTCAAAGTCGAATTGAATTTGAATTACTTTAGATATTTATGTATTGTATGTTGTATATAGTTAATAAAAGTTGCTTTTATGTTTACTACTTTAACACTAATAGACTCCGTCGTTGAAATAACAGCTGTTTTACTCTTCTCTACCTTTCCTTCCTTCCTTCCTGCCATCTATCCTATCCTTCCTATCCTCCGTAGTTATTGTTATAGATGCCTTTCAATAATTTTTTCTTTTTTGCTAATAATATAACTCCAGAACTCTTGTGTGTACTCGGGTGAACAGAACTTACTACTATGCGCACGTCTCTCCAAAGTTTCCTAGTTTTTCACATGATTGGTAAGTTGGTGTCGAAGGAGGAGGGGTTTTGGCGAAAGGGGGTGAAATTGGCATGACAATGTGTCTGATTTTTGCGGGAGCGGGGGTGCTGGTAACAGTAACAGTAACAGTTGTATCGATGGTAAGCACGAAGCAATCATGCGGCCAAAAAGGAGTGCAACTTGGACGCGGGCCACCCACATGCCACTCCGGGATCGGATCGGATGGAATGGGGCGGGCGGGCGGTGGATGGCGTGAAGCTTCAATTTGTACAGCAAATAACAAACGCATTCAAACAATAAAATCCAAACAAGCATAAACACGTCGAAAGCGGGACGCAGGACACCAAAAACAGATCGGATCTAACCTCATCTGATGGGTTTCGGTCGGTTTAGGTCTCGGGTTCGGTCTCCCTTTCGTCACGCCCCCCATTGAGTCGAGGTGATCACAAATCGGACATTTTTTCGAGAAACGGAGTGTTTTGGAATCGGCAAAGACCAGTTTGCAGTGAACACGTATGCATAGATGGAGTGGGGATATTTGGACGAGAGTCCTCGAGAACTCGAACTCGATCTCGGATCCATGCATCGATGAATTGAGAACTTGATTTCAGGGGGAGATTTTAGTTGCTTTTCAAGTAAAGCTTTTCTTTTCTCTTAGTTGTCTCATTAAAAAATTAATTATTTCATAATTAATTTCAAGTATCGCTTGACTTCTCTCTTCTCTTTTTTCTTTTAATAAATATATTTTTGCTTTGTTTTTGTTGTTTTTGTTTTTAAATACATATCACAGATCCAGTACAAATATAAGTATATATATTTGTGTTTATTTCTTCTTCCCATCCTCTACTATGTTTAGATATTATATAAAACTCATACATTAAACATAACTCAGTGAGCACGCGCATGTGATACTGATATTTAGTACGAATGTGTGAATGTATGGGGAGGGGGTGTGTGTGTTCATGGGGTTTTTCATGTGTTTCTCGTGTATTTTTCATGTGTTCTTCATGGGGTTCTTCATGTGTTCATGTATTTTTCATGGGTTTTTCATGTGAGTGTGCATGTGTGTATGTAGGGGGTGTGATCTGTGTCTGTGATAGATAGATTGGGCTTAGAGTTTTGGATATTGGTATCGATATACCGATGTCCTGACGCAAGGCGAAGAAGACGAAATAAATGTTCGGTTGCTGTTGGATTGGAAGGTTGATTGGTTGACTGGTTGACTGATTGGCTGGTTGACTGGTTGTGGGGTGGACGAAGGGGATTCTGTGTATTTATGCTTGTTGTGATTCTGGTTGTTTTTTTGTAGGTTAAGCTACGTTTCAAAGTTGTTACTGTGGAATATTCTGCTGTTCGCCTGGATAGCTTAGATCCCTAGCTTAAGACGGTCTATTGCATTTACTCTCTCGACGTCCTGATCGATCGATTTAACTCTTGATGTAATCATGAAATAATAGGTTTAAAATAAAACACCAACATCGTTTCTTTTTATTCCTTCCCCCTACGTTTTCTTTTCGTTTTGTTTTCTTTTTTGGATGTTAATGCATATTTCAAGGCACACTAGCATTTACGACTGTACTTTCAAATTTACTCTCTTTTTGTTTCCATATTTCTCTCATTTTCTTTCGCATTTTTTAGTTTGCTTATAGACTTTGTTCACGTATTTTTTTGTTTGTTTATAATTATGTTTTGTTTTTCGTTTGATTTCATATTTTAATCGTATTATATAAATATTGCACAAATAAGAACAATTGTAGGTCAGTTTTAACAATAATAGCAAAAATTAATAAGAACAACTTTTAAACTTAAACATATAGACTTAGCTTAGGATTGGTTTGCGGTTGTTGTTTGTTTGTTTTGTTTGTTTCCTTCATTCTTTCTTACTTTTCATTTGTTTGTTACTTTTCATTTATCTACGGTGATGAGCGTTTTCAGTGATTGAAGTTGAAGTCGAGTCTGATTGAAACGGAGCAACGATTGACTGGCAAACTGGCTGATTTTGAGCTGATTTTGAGTTGATTTTGATTGATCATGATAATGTTGTAGACTGTAGTTTGGGGATATTTTTTGTTTGTTTGTTTTTGGTGTTAGTGGTGATGCAACGCTGGTGGGGCTGGTGGGGTGGTGAATGGGTTGGTGGCAAGGTAATGGGTTTGGTGGTGGCCCAAAATTAAACACGAAAAAATAAACATTGCGGGTTCCATAATAGTTTTGTTTTTTAATCAAGTTTTATTTAAATTTTGCTTCATCTTTGTTTATTAATCGAAAGGAGGTGTTGTGTTAAACTAAATTATGTGTAAGGAATAAAGTAAATAAGAAAATGTTCATTACAAGTAAGGCATTTCTCTCTCTGCAGGTGAGTGTTTGTATGTCTTTGTGTGTGTGTTTTTTGTGTGTGTATATATATATATGATTAAGGGAATTTGTTGTTTCAAATGTGATGTTAACATCTCTTGTCTTTACACACTGCGTTTCTAGGTAAGATATGTACAAACAATCGTCGTGAAATGTTTGTGGAGAATAATGTTTAATAATTGCACAATACTTAAAATTATCAAGGGAAATTGTTGGTTTGCTGGGTGGATTTTGTAATGAAGAAACCCCTAAATGAATGCTTTTTAATGTGAATATTTTACAAAGAATCTGTAGTTTTTGTCTTTAAGATATTGTGATGTATTTTTTAGGTGAAAGAAAAATGTAAGACTTAAAATTAGGATGTAAGAAACAAATGTGCTAAATTTACCAAAGAAATGTAGAGTTAACAAAGTGACAAAAAAAATAAAAACTATAAAGTGCAGTTCTCGAACTGGCAACTAACAAATCGCAATGTGTTTTTTGTATATTTTTTTATTAATAATATATATAGAAAACAAAAGATAAGGAGATAACAAATCGGGAGCACAAAATCATAACCAAAAGGAGACTCACGTGCGCGCGCAACACATTAACACCACTCGAACCGACCGACTCGGATCGGATCGGATCGGATCGGATCACTAAAACTAAACAACATTATCATGATCAACATCAACTGTAGCGTTCCGAAAGTGTTCATGTACAGGGGTCAATATATAGTGGGGATAATTGTAGGTGAATATATTAACAGCGATAAGCAATTATGGAGGGGCAAACAACAGAGAACAGGTAAGAACAGAAACTGGTAACGAGAGCACGTAAAATGTCAACAAAGTCACTCATCATTATATTTTTTATTTATTTTTTTTTTTTCACTAGCCTGCCGCTTGTAGTTGTAATTAACGGATTTAGTAAAATATTTACCTTATTTCGAGGGTAAGTATCACCTGAAGTTTTCACTGAAAACGCTCGCTCATTGTATAAATAGAAAACAGTTCAACTTTAGCTTTAGCTCAACATAATGCTAATAATTGGGTGTGTGGGTGTTGTGTGTAAGTGGTGGTGGCATATGTGTGTAGATAATATATAAACAAGACTCAACAACTGTGTGTACATAGGGTATATATCCCATGTATATCGTATAGCTTGGTCGGGAGAACCAAACTCAAATAAAAAAAAAACAAAACAAAACACGCAACGCAAACATACGCATCACAAACAAAAACCCAAACAGTTTTCTCTCTCTGTAGCAACTAGTCTAGCTTTAAATTTCAAAGAGTTTCGATTTCGATTCGCGACAAACAAATGCAACAATGTATATAGTAGAAGGTAAGGTAGTACATAGTATTATACAAATTTTTCACTATTTCTCATAACGTTTTCTCGCGTTTTTCTTAGTTAAAGCAACATTTTTCATTTCGGGTGAAGGCCTTGGAACAGTTTACTCAAAAAGTGTCTGGGAAGGGGGGTTTTGCAAATACATAATTATTATTTATTAATTGCTTAACTTTTAGCTGCACGCATAACAATTGGTGTTTCTTATCCCTTCCTCATTACCATTATCATTATTATATATAATTACGTGTTTTTTTGTTTAAGTTTTCATGAGAAATTAACAATTCTTTTTTAGACGAAAAACTTGCTTGTGTTTGTTAGGGGATAGTTTGGTGTTGCCTGTTTGCTTGTTGTTTGTTTGCTTGTTTGCTTGTTTGCTTGTTTCTTGGTTTCTTAGTTTGTTTGTTTGTTTGTTGTTGTTCTGTTTAGTTTGCTTGGTTGGTTGTTTGCTCGGATATTATTAATTCACAACAGTGGTTAATGGAATTTGTCGCGCCCTCTTTGTCTCCTCCTCGTTGATTTTCTGTTCAATTAGATATTGCGCTTTGGCAATGGCACTCGGCTGACCAGTTATGGTAACAATGCGATTTCTAGTGCCAGGTGCGAATATGCCCTTTTTGGAAATTTGCACATTTGCGCCAGAAACATGTTGAATTTCAACTAAACTACGACCGTTCGGACCTGGAATATTTGCATCAGATTTATGTTAAATATTTTCGTTTAAGAACAATATAATGAAGGGTAATAAATGGTTGTAAGATATATATATATATGTATATAGTGTGTGTGGGTATATAATTATAACTACATATTGGGGGGTTGTATGGGGCCAAAAATAAAACAAACCAGGGAATAAAAGTATCAAAAATCAATAGCCATAAGCTGGGGGGTAGCGATGGTCAAGTGCCTAATAAACCTAATGACCTAACAACCTTACGACTGACACTGAGGTAAAAATTAACTGCGCACGAATTTAAATCCAACGAAAGGTATTTATAATATTTAGGCCTGGTTACCCAAGAATTGCACTAGCCAACTATATGTTAGAGAAAATTCGTTAAGCATAAAAACAAGATGGGAAAGTGAATGTCTTCAACCTAGAACCTAACTGCTAAAGCTACTAACTCTTATGGCTAACGGATGCTGCGGCTGCGGCTGCTGCTGCTGATGCTGTTCTGTGCGAATTTTCAGTGGGTTTTCTGGGGGTTAGGGTGGATCCTGTGCTGGGTGGATATGGGTGAGAGGCAAGAACTTGACTAGAAATTTCGCTATATAAGTTTTGAATGGATTTATCTGGAATTTAACGGAATGTAATGGGTAACTGAGCAATCTCTCTCTGGAATGAGTTTGGAATGAAGTGGTGCCTGTGTCTGCTTGGCTATCTATGTCTATGTCTAATGTCTAATCAAAGATGTGTGTGGGTGTGTGGGGGAGCGGAAGCTGGGTATGGATACAGGAATTGGCCAGGGGAATCCCAGGGCCAATGGGGGGGACAGGCGGAAATAAAATTGCGGAGTTGTCGGTGTCTCTGTTGGTTGGTTTTTTGCAATTTTTTTTTTTTAGATTTTTTTTAGTAGGGATAATAGTAAGGACGCGCACCTAGAATAGCGCCGATAATCACTTCCGGCACCTCGACGTTCTTGGAGTCCTTGGAGCTCAGGTCGCCCGGTGTGGGGCTCTTGCTGAGTCCGCCCAGCTGCGCCGTGGTCGCCGTGCCCGTGGCAGCCGTCAGCCCGAAGCTGTTGTTATTCAGCGAGACGGGCGTGGTGGCCGGCGCCGTGGCCGAGCCCAGGTGTCGGAATGGATCGAATTGCACCGCAGCAGCGTCCAGTTGCGTCTGCGTTGGCCGGCTCGCGGCGGCGGCAGCGGCCGCTGCTGCGGCATACTGCTCCAGATTCACCTGGCCAACGGCACCGAACACATTGCTGGCGGTGGCCGCGGATGCGGCGGCCGCTGTTTGCTGGTCCAGCGTCGTAACGCCGAGGAAATTGCCCAGCGTGGAGTGGGCTCCATTGGTATGTGGAACGCCCACGCCCATGCCGAGAACGCCGTACTTGGCCAGCACGCCCAGGGCATTGCAGACTTCCGTGGTAACGTTCTCCGAGTAGCCAGAGCCGCGCATGGCAACCTAGTAAGGATTTCAGTTAGTATAATCAAGTTAATAGGCTTCTCCATATATCTCACCTTAATATGCTCCAGCAGCTGAGTGGCAACCGCTAGATTGGGCGCCGGATTGGGGGCGCCCAGGTTGATGGACAAGTTGATGCCGGTGCCGTTGACTAGCAGGCTGGCCGCGGAATTCGCGCCGCCGATCGTGGTGCCCAGCGTGGAGTTCAACGAGGCGGTGCTCGAGTTGATGGCATTCTGGTTGGTGGCATACGGAGAGCCGGTCGGATTGAAGTTGGCCACCGGGCCGCTGACGTCCGCATACGAGACGTTCAGGCAAGTGCCCGACTGCGGATCCTCGACGATCTTCGAGAGGATCATCTTGCAGGCGTTCTTATTATTCTCCTTGTCGCCAATGATGGTGATGCAACGCTCCTGGAGCGAGACATCCTTGGGCTTCTGCGAGATCTGGACGTAGGAGCCGCTCTCCTCCTTGATCTGTTTGATGAAGGCACCGCCCTTGCCGATGATCATGCCGGCAGTGGAGTTGGGCACCAGGATCTTGACCTGCTTGTCCCGCTCCTGGGTCTGTTTCGACTCGGCATCGATGATCTTTGTGGTCAGGTCGGGCTTCTCGCGGATCTTGTCCATGATGAACTCCAGCACGACCATGATGGCCTCCGTGGAGCCGGTGATCAGGCACACGCGTTCAGTGGTGCCTAGAGATAATAGAGAGTTAGTTTCAAGCTTAAGTAGATAGGATTTGAGGGTCTCACCTGGGTAAAAGTCGTGGGACTTGGACATCTTGACCCTAGCACCCGTGTCCTTCTGCAGGGAGGCGATGGTCTCGCCTCCTTTGCCGATGATGGCCCCGGAGGCCACCGCGGGCACCAGGATTTTCATGTGATACGTTGTCTCGCCTGCAATTAGAGAGTCAAGAGGAGTTCACAGAGCGACCAATGGATTAGTCTCGGGGATTCTCATCGGAGATCATTGGGTTTTTAGAATTTAGAGTTAGAATTTAGAGTAAGAATTAGAATCGGAGGTACTGGTACTGGTTAGTCTGTGCCCTCGGCTGTTGCAAACATTCTAGTTCTGGCTCTGGCTCTGACTCTGGCTCTGGTTATGGTTAGTCTTATGGCTATGGTTACTCGGGGTTAGATCTAGTTTCTATAGCTCATTCGGCGGGTTACAAATTAAAAATAATAACAGCATTTCAGCGTCGATCGTTTGTTCGTTCGGCTGGACGCCCTCTTGGAGTTCAGCTTAACTTTGCTTTTGGTTTTGGTTAGTTCTTTGGTTATAGAGGTGTGTATGGTGGCTTCATACAGAGGTTAGGTATGGGTTACGGCGTGTCTGGTTATGGGTGGTTATATGGCGTGGTGTTCGACTGTGGTCTGTGTTTTTGGGTTCTGTGGCAAGCCATGAGGAGTTATGAGCTCGAGATGAGATCGGATGAGGAACAGACAATGCTGGCGACACACGAAACACATGAGACCTGCGCTAGCGGAGGAAGGTCGTCCGCTTGGCCCTGCCCGACCCTGCGCTCAAAGCAAAATAAAAACGAAAACGAAAACAAAAACGAAATATCTCTTTGGAAAAAATGTAAGTCAAAGCAAAAGTCGGTCAAAGGGTCAAGAAGGTTAATGGTCGTCGGTCGTCAGTGGGGTCAAAATCAAAATCAGTTATCCAAAGTCAAGCTCAAAGCGCGCTCAGCGAGTTACAGATACAGATACAGATACAGAAAAACGACAGATAGAGCTACGCTTTAGTTCGGTATTAATTCTTTAATTAGTCGATCTTTAAGTTTTTAAATTCTTTTGGCTAGACAAAGATGGATTTAATGGTATTTAATGAAAGTGTGACAAAGCTTACCATGATGAATATGATTATTGTTATTATTTTCAATTTCAACCTCAATTCCAGAACAAACTGACTCACCTGAAATGGAAAGAGAAGAACGAAAACAATGATTATAAGTTGGGATTTGCAACTATATAATAATGGCTGATGGTGGGGCAAGGGGGCAAATGAATGGAGATTCGAGATACGAAAGCATGGTCACAGTGAAGCCTCTCTCGCAATGATCTCATACGTAAACGTCACACGACATACGATGGCCCCCCGAGTAAACAACAAACAAATTTCAATTAATAAAATGTGTCAAGCGGAGACGGAGACGGAGACGCTCTATTACACAAGCGCTGCAAGGCAAGGCAAGGCAAGGCAAGACAACAAAGTGATCCGAGCGCGTTGCACCTGACTTGGCATGGCTGCCACCATGCATCCATCTGTCTGTCTGTGTGTCGCCGGAGCTCAAGACGTTGCCGCTCTGCCACTTGGCACTCGCCTGGTTTAAATTTAGCAAACCCGACTCCCCAGCTCCTCCTCCTCCCTCGAAATCTATGTCGTCTTTGGTCGCGTCGAGTGTCCTTCAAAAGTATTTCTCTAATTAGATACGGCACACACTCCCCTACACACACAGGCGATGACATTGCGGTGCTGGGTTGGTGCTGGCTTGGTGGGTTGGATATTGGACCATTTGCCCTGCTTTACATGCATGTGTGAAAATGTGCGATTCGCTAAAGAATTTGCAATGTGCAGAGGCGAGCGAAAGCGAGAAAAGCGAAAAGCCCACATATTTAGCACCATGCTGGCCAATTTCCGCCTCAGTACAGAATCCGCACTCGAATAATTGAAAGTGCGCCGGACGCATCTGTCAGTTATCTATCATCTGTACAGGGAGGGAGAGCGAGCAGAAGAGGAGGCGGAATCAGTCTGAAAGAATGCATAAGATGCATTGAATTCCTAACGAAATACACAATAAATTGTGTGGTCAGCGGGGGAATAGTACTCGTAAATAAAAGGAAAAGAGGAGAACTGCGTGGTAAATAATATGCAGGAGAAAAACAACAGAGTTGTTGGCCATTTGCTTAGCGATTTTATGGGCCACAAAGGACCTTACTGCGAGGCTGCCAGGCTGCCGGGCTTCGAGGCTTCGCCTTGCTGTTGACACTGTGCAGCAGCAGCAGCTTAAATTATGTGACTGTCATAAATAACACTTGCAGACCGCCCATGGAGCAATGCAGGAAGCGGTTGCAGGCGAGGCATGGGGGCAGACTGGCGACTAATTTCGTATGCATTGTGTGCAGGATTGGATGGGAAACTAGGCTAACGACAAGCTGGCACAGGATCCTCCCCTAACCCAGCAAAAGCCACAAGCTCCGCGGAGGAGCAATCTGCAGCACGCAAATTGTTAAAGCAAAGTCTCGCGCGCGGCAAGTGCTTGTCGCGTACCACGCGACGTATGCGTAATATGGCGACATGTGACACGCGAATAAGCGATTGGATCCTGTCCTGTATGGGGAAGTAAACAGTGTTCCCTTACAAGGAGGTGTTGCAAAAACACAATTTAAAGCTAAAAGCTACAAAACCATTAGTCATAATAATCGAACTTGAGTCTGCTTTTGCTTGGGACCTCACGAAATGCAGCACCTTTTTAAGGTATGCTAAGCTAAGAACTCGATAAGAGTGGCAGTTGTTTGTACTTTCTTTGCGTGTTTTAGGATCAGGAAGTACTTGAAATTTTTCTTAAAATTTTAATCATAATAATTAATCTTTATAGCCTGCACTTGAACGAAATGCAGAACCTTTTTAAGTAATGCTAAGCTAAGAATTCCAAAAAAGGAGCACTTCTTTGTACATTTTTCATATTTTTGGGGATCAAAAGGAGTTTTAAAAACTGTTTAAAATAAGTTTTAAGAAACGGAGGACCCTTTCCAAGCAATTATCTTTCTCTAAGACCATCTGAAGTTGTTAAAAACAATTTCTAAAGACTAAAGACTAAGAAAATCCTACTCTAAGCCCAGTTACTTGGACTCCCTCTCCTTATTTAGCATTTTCCAAACAAATAGTGTCGCAGATTCCAAACATAATCCTCAGCATGCCGTAAATCTTTATGCAACACACATGAATCACTAGGGCATGCTGAAGGAAAGTGGTCGGCGGGTGCGGGGGCTTATACATAAGACATAATATTTTAAGGCACATTCAAAATTGAAATGGACGCCCACATTAAAGCGTACGATTAGCATATGAGATTTTATATAGTCGATTGTGGCTGTTGCTTGTTGGTTGATTTTTTCTGAGTTTTTTTCTCTTTGGCTTTTATGCGATTTGTTGTTTTGCTGCTTAGTTTTTTATGAGTGTTTGTTTGTTGGTTTTATATCGTGTGTATCGGAATGTGTGCTGGATTGGTGATGTTTTGGTGATATTTGGATTATTCTCTTTCAAAACTTTCAACGCAATGTTAATGGATAATTCATTTATAGCTTTGTGGCTTCTTGGGCGACGTTCGGTTCGGTTTGTTTAGGTTCAGTTTCTTTTTTTTTTCGGTTTCGGTTTCGGTTTTGGTTGCGTTTTTCGAGTTTTCAAGTTGCTGGCGGCATTTAGAATGAGGCGACGTGGTGATTGATGCTGTTGCTGTTGTTGATTGGTTGGTTGGTTGGTTGGTTGGTTGTAGCGAGCTCGATAGTTATAGAGATATATAGAGAAGTGGTGTACATTTTATGTAGGGTGTATATATAGAAGAGGAAGTTGTGCGCAACTTTGATAGTTCTATGCTGATGCTGATTGCGTTTTTTTTTTTTTTTTTGAGAATATACTCGGGGGACTCACCGTAACACCAGCAGGAGGCAGTCTTATAGTTGCCCAGCGTGGGCGTTGCCGTGGCCGTTGCAGTTGCAGTTGCAGTTGCCGCTGCTGCTGCTGCTGCCAGAACTGGCGGTGTGTTGGCACCTGGCGTGGCGGCATTGGGGGAGGCACCATTCTCACTCAGCGGCGATGACGACTGCTGCAGGTCCATCTGATGGTGCGGAACATGACTGGGATTAGCCTGGCTCTGTTGCTGCTTATAGCTATGAACGGCTAATGAGTATGCAGCACTATGGGGGCTGATGTTGCTAATGTTGCTGTTGCTGATGTTGCTGCTGCCGCTGTTGCTGCTGCTGCTGCTGTGGCTGCTGCTGCTGCCGCCGCCGTTGCTATTGCTGGCCAGCGAGTGTGTGGATGAGGGCGACGACGTGGTGTAGTTGTTGTTGTTGTTGTTGGTGGAATGTCGTGGCTGATAGTTACAAGCTAATTGCTGCATATGTGTGGGCGTTGATTGCTGATATCGGTATGTGAAATGTTCTGGTTCTGGTTGGCTCTCTGGCTGCTCGTAATCAAAGCCCAAATGCTGCATCAGCAGCTCGGCGTCTCCATCCATGGCGGCCTTCATAATACTCTCCATTATTTTTAGCGGAATTATCGACGTTCCCGTTCAGTCTTCTCTTGGAATTGATTTGATTTTCTGCCCTGAATCCTTATTTATTTAGTTATTTTTTATTGTTATTTTGCCTGGCGTGTGCTCTCGTTGATTTGTGATTTAAGGTTGCTCTCTTTCGATTTACATATACGCGCTTTCCAATTACTTAAACTTGTTCAATAAACGAAAGAAAAAGAAATGGAAAATTTGTTTAAATTAAGCTGACTTTTCAGGGGTGTTCACACACAGGCATGGCGCGAGCAGGAGAGATATGGATTTGGGGATTCCCCCCATTCTATATGTCTCCGCCTCGCATTCCCTCGTTATCTGAATCGTACATCGAGTTTGCGAGTTTAATGGCAGTTTGTAAGGCTTTTGTGCATTGGTTGCTTCTCTTTTTTTTTTGGTTTAGTTTTTTGGGATAATGCTCTCAATGATGATGCGGTGGTTGTAAGTTTACATATATTATATAGAGAGAGATATAGAGAGATCGGGTTGATATAGAGTGGTGACTTCGCAGTGGTTTAGTAGGTCGCTTCGGCTTCCAGATGATGGCTTTTGAATTAATTCGGTTTGGTTCGATAGCTGGCGCTGATATTGATATTGATATTGGTGTTCTTGGATGGCGGTTCGATTTTAGTGTTGTTCTGTTCTGGTGCCTGTTTCTTTCGTTTCTTTTGATGGTTCTGGTTAGATATATATTCTGATATTCTGATATTTTTTACGATAACAACAACAACGATTACGATGATATATACTATATATTTAGTATATTGTTCATAGAAGTAGGCAGAGTGTGTAGGACAGACAGAGACAGAGAAAGCGGCAGCAGCAAGCTTCAGCAAAGATATTGATTGATTGATTCTCGATTCTGTCTCAGACATGGGCTTTTTCTTTACAGGAGTTTTGGATGACAATTGGTGCTATGGCGATATAGAGAGAGAGAGGAGAGCATGTCCATGTAGAGGATGGCGGTTGTTAATGGCGATAGAGAGAGTTACACAACATCCAAAAATGCTATGGGAGACATTTAGAAAACAAAGCCAAGGCTTTTTACCATTCCAGCCGTTGGTACCAGGATAGATCGAGGAGGTGTTGCAGTGGCTGCGGATTCCTATAATACTCGATGACGATGATTCTGAGGCCTCTGCTGCTGCGTCGTCACGTTGATTGGCATTTGCCTTTGTAGGGTTGATTTTTTTCAGTCGTTTCAGGTTGATTAATAACTTTTCGGCTTGGCTATTTAATTATACTTTTTGTTACTGGCGTAGCTTTATCACAACATTTTCGTAACTGCTCTTCTTTTCTTTAGCTTTTTCTTTGAGATTATATCACATTTGAGTTGGGTTCGGTTGAGTTCGGTTCTCATTGGTTTTGTGGCTGCTTCGGGTAGATTTTGATTTATTCGCGGCCATAGGACAACTGTCGCCGTTTTTTATTTATTTTTTTGGTTTAATGGCTATTTTTGTATTTTTTGCTAATCGCACGCTTAAGTGGGGACAACAACAGAAACAAAAACAACTGTTCGTGATTATTGAGAACATACTTTATACATTTTTTACTGTTTATACTTTATACTCGGTGTGGTGTGTGTGTGTATGTCGTTTTTTTTCCGCTCCGAGTTGTGTGTGGCATGCACATCAATTTATTTTTATATTCTGTCTAGTATCTATAATTATATTTGCGCTACGGTTGGCGTTTCATTTTTTTTGTTTCGTTCGATAATTACAAGCACATTTATATGCATGGTCGGTAATGGTTTAAATAACAAAATAAAAACAGATAATAACGAGAAATAAAAACGGTAATATGTAATACAAAATGGGACAGAGCATGTACTGGAAGCTGTAACAAATATCATGGTCAGATGGAAATTGAGCGAATTGAAAGCATTTTAATTGATGATGGGCAGCGGAAGTCCGATGATTGGCTGGAAGCTGGGCTGGGGGGGATATACCAAGGTCTACTCTATATTTCGATTGAACTTCAACCTTGTCTGCTTCGAAATCGGAACCCACACAAGCATTAAATGAGGGATTACCAAGCCAAGCAAGACAGTTTTATAAATGATTAAAAATACACAAAAAACATAGTAATTTCCACTAATCTTTCCCCCTAAATTAATGTCTAAATTCGAATTATAGAAAAATGTCAGGCTCACGCTGGCCAGCGGACATGGAAATGAAAATGTAAAAAGTGGGCGTCGCAGCGAACGTGGAACGTACCTTCCATGAGATCATCAGGCCAGGCCTTAGACCCTTTCGGGGCTCACAAAAATTGATTTATTGTGCTGCTCGGCCATTGAGAAGTTGGCGGCTGAGAGCAAAAACACCTGCTCGAAAGTGTTGCCAAAGTGGCAGCCAAATTAACAACTGGTTGGCAATAGCCAAGCAGATCTGAGGTTACACAATGAAGCTGGAAGTTGGAAGTTGGAAGCTGAAGCTGATTCCGAAGCCGAGACTATGGAAAATAGCTCTACGAAGTGCGAATTTCTGGCACGCATAAATAACACATTTTTCGAGGCAATGCTAAAGACGTTTTTCGCCAAAAAATGCCAAAGACGGACACGGACAACAAAAGACGCGCAAGAAGACTTTGCCAAGAAAAATAAAAGTAAAATGCCCGCACGTCGGCTTGCGATTTTATTTCTATTTCTTCTTTATCTTTTTCTCTTTCTTTTTCAGCTTTATTTTTGTTATTTTTTATTTTTCGTTTCGTTTTGGAGCAACTTGAGCGGTTTGGGCATGGCCACGACGAGTGTCTCAACTTATTTTTGGCTTTTTCAAAGGCAAAGACACGCACACAGTCGCAGAGATAGAGTGAGACATGTTTGCCCACATTCAAATCATTTTTCAAGGTTAGGTTTTGCCGCCGTTTTGCTTCCCGCATTTCAAGTCAACAATTGTAGTTGTTTTTTCGCTCTCTATTTATTTTTTTTTGGGAACCTCAAGTACTCGGTTGTCAGCGTGACTCTCGAGTTAATTACTGGCAACTAACTCGAAATTGATTTCAAGAATATACTGATAAAGCCCCCGATTCAATCCGAGCCTGAGCTGAGGTCAAACTTCACCTCGAGTTGTCGTGTTTGTCTAGTGCTTTTTGTGGGCTTCTGTCCACTTTGAATAATCATTATGCCTGGCATTGAACTGAATTCGTTACTGGCTGTGCGTAGATGGTGTGTGTGGTGTGTGTGCTGTGAGTGGGTTTGGTTTTCAGCGATTAGCAAATATTTTATGGAAAAGTGTAACCAATTCGAAGACTTCAGTGCGAGGCGATAAAGGGAGAACCGTTCAAAAGCCGAAGGCGACCTTGAAATGCTAGATAAACCTTACTGCCGTTGACAAGACGTTAATTGCCGCGTTGCCTCATATGAATATTGGCATATTACGCATACGCAGTGTAAGCTCCTGGCAAATAGCGAATGAGATAAACCCTATAATTACCAATGCACACGCTAATTGCCAAGGTCAACACGGAGAGAGCGAGCCCGAGATAAACTCATGCTCAGGTGCAAAGATACTAAGATACTAGGGTACACTGAGAGATACTTGAGGGAAAGGAAGGGGAGGCACGTACAGAAGCTAGTTGGCTGGATCTGAAACGTTGGCTGGTGCTGGTGCTGAAGCTGATGCTGCTGCTGCTGTTGCTGGTGGATGAGCTGGTGTCCCAGCTGCTCCTGCTGCATGCTGGACGTCGACGTTGTTCTGGCAAACAACATGCTGTGCTGCCAATGGCTGCGCGGGAGGGAGTCTCTTTTGGATTTCGAATACAAAAAATGCTAAAACGAAAAGCGACTGCCAGCGAGCGAGCGCACGAAACGAGCGACAAAACCGCACTGAAGAATTCCAAAGACGGAGCCCAGACTCAAGCATAGAGTTGGGAAGAGAGGAGCGCGCCGGAGAATTGGAGAGCGGCCCGGAGAGCCCGCAGCTGGAGAGCCGGAGAGCTAAAGAGAGTCATAGTGGCGTCGGCGGTATGTGAGTCAGCGCGATCATGGGCAGATGATGATATAGCTGTCTGTGTGCGTATGATCTAATGCTGCCCCTGCTGCTGATTGCCTCACATCATTCCGTGTCACTTGGTTCATTATCAGAAGAAAGAAGAAACACCAAAAGGGAGCCTCAAAAAGAGAGACAGAGAGAGACAGGTGTGCGTGTGTATGTGTGTCGAAAACAGAAACTGCTGTGGCAACATGTGATACCGAAACGGAGCCAACGTGATAAGCCAGCGGCTGAAAGAGTGAACGTGTCACGTTTTTCAACCGATTTGATACGCAAATCAACGCCCGATCCTTAAAGGTTATTCTGGCCACCACTGCGTATGCTTAATAACCCGGCCCACACTGCGTATGCGTAATTTAAGTGATTAAGCCTACACAGAGAGAGCGCCCACTGATGACCCAATTATCCCGGCCACTGCTTCCCTTACTGCTCCTTCACATACATTCTTTTTTGTGGCCTAATCACTGGCCCTAAAAGAAAGCCACTCGAGTTATTAGTAGGCCACTCGAGATGCTGTGCAAGTGCAACAAACACACAACACCGATGGCCACTTGAGCCGCAGCAACAATGGCCTGCACCTAAGAATAAGGTAACCCAAAAACACAAGCCACACACATACAGGACGAGATACTGGGCACTGATTGTGGCCAAAACAGAGAATGGGTAAGAAAGAGGGGAAGAGCAGCCCTGAGGCAGTAAACGCACTTGAGATTCGGCCAGGCAACAGCCGATGCCGTTGCAGCAGCAGGAGCAGTGGCAGTGGCTGGCCAAAGCCAACCCAGTTATGCAGGCCAGGCCCACTCAAGGACGTTGCTCTGGCAACTTGGCTCATGTGGCTGCTGCTGCTGCTGCTGCCGCTGCTGTGGCGGCTGCAATGGCGCCAAATGCTGCAGTGCAGCTGAATGGGACACCGAGTTCTTCTCACCACTGCGCAGGACCCACACGAACAGGGACACGACCACGAGCACGGACATGGACACGGACACGGACACGGACACGGACACGGACACAGACACGAACACACTTCGCACACCCGCATTGTCATCAAAGTAGGTCAACCGCTTGCCATGCTGTCAACGTTTTTCCGAGAGCAGCTCACGTTGCTCTCGCGCGGAGAGCAGCTGGGTTAGTTTGCCTCTCGCATCATGGAGAACACCCCCGCACAGCAGCATTGATTACATAAGCTCCAGACTCAGACTCAGGTCCAGAGACCCACTAGCTGAGCGCTGTCTTCTGCCCTGCTTGGCCCCGACAGGTTGACCCACCGCCACCCCGCTTTTACTGCATTTCCTTTGCAGCAGCATCCGCCACAGCCACAGTGGCTGACGCACTTCTATCCACTCAGCCTCTGCCAGCCATCCCAAACCCTAACCAACCCTGACAGCCATAAATAACAATGAAAACTGAGAGAGAGGAAAAAAACAGTGAAAACCAAATAAATAACCAACAAATGAGCGACTGTCGAGGCAGCTAAGCAAATAAATTGTTTGAAAACTAATAAATAACGTGTGTAAATAGCCAAACACATATGACATGGACCTGTTCTGCGTCCGGCAAATGAGAAGACAGCAGACACAATGGCTTCAATGGTGGCTAATTAATAACAAATGCCCAGCTGAGCACATACAGACACAAACTAAATGCGAGTGCAGCGGCCTGGCCAAACAGCTGATAAAATGGTTTCGAGTTTGTTACCAAAACTAAGCCGTAAATTGATGGCCTGGAAAACAGCGTCAGCGGGAATAATATATTCATATTTACCTATCTAACGAACTTGAACTTACTCGAACAGAACTTCCGCATTCCAACTCAGAAAAGAACTTGATAATTTTGATGCAACAACATTAGGAGATGTGACTCTGTACTTTTTACATGAATTTGGGTATATTTCTCTCGATTATATATGTATACTGTGTTGAGGACGTATTTCACCTTGCCTGCTCTGCGAAACGTTAACTATATATAAGTTCAGTTTTTAATCTCTCACCGAAAATACCTCTATGACAATCGGTCTTGGCAATTAAGGAATTCGACAAACGTGGCTCGATGGTGTATCGAGTATCAAAAGCGACTCTGGCTAGCATTTACACCTTTGCTATTTTGGTGGCTATGACGACAGGTACTTCGATGGCGTTGCCGTGGCTCGCTCACCTTGGAGCTGCCAGCCAGCTGGTTTTGAGCCGAGCAAATCATGCAAAGCAACTAGTTAATGGCTGGACTCCGGGGCTCACATTCGGATTTGGGGCTTGGGCTTGGGTTTGGCAATGGAGCTTATGACGGCGGAGCTTCTTCATCTCCATATGAATGGCGGTGGTGGTGGTGGTGACCCACTCACCGAGCTGCGGGGCATCCATCAGCTGTCCCCGCCAAGTGTGATCCGCAGAGAGCTCAGGGCCGGACTAAGCACTTGTATCTAATTGCAGGCCATTGATGAAACTGAAGCTGTGGCTGCTGCAGGAGGACTGCATATTGCAGGCGGAGGTCGTTGCGAAAATGGGTCAAACTGGGCCTGGGCCTGGGCCCACAGCGTCTGGGCGCCAAATCCTGCGCAAAAAGACCGACCACATGCCAGTTGTCATATACGGATGGGTCCTCGGGGCGTATACGCCATATCTCTATCTCTGGCTTAATTACAAATCAAAGTCTGTCGGTCTGTCTTGTCAGTCGGTTGCAAAACTGACATCGAACGTGTATTGGGGGCAAACTGCAAATGAATTTCTCGTGCTGATTAATTGAAAACTTAACACACACAACAAAACACAGAGAGCGAACAACACAGCCAGCGACAACGACAAAAAGCAACGAAATCATAGATACTATATAGTGAGAAAGGGGGGGTATAAATGGGGGGTATATCGGGGGCTTGGTCGGGGGTATATATTGCAGTGACAACAACAACAAGAGTGACTATATAACAAAGAAGGGCAGGAGGTAAACGGAACGGCACGGCACGATCGGCGAAAAAGTTAGGCAAACATTGAGTTGAATGAGTTATATATACGGCTCGGAGATAAAGATAGATAACGAACGAGAGAGAGAGAGAGATATATAGAGTAGGAGAGAGAGATAGGAGATAGAGAGAGAGAGAGCGCGATATAATGGTAAATGCAAGAGCGATTGACATATTCTTCCTTCTGTTTCTCCAATTTTTCTAACTGCTTTCGAAATTAATTTTGGAGTTGGATTTGCATTTGAATTTTTAATTGATTTTTGGTTCTGGATTTTTGGATTTTGATTTGGATTTTGGATTTGGATTTTTTGGTCAACTTACCGGAACTGAAATGTGAGCGTTTAGTTTGTTCATTTTCCGGATCGGAATCGAGTGGCCTTTTGCGTGAGTCGCCGATTTCAGGACTTGGACATGTCTCCATGGTAGCGTCTTCGGCCATTTTTAACTGAATGTTGCTGGTTTTTGGATTAACGACTTTGACTGATGATTTTTGCCTTAGCTGAAGCTATAGCTTATGCTTTTGCTAATGCTTTTGCTTTGCTTTTGCTTTGCTTTGGGTTTCTGTTTCGGTTTACTGTTCTGTTAACTATGTCTCGTTGGAGTTGAGTTGCTTTTGAGTTTGGATTGGATTGAATTGGATCTTGAATTGAATTGAATTGAATTGGATTGGATTGGAGTTGATTCGATTCGGTTTTTGGTTAAACGACAGTTCGATGTTTGGTAATGAGGCTTGAGTCTGTTTAGCTTGGTATTATTTGGTTTTTGGTATTGTTTCTGGTATCTGGTATCTGGTATCTGGTATTTTTTTGGTGCGTGCGAGAGCGAAAGAGCGATAGATAGAGCGAGCGGGCGAGCGAACGAACGATCGTCAGTCACTGTTTTCTTAGTCCTCCTACTCGTCCTTGTCCCAGGTCCAAGTCCTTGTCCTCGTCCTAGTCCTTGTCCTTGTCCTCGTTCGATGAATGCGATGCTGAGCGATGCGATGCGATGCGATGCCTTATCGGGATGGATCCGCCACTGGCATCTGAGCGAGAGAGAGAGAGAGAGTGATGGGGGCTATGCGGATGAGGTCCTTGGTCCTTGGCTGAGCAAACAGCTATCGATCGCTCTCAGTGACTCTCTAAGAATGCCTGTGCACATGTACGGATTTACTCTATATTTATTCACGATCCTTCTGGATTTGTAAAGTATTTTTTCAGTTTTCTTTTTCAGTAATTTTTCAGTTTCATTTAGTTTTTTTTTTTTTTGTGGTTTGTGGTGGAATGTGCGAGTTTTGTTTTTTTTTTTTTAACGTTTATATGAAAAAAAGAAAAAGAAAAAAATATTTATGAGTGAATTATGCAGCAATAATAAATATACATACATACAGTAAACATTTAGGCAATATATAGGTATGTAAATCGGCATTAAACTGGTAAGTAAGATATAGATACAGTTGTCAGAGTGGCAATATGCATTTCTCGAGTAGTAAAACACACACAGGTGATTAACATTTAGATAGATACAAACATTTGAGTTGATTTAAGGTCCTCGATCGACTTCAAAGGATGCTATTTACAAAATGAGCGAGGCATTTTGCGGGGAAATTCGGGGTTCTTCTATAAAGCGGGGGTTTCGTGTGTTTGGGAAAGGCATTCACATATCAAAAACTGTTCGGAGGGCAGGCAAATGAGTTGAGTTGAGTTGAGTTTGGGTTTGGATTGGATTGGATAGATTTGAATCAAGCTCGTGAATGATGGAAAGCAGACGACATCAGGCATGAATTATAGGAATCCATAGAAATGTTTGATTGAATGGCAGGGCCCCCTATAAGAAAGGATCCCATATGGGGGTAGAATGCGGTTAGAAAGGCTGAGAAATCTCTGCGCACTCCAACTAATTAAATATATACGATTTAAGGGCAATATCTTAATTAAAGCTAATATACATCTCACTACTGAACTTATGTGTAATAATATTTGTTTAGTTTCCCCACTGAAAGGCTCTTTGTGGGAGACTAGAGTTGCTCAATTTAAATTTTTCTTATTAAGTATCTTAATTTAAGCTAATAAGCTGGGGAAATTTTCTGTGATTACTTCATTAAATGCTTCAAAACCCGTTTAATTTTTGCCAGGAATCAGTATTAATTTTATTAAAAGAAGGATAATAGAATAGAGAAGATTTCGTAAGTTGGAAAGTAATCTTTATCTTTGAACCTCTCTTTGAAGTTTCTTGAAAGTTTTTATATAATTTAAGCTCTTAAATATAATTAAAAAACTTCGTTCCAGAGCGTGTCATCCACTAGTTTCTTTGTTAAAGCTTGCAGTTGGCTTCGTTCTAGCGACCTTTGTATTGAATATTCATCCTTTTAACTTAATTAAAATGTTCAAATTAAAGAGAATAACTTTTGAAACTCTAAACAATCCCCGCTTAATGCAATCTTAATTAATGCCCTGCTGAATGCTGTATAAAAATATGATTCGTTACTTAAAATTCGTTCCATCTAAATCATCTCGTATCTAAAGTCCGAGCTGTTTTAGTTATTTTTTTTTTAATGCCCGAGCAGGTCGGCAATGAAAACCCAACTTGCAACTCAATTATGCATGAGCTGTTTTATTTTTTATTATGATTTCATTGCTAATTAAAAATGCGCCGACACAAAAACCGAAGCGCGACCAGCATAGGCAACAACAAAGCCAAATCTGCAGCGTTAAGCGACAGACAGACACAGCGCGCATTTATTTGTTTAAAATGGCGTTTAATTATACAAACGTTTTTACATTTTTTTATTTCGTATTTTCTGTTCGGTGGTGTAGTGCTGAGACCCCTCAAGTGTGTGTGTGAGTTTGACTGCAAGCGACCTTGACCATTGAATAAGTTTTTTCTTCTTCGTTTTTTTTCGTTTCAGCGACCGAAAGCAAAGCAAAATGAGCAATAAATCGAAGAGATGGCAAAATGCTAAGCAAGCAAGATACATAGATACAAAAGCGGCGGGCCAATGCGTACTATCAGATACAATTGTACTCGCGCTGCACCTGTCGTCGGCGGAGAACGAAACAGGTAAGCCGCACAAATTTGCATTTACTTAAGAAATTAGTGAGCTACAAATGCGAAAATCAAGAAACTAAAGATCGATTTAAGCTGAGGCCGAAGAGATGCGACGCCAGAACGAGTTTTCGATTGAGAACCAGTTGCTTTTGCGCCTCGGCTTGGCATTTGAGTTTTTCAATTAATTCACTTAATATCTTCGATGTTTGTTTCTTGTTTTCAGCTATTTGTTGATTGTTATTTTTTTTGTCGTTGTAGCTTCGTTCGTAGAAGAATCTCAATTCGAGGCGAACGCGCTCAAAATGGCGTCACTCGAAGTCTAAACAAAAGTCATCGTCGTGGAATAATAAATGCGACAACTTGGCAATCAAATTTCAGTTGCTGCAGCCCCCATATCTCACTATGCCCGAAAGTTCCCCCAAGAGACAGAGAGAGAGAGAGGCAATTTCGCTCGACATTTTTCGCTTTTTTGGGTGTCCTTGAATTTTTTGGGGGGAAAATGAGAAAAATGCAGCAGAAAACGTCGCTGCAGATTAGAAAAAGGCCATTGAGGCACTCAAGCCGAAAATGTGTTAATGGTGATGAATTGGAAGCAGCTGCCGTCGAAGAAAATGAAATGAAATGCACTCTCCAATCAGCCCAAGGACTCGCCTCGGCGCCGACGGAATTATAATCAGCGACGAGCATTTCAAATGCAACAAGCAAAGAAGCTAACTGCGGCAAGCCGAAGCTTACATACCCTTGCAGTTTGCTAATTTTAAAAAGTCATAACCAAGCCAAAAATTTCATATATTTTAAATTGGAAAGCTTTTCCGAGCTAGCTTTTATTAGATTAATAAATCTGCATATTGAATTCAGAAATTAAAAAAAATAATTTTTTTTCAATTTTTCACAATTTTAATGATGTAACCCCTAATAAAATTTTGAAAAATTCTCAAAAAAAATTCTGGTTTTTGTTTTTTAATTTGGATTGGAAATAATTAGGATTTTAATGGCTTTCACTTTCTTTTTGGCTATAAGAGGCTCCCAAAAAGACCTCAAATTCCCGCATTTTTGGATTACAAAAATAATTTGAAAAATATGATAATTTTTTTGACAAATTCAAGCTTAAAATTGCATATATTTCAATTTGGATAGCCTTTCTATACTTGTATTTATTAGAATTATAAATCAGCATATTAAGTTTGGAAATTAAAAAAAAAAAAATTTTTTTTTTTTTAATTTATCAAATTTTGAAAAAAAAAAAATGGTAAAAAAATTTTCAGACGGACCTGGCTAGATCGACTCGGCTGATGATGCTGATCAAGAATATATATACTTAATGGAGTCTGGAGATGCCTCCTTCACTGCGTTGCAAATATCAGCGCAAAATTATAATACCCTCTGCAAGGGTATACAAAGTGGGTGAAAAAAGGCGGTACTGAGGAGTGAAGCAGGTTGCCTGTCTTGATTGGGCTCAGTTGTGTATATATCTCAGCGACGTTATCTAATTTCTAGGGAAAAAACTTTAATACAACAACGAATCATTCACCCTTTAGCCTGTGGCGACGTCAACAACAGTCCGATTTCTTTACGACTTTATCATGGAGTTCAGACATATGGTGTATATAGCATATGTGGAGCGAAAAATCAGGCATAAGAGGAAAGGAAATATACCATTTACCCACAGGCCAGGCCGGGCCAACTTATCTCCCCGTTGGACTCACAGTTATCACTCGAGCGGAGACGACGGCGATAAGGTTTATTTTCGTTGCTTTTCGGTTTGTCGATAAGGCGTTGGGTCAGAGACGTAGATAGGCAAAGGGGTTGGGTTACTTTTAGGCCAAATCAATCGGGGGGTAAACTAACTGAGGCAGATAGTGTGGAGCCAGAAGGTATAAATAACAAGTCAGCTGAGACTTCAACTAGTTATGACATCAGAAGTTTATTGGACAAAGTTTTTCGTCAAGTTTCAGCCACCCTCTGAAGTTGAAATTGGAGTTCCAAAGAGGGACACGCGACCCGCATTTAATGCTCGACAAGATTTATGCTTTGTTGCTTAATTGAAAGGCCTCAGTTGGTTCTAGGGCGCCACACCGAGCACATCAAAGCACGGCGGGAACAGCGGAGCGGACTTTTTTGTTCGCAGCCTCAACCACTTTGCGGGGCTCTCAAATAACAAAACTGTCAGCGATGATGATGGGGCCCAGCACTTAACGACACGACAACACTCACTTGAGACTCGGAACGAACGAGCAGCGGTTGTGGGTTCCAAAATTGAAACTTCTGACAAAAAAACACACACCTCCTTCGACGACGGCGACGACCAAGACAGTGCGCGAGTACGTGAAAATCAAATACAACTAAATTCTGAAACTGAAAACAATTAAAAACGAAATGGGTTCCGAGGCGGCGGCGGCAGAGGCGGCGGGCAGGCCAAAGTATCTACGAGATTCAAACACTTGCTAGCCGGAGAGAGAAAGAGAGAGAGAGGAGAGAGGAGAGAATGGAGAGTGGGAGAGTGGTGAGAGGAAGAGTGCGATTGAGAGAGCCCGCGTATCTGGTAGATACTTTATCTACAAACTGTCGAGTGCTCGTCGTCGCTGGGTTTGCAAGTGTTTGCTCAGCCGTTTCCAGAGAGCCTGAGCTCCGCTTCGTCCCCGCCTCGTGTGTATTTATATTCTTATCAGTAAATAGTTTACGTTATGTGCTGCACTTTGCTCTTAATTGTTTTGTTTTTGTGTTTTCGATTTGCCAGCGACTTGCTTCAGACGCCGTGACGCTGATAGAACTTCAAGTTGCCTTCCCACTAGAGTTTGGCAATAGTTGGGGGAGCCACAAGTGCCAGGAGATAACCTCTTTCGAGGGCCGAAAATGCCTCAGTTATATCGCCTCACTTTGTTTGCTCATTTCGAACTCATTTATCGTCTTTTCATAGGCTCAGAGCTCAGTCTCAGTCAAAGAATTTGCTGACAGCGGCGGTTCCCTCTCTATATATTTGTTTGTCTTGTATCTTTATCTCTCTCGGCGTTCTGACAAATATCATGGGCGATAAATCTTTGGCCTGCTAAAGGACGACACACGCACAAGCAGGCATCCTCGACTTTCTGATGACAAAGGCTGATGGGCAATTTATCCCGACATTTCCGAAGCAACATTGACATTGCTAATCTGAAAACGTTTCATTTGTTTGGCCTGTCAGCGTGTGTTTGTAAGGAAAACGTGGAAAACACACACACGTTGGCCGGGCTTGAAAAATTATGTGCTCCCAAAGTAGGTGAGTAATGAGCCCCGAGAAAATCAGGGAGTGGGATGCAAAAAGGTGACTCACATACAGAACCGGACCTGCTGAATTCTGTACTTTTAAATTAGCCAAGTTTATGATGATCACAAGCTCTCAGCCAAGTCGCAGATGCAAGTCCCCCTCCCCATATGAGTTAGCCAAATGACACTTGTCGCTGCTAGAAGTGTGTTCATCAATCAATCCACAATGGTGTCATCCGATGAAACGATAAGTCACTCATTTGGCCTTTCATTTGCTGTGCTGTTCGGTTAGAACCCCATCATATCTATCAGTTTAATCTAGACAGTCCGGGAGGAACAATAAAGCTAGTCCTTTACAACCACAAAATGCCCAACTCTTGGCCCAAATCAAAGCCGCAATGGAGCCATCCGAGTGCACACCGAACAATTGCCCCAAATTCATAATTGCAGGCAGCCCAAAATGGGTTGACAACGACACACAGAGTGGGGCTCCAAAAGGTACATGCATATATACTATATAGAAAGCAGAGGAATCGGGACAAGGAACGCCCATCCGGAAGTACAGAAAACAGGAAGGGGAAAGCACCGAAAAATGGGAGCAACTAAAATGAAATCAAGCTAAACAATGGCAGGAGCGGGAACAGTAGCAGGCTAAGTGCGGATAACTGGTCAGCTCAGCTGGCTGGATAACTGCCCGGCGGAGTCACTGGGCTTTACCTGCCTGCAACGATAAGGAGGGGGCGTGGCAGGACGCGGCCGCAAGGCGGCTTAGCATTAGCGGAAGTTGACAAAAGAGGCGAAATGAAGGCGACATCGACACGAATGCAAATACAACAATGGAGCAAAAGTCATAAGCCATAAAGAAGGGGAAATCAAGGGGCTGAACTAAACAGTCTTACCGTCTTACCGAGTCCTCGCCCGACTTTATTATGAGCAACCAGGCAAACGAGGCTTTAAAGCCCGCGGCAAGGACATGCCAGGCAAAAAGTAAACACGGCGCATACTTAACCAGCTGGCAAATGTGAATGAGGACGCCGCGGCTGAGAGGCTGAATGCCCCGGGCAAGGCAGGATTCCAAAAGAAGGAGGCACACTGGGCGAGGTGCGACCTCATTGACTTTGGCGGCACGTTCTCGGATGAGTTGACATGGCTTTCGTCTTCTGTCAAATGAGTTTTTCCCAGCCCCGTGTCCCGTGTCCAGTCAGTGCGTCAGGCAAACTTTCGGCCAAAAGCATATGTAAGCAGCCAAGCAAGTTCTGTGTGTGTACAATTATTGGTTGTTGGCCTGCTTGTTCTTCCTGTTGCCTCGCATGCCGCATGAAAAACGAAAGCGAAAATCAATAACCAGGCACGCGATACCAAGAGAGCCAGCCGCCCACTGACCCCCAGGACGGGGGGATCGAACAAAGGTCCGGCGGCATGGTATCACAAAAAAATAAAGAATACAAAAAAGGGTTTCCCCATTGTGTTGAGTTGGCAGAGAAACTCCTCGGTTGTCTAACCAAGCAGGCTGGGCGGAGGAGGTACGTACCCGTGAATGGCGTCGCTGGCGCCTGGAACCCCCGCCAGGAAACCCCGATTTGAGTCCTCCTCCACCTACCGCCGCCGCCTCTTTTCTTTGTGCGCATAATTTATGCTCATTGCGCGCCAGTCCCCCCATTTTGTGCCATCCTCGTTCCCATCCCCCAGAGCAACCATCAAGCCACGCCATCCCATATTTGCTGGCTTTTTATGGGCCACATTTTTTGGAGGGTAGCTTCAGGATGTCACTGAGTTCGCCACTCATGAGGCACGGAAAAAAATTATACTATTAAAACCTTATAGTATAAAGTCAGGGGGTTTTGAGTATATATATTTAATGGTGCGCGCTTTGAAGTGACGGTTTTTTTCCTGTTTATACATTTTTAAATCAATAAATACCACTCATTCTTCCCAGAAAATAAGTATATATTAAATATATATAAAGATTTAATTTTATCTCCTGATAAACCATCAAATGCTCAATTTCTTAACCAAAATCTAAGAAAGATGTCATAACTTGCAAATGAATCGCTAAATATCCTCTCTTTTTGAGATAACAAGCCCTGTAAGGGTTCTGAACCTTCGACTACTCGAAGTCGTCGTCGAGTGGAGGAGTAAGCTGCTTTGGATTTTGGCTTTAGACTCCGTTGACTCGGCTCAGAGCTGCCGCCTTTGTTTAGCATGTCGTTGATATGTGCACGCGTTGATGACGAGTGTGTGTATGGATGGATGGTTGGATGGTTGGATGTTTGGATGGTTGGAAGGATGTGAGTGTGCCCGAGTCTGCGTGTGTTTGTTATAAATATCAGACGAGCGAGCGCCTATTTGTGTCGAGTCAACAGAAAATCGGAAGCAGGAGTTAAGGCTGGAGGAAGCGCCGGAAGCCCAGCTGGCAGGGGGGTCTCTCTAATGTGGCTGTTGCTGCCGCTTTTAGCTGTTGGCTTTCAGCTGTTTGTTGTTAGGTTTCTTTTTTTTGCGGTGGCTGGCAGCGTAATTATAATTATTAATGAGTACACCAAATGAAATTAGAATTTCACATTAGCGCTGATTATGTGCGTTGCATAATGGAGTCGCCGCGGCCGCGACCACGTTGCGTATACGCAGCGCGTGCCCAACGCGCTGTCACCACGAAAAATGCAGCCATTGGGCCAAACATCCGTCTATAAATATGAATTTATGTGTACACCTAATGCATGGCGTACACATAAAGAAAATGGGGCATCTTGTAGGCACGGAACTCATGGAATTGACTTTAAGATACCTTAAATCCCAAAGTACAATATTTAAGTACTTAACTCAAAGTCCTTTAAATATATTTATTGTTAAAAAAAATTGTTAAAGAGTGTTTATAACATTTTTAGACAAGAACTACACTCTATTTCTAGTAGTTTTTCACATACAAAAATCACAATCTTAATAAAGTCCTCTAAAACCTAAAAAATACTTTCTAAATCCCACTTATCATAATAAAACTCCTATTAATAAATTGTATCTCTCTCTGCATACACTCTCCAAAAACTCAGCTCCTTCTCCCCGTGACTTCTTTCGTCTTTCGTCGTTTTTCTCTCGTCTTCGGTGATATTTTCGTGGCATAAATGGGTGAAGGTTAAACAACGTAATATGGCCAAATATAAATACAACAACTAGGCGGCCACAGCAGCAACTTTTGCGGCCCTACGAAAGAACACACTGCAGAGGGGAAAAAAAAGAAAAAGGAAAAAAACAAGAGAAAAACATTCAAGGTATGTATCAGCAGGAAAAATGGGAAAAATGGAAGTGGAAAATATGCAGCGGGCAAGAACCAATATGCTGAGCCAGGCGAAATCCGCCGAGGGGCAAAGCACCGACAGAGAGCACAAAATGCCGGGGCTTCCCATGAAAACAAAATCAAAAGCTCACAATTAGGCCAAGAGACAGCAACAACAACAGCAACAACAACTGAGGCAGCAGCAGACATGCAGCCCCGCTGCACATGTGTGGGTGCGCACGAGTATCTGTGTGTGTATGTAAATTACTTGGGGGGCAGCGAAGCCAAACTGCGAAACTATGTCGCTAGGTCGCTCGTCAATACAGAGTCCGGTGGGGGCTTGGGGGACCGCAAAGGGGGCCAGAGGCAGGGCGAACAGCGCTTCCAATCAAATCGAATTCGTGTTTGCAGGTGCCTGCGCCAAGGTGCGTCTATGAATTATCCATAAATAAAGGCGAAGGCAGTCAAATGGCAACACGACAACAGAGAGTCAGCCAAGAACAACAACAGCCAACAAAAGACTAACTCAAACACACAGAACTTACGGCAAGTCGAAGTAAACAAGTCCCAGTCCCAGTCCCAGGTCCCCTCTCGGTTCTGCCAATACTTCCATCTCTTGCCACCTCCCCTCAAGTGCTCTGACCCAATGTTACGGTAGCCTGGATAGCTGCCATAAACGTGTCAATGGATATTCCCCCACAGCCAACGAACCACTTCAGATCGAATTGGAAAATCACGAGATCTTCCATAAGGCACACTCTTAATCGAGAAAATATTGTGTACACCGAGAAGTACCTGAAGAAAAATATAATGGATTTCCTTGTTTGTAAGCCCATTATTTGGGGGTGTTCATTTCCTAACAACTGGAAAAAAATATGTATATAACCTTGAGAGCGTTTAGGATTGCTTAATTAGAGTTTTCAGCTAACTGGGTCAGATTTAATACAAATATTTAATACTAAAACAAGCAAGGAAGCTAACTTCGAAAATATACGGCTTTTGGCTATGAGAGGCTCCCAAAAAGACCTCAAACTCGCCCATTTTTTTATTACGAAATACAAGAAAGAAATCGAACTTCGGTACGCCGAAGTTTGTATACCTTTGCAGTCTGCAATTGGATTTCTGAAAATCGATCAATTTTGGTATAACAGCACACCCTCCAAAATATTCAAATAAACCCTAAACTCTTTTTTTTTATCAGTTTTAATACCAAAATCATCTTATTTACAAGGCACCCAATAACACTCCCTTCCTCACAGAATCTTCAGAACGAGAATTCTAATTTAAGAAACGAATTTCTATATTTAAAAGCTCTAGTTTCTTGGCCTCGAGTCATTTTCTGGTCAGCACTGCTCCCGCCCGAAAAAGAACGCCCCTCTGCGGCACATCTGTGATTACTTTTCATTTTCAATATGGTACAAGTCAAGTAAAAATATTAAATCACATTACTTGACAACCCTATAGCTGACAATGAAACAAATATTTGTCGTTGGGCTTTATTTTTGGCATTTTAATTAAAAATTGCCCCAGTTGTTGTCGGGGAGACTGGCGACGGTTCTGCCTCTTCTGCTGCTGCTGCTGCACTTGGGCCAGGCCAACAGCAGCACAGAATTCAGTTTGCAGCTAAGGCGGCGGAGGCTCTTTTGGCAGCCACAATGGCCAAGAGAGAGAGAGAAAGCAGGAGATAGAGGGCAGAAAGAGAGCGGAAGAAGAGACAGCGACAAACAGCGTCCCAATTTAGCCAGAATCGATGCTGGCAGGCGACAATGTAATTCATTCGCCAGCCCTTCACCGCCCCCTTGGCTTTTTGGCCCTTTCAACCTCTCACATACCCAGCAAAATGAGCAATAAAATGAGCGGAAACTATAGAGATGTATCTATTAGGTACCGTAGTTTCATCATTGAAGAACATGGCAATAAACTATCAATTTACTAGTTTATTAAATTAGAAAACCTGTAAATTGTCATTAGTAGTTGGACATATATTTCCTTTTATCGTATTAGCTTACACTTAATTTGACTAAAGTTACAATAGCTAACATACAACTGCATAGTTGGGAATTATAGCGTCACAAAGATTTTAGTTCGCTCTTAATTTGTTTCTTAGCCTCTAAGTTAGTTTTTTATTTATAACCAATTTAATGAGCTCTTAGGTTCTTTGAGATCTCAAGTCAAAAGACCAGTTTGTAAAAATTAAAGTTTATAATATGCCACCAGCGCCTAATGTCATGTAACCTATTAAGCTAAAATTGATTGCCCTAACCTTGAAGCAATAAAAGGGCTTGATATAATAATTTATGCCTCACGATTTAAGTATTTCACGGTTGTAACTATTTTTTTTTTTTTTTTAATGGCCTCTAAATACTGAAGAATACTAACAGGTTTTCTATACTTTTAGTATAGAAAATACATATGTTCTCCGTATCCTAGGTACATTTTCTGATGGTAAAACGGTACTGAAAACACCAGGTACAATTACCCAGATAAATTCGCATCACTGGCGACAACAAACAGCATAGTTTCGCTTGAGGTATGCACATCGCTTTGCTACCCTCTCACCTGGCGAACGAGTTGCCAGACCTACATTGGGCATTTGCCCCGCCCTCTCTTTCTTGGCTCCATATGCACCTGTCTCTTTCAGCGATTCTTATTGCGGCTATTATGTATTTTCGCTTGGCAGCGAATTCTTCTAGATTATTGCTTATTGTTTTTACATATATCGCTTGTGGCTTGCTTCTGACTTTGCTCATTTTTCTGCTGAGTTTTTTGTTCGCCTTTTATGAACGAGAGAAATTGTTACGTCACTCCGGAGTCCGGACAGAGGCATTTCATTAACCGTAATTCAATTGAACGCTCCGAACGAAGAGGAGTAAAAATACTTGTTTTTCATTCGATAATTACAAATGCAAGTAATTTGTTATGGAAGCTTTTTTGCCTCAGCGTGAACTTGAACGGCGTCAAAGTCAATGGATGGATGGGCAATTGTAATTGTTTATTCGCTGTTTTTATTGCGGCTTTACCTCTAATAACATTCAATTGATGCAGCGCCAATTAACTGTGACTGCAATTACAGTAGAGAGAGCCCCAAGCCATATCCCAGAGGCAGAGGCATTGGAGGCAATTAAAAAATCGTTGAATATTTATGGGCATGGCGCGGCAAGGTCGAGAAGTTGGTGGGTTTTCTCGGCCGCCGCCATCAGGTGGTTTCAAATCGTCAAAAGCTCAGCCACAGGTCTGACTCTATTAGCTGATTGATGAGGGGGGAATAGTAGAAATCAAAATATATAAATGACTTCACAGATGGGAATCCCAGAAAGAAACCAGTTTTGAGAACTTTTGAGGTATATAATCACGATGATTATTATACTCTATTTCCATTAAAAAGCAGGTCGTTCTATACAGAATACATTTAATTGGAAAGTATAACTGTTGTTCATTGAGCCAATTATGATGCCCAGAAAAGTTCTTTTGACTTTAATTAATAAAAATCATAATACAACGAAGAAAAGAGAACAAAACGGGTTTAGAATGAAAGGGGAGGGGATTCTATTTGTTGAAAGAACTTTTCTGGAACTACTTGTGTTTCCCTGACTGTATAAGAATGTAATATACAAAGGGAAGCCCGCAATAATACTCAAAGAAAAGATGATAATAGGACACAAGGAAATAATAGAATCCTCCTTGCGTACTTATTATTTCCAGTTTCCATTTGGAAAACTTGTGGTGACCACATTTGCAACCCCTTGAAAATACTACGTCGCTGATCTCTCCAGGGTGATTCATCCCGTTTTTTGCGAGGCAGTTTGGGCAGCTTTTTGAAATTTTCCTAGAACATCGAGCACTTTAATTTACCGCCAAGTTTGCAGTTTTGCACTTTACTTTTGTTCGGGGACCCTAATCGACTCCTCCTCCTTCTCCTGCTCCACTCCACTGTACTCCATGCCGCCGCTCGACTCAAATATGGGACTCGGACTCTCGGCTTATTAGCCGCCGAGCCGAGAGAGTCTCCGGGTCGAAATCACCGCCGTAACCATTACGGCAAATAGGTTAACAGCAGTTTCGTGCCTTTCGCATGAGCACGGCCTCTGCGGATGTGTTGGTAAGTGCGCGCCAGTGTGTGTGTTCGCTTGTTTACATAAACCTTTTCTCGTTTCGTTTTGGGTTAATTTTTCCGAGTTATTTTGTCCCCTTGCAACTTTTACACCAAGCCGAAAATAATGATGGTCCTTTCCTCCTGAAGCTGATAAATATTTGAACGGGAATAGCCTAAGTTAATTAAGATAAGTGGACACTTTTTTGAAAAGTAACTGTTTTCAGCTGATTCCATGGTCACACTGCGCGTTTTGAAAGAAGAGCGGAAGATTTAAAACACTTAAAAAATGTTTTTCTAAATTCAAGTTAAAATATTTTTCTCTTTTATTTTTAAATTTAATGAAATTTAAAACATTAAGAAGGAAAGTTTAGCTTGTTAAGCTAACTGTCACAATTCCCTTACAAGGCCTCTTCGCAATTTCTTTCCGTGTACTTGCACCTCCTACTCCGCCCTCCCCTCCTTCCTTTTCTGTTTCTTTTTTCTGTAGTTTGGCCTGTGGTGCAGCAGCAGCAATAGCAATAGCAAAAGCAACAGCAGCCGTGGCAGCAGTTTAACCCACATACGGGCTGCGAGCTGCGAGCTGCCCCACCGAATTGCGCAACGGGGCGGAGGTAGGGGGAGGCGGAGATGTGGAAGTGGAGGGGGGAAAGGAGGGTCATGGGGGCCAGCGGTGTGAATGCAAATGAAACGAAACGACAGACAAGCGGACAATTTAATGCCTATTTGCATTTAACAGCAGCTGAACGGGAGAGGGTGAGGAGGAGCGGCGAAAATGCGAACTACAAAAAAAAAAGAAAACTAGAATCAAGTGTCGGGTTAGGAATGAAACGGGCAAATTGACGGGCAGATAAACGGACGAAGGAAGTAGAGACGCAGAGGAAGGGCAGGAAAGGAAAGAGGAATGAGCAGAAGCGAAGGGCGGATGGAGGTGGTGAGGTGGAGTGCGAAGGAGGAGGAGCAGATGAGCAACTGACTTTGATTAGCATGCCAGATAGTGAGAGAGAGGCTGAGAGGCTGAGGCGGAGAGAGAGATCGACTCCGGGCAATCAGCAGTACATATTCATGCCCATGTATGAATGTGAATATGAACACGAGTATATGCATGAACATTCCGATTCCACACACTCATAACTTGATTCGAAACCTATTTCATTCGGTGGTGCAAAGCGGGAAAAAACGTCAAATACAGTCGAACTTCTATAACTAAAACTTTTATAGGAATAATTTCATGTCACGAAGTTCCGAGAGTTCATTACTGAACTTCGACAACATTTCAGGTACTTCGTGGAATTAATTTTGCCAATAATAAGTAATCAATAAACTTTATTATAATTCTGAGAAATCAGTAAGTCTAATCTGTACTCAAATTCCAAGAAATTCAATATAAAATCATAATCGCTATTTATTAACCTTAGAATTGAATATAAAAAAAACTTATCTTGATTTAAAATCTAAAAAATGGTACAAAAATATACGTTTGAGTCAGAACACGTAAGCAATTATGTACATTTAAGTCCATAACTAGAATATTTCATGGTCAAAAATTACCCTTTAGTTTTTCGATTAAGTTCTATATTTCTTTGAATCTAAGGTATTAGGAAAAACCCATTTCTGAGACTATAAAAACGCTTAAAAGCCTACAAAATTCGCATAAAGTACTTAATGTTGAAAAATTCATAAAAGACTACTTGTAAATCAACAAAAATTAATATTTCTACGCCTATTTTTCAAAATTCTTATGCCAATTTTGAGTTCTAAAAGTTCGACTGTGAATTTTAAGTTTTAGAAAGCATCGAGAGAAAGAGAAAATGACAGAAATTTACGGATAACCAAGCCCAGGATGTTCCCCCGAAAGCGCTACTTCTATTGAGCCCTTAAACCCTGATAAGCCTTATGCTAACCTAGTCTTAAACCTTAATTCTTATGACTAGTTTGAAATATATTCACCTTTCTGCAAGGAGTCGTGCATTCAGCTGCAATTAATTGAGTGTGGCTACAGATAAGATCAACTAGGTATGGTACTCTTTAAACGCTGATGTGCGGATATTATCTCCTTACTCTCAGTACATTCAGTACGCGGTACTGGTTATTCGTTATTTACTTTTACTTTTTCGTTAAATATATATTTATGTATTTTGGTTAATTCAATTATTCAATTATTGTTTCAATTTAGAGACGCGACAGTTGCTTTTGTTTGTTGTTGTTGTTTGTTACTTTTTTTCGTAGTTCCTGCGATTGATTAGGCTTTTGTTATGGTTTTCTTTCTTGGTTGTTTTTGTTGCTTTTTGCCCTGCTGTTGTTGTTGTTGCAGATTTGTTGTTGTTGGTTATATAAAACAAAACACAAAAACACACACACTAAATTTGTAGGCACACTTGGGCACACTGGCACACGCTAATTTCAACACAATATCGATATCGAAAAGTGGTTTTTGGCTTACTTAAGCTTAGCGCTTAATTTTCAGTGGCCTCTGCTCTCTCTCTGCTTCCCCTGCTTCATCCGCTGTTGCTTTTTGGCGTTTTTCCGTTTTCCGTTTGTCGTACGCTTCACGCGGCGTCTTCTCAACAAACTTTTTCGAAATGAGCCCGAGTTAACGGCTCGCATTTGATTCTAACGAAAAGTGTGGCGTTTTTCGGATTTCAGCAGCAGCTGAGAGAAGCTCTCTCTTCGGTCTGTAGCTCTCTCTGCAGCTGAGAGGGATTTAAAGAGAGAGAGAGAGCCCTCGTGTATCTGTGTGCCACGTACACGTGCCCGTCCGATCACATTTCTATCTAACAGCTAAAGTATCTGTGTGTGCTGGCTGGCTGGTGTGTTTTCTTTGTCCGCTTTGCGCGCATTTTCTACATTGATTTTTAAAAATTCGAGAGGAGCGGAGGAGAGCGAGTGCGCTCGCATTTGTTTGTTTTAAAGTTTTGCTTTTGCTGTCGCTGCAAGCTTTGCTCGCTCTCCCGCTGGGCTTTTCGCGCGCTCTCCCTCGCTGTCTCTCTCTTGGTTTGCTTAATAGGGCACTAGGTTTTTCATGGCAGCGTTGGAAAATTGCTGCACACGCACTCACACCAGTACGTGACATTTTTGGGACACCGAAAACTTTTGCATTTCCTGTGCAAGTGCCAAAAGCGAAAAGCGAAAAGCTCGAGGAACGTTGAGGGCTGCAAATGTCGCCTTGAACGCAGCGCATTTGCCATTCAAAAGATGTTTTTATGACATAATAATTGAGAAATGCGCGGCCATATGTCTGGGACCAGAAAGAGACAAAAGGAGAGCGCGTGTATGAAGAGAGAGAGAAGTATTAGAATAACGAGAAAAACTCGTTCAAGCAAACGTAACGAAAAACATTTAAATAAAATATATAAATTATGTATACGCGCTGTGTGCGTTGCCTTTTATCAGCCTGCGAAAGAGAGGCACCCAGAGAGTGGGGCAGTGAGAGCGCAAAAGCTTAAACACACACACGCACAGGCGGAGAGCGAGAGCGGGCTAGTGTGCGTGACACACTTTTATGTGACGTCGTTGATTTTAATTTCGTTTGCTCAATTCCAACGCTTTTTCGGGTTCTCGTTCGAGTTCTCGTTCTCCTTTGCTTAGCTTGTCCTTAGTTCTTTACCTATTTTCTTTTTGAGGGCTCCTTCAAGGAGAGACCCGAAGGAATGTGCGTTTGTTGATAACATCTGATGGATTAAAACATGGTTCCCAGCTCCAGTTGGACACGAAATTCGAATTGGAAGGTGTTAATTGAATTTGTAACAATTTCAGTTTCTCTCCTCCTCCTCCTCCTTCTGCTTCTTCAAGTATTTATGTAACCAGCTCGATGGGTGGAAGCGAGAGAGAGCTAGCGAGCGCATGCATAGATACTTTTTGGCATTGAAACAAAACGCACACACACACACACACGAGGCCACCAAAGCCCACACATACGGGCACACACACAGGGAGAGGAGAACTTAGAACAAGAACAACTCAAGAACGCAGAACGGAGCTTAGAGATACGAAAACACACGCATACAGATGCACGCGCTGATTATTCCCTCCTCTTTGTCCTCTGCCCTCCTCCTTCTCCGCCTATTCTTCGTGTCACTTGAAAACGCGTGTGTGCATTATTTAATTTAATTTAATTAGATTCCAGTCCAACAGCAGCAACAACAACAACAGCAGCAGCGGCAGGGAACAGCAGGCAGCACAACAGCAGATATTTCTGCTATTTAACAGCACTGGGACTTTGTGTGGGTTGGTTGTTGTTGGTTTATTTTCTATGTAATTTCCAATTGGTTCGAACCACTTTTGTTTGGATGCGTTGTTGTTTTTGTTGCAGAACCTGACAAACACATGCCCCGCAGCGAACACACATAAACAAACTCACTGGCGACGACGCTCTGACTCTGTCTGAATCCAACTGAACTGAAATTCGTATCCGAAACTTGCAAGCAGCTCGCCTCGCCGAGATTTCTGTCGTCGTCGGTTTTCTGCTTCTGTACAGAAAATTCCGATGGTCAGTGGTTGCGGGAGAGCCAGTCAGAGAGAGAGAGCGCTATCTGTATCTGTGTGCTGGCCGAGGAAGTAGTGTGCCTCACAGATACAATTCGGTTTTGCTTTCGTTGCCCGTTTCGGATTGAAAGAGAGCCGCTCTCGAGAGAGAACTCTCTCTCGGGCTCTCTGAAAACAACCACTTTACTCTCCATTCGGATTCCATCTGGATTTCCACTGTGCATTTTCCAACTACTATGCTCGTGCTCGGCTCGGCTCTCTTCCCGACCGTGCTGCTGCTCTCTGCTCTCCGCGGAGATTCTCTGTAGGTCATTCTGGCAATAACTGATAATGATAAATAATCATAATAATAATAATAGTAGAGTTGATAAGGCTGCACTTTGTTTTTCGCAAACTAAATCTGTTGAAATTGTTTTCTATTTTAAAGGTGTTCCTTTATTTTCATAGTCTTAAGAAGCTCTTTAATATTAAAAACATCTATTTAAAAACAAATCTATTATAAATAATAATAAACAATTAAAAGGCCCTGGCTCGAAAATTAGCAGATTTCTCTGTCTGGCCTCTGCCGGTACACGAGCAAAAAATTAGTGCTGTCAAATTGTAATTAATTAAGCTAAATCTACACCCTTTTAGATAACCTCTTATAACTATTTTCAATGCAATCGAATAAAAAAAGATTATTCATCATTTAATAAAAAATTTCACCATTTAATTTTCTCTTTGTAATTTTTTTTTTAATAAACTGTACCTCAGGATAATAAAATTTCAATAATTAAATATTTATCTTTTGTATTTATTTGCTTTTCTATTTTACAATAACTATAATAATCCCAAGATCGCTATTGCCAACACCCCATTCCCCAACAAATCTGGGACAAACCACCCTTCTCTGGGTAGCAATTCAAGAAACCTTTTTAAAATGAGACTCAAATTTATTGAATTCGTTACAAACAATTGTCAAAGTTAATATCATTGCCATTGCATTTGCGTCATTATCACTAAGGCTACAATTACAGTTAAACGTTAAGTTATAGTTACGATTCATTGATTTTTTAGGCGATATCCCGGGGGCGGGATACCGAAGACAGACATTGTATTGCTTGCTGTGGGACTGAAGGGATATCACAAAACGTAAAAACCTAAGGGGAAAGAAAGTAAAATCTGATGGAACACGAGTGCGCACAACCTCCGCTGCTGCTGCTGCTGCTGCGTCATTGGCAGAATTGGACAGTCAGCCAATCCCTCGTGGTGAGGAAGCTTGAATAAATAAATGATACGTAGTTCTGGATTACGCATTGTCTTGTGTGTGTGAGTGGTGCGATCAGTGCTTGTGTTGAACGTTGAACTGAGATTGCCTGTATTGCAGTGAGTTAGCGTCCGAGATTCATAGGTTGTCCTCCTTTCTGCGATCCGTCGCTCCATCTCTCCGGTGGATCCGCGACCATCAGCTCGTGTGGCTGCTTACATAGGCAGCCGTCTCCATGGGGCACACTTCCGGCGCCACCAGGGACTCAAAGCGCTCCAGGCTCTGTAGGAAGGTGAGCGTAGTGCGCTCGCATCTGGCTGTGTGGGGGACCAGGTGACACACATCCAGCTGGGGGAGAGGAGGAAATAAGGAGTTAATTAAACCAGAAATGTGAAAAACAAGTTACTCACCTTCTGCGATTGATTTTCCGTGGCGCCGCACTGCATCAGATTGGTGCGGTGCAGGACGTAGCCCACCCGCTGCGTCTTGGCCGTGCTCTTGGTCAGCCGCCTCATTACGGTCACATCGAGATCCTCGCTAGCTGACACATGATCGCCGCCAAACTGGCCCTGCACTCCAATCCACTCGTTCTCCGCAAATATGAACTTGTCCAGCGGATCGAGCAGCGACTGTGAGGCTTTGTGGGCAGCACTGGTTAGGTAACCCGCCGGATGCGCCTCGGAAGGCTTCACACAGCTGTTGATCCGCTCCAGCACCAAGCGATAGATGTGCAGCACCGGCTTGTTGTCCAACACTCCCTGGCCGAGGCCTCGCTCATCGTCGCTGGCCAGGCGGCGGTCCTGCATGATCTCTAGCTCGCCAGAGGCCAAGGAAGAGCCACCCAGCGGTTGGCCTGTGAGCAGTGTGAGCCGCATATTGGCATCCTCGATGAACATGCCCGTCGGAATGGGATAATAGTTGGCCTGCAGCGGAAGCTTCTCCAGACGCCTTCGCTTGATGTGCTGCAGTCCGTTAAGATCCGTGTAGAAGATGTTGCCGCTGTCGATATGCGTCTGCACGCGCATCACAATCTCCGTGTTGTCCAGCTCACCGATATCCACCAGGTTGCGAATCTCCGGTGCTCCGCCACGCATTATGGTCTGGTGAACCACACTGGGCAGACCAACACTCACCGAGGACTCCAGCTTGCCCTTGCTCACAAGGACCACGGGATTACTGACCGGTATGGGCATGGCAGGTCCATTGGGGAGGAACAGGTAGGCCCCAGATCGATCTCCATGCGTGCGAGTGCCGTACTTCAAAAACTTCAGGTGAACGGGAACATGGGGGCTGTCCTGGGTCAGCTGGATGGATTTGAGCAAACCCTGCTCTGTGAAGGCCAAAGTGGGACCGTTGCCCACCCGCAAAGAGATCTCACGGGGCTCACCGAACTTCACATCCTCGGGATATTGGCCTAAGGGCACGGATACAGGGTTGGTGCGGAGCAAGAGATTCGAAGCGAAGGATGTGTGTCTGTGGAGGGCATTAAAGGGTTACCGTTTAGAAATTTTGAAGAACTGTTTTTGGCCTTCAGAATTTCTGATAAACTAATATGTTTGGACAAGAAGTCTTCATTAATGCTGGCAATCGGATATGACATTAAAAAGCCATTAGGATGAAACATACAAATCGTGTTACCTTCGATTGTGATCTTGAAAGCGAAAGGCTTAAAACAAAATTATAGCAAAACATAATTTTTAAAGTGTTTTCAGTTGTTTGGCTAATAAATTAACCTTTAAAACCATCAACAAAATATCAAAAGAAATTAGTTACAAGGCAAGAGATGAATAAATAAGTAATGCATAATGTTATCCCCCAAATAACCCCATTTAATAATAATAATAATATAATTAATCATTTTTAAAGTATTTTCACTTGTTTGGCTTATAAATAAACCTTAAAAACCTTTAAAAAATTTAGAAATACATTAATTACAAGGCAAGAGATGCATAAATCACCTCCATAAAATTATCTTCCCAAATAATCCCATTAAAAAAGACATCAAAATAATACTCACTCTGGCTTGGACTCCGAAATGGTCAAAACGTAGGTGGTCAATCCCATGGGCGGCACTCGGGCCTTGAAAATTATCCTATACTTGGTGGTGGAGCCCTGCGGATGGATGGTCTTGGTGAGCGTATCATGATGCCAGGTCCACACAGGAGACACCTGAGCCTCCACCGGGTCGTTAGTCAGCTGACTAACGCTGACAAACGGACTGGACACATAAAAGTCCACCAGCTGCTCCCGCCAGTGGGGCAGGGTGTTGTGCATCACCACGTGCTTGGTGGGCAGCTCATCCCCAAGGATAATGGTGGTACGGCTATCCTCCACACCCGAACCGGGCCAACGTGAGTCGTCCAGCGTAAAGTAGGCAAAGCTGAACTCCGGACTGTAGATGGAGGGCTTGGTGAGCAGGCGGTAGACCGACTGCTGCATCACCGCCTGGCAGGCCTTCAGGGCCTCCTGCATGCGCTGCTCGTAGTCCACGACCACATGCGTTTTGGCGGTGCCCGTGATGCCGTCGTGATGCTGGAACAGCGACAATTCCCGGCGGGCCAGCTCCAGACGCTCCTCGATGCGCGCCATCCCGTCCCAAGAGTGCCAGGCAGAGAGCATCTCGGCTGAGCGGACATAGTGCATCAGCACGCGGTCCATGCGCTTGTGATACGGTCGGGATGTGTAGTAGCCGCTCCAGTAGTTGTCCGAGCGATCGGCGTACGTAAAGAAGTCGCCGCTGAGCGTGGGGAAGGCGGCCTGACCCGCCTTCTCCGCCTGGTGCACTGCATCGAAGTACTCCTGCAGGGTGCCGAACTGCGCCTGCACATTGAAGTGCGCCTCGCTGTTGATGTGCTCGAAGAGCTTCTCGTAGTTCACCCGCTGCACGTCCCACTCGGTGTTCTGCTTGAAGCGGAAGTCGTCGCCCAGGGGAATCAGCAGCACGTTGGTGCGATACAGCTCGGCCTTCTTTTTCCACTGATCCACCAGCAAGTCCGAGCGAGCCGCCACATTGCCCTCCACGATGGCTCGCGGCGGCAATTTCCAGGGACAGCTCAGTCCGAAGGCGCCCATTCGCTTGAAGTCAAACTGGCAGCACACCTTGGGGTCGGGACCACAGGTGTGGGGGATGTCGTACGAGTAGAAGGGCATCATGTGAGTGAAGAGGGCCGTGTCGCCCTTGTTGTCCCAGATCTGACGCCAATGGAACTCCAGCTGGCGCTGCTGGGCCAGCTCCTTCTTCACCGAGTAGTGAGTGCGCTGGATGAGCAGATTCTTAAAGCCGCTCTTCTGCAGGATGTACGGCAGCGTGGGACTGTGGCCGAAGGGATCGATGGCCCAGGAGGCAGTGGGCGTGACATTCAGATACTGCTTCAGCCAGGTCTGGCCCTCGGTCAGCTGCAGCAGTACGTTTCGCCAGTGCGAGTTGGCCTCGTCGGGCATCACCCAACCGCCTGTGACGAACTCCAGCTGTCCGCTTTTGACAATGCTGAAAATAGGAGGGGGATTAGCGTTATAATGAAGAAAAGTATCAAAGAAACCATTTGCAACAAAGAGCACTTCAAATGCAGCTGTACAAACAGCATAAAAGCGAAATGAATCGCGCGTCTGTGTCCACAAATGGCAAAGAATACCAAAAACATTTGCTTACGACTTCATCTGCAGCTTCTTGTTCTCGCCCAGGTCGTGGAAGAAGCGAGCAAAGTACGAGGTCTCCGCCCAAATGAACTTCATCTCGGGGTTCTCGTGCAGATGCCTCAGCGCATTGGACAGGATGTGCTTGGTGTCGTGCTGGTAGTAGTCCTCGAAGGTCTGGATCCAGCCGGGATCGTTGTGCGAGTGTGGCACGACGAACACCTTCAGCTTGTGGTGGGCATTGTACTTCAGAGGGTCGTACTTAATGTTCCACCCCTGCTTCCACACGCCGCCATCGATGTCCTTGAAGGACATGCGGTCGTATAGCTCCAGCATCTGCACCTCCACCTCCGGCACCTCGTGCACCACATCCTGACACTGGCCCGGCGTCACCGAGCGGGGCACCTTGAGCGGCATTTTCAACGGTTCCTCCCTTGCCGACGTCTTGGCCAGGCGGGCGCGCAGGCTGCGCATCTCCTCGCCGTGCTCCTGCAGGCCGTTCTCCAGCTGCTGCAGCTTGTTCTCGATCGCCATGTAGTTCGGCTGCGGAATTCGAAGCGTTTGTTAGGACTTTTTATTATTTCCGGGCGTTTATTTACCTTTTTCTGATTGGCCGCCGGCGCCGCAAAGTTGAGGATAACATAGAGGCTGAGGAAGACCAGCAGGCAGCCGGTGCAGATCACCAGGGCAAAGCGTCGACGTATGCGCAACATTTTCCGGCTAATTTAACATGGATACGGTCGACGTCAGACACAGCAGCAGCCCACCAACAATTTTCCAAACGCTTGGACTTGCGTGGTTTTTTTTGCATAAACAAATACCTATACGCTAGGCGTTGCCACACAGGCGCGAAAGTGGTCTGCTAGTGTGCTGTTAAGCGCATGTCGGCGCTGCCAACTTGCCTGTTTTGTGGAAATAAGTTTAAGTCACAAAAAGTGTTTAAAAATGGAAATATATATATATTTTTGTTCTATTCTCTGATATCTTGAAACATTTAATCATTTAATAATTTAAAAACTGTTACTTTACAAGACACTACTTAAGTAACATATTCTGTTAACAGAGTACTCCCGGTACTAAACCGACAACCAGGTGGCAGTTCTGTCAGCCTTTGGAAAAAGCTAACAAAAAAGCTGAATTGGTCTTGATACTTTTTTCCTCGCACTGTCTGGCAATGCCAAATGTCTCGAGGGTCCTTAGCTTTTAACTGTAACCTGTTGCCGTGTGGGAGAAAATCAGTTCTGTTCAGTTCAGTTTTTCCGGCGAATTTCATGTATATGACGGAGAAGTTGAAAAGCACACTGCACCTTTCCAGCGATTTTAATGTATACCGCACTTCCAAATCGAAAAGCTCTTGATGTAGTGGGAAAATAGCTAAGTTGGCAACACTGGTGTTGCTTCTGGTTTTGCAGGATAACGGAAATATCTACACGGGATAAGAGATGTTCTTTTTGTAAAAACTCAAAATCTGCAATTTAAATACTTTAAATAAGAAAAAGAAATAGAATATAATATTTATTTACCATGTTGATTGTTATCAAGCCGCTATAAGCGAATGTGCTGAGTCTACGGATGCTGTGTGTTTGTTTTTCTGGCTATTATCGATTTTATCAGATGGAGCATCTTCGCAATTAACAAAAAGGCGCCTGGAAAAGATTTCTTATTCAAAAGAATATATATAGGAATTCATTCCTGAGAGGATAACTTATTGGCATCATGAAGCGACAAAATGTTCGAACCCTTTCGCTGGTGGTGTGCACTTTTACCTATCTCCTTATTGGAGCAGCCGTCTTCGATTCGCTGGAATCTAAAACGGAGGCTAAGCGCTGGGAGTTCCTGCAAGGTAGTATTAATTAATACATTTTTAAATCAATTTATTTAATTATTTTTATACTTGGCAGCTGTAAAGAACAACTTTGTCAAGAAATACAATGTGAGCGACGAGGATTTCCGGGTGATGGAAATCGTTATAATTGAGAACAAACCGCACAAGGCTGGGCCGCAGTGGAAGTTTGCTGGCGCCTTTTATTTCAGCACCGTTGTCCTGGCCATGATAGGTAATATTAATAGTAATTTAAATTAAATTAGATAAAACACCAAATCCTTCGGTCAAGCTTACGTCCGGTTAAAGTTATTTGCTAATTTGAATTTTTTAAAACTTATTTTTAGGTTATGGCCACTCCACACCCGTTACAATTCCGGGAAAGGCGTTTTGTATGGGCTATGCAATGGTAAGTACCCAGAATATCCGTATAATCCCTTCTATTAATACTTATTTCTTCTGAAGGTGGGGATTCCCTTGGGCCTGGTGATGTTCCAGTCGATTGGTGAACGTCTAAACAAGTTCGCTTCGGTCATCATTAGAAGGGCCAAGAGGGCCAGCGGAGCTCGGTGCACGGATGCCACCGAGATGAACCTGATGTTGGCCACGGGCATGCTCTCCTCGATAATTATCACCACCGGAGCGGCCGTGTTTTCCCGATACGAAGGCTGGAGCTACTTCGATAGCTTCTACTACTGCTTTGTCACCCTGACGACCATTGGTTTCGGGGACTATGTGGCCCTGCAGAACGACCAGGCTTTGACCAATAAGCCGGGCTATGTGGCCCTTAGTTTGGTCTTCATCCTGTTCGGCTTGGCTGTGGTGGCCGCCAGTATTAATCTGTTGGTGCTGCGCTTCATGACCATGTGAGCTACATTTCAGGGATTTGGGAATTGATTTTAATAAGGGCTCCTTTCCAGGCAAGCGGAGGATGCCAAGAGGGATGAGCAGGATGCCCAGAACTTGGCAGGAAATGCCCAGCCGGTCACCTTCGATGACGAGTCCACGTACAACATGCACGGCAAGCTGCTGGAGAATAATTATACCACAGAAAACGACGAGACCGCCTCGCTATGCTCCTGCACCTGCATGGGCGGCACTCGGTGCCTCAACCACGAGCAGTTCGTCGATCCGGACTTCCAGCCCACGGACATTATCGAGAGCACCTTTTGCTTGAAGCGTGCCTCCGTCTGATATCCGTACCGCAAGCTGTGGAACTCCTCTATATAGGAACCAGAGCGGAGATATATGTAGTTATACAATCCTGTAGAGACCCAACCGCCGGTGAAGAAACGTTGGTTGTTAGACGAACCTTCCCTACGCAGATATTTACACGAGGATGGGGTCGGTTATTGTGGACGAGATATAAAGGATATATAGGAAGGGATATACACTATGATAAATGGACTAAACTGCATATTTATTTTGCTTTGGCCTACTTAGACTAAAAATAATCCCATTAGATTGGCTCAAGAATTACGATAGATATCTTTTTTGCCCTTCGAAATTCTCCACAATAATCGACCCTTTCCCATATACACATTTACAAAGGAGGCACCTCCAAGAACCCATGTCAATATCAATCACATCATCCGGTTAAGCGCTACCGCAGACCTTATAGGTTTCGTGGTGGCGCCTCCAACCTCATCCCATCTCGAATTGTAGCCCTAAGATGTTTTAACCAAGCACTATTAAAGTTTTTTGCTCAAAAACCCCCAAACAAAGTAAGCTGTGGTTTTTTTAAGTTAAAAAAATACTCATCGCAGTAGGCGAGCTGTGATACTTCGGGAACAGAATCCCTTGTAGCCTCAGTCCACCTCCGAATCAGCTAGCTGTTACACGTGTACAAAAAAGAAACCAGATAAATTGTACGTTTAGGAAATCAGTCGATCGTCGGTTTCTGCTCCTCAAAAAACACTCGCTTTTCCTCAAAAAAAAAAAAAATAAACTTTTTTCGTGACTTTCCTGAGCAAACTCCACCTTCAAGATGCGTGAAATCGTCCACATCCAGGCCGGTCAGTGCGGCAACCAGATCGGCGGCAAGTTCTGGGAGGTCATATCCGACGAGCACTGCATAGACGCCACCGGCACCTACTACGGCGACAGTGATCTGCAGCTGGAACGCATTAATGTATACTACAATGAGGCAACCGGTGCCAAGTATGTGCCCCGTGCCATTCTGGTGGACCTTGAGCCCGGCACCATGGACTCTGTGCGTTCCGGCGCCTTTGGACAGATTTTCAGGCCAGACAACTTTGTCTTTGGCCAGTCTGGCGCCGGCAACAACTGGGCCAAGGGACATTACACAGAAGGCGCAGAGCTGGTGGACTCTGTCCTGGATGTGGTGAGGAAAGAGTCCGAGGGCTGTGATTGTCTGCAGGTAAGGAGATCATACAAATTTTAAAATTAAATACGATGACATGGCATTAATATCTGACAAGTCTGACAGGACAAAGCGTAAATTTTCCTAACCCGATAAATCTTTCTCTTTTTCTGCAGGGCTTCCAGCTCACCCACTCGCTGGGCGGCGGCACTGGCTCTGGAATGGGCACCCTGCTGATCTCAAAGATCCGAGAGGAGTACCCCGACCGCATTATGAACACCTTTTCGGTGGTGCCCTCGCCCAAGGTGTCCGATACCGTGGTGGAGCCCTACAATGCCACCCTGAGTGTGCATCAGCTGGTGGAGAACACCGACGAGACGTACTGCATCGACAATGAGGCGCTGTATGACATCTGCTTCCGCACCTTGAAGCTGACCACGCCCACGTACGGAGATCTTAACCACCTGGTCTCTGCCACCATGTCCGGGGTGACCACTTGCCTGCGGTTCCCTGGCCAGCTGAATGCTGACCTCCGCAAGCTGGCCGTGAACATGGTGCCCTTCCCCCGGCTGCACTTCTTCATGCCCGGATTCGCGCCGCTCACCTCGCGTGGATCCCAGCAGTACCGTGCTCTGACCGTCCCGGAGCTGACCCAGCAGATGTTCGACGCCAAGAACATGATGGCCGCCTGCGATCCGCGCCATGGTCGCTACCTGACGGTGGCCGCCATCTTCCGTGGCCGCATGTCCATGAAGGAGGTAGACGAACAGATGCTCAACATCCAGAACAAGAACAGCAGCTTTTTCGTTGAGTGGATTCCGAACAACTGCAAGACGGCCGTGTGCGACATCCCGCCTCGTGGGCTTAAGATGTCAGCTACCTTCATTGGCAACTCGACGGCCATCCAGGAGCTGTTCAAACGCGTTTCGGAGCAGTTCACGGCCATGTTCCGGCGCAAGGCCTTCTTGCATTGGTACACCGGCGAGGGCATGGACGAGATGGAGTTCACGGAGGCAGAGAGCAACATGAATGACCTGGTGTCCGAGTACCAGCAGTACCAGGAGGCTACTGCCGATGAGGAGGGTGAATTCGACGAGGACGAAGAGGGTGGCGGCGATGAATAAGGAGTTTCATAAGCCACACTGACACACACACACATTGCGTAAAAAACCTGCTCCACGATCCTGCACACAGAAAAAGCACTACTGACCGCCCAACTCTCTGACCACAGCAACCACACTGCACTGGCGCCAACACATTTATATCACCATTATGCGCAGCCTTAAATCGAGCACACTGCACATTTTATACAGGATTTATGGCGGTGCCATCGCTCGCTCCTAGGTGAATGTTACACTCGAAGCAAATTGATTTTCTGCCGATTACACACTTCACATATTACACCTTGTTTCTATGTTGATGATGCACAAGTGATTATAATAAACGTTTTCGTTTTGGATTCATTAATATAACTATGTCAAAGTTTCAGCTCAATAAAATTATTACACAATTAGGTGCAACCTTTTATCCCCATCTTACTCACACTTGCTCATCAGTCATGTCTCGAACCCCTGCTCTGTAAATTAAATCAGAAAAACGAAAAACACTTTGGAATTCTTTGCTTTTAAAAAAAAACTCCTAGGGTTGTCAGCCAATATATTGCAGCAGTGGCAATCCTTTAACTTTGTGTCAGGTGCATCCCTATTACAACCAACTGTCAACAATAAAGTTTCAATCTCCTCTTACTCACACCCGTTTCAGAGGGTTACTCGGGTCTCGAACCTTAATTTCGATCCACGAACACGCTCGCCTGTAGCTCTCTGTAAATTAAATCATATAAACTAAAAGCACATTTGAATAATTTGCTTTTTAAAAAAAATCCAGGGTTGCCAGCCGATATATTGCAGCAGTGGCAATCCTTTAACTTTGTGTCAGGTGCAACCCTACCCCAACTAACTGTCAAAAAAACAATCGAGTCATTCCCGGAGTTAAAGCCAAATAGGAAAGTTCATTGGACCAAGATGGATTCGCCCAGCACTCCACCCACCACTCCGCCCAGCACTCCGCTTAGCTCTCGCAGCGCATTTATGCGACATCGCAAGCGCTCCACTCCACATCCCATCACGTTGCTGAAGAAGGAAGCCAAGGCAGAGAACCAAAACGAGAGCTATTCCGAAAAACCCCAAGACACATCAACAACCTCCTCGATGGAAGTGGAGACTTCGTTTGGCAGGGAGTCGCAGCGGATCAGCGACGACAGTGGCATCGATGTCAGTCAGAACTCCGACCTGGGCGAAGGAAAGCGCTATTTCCTGCGCAAGAAGAAGGATCCCTTCTCGTTGCTGAAGAAGGAAGCCCAGCCACAGGACCAAAAAGAGAGTAATTCCGAAAAACCCGCAGACACAACAACCTCCTCGATGGAAGTGGAGACATCGCAGCGGATCGCCGACAACAGTGGCATCGATGTCAGTCAGAACTCCGACCTGGGCGAAGGAAAGCGCTATTTGCTGCGCAAGAAGAAGGATCATTTCTAGTGGTTTATTCATCTTCGAATGGTGTACATTGGGTGTAAAGGAACAGAAGCAGCAGCGGAAGCAGCAGCAGAACTTATGCGCGAACGAAATATACTATGGAACATTGTAAACGCTGAGATACTCGGTTACGGTTTGAAATAAATATCCAGTTTCGAGCCTAGACATCGTCGAAGAGACCTCGGGGGGGCGGGCCCACGATGCGGCGGTCGTGCTCCTGCTCGTAGTCCGGATCCCGGAATCCCACCTGCACCTGGGTGCTCACACCGAACCGGTCGTTGATCTCCTCAGACAGAGATCGGGGCACGCCCAGAGCCGATGATGAGGCCACGGCTGCGTAGTCAAAGCTGCCGTCGCCATCCCGAAGCAGTCCGTCGGCCGGGGTGCGACTGCTGGCCAGAACACCAGCTCCAGCTCCTCCTCCGCTCCGATACTTGCTTAGGTAGTCGCTGCCGCCGCCTAGCATCGGATCCGGCCGGTTGAAGTCACGCCGCCTGGCCATCGCCTCCTCGGCACGCTGGCGCCGGCGCTTCTCTCGCGCTATCAGATCCTTTCCCTCCTGCACCAGCTCAGTGGCAATCGTTTCGTTTTGCAGGAACTGCTGGAACCCCAGGGCGTTGAGGGCCCGGCTGCCCAGGCTGAACCAGGTGGCCAGGCAGAAGGCCAGCATGCACATGGGAAAGTAGATGTTGAAGCCGTTCGAGATGATGCCAAGAACATCCATGTGGCCCATTATCTGCGTGTAGACTGTCTCCATAATGCGCTGCAAGATTAAGAACACGAGATATTAAACCCTTCCTCCACTTGAGCTTAAAGGAATACTCACGTTCGGGATAATGTGCGTGTCCATGTGGATGAGGCCAAGGAAGTTGAGGCACATGGGCGGCGTCAGGCGGCAGAGGAGCATGCCGCTGAATATCAAGCTGTGCTCGTTTGTCTGGTGGTGCGGCGCCAGATAGTACAGGTTCAGGAAGCGAATCCTCAAGATGGTGGAGTAAGTGCAGTAGAAGAAGTAGCAGAGGACTACCATAGAGAAGACCTCGATGGTGAAGAAGTCGTAGTTCTCCTTGGCCACGTACAGCACGTTGGCGAATATGGAGAGCACGGGGCGGCGACTGAAGAAGGTCAGCTCGCTCCACACCACCATGGCGGACATGGTGGCGGTGAGAACGCACAGCGTCTTGAGGAACGGCGCCTTGAGCAGGCACTCCCAGTACCACTGCACCGTGGCGCTGTAGCAGATCCTCTCCAGCTGTGTGCGCTGACGCGGAAACTCCGACTTGAAGCGTCGCTCAATTCCGTGAATATTCCTGGCCACATCCTCCAGATGCAGCACCGTCTGCACCTGCACGCTCCACAGGGCCTCGGTGCGCTGCAGGGTCTGCAGCGATTTGATTACTTGCTTATGGATGCGAACCAGCGCCTTCTCCGAGGGCAAAATGGTGGAGCTGGTGGCTCCCATTCCGCTGCCTCCGGTCCGGGCAAAGTTTCGGCTCGCCCGCTCCTGCAGCTCGATGGGTACCTTGCGCAGAATGGTCTCCAAACACGGTCGCAGTTCGTGATTGTTGGGTATCACCCGGCTAATGCACTGCAGCGACTCCAGAATGTCGTCCACATGCTCCTCGGCCTCCGCCTTCTCAGTACTCAGCTTGGCCGCCTTGAAGTAGGCGTATTGCAGTGCGAATCCCGGCTTGGCATTGTTCCACAGCGACCGCGGCACCTCTACCAGGGCGTAGCCTAGCAGCAGGATGAGCAGGAACAGACCCCAGGTGTTCGAGGCGGACGAGGCGATGGCCTTCAGCTTCTGCCAGTCCAGGGACTCGCCCTTCACGGCAATGTAGATGAGCAAAACGCCGCAGATAAACAGATAGGATCCGTAGTAGATGGCGTTTTCGATTACCGCCGACTTTAGCTTGCCTTTCACAGTGAAGTCGCCCGCCTTTAGGTAAGACTGCATCAGGGGCATGATCAACCAGGTAAGAAACTGCGAGCTCCAGTAGATGATGCGCCACAGATTGGGGAACACAGAGGCGGGGACCATGCCCCACGGCTCCTGGCACTCGGGCGGCGGCGTGACATTGGCGGCGGAAGCCGGCGTTGTGGTGACATTGAGGCTTGGGGCTGGGGTCGGTCGATGCTCCTCCACGCACTGGCGGTAAAGGGTCTGTCAAAAGGAGACATGAAGTTGGATTATTAATGTGTATTAATTTATTAGTAACTTAAGAAAAAAATTAGAAAATTAAACGTTTTATATATTTTATGCGCATTATAAACATATTGTTAAGTTTATGGTGGGAAAACTTTGGGCGTGATTCATTAAAAGATAAGAAAACGTTGTTGACTTTAAGATTGTTGCCTACGAAGGCTTAGATAAAAATTAATTAATTCTTTTAGATGTGATTTAAACGAAAGAAAATGTTTAAAATACTGTTTACGTAGTTTATGGGACTTAATTTACTTTAAATTAAAAAGATAAATATACCTTAAGTTCCTACACAATTTTATTTAAACAAGGAAAAGCTAGTTTAAGTTAATTAGCCTAATTTACATTGAGAACTTTAAAATTACAAATGTGTAAGTAATTTAAATAGCATATGGTTTTTATTATTAAAGGACCTTAAGTGGCATCTGTGTAGTGAATTAATACCATATGGATAAAAGCTTAAATTAGCTATACATATGGCACAAATTACAATGGCCTTATACAATTTTTTAAAATACTTCTAATTAAAATTTTAATTATTTCATTATTCCCAATCAATATTTTCCTTATTTTTATTACTTGTATAATAGTTTTGCTAATTGTGCATTGTTAAAATTATTATTATTAATATTATAATTATTACTAACTCACCGATGTCACATCCAGCGGAATAGTAAAGACAATCAGAAAGGAGAAACACCAGGCAGTCAGCACGGACAGGGTGACCAGGATGTGCTGACGTGGAATGTTGCCATAGCGATAAAGCGAGATGCTGGCCAGAAAAAGGGCGGCCACGATGCCAAAGGTCAGCAGGTAGGCCATGTCCCTAGAATCCTGCTCCAACTGCGAGTGCTGGGTTCTTGTGCTATGTGTGTGTGTGTGTACTAAACGGCTATGCTTCGATGATTACGACCTTATTCATTGGCAGATTTCCTTGGATTGTTGCTCTGGCTACTGCGCTTCTTCTGCAGTTGACGTGCGGTCTCGCGATGCATTTCCTCGAGACGTTCCAGAGCCTGCGTCTTCAGCGGCATCAGGTGCGGCCGGCAAAAGACCAACTCCGATTTGTGCTCAAAGAACAACTTTCCGGTGGTGGGCTCTATCAGATCGATTTTCTCATTCACTTTCCGCAGCACCTCGGCCTCCACAGCGGACATGCTTCGGCGCTCGACCTGAGCCCGGGGATGGGGTGGTGGGGTCCGCAACGGCAGAATCTAGGTATTGCCAATGCCAGGCAACCGTTTCTTCGCTCGCCGTTTTATTTATTTGTTTTATTTAAATCGTGTAGCGACTTTATCAAAAAGTATGGACGTGGGCGGATGGAGCAAGTACCGTAAGCAGTTCGTGGAAGTGTGAGTATTTCAGCTATGGGTCTAGCTGGTCACACTGGGTGACCGGGCGCGTTTCTTTTAATTTCCCAACCCTTTCTGAATTAAGAATGCACAAAAATTCTTTAAAATAATAAAACTCATATATATTTTAATGAGAAATCCCTACTTTAGTTTAAAAAAAAAAAGTTAATTACTTTCGGAATCCAGAAAAACTTACTTGCTTCGTCTGCCCATTTGCAGCGAGTTGGCAGTCCCGCCATTGTTTTTGTTTTGCTGGCAAGAGCTAGGGAAATTCTTAGCTTAAATTAACCGAATTTAGGTCGCTGGCACAGCCAAGACTCTCAAAAAAAATGGAGGCGAACGTCACGGTTATGCAGGCGGACAAATCGGCGGATTGCCGCACCAGCGGAGATGGCATGGAGCAGCCGGAAAACACTTTGGTAGCCAAAACGGAGGGTGAAATCGGCCAGAGCGCTGATGTGGTCACTAAGACGAAGAGGCCCCAGATGTCGCGGAAGGACAGCACAGTGGTTCAGGAGGAAGTCATGGGCAGGAAAACATCCACGAGCAGTGGACACGGCTCTAATCTACCCCTTCCTGGCCTGCACAGCCTTTACAGACGCCCTGAAATTGTCACAAGGAGTCTGGCGCCTGTGATGCCCAAAGGCGAGCTGGTGCAGATGCGTCCGAGGCTGGTCACCAGCCATGAAACCCTACCCGAGCACAAAAAGACCAAGGCTCCGAAATTTGTTCCCTTCGAGCCCTATCCCGGTGCCGTGAATCCCATGATCCCAACGTCCGGGAATAAGCACAAAATTCACCGTGACAAGAACAACCTGGACATTGCAGTGCTGGTGGATCAGGTGTCCACGTTGCGCACTCAAGAGCTGGACGCGGAACCGAAGGCCGTCGAAAGCTGCTCAGCTAGCAGCCAGGAGTTGGCCTCGCTCAAGGAGGAGCTAGCGAAGATGCGCGAGGAGAGAGATCACTTTCAGGCGCAGTACAAGTTCCAGACGCAGGTGAACAGCGAGCTTAAAAGCCTTCTGGTCGCCTCTGTAGGTGAGGATCTACAGACCCGGGTAAATGTCCTGACGGAGGATAAGCTGCAGCTGGCAAGGGCGCTCCTGGACACCGCGAACAACCTGACCACTCACACCGAACAGATCGAGTTTCTCGCAGGCCAGTGCGAGGTGTGGCGATCCAAGTTCCTGGCCAGCAGCGTCATGGTCGAGGAGCTGGCCCGCTGGAAGGCCGACCTTACTCAGAAAAACCAACTGCTCAACGAGTCCACGAAACAGCTGCTGCACGCCACCCATCAAATCAGGGAGATGCAGTTGGAGATGCTTAAGCAGCTCAAGTTCCTGGCCAAGATCCGCTACCTTAACCTACCCGCCACCGACGTGATCAGCCTGAGCGCCGAGAACCTGAACATACTGCAGCGTATGGTCCTGCACACGGGCGTGGGCATGCCCGAGGAGACCCTCAAGCTTTCCAGCGCCAGTACAAGTCCGCTCTGCGAGGCGGAAAAGTATGCAGTCAGGGTGAGTGGCGAAAGGGTCTTATTGTGCTAAAACGTCGTGATTTTAATCTTATTAATCTTCTTTTAGGCCTTGGAATTTATCAGTCAGCCCCTGATGGCCACCGATGAAGCCATACGAGCTCTTTTCGACCAGGCCCAGCGGCCCCACTATGTGCAATCCCCTGCCTCGGAGGCACCTGTTAGCGATAACCTTCAACGAGAGGCACAGCAATAATTTATCCATCGTTAGAAATCCGTGTGACATGTGTGTTTAGATCTAATAAATTTTATATACAATCAACAATCATAAATGCAGGTTGTTAGTCCTCTACTTTGAGCTATTTTCTCTCTATTAAATTCCTTTACTTGGACTTCTTTTCGGTGGCATACAGATCCAATCGACGCTGGCCGAAGACAGGTATCTGCTGACGCACTTGTTCCACCAGGGAGAAATCCACGTCCGCCACCACAGTCTCCTCGCCATCGCTGGCACTGTGCTGCACCTTTGCCCAGGGATCAACCACCATGGAATGGCCATAGGCCACATACTCGGCACTAGTATCCCTGGCTGGCGAAGTGGTCACCACGAACAGCTGGTTGTCGTTGGCCCGAGCTCGTTGCAGCAGTTCCCAGTGAAGAGGACCCGTCGTCATGTTGAAGGCAGCCGGATATATGATCATCTCGCAGCCTGCGTTGCGATAGAGCCGCGCCATCTCCTCGAAGCGGATGTCGTAGCAGATGCCAATGCCAATCTTGTGCCCATCCACATCGATGGTGGTGAAGTCATTGCCAGCCGACAGTGTCTCCGATTCCTTGAAGCGGATGCCGCCCTTGACATCGATGTCGAACAGATGCATCTTGCGGTGCTTGGCCACCAGGTCGCCAGTGGGCGACCACACGGTGCACGTATTATAGATGTCATCGTTTTCGCCCAGCTCAGGGATCGTTCCTCCCACAATATAGACCTGGTGTTTTTTGGCAAGACTCGAGAGCTTCTGAGAAGTGTAGCCATCGGGAATGGTCTCTGAGTATTCTCGGAAGTACTTGGTGCCGTAGGGGGCGTTGAAACACTCAGGCAGAGTGATTAAACGGGGCTGGTGCTCCTTGACCGCCGCCTCGATTTTGCTGGCTGCATTTTGGACATTGGCCACCTTGTCCTTGGAACCCCTCAGTTGAAGCAGCACCAGACGCATGACTATGGGTGTTTAAATATCTTATTAGCAGTCGACTTAAGTTGGAGAACTACTTACAGTTGCTTGATTTGCTCATATTGCTCCAAATAAATGTTATCTGTTTGCGGTTTGATAACAATTTGCACCGCAAAACAAAACAACAGGTTATCTCACAGGCGTGGACAACGGGGATTTTAAATATTATTGAGATATTTGTACAATTTCACATAATTATATCTTAGCAAAACAAAAATGAAAACAGAAATTATTTGTTTAATAATCCATTTAACTTTTCCTAGCATAAAACTGCAGCTTACAACCGCAGGGGGTTAATTATTTAAACCTAAAAATCCCCTCAGCTCCGTCTCTGGCTTTAAGCTAGTCTGGCAAGGCCGTCAGTGCTGGAAAGTATTGGAAGTGCGACGGTTAAAGATTTACCAGATTTATTTTAATTATTAACCCCCAAAAACTAATAAAACCCAGCCCACAGGCGTATTTAATGAAAATCTTATCTAGTTTATTATTTGGTACTTTATCTAGTTATCCCCTTTCCCACTTTCGGCCAGACTTCGCTTATATTGATCTTCTGTGACCATAACGCCGTCCATGTCAACAAATCGCGTATGCATCCCGGCTGCAATGAATCTCTTGGCTGCACGAACATCCAAACGTGGAGCTGCAAGCGCAGCGTTAATTTCTTTATCACGGGCGAGCATTTCTTTGGCACGTCCCAAGTCATGGACGACAGCATGCTTCGTGGTATCCACACCCTGCAGCTTTAGGTTTATCCAAAACAGAGTGCTGTTCAGATACGTTAAATATGTATCCAGCTTAATCTGATCGTCAAGGGGTAAGGAACGTCCATTCTGCAATGCGAGCGCCTTTTCCAAGTCGGCCTCCAGAACTGCAATGGTGGAGTCGAAGTTTTTCAAAACGTTTTGGAGATTACTGTCCTCTTGGAGCGGTCCATCCAGTTGATAGGTACTGTTGTCTTCCTTGCTTTGAGTCATTTTAAACTAATTAAATATTTTTGGATTTTTATTTTTTTGTTAGAACGTCGAACGAGAAGGCGAAGTGTTTGGAAATGTAAACAACAAATGAAATATTTTTGTCACGCCGTAATTTGGGCAAATCTGGCAAGCCTGTCAGTGCTGGAAAGTACTAAAAGTAGAGATGGACGTGGTCAGTGGTTTTCCAGCCCTATTATAGAATTAATAAATATAAGTATTAATTTGCTTAAATATTAAATCTTATTCAATAAGATCGTGTAGAAAAAATAACGGTAAAAATATTGTACATGTATCTGCTAAATGTTACCCGGAGAGCTTTAAAAGTATTTAAATTATATCGTGTTTCACTTGGGGCCGTGCTCACGATGCTCATCTCTAAATGGAAGGTACGAAGCGCAGCCAAGTTCAAGTCGCTCAGCGCCAGGGTTGCCACCTTTCTTTCTAGTTTCGACTCTTTTGAGGTACGCACGTGTTCGTTTAGTGAATTTAAGAAAAATTGCCGCAATTCGCCGAAAAATAATTGAAATATTCCACAAAGTGCTGTCCCGACTGCACCCCAACTTGTGTAACATTCAACTAATAATGATTTACTCCGCTCTTTCACATATCACCGACGGATTCCCACTACCTGCAGCAACAACAACAATATGGTCCAACGTCTGACGCTGCGTAGGCGCCTGTCCTACAACACCCGCTCCAACAAGAGGCGCATGTAACTACCAACCCACATCCAACCGAGTCGGCAGATTGTAATATTGAATCCCTTGATTTCCAGTGTGCGTACTCCCGGCGGACGCCTGGTGTACCAGTATGTGAAGAAGAACAAGACCGTGCCCCGTTGCGGACAGTGCAAGGAGAAGCTAAAGGGCATCACCCCCTCCCGTCCCAGCGAGCGCCCTCGTCTGTCCAAGCGCCACAAGACCGTGTCGCGCACCTATGGCGGAGTCCTCTGCCACGGCTGCCTGCGCGAGCGTATCGTTCGCGCTTTCCTCATCGAGGAGCAGAAGATCGTCAAGGCTCTGAAGAGCCAGCGCGAGGCCCTCGTCAAGCCGGTGAAGGCGCCCAAGGCTAAGCCCGATCCCAAGAAGAAGCCCGCCACCAAGACCAGCAAGGCTGGAGCCGGCAAGGTCACCAAGGCCGGTGCCAAGGGACCCGCTGGCAAGAAGCCCGGCCAGAAGCCCGCTGCCGGTGGCAAGCCCAGGAAGTGAACGCGCGACGATTTAAGTTGACTGCTAAATAACTTTTAAAATAAATTGGATTTTCCTTACTGGATTTGGTGTGCATTTTTGAATTGGAGCTATGATATTGATCTTTGAGTAGTGGGAGAAAGTCGTTGAAATCTGCAGCTCTGATAGGCTTTGGAACTGTAACGTAAAACTGACATTAAATTTATATTATATTCAGAAGAGCTAATAAATTAGCGGTTTTTATGTCTTATTAGAGTTTTTTTTATTGGTATTTTCTGCAATTTCTAGTTGGTGTTTCATTTGCCATTAGGTGGCAGCTCTGTATAATAAATATAAATTTAGTGAGGTCTCATTTTAATAGAATAGGTTATACATATATGTATAATTTAAAATTAAATATTAAGCAAATTTTAAATTAAATGATTAAATTTTGGTGGGTTAGTTGATTATCCACTTTTGTAGGTGCAATTTTTGAACATTTTTATTCCGTCGAACTGGCAACGCTGCGGAGAACAGCTGTTTGACAGCATTTTACCTCTTCCGAAAAATCACGTAAGTCGCCGTTTGTTTTGGTTTTCTTTAAACTTAAAATAATTTCATTTGTGCAGGATGTCAGGTACCAAGGTGCTGCGCTCCCTGCTGCACGAGCTGCGCCAGGCCTCGCCAAATGGCTGCATCAAGGAAAATCTGGCCGCGCGCTACATTCTTGCGCAGTACAAGAAATTCGAGACCACGGACCAGCAGCTCTGCAAGGCCCGCAATGAGGCAACGTTCCTCGGCCAGACGTACCTCACCTACCTGAGCAGCCAGCGAAAGTTCACGGAACTGTACCAGGACTTCCATGGAAAGGGAGAGCGGTCCGTAAGGGACACCGCCGATTTGGTGGGCTTCAAGCTGCCAACGGATCCCAAGTGATATAGTTAAGGTTCTACCGTAGTGCGATTAAAGCGGCTAAAGTTGCAAAGATCCTTGCTCTTATTATTTCGCCTACTGAATCATCTGCCTCAGCATGGTTATGACACGGTAAGTCACGCTCATCACCTTAAGCGGACAAGGGAAGTTACTACCTGACTTAAGGAATCTCAAGAATGAATTACTTGCCTGCTTGAAGGTGTCCAGCGATATGGGCAGGTATCCCATGGCATTTAGCTCCACTGGCTGCTGCGCCCGTATGATGATTATAAGCATATGCTTCTTGTAGGATGCCGAGGCGTTGTGAAAGTCATGGTTATAAACGGCGTGGGCTACGTATGAACTCTGCAAAGGATTGAAGTTAGAAGGTAATAGCAACAAGCTTGGGGGGACGCACCAAATCGGAGACTTCTTGGCCGTAGTAGCAGACCAAGAACACCTGCATCACTGAGGTGGCTATGAAAATAACATAGGTAACACCCTCCAGGGTGAGGCCCTGTATTATGGTATAAACCGATACCGTGCAAAGAACTGAGGCGGTGGTCAGTAAACTCAGGAGCAGGGAACTCCCAAAAATTCCATTTAGGTCATTTTGAAGCCTGAAAAGGCATTATTTTTTATTTACTACTGAATTTACAACTACTTTTGCTTCACTCACTTGACCAGACAGTTTTGCTTCTCCACTATTTTCACCACGAACTGGCGGTCGTCCTCCTCATGCTCTACACTGGGCTGGCGTTCCTCCAGCAATCGTATAATGCCCCTAAAGTGCATATTTATCTGAACCTGAAAGTAAATCAGCCAAAGATCCGCGGCGATGTTGGATATAACCATCTGAGTGCTGTGCAGCCACTCTACGGCATAGATGCCAATGTAGACCCACGCTGGGTCCTTCTCGGGATCGTATATGAAGAAAGGATAACAGTGCATATAGGTGAAGCCACTCCTTGTAAAATACGATATAATCGACATCAATAACGGTTCAATGACCACCATTATCGACGTCCCGACGTAAATTAGGATCACGAAGGCGAATATCTTGGACCAATAGTGATCATTCACCCGATGGAAGATCCTGTCCCGCGTGGTCTTTGGATACATGTCGCCCAGCTTAGTATTCAGGCTCTGGATGGCTCCTCGCTGTAAGGCGGTGGCGTACTTGGTGTCCGAATTGATGACATAGGTGACCAGAGTGGCGTAGCGCATAATCAGCGATATGTCTTTGATGGTCTTGCCCTCCACTATCCGAAAGATCATGAATCCCACGCTGAGGCCGTGACTGGCGAGGCACAGAAACCGATATAGTCGCATTAGTATCCGGCGGGATCGAGTCTTTGGCACGCCCAGCATGTCGTAGCCCATCAGCCAGAAGACGGAAGTGGGCAGCCAGGCGAAGTCCTCGTAGCGGTAGTGCTCTCCTTTCATCGCGAAAACTTTCTGAGGTTGACTTTGCCAAGTGGAGCGGTATTTATAGATGGTGGATCCAGCAAGGATGGTTTGCGGTTTGTCCTAAGTACACCTGCCGGGTGTAAGAACGATTAGGCAAGGCATTAAAATGTATAAATTGTTAATTTGTAGTGTCCCGGGCTATCATAAATTAATGAATGTGGTTTTCTTAGTCTAAATATACCCATTTTATTTTTTAATTTCAATTGACCTACTGAGGAAGACATTACTAGGCTCAAGAAGTATATTAACTTTAATGGGATATTTGATTCTTTTTACAATTTACCAAGAAAAAACCTAACCTATTTAATATTCTAAATATATATTTATTTATTTTAAATATTCAATTTATTACTTAATTTACCTTAATTTCTTAAGATGAAACTGAGTTTACTTGTGCAAATTATTCTTGTAATTATTTTAGGCCTTTAACTGAATGGCAAAGAGCAGACAATAAAGAGAACATCTGTATAAAAATTAACATTAATTAAGATCAATTGGGAGATCCGCAGAATCAAAGTTGCAATAACCAAGGCCAATCGGGTTATATACTTTTTATGATTCTGAGTTGATATTCCCGAATAAGGGCGAGACAGGTCAGTTATATGTATCTACTTGTTTGCACAAATGTTTAACCAGCGTTTATACCAGGTACTCATAGATTATAGTACTTTTTATTCTGAGTGTTCGAGGCTAATTGGGCCTGAGGGAATATATTGTGGTTTCACACCTTTGACAGGTTCAAGGCTCATCGTTAAAGCTTCGAAGTTGAATAAGGTGAATATTAGAATAATTTGTAGTTAAGTGTTGCAAGAAGAAGGTCTCGGTATTAAGTGGAACACAGATTAAAAGGTTTAGTGGTATTTTAAAGGGTTTTCTACATAAATAAATAAGGAAATCTTGAAATGTATACGGTTTTTTAAACTTATATAATAGTTTATCCGTTATAAATCAAATCCCTTTTGAACATATTTAGTTTTCTTTATTTTTTGTTTTTATCAAGAATTTTATTTAATTGAAATTTCAGTTATTATTCCCTTTTTCTGTGCTCATTCCTTGTGCCGTCCATTAAAATATCTACGCATAATAATGCTGTTTGTGAGGGAGAGGCGACGGCAACCACTTGGTCACTGCTTGCACTTAATAATTTCCATAAATGAGCTCCTCCTCAGCTCGTTCTCTTGGGCGTTTCGTTGTGCCGTTGCACTTGTCTTTGTTGTTGACATTCATGAAATTCTTGGGCACAGCAACAAATTGGCATGGGAGAGAGGAAAGTTGTTGGTGTTGGGGAGAACCCCCGTCTATGGGTTCCGTCCGACTTCTGACTGGAATGTTAAGCAGCCGCAAGGAGGTGGTGTCTCCGAAGCGATGACATTGCAGGTGGAAAAGTGATACCTAGGTGTTAGTCTCAAACACCTTAGAGTTTGTAAGTAACTTAGAGTCACTTTGCACATTTTAACCACATTTATCTTGACTTAGGGATCAGGTGTAACATGGCTTAATCCCAGATAGAAGACATTTAAATAGGTAAAGGTTTCGCCATTATATAATTTGTATATTATTCTTTATGATACCACGTGTTTTGTTAATATACATGCCTATGTACATACTTAAGTATTCCCCTCAGATGCCACTTACTTACACACAGGAATTAACGTCTAACTTATGATGTTAGTTACAAGTATCTTAAGCGATAAATTTATTAAAATAAAAGTTTAAACAGTGCACAATTTTTTTTTATTCTTCCATGAACATAATAAATATTGCAATAAATTAAAACAAATAAATGGAAGAGCGTAAACAATATCAGTTCCACTGCGAACACACAACCGAACAATAGTTAAAGTATAATTGAAGATGTCTCTTATGAATTCTTCAAGAGGTTAATATCAAAATATTTATTAGATCTTTCTTAGCACATTTCTAACAGATATGATCTTTAGCATTTAGAAAATTACTCCGTGCTCCTAAATCCATTGTTAAATATCTTCTAAATTCATTTGTTTTGATTTTTCTGCTCAATTCCAAGCCACCAAACACTCGTTTATTGCTGTCATAGTATTGCACAATTTTCAAGTCGGTCATCTATTGTTTGTCGGCTGCCATTACCGAACCATTCTGGCTCAGCGACAGAGTATATATGTATATATCAGATCCGACCCATGTTGAACTTCTCTCATCAATTTTACTGTCGTCTTGCACTGCCTTTGTATGTAATTTATTCATTAGCTTCAATTGGCAGCCAACTGTTGCCTCCCGGCTATATTCTGCTCTTCGAAGAGGCTATATCTGAAACCGATGCCCTATATCCGCCGCTAGAATTGCACTTGCTAAGGAAACGCAAACATTAATGGGACATTACACGAGATTTATGTGTGGCAGCTATGCGTCACGATCCCCACTTGTCTGCTTAAATTAGAAGCAAATATTCAGGCCGTCTATTCCCCTTTATAGTTGTCCCAATTTTTCGGGGATGAGTTGGATCTGTGTGATGTCCGCAAATAAAGAAAATCCTGTCAAGTCATCGGGACACCGGAAGGTGCCCGGTGTCGCTATCGCCGTCTCCCTAAATACTTTATGAGGCCGAGGCGCCTTTGTAAATCTCTTTTTTCCCTCGTCTGGCTCCAACTAAAATAAACACAGCAGACCGGGACTCGGACCCCGACCCAGACGCGGTGCATAGACAACGGCAAACACCCTAAAACCCAGAAGAAAACACACACAGAATGAAAAACAACAACGGAGATGAATGGCTGGCGGAACAAAGAGCACGCAGTGTGGGAGACGGACGTGGGCAACAGGCTGGCCAGGAGACGACGTCTGGCCTGGTCCTGCACCAACAGGCTAAGGTGGAGGCCAGGAGGAGGAGAAGGTGGTGGCTCACCATTTGCCCGGCAATCAAACCCAATGGTCAGGGGTTTTGTCCTCCAACACGGCAGCATTAATCGGCATAAAGTACAATTTCTCACACCCTCGCCAAGTACCGATGCGATTTCAATATCCATTATTCAGCCAGGGGATGGGGTGCTGCAGGACGAAGTGGAATGGCCACACATAAAGAAATGTATATTAATTCAAAGGATATTTAATGGAAAAATATCTAATGAATTTTATTTTATTTAAATCAGCTCAGAAAATTCGTATACCTTGGATAGAATCTTGTATTATATGTTTATATGTATATGTTTATTTTATGTTAAAAAATATTTTAAAATGTTCAGATTACACGAAAGTAGCCTCTGCAGCGTCGACATACTTACAGCTTTCTTTGCACTGTAATTCCCAAAGAGTTATAGTATTTAACATACGATATTTGGTATGCCAAAAAAAGAAAAAATATGTTTAATGTGATTTTTAATTTTTAATAATTTTTCTCCGTGCATCAAAGTAAAGCGTCTGACAATGCAGGACTTTTTATTCAAACAGTGTTTGCATTATGCGGCCAACAGGACCCCTCGCAGACCACACAAGGACAACAAAGACCAGGAGCTGGGCCAGGGCCAGCAGCAGGAGCGGCAAGGTTATTGCGCTTTTCACTTTCCCATTTATTAATGAATTTATGGGTCCGACTGCATTTGATGCGCAAATGCATTTGCACATTTATCGTGGCACTGACAGGACACGATTCGTTCGAAGGGAAAATTTAAATGGATAGGAGTTGGCGGGGGCGGCTCTGGGCGAGGACGAGTCAAGGGTAGATCTACGCACAGCATTTATCATAGCTTTTGTTTTGGTTACATTTCAGCTGCTTCCGTTTCCAGGACGACTGAGTGGGTGGTGAACAGTGTTCCCTTACTAGATCCTGGCAGCTGTCAACCGAAAGTGCTGAACCTGCGTAATTAATAGTGCGGAAATTTGGTAATTCTCCGATTACAGCTGTCTGGCAGAGGAGTTTAGTCAAGGAACAAAGTCACGAGTTAGATAAGAGAGTTATTAATTAGAAAAAGCGCATTTTTAGGCTTTTGATTTAAGAAAAAATTAAGGAAGTCAAGATATTTAATATGAGTTAAGGTATAAAATAGTTTTAAAGTCATTTCAGGCTTTCGTTATAAATAAATTCAAGGAAGTACAACAAAATAAAATTCAATTAAAGTCTTATAATGTTATATAAGCCCTTAACAGTCTTTAAATTTGAATATATTAAAATAACTAAAATTTATTTTTTCTCTAGACCCTTTTTAAATTTTACGAAATATCTACTTACGTTTAAATAGGAATGATAATGAAATTAAATACAATTTTCTTACAAAAGAATAGTGAATTTAAATATCATAAAATATATTATTGGTTTCTGTTTAAGTGACCTTAAGAAACACTGCTGAGTAAAAGCAAATTTCCTTGAAAACTGACCAAAAGGGACACCATTGAACAATAAAAGAGGGTTGCGACACACAAAAGGCAAACGTCAACAAACAAGCCTAATCCCTTGGAAACCCCCTAATAAACAAGGCCCGAGAGTGACTATTCTTTTGGGTAAATGTTTGCTGGGTAGCCAAACAACCGGTTCTCCTTCCTGCTCTGTCTCGGTTTCTCTGGTTCTCAGTCTCTCTGTTTTTCTCGCAACAACTCGCGTTGCTCATTCGCCGAGTTAGCCGCTCAGCGTTCGTCGTTCATCGTTCCGTTCATCGGCTGCCGGCGGCGCTCAGTTCCCGCTGAGCATTCGAGGCAGACGGTTCGGTTCGGTTCGGTTTGGTACGCAGCGTTTGGGCCTGGTTTGAAAGTTTAAACTCGATACGTTTGCGATACGAATTCGATTCGATTCGATTTGATTCTGTGCGGTTTTCCCACTTGCGATTCGCCGCGTGGTCATGTGAAGTGCTCTGCCTAAAAATTATCCCCAAAAAAGCCTTTTGATACATGAGAGATAACGATCTATATATAATTATGATTGTGCCAAGAACTGTGCTCTGATTAGGCAACAAAAAATATTGCAAGTGTCAACACCGTCGGAGGTAAATGTGGCTCGAGATCCGATCCCCTTTCCCGCCCCTTGTTAGATTTATTTTCTTCTAGCGGATCAACCGCTGAAATAGTTATTTACATTTTTAGTTTATATAACGGTGGCGGTGGTTCTGGTTTTTGGTTCTGGGGATGCTCCCCCAGCTGCTTAACCCGTTTACTGGCCAACACGCACATACAGACATCAGTGCATCAAGTTGCCGTGTTCTGGCGCATCCGTGTATATGTAAGATACACGTACTTTCCGCACACACCTTCTGCCTGCCTGCTGCCTGGCCTGCCTGCCTTCTGCCTGCTGAGTTTCCTTACCGTCTCTTTCTCGGGGCAATGTTTATTTTTGTTTGCTCGCCCAGCAAGCGGGAAAAACAAGTTTTTTCTTTGAAACCAAAACAACAAGACAACAAAACAACAAGGAGTTAGCCACAACTGCGCCACAGCTTGGCTCGTACTCGCAGTCGGTACTCGCGGTACTGTGGTGAAAAGTTCAAGTGAAGACAACTGTTGCATTCAAAATACCAAAAGATAAATATATACATTTATGCACAAGTGCCCAGGGAAGCCGCGTCGAGCGGACGGAAAATGCGTTAATAAGCGGATGAGAAAAGAGCATAAGCCAGTAGTGACTCGGAATCAAGTCGTTAATCAAAAGCCGTCACGGGATCGTGTGTAATTAGCAAACATATGCAAGCCAAAACGATAAAAAACGTTAAAAATCATACAAAAAAACCTATAACAAGAAATGTCAAGGCATGTGAAAGTTTATTTTTTGGCTGCATGACCAAGGCATAAAATGTATAAAAACCCCTAAAAAAAAATTGTGTGTGTCTGTGCGACATAAATAATTAAATCCAGTGAGGCGTCAAAGAGTAAAACCCAAAAAGAAAAAAATATATATATATTGGCATGCAACAAGTGTTTGCCATATGTCCGCTGATTTCGGTTTTCCCTCAAGTGTGCTTTGTGTGTTTTTTCTTGTGTTTCTCGTGTGCAATTCACTCAAGTGCAGTCTCAGCCAAAGTCCCAATCCCAGTTCCCTCCCCCAAACCCCAAACCCATTCCGTAACTTCAACTTCCCCGATAACACAGAGTTCTCTGAATCATTCCGTATATCTCGCAGAGAGCATTAAAACAAAAACTGCGAACAGGGAGCAGTAGCATCGATCGAGATCTCAGACCACACCCGCCGCCAGGATGGGCTTCTCATCGGCCCTGCAAAGCCGGGCCGCCCACGAGGCGCTGATTGGGCGCCAGGATGCCGAGCTCCGGCTCATGGAGAACATGAAGCGAACCATACAAATGAAGGCCAAGTGCGACAAGGAGTACTCCATCGGTCTGACAGCTGTGGCCCAGCAGAGCCTAAAGTTCGATAGGGCTGACGAAATGCAAGGTAAGCAAGTGCAATTTCCCCACTTCTTCGATAAGATAAGACTTGCAATTATTATTATTATTTGGTTAATGATAGCACCTTATAAGAGCACTGGCCTCGGGAAACTCTTTTGTATCTTTTATAAAAATCTATAATTTTTGTAAGGGTTTCCTTGAACAAATTTCGCCAAATTCCTCCGTTTTCCACACTTATTTTTCCAAACAGATGTATGAAATATTTGTTATTAAAATAAATGGCATTAACATATGGCCCTAGTAATAGAGAAAATAGCTTTGAACTTGGCTGACCTCTTGGGGAGGCATTACTCATTAAATTCGCTGGGTGGTCCGATGGTCCGCTGGTCCGCTGGTCCGAGCGGTTACAGCATCGCTGGCATATCCATCCATTAGTCAGGGTAAATGTCCGGCAGTTATACTCGTAGCTGCGAGTCTCGATAAGCCGGTGGATGGTGGCTGGTGGCTGGTGGCGGCGATGACCGTGTTAATACCCTCTGGTGGCGTCAATGGGATCGGATAAGGGACCATGGCGCATCCCGTCGGATCTGAGTCTTAGCTGTGCCAAGACTGCAGCAGGTTTGGTGTGAATTTTGGCAGCCTGACCAGGCAGAGGCTATCGCGTGACTTGATCGCATTTCCAAGTGAATAATACGCGTAGGGCCACTATTTCAAACGATTTGAGATAATCGCCAGACAAGCAAATCGTTTTCAACTACCGTGCTCTGTGTGGCATCATCATCCGTTCGCTGGACAGGACTCCTTGTTCCGCCTGTGAGTTGGGGTAATTGCCTGCACTGGGAGATAAAAGCTTGAATTAAATAAGAACTTCCTTAACTTCATAGCTTTCCTGTATCTTAACTCTTAAAAAACAACTGCAAGGATCTCCTACTAGTCTCTGAGCCCTTAAATTAAAACTAATAACAGTTCAAAATGGACAGCAAATATCCCTAAATCGATCCGAATCGTTATGGCTTTTTTTTTCCGTGTTTCCAAAGCTTCTAGCTGCCTGTTTATCTCGCAGATACACCGTACCCACGGCTACTTGCCATCTGAGCTCATCAAAATGTCGACAAAGTGCAGCTGTCTCGGAGCTCCCCTAGAACATCCAGGCGAAGGCGAATGCGAATGCGAATAAGCACATGAAATTGCTATAATTTCCAGTCAGTGTCAGTTTTTGGCTTGGGAAATGTTTTTCCTGGCTGTTTACATGGCCAAACAAATGTATCCGCTGGATGCGAGCGCACGCACACCGCCCAAGCAGGGCGGCTAACAAAAGCGAAGCCAAGTGATTTACTTCAGGCCATTTGATAGCCATACCATAGCCACTGCAGCCGCCTTCTGGCTGAGATCCGCCTCTCACCTTGACCGTGAACTTGAGGCAGAGTTACGCTGCCGCTTTTGGCCAAAAACAGACGTGGGTATTATACTCGAGTTTCCGACTTTGCTCAGCCACAAATAAATAAATAAATTTGAAAATGTAGCGAATGTGCTTTGCGTCACATTAGCGTAACTCGGGCTTAAGACCAAAGATGATTCATGGGAGTGGCTTTCGATTGCACTTTTCCCCAACTGTTGAGCGGAGATAATCGCAGTGAGTCACAAGTCTGGGCTAATTGTGGATTAGCTGCGGTTTTAGCGGCAAATTAAGACTGTACCTAATAAAGATATTTGTAAGCTGTTTGTTAGCCAACAAAAGGAGATGTAACCATACTATAATCTGAGAAGAAGAAGGGCTAATCTCTGGCAAACAAACAAAATCAGTTAATTACGTTGAGGAGATAGCCAGAAGGTTGTAAAGGTTGCTTCTTAGACTACAAAAAATAGCTTTAAGGCGGTTTTAGAGATTTTAAAGCAATAATATTAAGGCGTTGAAAACATTAAATAGTGCTTAAAGGGCGTACATTTGATATTTAAGTATTAACTTAGTTATTTACTTACTTTAAAATGTTCAGAAAGCAAGTGGCAAGTGGAAGAGGTTTCAGAAATGGGATGGAGTCTTGTAATTTCTTTGATAAAAATTCTGTAGAATACAAGAATTAAGAGAAAGTTCTCGAAAATAATGTCATAATAGTATTTGTGTCTTAAACTATTGATTTCCATAACTAATAAGACCCTTTTCTTAATTATTAATCAAATCTGGCTGAATATACATCCTAAATCCATCTTCTTTCCCCTTTACAGGCAGCCTTATCACCAAATCCTGGCGATCCTACATGGATGAGCTGGACCAACAGGCAAAACAGTTCAAATTCAACGCCGAGCAGCTGGAAGTCGTTTGCGACAAGCTGACACATCTCTCACAGGACAAGCGGAAGGCCAGAAAGGCCTACCAGGAGGAGCATGCCAAGATTGCGGCTCGCCTGAATCATGTGAGTGTCGAAGCCAACACCTTAAATACTCCCCAATACTTTAATACTCCGAACATACCTAAGACGCACCCAAACCAAAAGACAAATGAATTACCAAGAGGGGAGGCACTGAAAAAAAGTAGGGTTAAAATAGGAGTAAGGAAAAAGGATTTAAAATTTTTTTTTTTGCAATTACGACAGATATTTCTTGTTTCAAGTATATAAACTTCTCTACTAAAGAGTCAACTAAAATAATAATGATAATTTCTTGAATAAAAAGGGGTACTTGTATAGATAAGTTGCATTGTGGAAAATAAAAAATAATCACTTAATAAAACCAACAAATCGGAGATGGTTTATAAGTCTCAAGTTCACACTTCCTGCTTGAAGGCGCCAGAGAATTCGGTTTTTTCTTTGAACTCAAGAAATTTATTGAACAATAAAAGGAAATAAGAAAGAAATACTTTTGAAAATATTAGATAATTCTTCGAGTGTATTCATTCATTTATTTATGATTACAATTGAAGAGTCAGAGTCAACCACAATAACAATCATTAAAGCCTCAAGCGCGCCGCCTACAGTCGTCGCTTCGCCGTCTTTTGTTGTCTTGCTGCCTATTGTCCGATATTCTTATTTATTAAGTATTTGAGTAATCAAAATAAATATTAAGCATATTTCCACGGAAAAGAAGAAACAACTCTGGGGCATATTTAAGCAGCTTAAGAGAGTCGTGTAAACACACTCGCCAAAAAATATGATAGAAGGAGAACAACAAAGCCAGTCGATGTACTAAATCAATAGAAGTGTTTATTTATGAGCCATGTCGTGCCGCGGCAACAAGTTTATTAACCCAGAGGGCAAAAAATATGAGAAAAAATCGAAAAAATCGAAAACAGCTCTCGGTATAGAGAGCAACACGGGCATGAAGAAGGGTCAACAGCAGAGAGTATATTGTGAATATTCACGGGTGCTGACAGCAAATTAGCATTTGGACAGCCACAAATAGCTCCACGCGGCTGCGGCGGAACTTCAGTCAAGTACGAAAAGGTTGCTGCTGCTGCTGTTTTTGGCTTATATGAAAAATGTTGGCTTTTAAGAGCGTTCTGGCTAACATGCGACAAATGGCCAAAATGGCTGACGGTGACCCCAAAAAAAGGAGATTGTTTTGTGATGTTTTTGGCACAGAATTCCAGGCCACATCGGCTACTGTTTTCTATCTTCCTGTGGCCTTTGTCAAAGCCAAACAAAAGGCATTGCCTCGTTCCTATAGCTTACTCTAGTATTATTTATTTATTTATTTACCAAGATATCTATCTATATTTCGCTGCAAACGAGACTGAGTCTTTTTGCGCCGCAGTTTCGCTGGCAAAAATTTAAAATGCCAATCAAAGTTTTCAGCAAATCGTCGAAGATGATTCCATGATTTGCTCTCATCGTTAAACAATGTCTAATGCCCCGAAATTGTTTATTGCAGTTCAAAGTTTAATGGGTTTGATGAAATGTTCGGCGAACCATTCAACGATTTATTTTTGCAACAACAATTGTGTATAATCAAAAATAATAGCAAAATAAGAGGGGAAAAAAAGTAGGGAGTAAGAGGGGCAACAACACATGCTCCAAACTTGCTTCAAACTTGCGCCAAGCTTGAGTCAATTGACAACAATTTAGCGAAACAGCAATAAAAATTACAAAGCAGAGACAGCAGCAAAAAAGCAACGCAAAAACGAAACGAAATTCTGGTTAAAAACGGCTCCAAGTGGAAGATGAGTAGAGCTTCGCCTTTGGCTCTGGCTTGAATCCGTGCAGCCAAGAGCCGCAATAAATGCACTTGGAAAATATAATAAATATTATTAAATACAAATTTAACAAGATTCAAATTAAGGGTTATTTTCTTTATACAGTAAAAATACTTACCTAATATTTATAAGAATTTCAATAGGATTTTCATGCCTATAAATATTTATTTTATGTATCTTCAGGCTCTATTTTTTACAAGTGTTCTCCTCTGGCACCCCTTTTTCTGCTCCGGCCTCTAGTAGTTAGTTCTCCTTCGTCTTTGGCTTTTCTTTATTGGACTTTGACTTTGTAATATTTGCGCAATGGATTGAACGGAGCAGCAACAGCAACAAAAACCTGAGTTATCGTCGAAAGAGCGGCGGGGACAAGAAGTCATTGGGGAATTGTTGCTGTGTGTTGTTGATTTAATAAGTGTCTAGAAATGGGTCGCCGAGTCGGTTAGCAGGCGCCCGAGTGTGCGTGAGTATCTGTGTGAGAGCATCGATGTTCTATATGGGTGTTGATGGATTGAATTGCAATACAGTGTTGATGGATTGCCATTAGATTATTATTATTGAGAGCAGGAGAGCAAACAATGCAGTCGTTTAAGAGTGAAGAAAATTGATTAACATGGCAGGGGGGATGGATGGACTTAAGAAGGCCAATAATATTGGGTTAATATCCATAAATAAATTTTAAGAATAATCATCTTTAAGTGTTAAATACACACAAGATTTTACACTTTTTATCATCATATAATGTGATTTTAAGTCCACTAATTATTATTCCAACTAGTTCTATGTTTCCAACCTTTTAAAGTCCAGAATGCCTTGTAATATTTCTAATAGAAATGCATAATTCAAACCGACTTACAAAGGCCTATAATCTTTACTGACATGTCTTCCTTTTGACATTATAAATAAATTCACTTTTAATGTCAACTTCCCTCATTAGCTCTAGTTTTTCTGGTACACATTTAAGCTTTATAGTTGAAACTATCAACTGGCAATCAAAACTTAAGTGATGCCATAAAGATTGTAAATTTCAAATAGTTTGCAGTTCCAGGAAACGTGTCATTACTTTTATTGACAGATGTACCCTCTCTTTTTGATACGAGGCCCTGAAAATGCAATCACTTAGCCTCAAGGGTCTGTCACCAAAAAATATTAAACGAGACATTTTGACAAACTGCGTTGTTTGGTTATTAATTGAAGGCACTTAAGGGTGCCATGCCTCTACATACAATATAGAGGAATATTTCCTTCGCAATGCTAATGGATTTGGAATTGGCTTTAATGTATCTCTTCTGTATCTTTTGTGCGCTGCACCCGCCCCCGCAGAAAAACGCATTAGGGTACCCACTTCCGGGTGGGTTTTCCACCGCTTTTCCACTACACAAATGCCTGCCTTGCTTTGCTTTGCTGGGGCTTCGCATATTTCTCGCACTGATAGACCGCAGAATGGGCCAAGTCTGGTTCTGCTGCCTGAGATACATTTCCATTTGCCATTTCCATTTCCATTTCCAGCGGCTGGCATTGAAAATACTGCGGCGGCGAATCGCTCGTATTAATTACAATAAGTTCAATTCAAGTGTAGTATCTTTATGGCGGACATATACATATATACAGCGACGTCAACAATCGGTCGTCTGTCTGCTACGTCTCTCTGGTATTTCAGATAAGCCGATAAGATATGGGACTTTCTGAGGGGGGGAATGGCTTGTACTGTACTCTGAGCGGAGTGCAAGCAAAGTAGCCACATCAAATGTATCTATCAAATGCACATGGCCCGCCCTCGGAGCAGCGCACTTGAAGATACTTAACGGGGGCCAGGGCTCGCTTCGAATTCCCCATTAAAATCGTACAAATTGAGACGGGGAGGGTACGGTAATGGTATGCGGGAGACGGCGCCAAAGTTATTTTTTAACCACCACCCCTGTTTCCCCCATTTCACCCCAAACCAGGCGTCCCTTCACTTGACTCAATTGGTTCTACACAAAAGCCTTTGGACAAGCAGCCATTTAATTGAGCTGCATTGACCTGTGCCCGGAGTTCTCAAGTGTCTACAAAGTTTTTACCCCAATGCATAATTGCCACACGCACAGGGATAGCTTGTGATATGGAGAGTTGAGGGAGACACGGAAAAAAATAGCTTAGTTAGAGGGAAAATCTCATTAAGACAAGGACTTGATATTTCCCTTAGAATTGCCTTTTTAATAATGTATTAATTTTATTTATAAAAGAATTAGGAAAGTAAAACAAATAAAAACTTTAATTTTATAGAAAAAATTGTAGATTACATTTCTATTACCTTATAAAAAATCCTCACTCTCTCTTTTTTTTCCCCTGTAAAAATTCAAATGCTTTTGACTGCCAAAAGTTAATGCAAAACTAAAGTTGTGTGAACTGTCTGTGGGTAATCTCGGCTCACTGAAACAATGCGATACTCTGAGACTTACATGTGGCAGTTCTGGAAAGCAATTCCGGCTGGCAAGATAAATTGGTTCCCCCAAAAACTGAGCCAAGTACAGGGTCAGAAGTGCGTTTCGTACCATAAATTGTCGACGTCTTGATCCCTAAATGCTAAGCACATAAAATGCCAAAACAACTTAACTGTTGGCTGTCTGCAGGCCCAAAGGGAGTTGTAGCCACAAAAGTTTCTTGACATTGCGACAAAAGCTGCACAAATTGCAGGAGGCAAGACACACATGCTGCTGGGGAGACAACTTGTAGATACTTTTGTATCTGTTTATCTGCTAGTCACTGCCATAAGTTGCCCAAGCCCAGTGATTTCCCAAGTTGTGTGCAGCTGCGGCCTGCACGCACGCAGCTGATATTTGTTGACAACAAACATGCGGCAAAGTTTGTTTTTCGACGATTTTTTATTTTTTTTTATTTTCATTTTATTTTAGAAGGGGGCGGCATTGGATAACGATTACTTTTTTGGGGTAACTCCAACGGAATTGTAAAAACGAAACTTGCGGCGTCATGGCGTGCGTCTGGCGTCACTCGCCCCGGGGTTGGTTTACCAACTGCCCCGGGCACATATAGTACAGAGCCCACAATCTATGGGGGTTGCTAGCAAACATAATTGCCACATAATGGCCAAGACTGCGGCGCCACTTGGTGCTGGAGCTCCGGCTCTGGCTAGTTCCGGCTGCAGTTCTCCAACTCCAACTCCAACTTCAACTCCAACTCTGACTCATCTGCCCCTCGTGCAGGCGGCAACTTTCGATTTTGGCCAGCGTCTCTGCTGTTTGCGGAACTATTAACCCGCCATCCAGCCGCATCGACGACCATTGTCTGGGCGACATAAGTGCACTGCTCGTGCGGGTGCACTGGGAAAAAATAGCAACAAAATGGATCATCAATCAAGCAAAAAAGAAATAATAATAATATTCATAATCAGGGTACTAAGAAAAAACTCTAAATAATTTATGTATAATAACAGAATTTCATTATATTTTTAATGTTTTAAACTAGTAAAGCCTAAATTCAGCATTTTTACGTGAAATGGTGAAGCGCAACCAATTTTACTTTGTATAAACTAGGTGGCAACGCCAAGCAAAGACTTCTCAGGTGCAGAAATAGTTCATTTTACAGAAAATGGAAGAGGAATCCAAGAAAATCCATTTGGTCTGATGCCAAAATTACAGAAATAAAGATAATTGATCTATTTCTATATTGTTTGTTTACTAACAATCAGATGACAGCAATTAGTGTGACCTGATTTTAAACAGATGGCATCTCTGCTAATATAATTTCATGAATTCCTATTAAAGCGGGTTATTTTAATCACATTTTTTCAAAAAATTAACAGACTCATAGCTAAATCTTTGTAATAGATCTAACATCGTATTCAAAAATTCATAAAACTTATGAATCTAATAACAATATAATATTTTTTTTACGTGCCTGCTATAAACCGTGTTTGCCAAACTAAAAGTCTCAGCGCGCCCCTGATGATGATGATTGCTTCCGTCAAACAGTGACATTTTCCACGTGACGTAGCTTTTTCCTCGCCAAATGCAATCGGGCACTTGGGTTTGGGTGAAATCCCTCAGTCAGCAGAGTCTTTGTCTGCTGGAAAAGCCATTATCTTTCGCAGCAGCAGCATCGGAAATATTGTTTGCATGCTGCAGCGGAAATATTTCGTTTAAGTTTGAAACTTATAACCTTGAGTTCCCATGATGGCTATAAATTTTCACATAAATAAATAGAGTACTTTTAATGGTTCTTATAGTTGTCATTAGTCCGTTTTAATCACACCATTATAAGTATGCAAAACCCAATTAAAATACTTTTGCTGGCCATCTCGATTCTCGTTTTTCATTTTCTGATTTATTTGCCTCGTTATTGGATTTCGCCTTAATTCATTCGCATTTCACATGGCTTTTAATTCGCCTTTTTGCTGTCGAAAATATCATCAATTATGTTTGTTGATACTGCCAGCTCGCCAGCTGAATTTCGATGCTTTTGTAGTTTCTTGTTTATGGTCGAGAAGGTGTGGTATCTTTTTTTTCTCCATCACTTTTCCTAGGGAGAGTCGCCCCTGGGTCTGGTACCCACACCCACGCCTTCATGTGATCCAAACAACCAGAGACCCCCAAAAATTGTTTACGTATCAACGGGGGAAGCGTACATGTTTATTTATAAACAAAGAAAAAGATATCTTGCTCGCTAAATGACGACAAATTATAGCTATTTCATTGCCGCTAATTTTCTAAAGAAATGAAATACATACATATCGCCAGGGGGGATTACACTTTTTGCCCCCAAAAAAATAAAACCCTAACCCCGCACGTGTCGTTCGTTTGCATTTTAATTTGGGGAAGTCCGAATTTGCGGTGGCAAATTGAGTTAAGCCTGTTGTCCCGACCGCAAATGGCAAAAAGGGGAAAGCAGAGGTTGAGGTTGGGGATAGAGGGTTGACTGACAGGCAGACTGCAATGTCAAGGATCAGGGTTGACGGGCTGCCAAGTGAATGGCGGCAGCAGGATGACAGGACAAGCCAGATGAGTTCCGTTCCGGACGCCCACAATGCATAAAAGGCTCTCTAGGTCCACACGCCAAGTCAAGTCCTGGCTGCAAAATTCTAATAATGCCGAAAATGTCAACAAGCTACCATGGGTTAACTGACATTGTAAAATAAATTCTATAAATAAAGTTTATATACAATTAAAATATGTTGCACAAAATACGTACCCTTTTCGAATATGATATTCGGAAGAATGTGAAAATAGCTAAAAACTTGCTTGGAAGATTCAGATATTGTCATAAGTTTGTGATGTCTGATAAGAATTAAATGAATTAACAACGGGTTATTCTTTATAAATGAACAGATATCCTAAGCTCTAACTTTCCTCTCCATTTTCTCTAAATAAACTTCCTTTAAAAACGTTCATTGTTTAGTATTCCCTGTAGCTTTAATTTAATTTATTAAATCCCCCAATGCCATTTCCGATTTTCAACTACTGTTCCCTGGACAGTGGTTACCATACATCCTCCCACGACAGGCTGCACCGTCTGTTCTGCCGGCAAAGTCCAACCAAGTGTCAACAAATTTCGCTCGTGTCATGTGGCCCATGTACATGCAGCCCATGTGTCCATGGTTACAGCCTGGTCTGGCCCTTAACTCTTTGCCTTTTGGGTTGTTTGGTTTGGCCCAGACACGGATGTCGACGGAGAGCCAGACACAGGGCTAGCCAGACTTGTGGCAACATTTGTTGAGGGAAAAATGTTCATTTATGGATATGCGGTGGATATGCATTGAAAATCATTCCGGCAGAGATTCAAGTCGCTGAACCGATTTTGATTAAACTAATGGTGGCCATAAATCAATACCACACCATCGGCGACCATTGGGCGACTGTGGCGGCGACTTTAATCAATTTTAATGTAGGTGGCACCCAAAAAATTGTCACCGCCAGCAATTAAATTGGCGCAACCCGTAATTATGGACATTTTATGCCGCAGAGTAGACACCGCAACTAGACCTAATGGGCAAAGTTATGCCAGACGGGAAGATAGAAGAGGAACTTAGGCAGGGAATGGGGTTTGTCTGCCTCGGAATCGGAGTTGGATAATGGCAGCGCCGTCGCCATTAACAAAACGCATTATTGTTCGCCAAATTCCCTGTCAAAGTGTTGGGAGGGGAGGGGAAAAGCAATTTTGCGGAACGTTCTGTCGGCAATCAGCGAAACTCCAACAGACACGCCCCCGAGAAACGTCGCCGGCATTTTCCTCGGAAACGCATTCAGATTTTTTCACGTCCCTTTCTGCGGATCCTCCCCGAACATGGACATGCCTCAAGTCCTGGTCCTCCCCTCGCTAATTTGCAGTTCCTTGGTAATATTTTTCGGCTTTTTACGACGCCGCCTAGAATGTTGTTGACTGTTTGTTGAATTGTTAAAGCTAAAAGCAGCCCAGCGGCGCTTCGCTTGCCTTGCCTTGCCTCGCTCATTGCTCATACGCAGCGTTGGCTCTGCGAGAATTTTCCCTGCTCTGTCGGTGGAAGAATGTGGCGGAGAGAAAATATAGTGGAAAATTGAAAATCAACGAGAGATAAAGGATGGTGAGATGGTGATGGGTGGGGCGGGTCTGGCGGTGTTTACTGTGTCTGCGTTAATTCGGTTTTGCTAATTTGGACTGGCGCCAAATTGAAAATAAAAACTTTGCAAGCTCGAAAAAATCCACCTCATGGCTGGGCAAGCTGGCTACAGTGAAGAAACGATAATATAGCTAATTGAAAATCATTTTTCTGGCAGGTAGGAGTAGTAAAAATGTGATTAAAAGATAGAGAGAGCTAAGAGCTGACAAATTGCCAACAATATGGGTTTAAATACCTTTAAAGCAAGTTTCTGTTGGGGTTCTTGGGATTTTAATTATAAATAATATTAGTTTAATGAATATTAAAGAAAGGATTTGCTTTAAAACTTTAAAGAGAAAATATTATAAAGTTTATTTAACCAAAGAAAATGTTCCCCAAACTCTAGTCTTCATTTTAAACATTATATTTAATATAAAACCTGATCCCTCTACCTCCCAATAAATCATACTGAGGTATTAGTAACAAATACTGCCAAATCTTAAATGCTTCGTTGTCTCTATGATCTTTTACGTCTAAATAAAGTAAAATGTTTTCATTTTTCCCCCCTCTTCGCCTTCCGTTTTTCTTTTTACTTTCTGTCAGTCGGGAAATTTGCTTGTTCTCGTTTCTCGCAAAAGTGAAATTTATGTTCTCAGTTCCGGGGCTAATTTATGTTGCACAAATATTGCTCATATATAAATAGTATTGTTTGCTATCAGAAATAGGAAATTACGTAGCCGCCGCGTGTGCCACCAAAGAGTGATATTTTTCCTTAATAAATGCACAGGGGGAAATGCGACAGCTGCAACTAGAAAATTAATAGGAGCACAATCGTGTGTTTGTACACAAATAATGAAAACGCGAACAGATTTTATAGCTGGCCAACTAAAAATATATAAATGGCGCAGTGCACCAGCCACCAAGCCAGTGACTCAGTCAGTCGGCTATGGCCGAATTTTGAAGGGGAATCGCTTCGAACCGAATCCGCCAAGGCACTTTCATCATCCGCCGCGGGAAGCCGCAGAAGTGTGGGCACAGGTCGTGTCAACTGGCGTGTGCTGGATGTGGTAAGGTCTGGGGTCTGGGGTCTCACCTCAGCTCACCTGAGGAAGGGCTCGAATCAATCGATTTCCTTTCAAAAAAACACCTTGAAACCGCGCTCTCGGCGAAGGGGCAAGGGCTTGGAACAAAAGGACAGCGAAATGGTCTTGTTTGCGCTCATTAAAATGTACTTGAACAACCAGCCAAGTGTTGATGTTGACGCAATCGAAAGAGGGAATGCGAAAAACGGGAAGATACAGTGGAAAAAAAAAATATAAAAATTATTTAAGTGGGTTATAAAATGAGGATCAATGATTATAGAGCAGAAATGCTCAAAGTTCTAGTTCGCGGATCAGCAAGATATTATTTATAGTCTTTAGATATTATTTACCTAAAGACTGCTAAAGCTCTAATAAAAATCATATCCTCTATTTCCCGATATTAATTTAGTAGAATATTTTACCATAATTTGTTCGTTACCTTTATAAAGTTATCTATAACATTTTCTTAGAGTGCCCCGTGGACAGGTAAACCAGATGCTTTGGGGCTGGAAACCCCACGGGGTCGAAGGTAACACAAAATGCAACGAAGAGTGAAAATGACAGGCAAGCGAAAAACTGCATAAAAGGCCAAATCATTTCGATTTTCTTTATGCACAACCCGAGCCCGTCGAGGGTTGCTATTGAAATTCCCCCGAAAATAAATCAAATAAAGTGCAATTGGGGTCAATGGAGCATGTGCCCGAGATCCAAGAGTTTACAACGTGTTAATTGATGGATGGGCCCATTCACGAATTGAAAGTGCGAAAGTTACGTGAGAGACCGAATTATGATGAAACATGAGAAGTGAGTCAACTCGCAAACGTTCAAAAAATAACTGGAACGGAAAGCGTGCCAAAATAGCTTCTAAATGAAAGAAAAGAGCTTAAATAAAGAAAGCTACAAATAATTTTAATGGGTTTTAAAGTGACAATTTTTAGAAAAGATTTTTAGGAAATTATAAAGAGTAAACTGAGAGTTTCTTTTAAAAGAAAATTTTCAAGGGGAATTAGAGAAAATATTAAAGTAAGTCAACACTTAAAGATCACTTTACATTACTTCTCATTTTATAAATATTTCTTCTTTACCTTTAAGAGATTTTTTACACTTTCTTTGATAGTTCCTTTAACAGCATAAATATCTAGCTAAGATAATGAGAACAAATCTCCGATTATTACTATCACTTTTATCTCTGTATAGGTATATATCTACACACATTCCCCCTTATCTTACATATGTTTCTTCATCCAATTACCTTCAAGATAATTAAAAATGACCTGCTAAATATAGACCCTCCCTCTCTGTAGCCCAATTCCATATTAATAACCATTTTTCTGGCTATTTACTGCCGCACCCCTTTTAATTATTTGTTTTGCGATTACTTTGGTAATTAAAATTGACTTAATGGCTTACGACAAAACGGGGAAACAGGGAAAGGAGTACCTGGCCCAAACGACATTGAACTCGGCCAGCAACAAACACTTGGAGCCACACTTTTGGCCCACCCTTTCCCCCAATTTGGTCAAGGCGAGTGTTTGAACTCGAGGCAGTAGGGGGAAATATCGAGCACTACAAGCGATACAAAGATACAAAATAGTGACAAAGTGCCACTAGAAACCGAACGGGCCACACACAACGAGATTGCGATTATTTATGGGCAAAAGAGGGACAAAAAGCCGAGCTGTGTCAATGGCCAACATAGACGGCCACCAGTGAAGCAGGGAAACGTGCCAAAAAAAAATATGAGGCAATAATAACAGTTGTGTATTACCAAAAATTAGCAGTTTTCAGTAAGGTCAACCCAGCACCAGCGACAGCACCTTAAATGGGTTTTTGCACTTTTCTGGGGTATTTCTCTGGGATCTTTGGAAGGGGTTTTCCATGCGCCAGATTTGGCGACTCGGCAAGTGATGTTGATTGTCAGCTGAACTTGTTTCGCTTGCGGATTTACCATGAGCCACTGGCACAGCCACATCCAGATCCGCATCCGTGTCAGCGTCAGCGTGTCGGGACGAGCAGAAAGTGGAGCAGAAAACCTGAAACAAAAAAAAAAACAAACACATACAAGTTGAGAAATAAAACTAACATAAAGAAGTCCAAGTCCAAGTCCGGTGTTGCGTTTATTTCTGGTTCTCGGCATCTTGCATCTTGTATCTTGCGTCTCGCGTCGCGTCTCGTCTTGGCATTCGCAAATACTTAATTGAAGAGATTTGGAGTCAATTATTGCGAAAGAGAAATTCTTAAGCGAAAACTTTCGAGCGTGAAAGTCGACTTTGTCTAATTTGTGCTGGAAAGCCGACAAGAGCCGCCAAGTCGCCGAGAAACCAAGAGAAAAATCTGAAAACAAGCCCGACTGTGATTATGATTTGATGTGCATTTTGGCATTGCATTAACATTAATAGCTGGAAAATTGGCCCGCTAAATGGGAACACGCCCACGGACCAGGCCAGACCAGACCAGGCGGCAGCCCCTCTCAGCAATCACATAATTGCCATCTAAATGAAGTAAATTGCAAAAGTAAAGACAAATCAGTGTGTATCAATGCGGCTCCTAATTGCCAATTTACGTAATGAGGCTTTGATTATCAGGTAATTACAGCGAGAAGTGGAGCAGTACGTAGGAAAGCCCGATGACGTTGAGGCGATAGATATAAATATAATATATATACGAGCGTGCAGGCAGTGGCTTGGCATATATGCGTTCAGGCATTTGGATTTATTTCCGATAAACCGGTTAATGCGCACTTGCCTCGAAAGGTTCTTTCGCCGCTACGGCTCTTAGTATATTCCCACTTAGTATATTCAAAAGAATTCATTTTACTCTTCTTTTGGGGTATTATAATTGGGTCAGATCTTTGCGGGGCCATAAAAAAGGTTAAAGATTATTGATAAGCTTTAGCAGCTGATCTCTGTGGAGTTATTCGCTTTTTTTTAGAACTTAGCTCTTAGGAAAACTGTTTTAAGTCTAAAAAAGATCAAAACTATCAAGGGTACTAGTGAGGGTTCCCCTGAACTATGCAAAAAAAATAAATAAGCCAAATTTACACTTAATTTGGTACCTTTACCATTTTATTGCATTCGTTTAGACTCAATTTTAAGGGATTTCAATCCCTAGGAATTTTTTTTGGCACCCCTGCATATTTTATAAAATAATTACCAACCAAAATCTCCACAAATAACATTTTTAAAGAGTTTCCAAAAGGTTTTAGCAAGTTTTGAAAGAGTATACCAACTTCTTTTCTTAAAACTTGACCCATTCGCTTTAATTTACGTTCAAAGTAATCACAAGAGCGACACAAAGTTGATCGCCCTCGCTCTGGCTGGTACGAGAAATGCCAAAAACAATAACGAAGCTGGCCAAAAAAAGGCACAAACAAAAAGGCACCGAACCACTGCTCTTAACAAGGCCATAAACAATTAAAAGAAGTGACAGACTATGTATGACAATAAATACTAGAAGCATCCGAGACAGAGACTGAGACGAAGACAAGCTCACGTATGTAGTTGCTGCTGCGATTTTTATCTCGTGTGTGAATTTTTATTTTGCCCTCGGTTCAGCTCTATGTTTTCTAGACTCTGCTTTTTGCGCCAATCTCTTTCCGCGAAATTAACTTGAATGTTGATCTTTGAGAAAAAAACAGGAAAACAGCAAAAAATCTGCGTGACGGTGGCGCTTGTTTTGTTTGAACTTTCCCATATATATAAAGATATATATATAAGAGAGATATTATGGCCATTCCCCCACTATGGTCTTGACCAATTTGGCTAATGATTCCGGCTCAGCAGTTACGTTTATTGAATACTAATTTAGCTTACTCTGAAACCAGAGCATTTCCAAAGATCGTTCAAGTGTTAAAGTCTCCACTGTTAGTTTTTCGACCCATAAGATCCCCGTCTCAAGACCCTGTGTCTCATATTGCACGAATTCTAATTGGAGCTCTGCGACTTAGCCAGGCGCAATAAAAATTAAGTTGCCGGCTCGAACGGAGCGCGTTAAAAAGGTTTTCTAACACGCCAGGCAACGAACTGTATGCTTACCCTTTTTTTTTTGTCTCGCTTTTTATTTTGTCTTTTATTTTTTTGCCTGACGACTGGCTGCGCCTTTATCTCATTATAATCTACGCGCATGTGCGGCACATTCGTATCTTTTCAGTCAATTTCAAGTACACTCTGCCCTCTGCCCAGATGCAGGCCGCCGAGACGGTTCGAGCTGGCTGGAAGTTGAACAAACAGCCAAGAGCGGCAGCTGGGCACTGGAAGAAAAATAGAGTTTGTAATGGAGAAAAGATCTAGAAATCAGGTTTAAAAATAATTTAGGAGTATAATTGAAAAAATGTCGAAGTTTTTGATAATTTAATGTGCAAAAATCGATTTAAAATTTAAAAATCAGGAAAGGGACTAAGCAATTGAAGTTTTTGATATTTTTAAATCCATAAAATCGATATAAAATCGATTGATATCGAATTTTTTGTCAGCTCTAATTGGGTTCAAAAAGGATTCAGGATTAGAACTAAAGAAAATCAAAGTTTTCTATATTTTTTTTTATCAAAAATCAATTTAAAATTGATAGATCTGAATTTTTGCCGGCTCCATTCGGGATCAAAAGGATTTTAGGAGTAGAAATGGAAAGATTTCGAAGTTTTCGATGTTTTAATAAGGAAAAATAAATTATAAATGTAAAAAATAAAATATTCAATATTTGTATACGCAAAAATTGATTTAAAATCGATTAATATCGAAGATAGTACCAGAAACTTAATAGATTTTGGATAAATAATGAATATTATCAAACATACAATTTGTAGAAGGAAAAAATTTTATATTAAAAATGTTATTATCATTATGAGTGTCTTTGTGGACTCACTCAGCTGCTACTTAACCTAATTAATTTTGTAATTTTTGCTTTATATAGATTTCTTATAAAATTTTTTTTTTTATTTTTCTTCTGTAATCTCTATTTTTTCTATGGCTACCCAAACTCCTTTTTTCACACTGCATAGCCAGGGACAGCCACACGGAAAAAAGGGGGAAGAGTCAACGGCAAACAAGCGCAGACAACGTTTGTCGGTCAAAATCAAAATCAGCCCCAGCCTTTGTTCCTTTAATTCCAAGAATCGTGGACCAGTTATGAAACAAGTCTGCAACATGCACACCAGGGGCTGGGACTGGGGCTGGGGCTGCGGCTGTGGCTGTGGCTGCGGCTTCGAGTCGACGCGAGGTGCGGAGAAAACAATAAAGAACCCAACCCGAGGGCTAAACGTATTGGGCCCGAATCTGGGCTTCAGTTCCAGCTTTGCGTCGGGATGGGGACCCAACTCCCGACTCCGTCTCGTTAGGCTGCGCCTGCGCCTCGCCGGTCGGGGGAAAATACTTTATGGATCGAAGACAGAGTCCGAGAGTCGGGGCTTTTGTACCTGCCACTTGGCTCCGGGCACAGGCGGCACAGGCAGCGCTGCAACTGCAACTTAATTTCTCGGGCGGCCGGCTCGGTGCTGCGGTGCTGCAAGTACTTCATCATGTTTCGGGGGAGCAGTAAAAATAAATTAACAAAAGCCAGTCAACCCGGGCCCCCCTTCTTGGGCCATTCACTACTTCCCTGCCGACTGGTCTAGCTGGCTGCCCAATGTGCGACGTAATAGCCTGGCCAAGAGAGCCGTGCGAACTGAGTGCGCGCTGCTGCTCCCTTGACATCGAAAGCGCAGCTGGTCTGGGCCTGGGCCTGGCTATGGATCAAGTTCAGGCTTTGGCAGCGAAAAGCTCGTAAATTGTTTTCACAAACTGAGCAGGGGGAAATGGAAAATTGTTATTATGGCTTCCTTTATGCTTTACGAAGCTTATGCTGAGATCTAGAATTGAAAAGTAAAGGATATTACTTTTAAGAGTCTGGAAATAATTCGTTTTAAAATAGTAGAAACTCAAATTAACACTTACTAGATAGCTAGGGTTATTAACTTATATAATTAAATTTTATTTTTAACACCTATTTAAATATATATTAAAGACTAAGGTTTTAATACCACTTTTTAGAGCCTTATTATTAGCTTTTAGTAATATAATACCCCTCTTCTCGTTCAGGGTATTCCCAGAGTTATTGCAACTTTTTTAGTGGATCTGCTCGGCTTTTAAAATTTATGCTTGTTCCCTGGAACGATGGGGCGCGATTGGTTGCAGAATTTCGCACGGCTCTCTGTGAGTTTGTGTGTGTCGGTGTATCCCTCCGCATGCAAAACAAGTTGCAAGCGACACGTAGGTGGCTTTGGATATTGAAAAGTCGTTCTGCAGCCTCTCCTGCGGCGATTGAGACCTCCCCGGTGCGGCGTCGGCCATGGCGGTGGCAGCGGCCCCAAAAAACGAAAGACTCAGGCAACAAACTCGCTCGTTCGCTTGCTGGCGGCATTTTCGGCCAATTCGAAGACACTTTCACTGCGATCGCCAATTTTGCCATTCTATTCTTTTGTCTGTGTTTTTTTCTCTTCTCTTTTTTTTATTTCCGACAGAAATAGAAAGTGCTGGCAACGATTTACAGAAACAATTTAAATTCGGATCTTTTCGTGATGCTTCTTTCACTTGGCACGCATGCAAATTTGTGCAAATAAAAAAAGCCACGAAAAACGTGAATAAAAACTTGGCAAATATTATTGGCAGTCCAATAAAAAATTTGTAGCAACTGAAAGTGAAGATATTGCGTGGCAATTATGCGACCGAACTCTTTGAATGGCTTTAAACGGCGGGGAATTCAACAGGAGCCAAAACTGCTTTGGCGCGATTACAGTTAAAGCCATCAAAACGGGTTGGTCGTTAATATTAGCGTGTCCATTGTTGGGCTGGCCGGCGGTTCATTGACCAGGCCCAGAGCTAGAGCAAGAGCCAGAGCCAGACCCAGGCACGAACCACGACCAAGACCAGTCTACAAAAAATTACTCGAAATCCCTGGTCCGCGGAAACACAAACTCCAACTATTTCGCTCACTCCGCTCATTGACCAACGGTCACAAATTTGCATAATTCGCAATTGCAGGCTAAACACCAGTGTTTAAACCATCTCGAATGTTTCATAAAGCATCATCATTACTATTATTATTATTATTTATTGTCAACGCTGCTGTCAGCGCTTATGCAACAGCAGCTGGTGGCGCTGACTTATTGAAAACTCCCGATTGGATTTCCCCACCACAAGACCACAACAAAGGAAAATCCCAGACGCGTGTGGCATTTCCTATCGTTTTATTTCCACAACGACTTGTCACAGCTGCCGCCATGCCATACCAGGCCAGGCCAGGCTAGGCCAGGCCGTTTCATATTTAAATTTGACTGCCCAAGAAAAACTCTCACGCGCTGACAAAAATCAAGAAAAAAATACAAATGCAACTCCTCGTCTACGGTTTAACTTTTGACTTGTTTTCCATTTTTTGCCCTCTCCTTCGGTTTTCTCGGTTCGGTTTCTTTTTATTGCATCACGATTCCGCAATACATTTGACAAATTTATTTTGATTAAAGCCAATTTCTTTGGTAGTGTAGACATGAATTGAATTTCGCTTGATTGAGCTGTGACTTTTTATTGTTATGATGTGGATGTGACTTCACATAGGGGTACACTCTGGGAAATGGGGGGAGGGAAATACAAAAAAAAAATATGTATTTGGACTAGAAAAGAATAAGCAAGTCTATGAAAAATTAAATATTATATATTTACTTGGTATTTCCTATTTTTTAAACGTTTGCTGCATATTTTTATAAGTTATAACTTACTTATAACTTAGTGCCAGCGGAAAATGTATATAAAATAAAGAAGCATTTTCGTTGATTTTGTAAAGCTGTAGACTTGGATTTCTGTAAAAAACTAACTAGATATATAAGATATAGACATAAACGAGTATTTTATACCAAAATTCCAGAAGAATTGGATTTTAAACAGAAGAGTTATTAAATTATCAAGTTCTACGTATAGCTTTCTTACTTTTTTCTTGTTTATTTATTTATTTTACATTTAAATCAATAAGGCATTTAATTATTTATGATTGATTCCCTAAACAGCTTAAGATTCTTCCAACAAATCCCTCAAAAGTGCAAAAAAAGACCCAACCACAATGATATATTTAACAATAAAAAATAGCGGACAAATTTTTAGACAATGTCATGCTCAATCTTTTGACAAGTCATAAAATCCCAAAGCTTATTGACATGAATATGTTAATTATTAAATGTTGAATCATAGAACCGCTTGCAAGCTTAATTTATCATTTAATTTGGGAAACGTTGACATAGCATTTTCCGTTTAATTTAATGTCTTAAGAGAAACAAAAAACACTTTGCAAAAGTCACACAAAATCGTATCGAAACGCAAAGAGAATCAAGCTGATTAATGCAAAACGTGGCAGCTGGCACAACTTGTCACAGATTTCCATTAGGTCATCGCCGCATTTGCATATAGATTTTCGGCTATTTAGTCTGAAATTTTTAAACTGTGCGTTGTCCCCTCGCAGACGGAGAAGCATCTGAAGAAGCATCGAATGATATTCCCCCTGGGGGAAAAGGCGTGAGAAAATTGAGAAAGTTTTTCGCTGGTCCGAGTGCAGGTGGCAGATTAGCAACTTTCCTTTGGATTCTGTACGAAAAAAAATTGGCAATCATTTGTAAACAATGTGTGAGGTGGAGGGTGGAGGGGTACCGAAACTGAAACGCTATTGACGGTTTTTTTAGCCGCCAAGAAGTAAGAAATACGGCGCGCATGACCCACTTTCGAGCCATGTTTATTTCTTTTACTCGGCCCGGCCCGTGTGGTGTCTCGCTCGCTCTCTCTTTCTAAACAACTTTTTAGGCAAATTAGCAGCTGCAGAGGCATTGAAAGTTGCTTAACCACTTGCCGAAAAATAACAAATAAAAAAAATAACAGAAAAGTAAAAAAGAAACAAAGACCCAGACCCGAAAACCAGAACCTTACAGAATTGGTTATTACGTAGCTCTGGCAGGGAGTCGGCATGGCGCGCGGCCTGGACAACAATAGCAACAAGTTGTCTAGATTGCAGCAAATTTCAAAGATAACTCTCGAAAAACACTCTCGACATTAACAGCAACAATAACACTTTCAATGCCAAATCCCCTAACTGGGTCAGCAATTTATAAACGCATTTGCACACGATCAAAATTGTTTTTCGCTCGCCTTGCCATTTTATTTTATTTAATTTACTTTTTTTTGTTCGCTGCAAATTCTTTAGTCGAGCTTTGACCGATCATTCAATTAGTTAATGCATCTCTTCGGCCGCGTCTTCCGTGTTTAGTGGAAAACTGCAAAAGTGTCTGCAATTAATATGCACAGTCAAACGGCGAGAAAAAGCGGCTCAGGTTGCTGGCTTAAGCTGGGAACTATGGAAAAATGCTGGGAATTTGTGGTTAATAATAAGGTTTCATAATTGCTAATTTGACTAAAATTATATTTAAATTAAATTAAATAGTTGCTGAGCTTATAGGTATTTATAATTATAAGCTCTTGGCTTACCTTACGCAGCACTTAAATGTGGGAAGCTTTATAATTTTACAAATCTGCCAGTGGTCATAAAATGAACTCTGATTTTTTTGCCTTACTTGCTTGTTTTTACACTTGCTTTAATTGTTAAAATCAACAGATATTTATGTATATTTTAAGTGCTGCTTTTGCATATGCGATAACCAATTGATCATTTATGTTTTCTCCGAATTAATTCGGATTATATTTTTATCAATTTCGATTTTGTGTGCTTTTCGTTGGAATTACTAAATGAGACTTTAAATATCTTAGCCTTTAATTCCAAGTATACAATCTAAAGCGTTTTTATATATGTGTTCACATATGTATTTATTTATGCATTTTGTATATTTTTTATACAGCTGTGATTCTGTTAAAAACTTTTATTAAAAATGTAATGCCTGGTTTTGTGTGACCTTTGATTACACTTCTATTACTTTTTTGTTTAATAACTTTGTTTAATAACTCAATATATTTTTTCTTAAAATCTGAAACTAGGCATATATAAAATTGTAAGATTTTTAAAACATTTTGAAAATTTTTTTTTAAATATATTTTCGTAATTATTAACCACTGTGCCCGACTGGCATCAGCTGCATTATGTCTATGCCACCTTAACTCAGCAAGTTTGCAGCTGCTTGACTAACTGCACTTTGTTGCCATTAGTTTGTGACTTTAAATACACATAAAAAAATAATTAGGATATTTTATGAGCTACGAATTATTTTGTGCTTCTTATTATTATTTTTAATTTTTAATTTATGTTCTTACGCAAGCCCATAGACACTAAGCCCATAAAATAAGATGTTTTTAGTTAGAAAAGAATTTCTTCTTAATAAAACTAAAGGTTTTGTTTCCTGAAATTAATATTATATAAAATGGAGAATATTTGTAATACCTGGTAAATATTTTTTATTAGAAAATTTTACAGGCAAGCAATGCGAATATATTTTTTTTTTTGTTAAGTGCACAGGTTCAGCTTGGACTTAAGCCCGACTTGAGCTGGCAGCTCGCAGTCCTCTCAGCAACAAAGTCGTTGTGGATTTTGTTGACACTGCTAACGGATTCTGGAAGGCTGGAAAGCTGGGATGCAGATGTTGGCTCAGCTGCATAATGCAATCCTTTTGCCCAGTCACTTATCAGTCATTTGTGGGACCCGCTCCGGCGATGGCATTTGGTGCTATTTTTTTCTTTTTTTTTGTGGTCGCTCGGACGTGTACCTTGCATAATATGCAAACGTGAGAAAATGTTTTGCCAAAGAAAGTGTGAGAGATACTCAATGGAGCAGATAGGTGTCGGTGGCGATAGAGGAGGAGAAGGAGGAGTAGTTGGGGCTTCATTATGCGATTACTCGCATGTGGAGCAGCGGACAGTGCGCGACAAAAAGACAAGCCACGTATGGCCAATAATCATGATGTAATGAGCCAAGCTTTTACTTAATTTTTTTTGGGAAAGTGCCCTAATGGCCACCACGCACATATCAAAATGAAACCCCAAAAAACTAAACCGCTTCCTCTCTTTTTTTATAATTTTAGCTCACCGACGAGGTGGTTCGCAAGAAAAGCGAATACCAAAAACATTTGGAGGGCTACAAGGCGCTGCGCACGCGCTTCGAGGAGCACTACATAAAAGGTAAATCTCTGAGAAAACCTTAAAAAATTATAAATAAAAAATAATCCATATTTCAGCCCCCGGTCGCAGTGGCCGCAAACTGGACGATGTCCGCGACAAGTACCAGAAGGCCTGCCGCAAGCTTCACCTTACCCACAACGAGTATGTGCTGTCCATCACCGAGGCCATCGAGGTGGAGAAGGACTTTCGCCTTGTCCTGCTGCCAGGCCTGCTCGAACACCAGCAATCCGTGCAGGAGAGCTTCATCCTGCTTTGGCGTAACATACTCCAAGAGGCTGCCCAGTACGGCGATCTCACGGCGGACAAGTTCAAGGAGATCCAGAAGCGCATTGACACTGTGATAGGCGGCATTAATCCGACCGAGGAGTATGGCGAGTTCACCGAGAAACACAAGTGAGATTGCCCTCTTAATTAATTAATTATAAAATAATATTTAATTAAAAATATTCCGCCAGAACCTCCCCCACAACGCCGCTCCAGTTCCAGTTCGATGAGACGCTCATCGAGGACATACCCGGCAAACTGCAGTCCAGCACCTTGACGGTGGACAACCTCACAGTGGACTGGCTAAGGAATAGGTTGCTCGAGCTTGAGGGAGCCGTGAAGGAGTGTCAGGAGAAGCAGCTAAAGATGATCGAGCATGTGAATGGCGGCTCGCCGGTGGCCAATGGCAGCATCATTTCCAATGGCAGCAACACATCCAATGGCATTCAGTCCAACAAGGATAGCCAGTGGTAAGGAGAGCTTAAAATTCTTAAAAGAAGAAAGGATTTATGTGAACTTCCCTCTTCACAGCCGGCAGTCCAAGGACCTGAATGCTTTGCGCTGCCAGGAGAAGCAGAAACAGAAGCTGGTGGACATGATCAAGTGCGCCCTGAACGAGGTGGGCTGCGAGGAGCTGCCCTCTGGCTGCGATGATCATCTCACCCTCGAGCAGAACTTCATTGAGAATGGCTACAACAACGAGCAGCAGGTGGGTCTTGCCTTGGTACATCCTGGTTTTTGGGTTTAGTCTCTAAGCTGTAGGTGGTGAAGGTCTAACTTATCTCTATCTCTCTCTGGATGCCGCCCTCTATACACACCATTCCCCATGACATATACTGACACATCCTAACCTAGCAGCGCTCCAACTCCACCAGCTCACCTGGGCTGGGCCTCATGAACGAGCTGATGCGCCGCGGCGGGGTCCTGACCCTCCTGCGCGGACGCGGACGCCACTGCAAGCGCAAGTCGACGCCGCAGCCCACGACGCCCATGACGCGATTGCGTCAAGGACGCTTCAACAAGATGCAGCCACGCTCCCAGAGCCTGGGATCCTTGTCGGTAATTGGGGGTAATGGGGATGCCCGGAGTCCTGCACGCTACGAGACCATTACTAACCATCCGCTGCGTTTGGCGGCCAGTGTCCACTACCTGGGCGAGGAGATCTCGCTGAGGGATACGCCGCCTGCCCTGCCGCGCCTGCGCCGTACCCAGTGTTCCATGTTGTGTTTGGGCGAGGACGAGGAGCCGCTGGAGCCCTTGCCGGCGGCTACCGTGGCCTCGCCCGCTCCGCTCACCCAGCTAACCGCCGCTGTCCTTACTAACACTAACAACAATCACATCTACGCGGATCTCGAGTTGGGCAGGAAGAGCCAGGAGGCGCCGCTGGATAGCGAAACGGAGGAGGAGGTCCCTCCAGGAAAGAGAGAGGAGCAGGTTAAAATAGAGATCAACCAGGCGGCGGCGCCACAAAGCTCCATCGATGCCCATTTAGACAGAATCGATGAGCTAAATCGCGTGCTGGACGATCGCTTGAAGAGGAATCTCCAGGCCAGCGACGATGTGAATGCCATCGAGTCCGCCGAAGAGGGTCAGGTGCAGGCCCGAAAGATAGCCAAGGATCCGGATAGCCACACCAAGCGCAGCTCCAGCTCCAGCTCGGAGTGCCGATCCTCGCAGCTGAGTGCCAAGGATATGGGTCACTCCAAGAAAAGATCGCTCTCCTTTACCCAAAAGTCCATTAGCAACATATTCAGCAATCTCAAGGAGTTCTCCAAGAGTCCCTTGGTGAGAATGGGCAAGAGTCACACTCTGAATGAGGAGCAGGATCCCGAGAAGACCCAGTCCAGCAGCAGTGACTGCCCCACGAACAGCAGCTCCTCTTCCAGCCACAATAACAATAACCACACGAGCAGCAACAGCAATCACAGTGGCCAATCCCAGTCCACGATCATCACGAGCACCATCACCACCACCATTACGACGACCACAACCACGACGCCGTCCAAGGATACCAAGGAGTCAAGACTGAAATTCAAGGTGCCCAAGATCCAGAAGAAGTCGAAGGCCATCCGCAACACATTCCGTTCCAAGCTGCTCAACTTCCAGCTGAAGCGCTCGAAGCCCTGCAAGCAGTGCACCAAGCGCCGTCGCATCCATCCCAGCAAGAGTGTCTTTGACTTTGCCCGGGAGTTCGAGGCGGATCAGCCGGAGGGCTCTGGCTCAGGCGAAGAGCAGTTCTGCAACTGCCCGCAGCCATCGGTGCAGAAATCAAGGCCATCCGTCCAAATATCAGGCGGCCACAAGGATCGTCCGTTCGAGTCCAGTTCGGGGGAGCTGGATGAGGACGAGAACGACCACGATAACGAGGATAGCGGCAGTGACGATGTGCTTAGCATGAAGGATCACTGCTACTGTGTGCCCAGCCTGGCGGCCAGTGTGAGTTCCCAGCCTCTGACTCTGCCTCTGTAGCTGCATCTGTATCTGAGAACCAACACCAGCACCCCCAACACCGTATCGAGCGTATCTAAGCCAACTGGGCGCCACCAGGCGCCGCCTTCTCACAGAAACCGCATCGCCTAGCATCGCATCGCATCGCATTGCTTGCTCCCCTTCAGTTTGCATGTTTTGATTGAAATTGCACGTTCCATCATAGTATTGAGAGCATGAGGAAAAAGAGCTTTTTTTATCAGGCGGTTTAAAAATAAAACACAGGGTGACCTTAGAGAAAAATTCATTCATTCAGTGGGGGTTTGACAGCTAGGAGAAGTCTCGTTTTAGAATTTATTTTATGATCGGTTTTTATAGGATTTATACTTGTAATTATTAGTTGAATAAAGTAAAGTTCCTTAACCAAACGATTTAAGAATATATTAAATGTATAAATATTAAAAATTCATAAATATTATATATAAACTATTTATCTAACTTAAAAACACATAAAATAATATATAAAGCAAAGTATTTCTAGATATTAACTTTTTCTTCCGCCTTAATTAGCCACAGCTCTTGAAATTAGCTTTTGTTCGTGGGCTAGTGATGATAGTATCAAAAAAATAGCCGACCGATAGGTTTAAAAGTATCGAAAACACTTTGAAACTTAATCGATATTTAATTTTATCCAGACTTTTTATTTTTTGTCTAGATATCAAGAGAGTTTTCTTTTATAAATGATTGATATCAGACTTAATAATGTTTTTAATTTGTTTAGAGACAGGTATCAGCTTTTAATAAGAATTTAATATAATGAAATTTAAAAAGTAAGTGTCATACAATCATGTATTGTCTATATTTTGTCTAGATATCAATAGTTTAATATTAATATTATAAAAAGTAGATTTTTAGTAGATATCAGGAGAGCTTTCTTTTATAAGAACTTGAAATTTATCAGAACTTGAAATTATTTAAAAATTTATAGGGAAAGGTATTGCTTCTTACTAAGATATTAATATTAATATATTAAATAGCAGATTCCATACAACCAATATTGTATATAACTTGATTAATATTTCTAATCAATAGACATAAAATTTTTTTTTTAAAGAGTATAAGAATTTCGATAAATCTAGAATATATTCCACCCATTCAATGGCTATATTTACTTGTGCGTGCTTGAGAATAAGAGAGAGAAAAAGATCAGCCAAGAGACAAGTTCATCCCAGAGCGTAAAGCCATTATATTCAGTTCTCTCCGCTGAGGCGATCTGTTTGGACACCGGGGGCAGCCAGCAGTCGCCATTAATCTGGCCCATTTGAATGTTTGGCGTCTGTTTGGCCAGTGAAAGTTGGAAATCGCACTTGTGACTGACAGAAAGACGCGACTATTTCGGTTTTCTAAGACAATTGCGCAAGTTCAAGTAGTTTTTCCGGGGGGAATTATTCAGACAGTGCCACCATGAGCAGCACTGCTTCCGGACGAAGCAGCATCTACGCCGGAGCCGGAGAGGGCAGTGGCATCTTTGAGACAATTGTCTTTGCCGGTCGCCCCGTGCCGCCGGCCCGTAAAAAGCGGCCCAAATCCAAAGTATTCGTGAGTCACCACACGCCGCGGCACAACCTTGAAAAGTTGAACCTCGAGCGAGCAGTATTTTCCACATCGATGTAGTAACAATATATATATTTCTTAATTTGATTTTATATGCCTTTTCTGCTTGCAGTATTTAATTTATAATTATTTGTGTTGTATATATCGTATATATCCTATTTTTTGAGCTACTGCAACCCACGCATTTCCGCTCCGCATTTGGAAATGTGGAAATGACGCGCTATTTTATTTTGTTCGCCCAATTTTCACTTTTGTCTTGTCTTCTGCATGCCCGTCACTAATTTTTCCTCTGAGAACTGGATATAGATTTGCTAATTGTTTGGTTTTTGCAGATATCGCTATCCACGAACCGTCCGCTCTACGAGGAGGAGTGGTTCCACGGCGTCCTGCCTAGGGAGGAGGTAGTCCGACTCCTTAACAACGACGGCGACTTCCTGGTACGCGAGACCATCCGCAACGAGGAGAGCCAGATTGTGCTTAGCGTCTGTTGGAATGGCCACAAGCACTTCATTGTCCAGACCACCGGCGAGGGTAACTTCCGGTTCGAGGGTCCTCCCTTTGCCAGCATCCAGGAGCTGATCATGCACCAGTATCACTCGGAGTTGCCGGTGACTGTCAAGTCGGGGGCCATACTCCGGCGACCGGTGTGTAGGGAACGCTGGGAGCTGAGCAACGATGATGTGGTTCTGCTGGAGAGGATTGGCAGGGTGAGTTTCGGGATTTTTATGAATATTTATTGGTTGTTTATATATATATTTATCAATTATTTTTTAGGGCAACTTTGGCGATGTCTACAAGGCCAAACTGAAGTCCACGAAACTGGATGTGGCGGTCAAAACCTGCCGGATGACCTTGCCCGATGAACAGAAACGCAAATTCCTGCAGGAGGGTCGCATCCTTAAGCAATATGATCATCCCAATATTGTCAAATTGATAGGAATTTGTGTGCAAAAACAGCCCATAATGATTGTGATGGAATTGGTGCTTGGTGAGTTTAAAAATCCATTGACTTTGGTCTTAAATGTTAAGTTTTTTTACTATTTAAAGCTGATTTAATGCTTTATCCTTTAGGCGGTTCTCAGATTTTTCTTTGTATTAATTTCCCTTAAAATTGTTTATTTTTCCAGGAGGTTCCCTGCTCACTTATTTGCGTAAGAACTCCAATGGCCTCACCAATCGCCAGCAAATGGGCATGTGCAGAGATGCGGCTGCCGGTGAGTCTAATAAAAACCCTCTATAATTCTTATATAATTACTAAAATAATATATTTTATTTATATTATATTAGGCATGCGATATCTGGAGTCCAAGAACTGCATTCATAGGGACTTGGCGGCCCGAAATTGCCTTGTGGACCTGGAACACAGTGTCAAGATCTCCGACTTTGGCATGTCGCGCGAAGAAGAGGAGTATATAGGTAAAAATCATACAGAAATATACAAAATTAAACATAAAATTCAACTAATAAAAAATCTCCCTAAATAGTTTCCGATGGCATGAAGCAAATCCCTGTAAAGTGGACAGCTCCCGAGGCTTTGAACTTTGGCAAATACACATCCCTGTGCGATGTCTGGTCCTATGGCATACTGATGTGGGAGATTTACTCCAAAGGAGATACTCCATACTCTGGAATGAGTAATTCCCGGGCCAGAGAGCGCATCGATACGGGTATTTATACATTAAATATAGAAATAATTAAAGAGTTACTAATACTGACACTTCGCTCAGAAGGATACCGCATGCCCACGCCGGAGAACACGCCCGCGGAGATGTATCGCCTGATGCTCAAGTGCTGGGCAGCGGATGCCGAGTCCCGGCCGCATTTCGATGAGATCTACAACGTGGTGGATGCCCTGATCCTGCGCCTGGACAACAGCCACTGAAAGCGGCCGCGAATCCCCCTTAGCATACTCAATGTAGGTTTAGTCAGCGCTTTTAAAGTACGTCACGAGTCCGAGGAGGACTCAACAACGAGATGCCTGTATTTATGAGATACTACCTATATATACTTATACATTTTATCGCGTAAATCATATTTATATACATATATTTTCTAGCCATGTAACTGTAAATTTCGACATGTATGTATGTACTGTTTGACTGAGCCTGAGCGTCTGTATGTAATGGAATCCTTAATGTGCCAAAAACCGCAAAGAGATCTTAAAACCGAGAAAATAAAACAAACAAAAAAAGATAATATGTGTGTCTGCCGCGTAGCCTTAAGCTCGTGAATTTATATTCTTAGTTATGTTTGTGTTTTAGTTATTTTAGTTATCCTTACGCATCCTTACGTTGGTCAATTCGTTGCTAGACTCTGTATTTTATGTATATTTATTTACACCTACATTTACATTTCTACTTCGACTACGATTATGTTTACACCTAAGCAACTAAGCTCTAAGTTTTAAGCTTTAAGTTCTTGCTGCGCTGCTGAAGTAAATAAAAATCATATGTGTACTATATATAATATATATACAAGCTCCTTCTACGACTCGGCCAGGGCCAGAGGGACATGGCAGAACTCCACCTTGGAGTAGAACTTCTTTAGCTCATCCTTCAGCTCTAGACTGTGGGACCAGTCCATGGTTTCGCACACAACTTTGACCTCCACGGTGTACACATCCCTTAGCCAGGCCCTCTCGTGCATGATGTCCTTAATGGAGACGCCGACGCGGACCAGCAGGGCGCACAGGTCGTTGATGCCGCCAGGACGATCGCTGACCTCCACATTGAACTTGACCAGGCGGCCCACGGCAGCCAGTCCCCTCTCTAGACAGCGACCAAAGACAGTGGTGTCTATGTTGCCGCCACAAAGTAGGACCACAACCCTGCAAAAGTAGAGAATATTTTTATTTTGGTTATTTTCCAGTGAGAAAAATGGCTATAAACACTTACCTCTTTCCCTTAAGCTCATCCAAATGTCCCGCCAAAATGGCTGCTAGGCCCGCACCACCTGCTCCCTCGACCACACACTTTTCCTCCTCCACCAGACGGAGAATGGCCACTGCAATCCACTCCTCCTTGACCACCACCATGCGATCGATGAGGGGCATGGCCGTGGCAAAGGCATTGTAGCCAACTTTGGGCACAGCCAGGCCATCGGCCAGGGTGTTCTTGATGGGCGTGTGGATGGGTCCATTGTTCTCCATGGCTCGGGTGAAGCTAGCACACTTCTCCGACTCCACACCCTATCAGAAAAATTAAAAACAGGAAATTAATAATAAATAAAACGAACAAGGAAGCTTACTGCGGAAAGCCGAAGTTTACAATTGCAAAAAAAATGTTCTCATTATTCTCAAAATGTTGATTGCAAATAATTAAGATTTTAATGGTGAATCGGCTTTTATACGGCTTTTGGCTATCACGTTCTTTTTGGCTATAAGAGGCTTTCAAGAAGACCTTAAATAAATACTCACGATAATCTTAGTTTTCGGGGAAAGAGCTTTCACAGCCGTGGCAATGCCCGCAATAAGTCCACCTCCTCCCACAGGAACCACCACGGCATCCGGCTCCGGCACCTGCTCCAGGATCTCCAGGCCAATGGTGCCCTGACCCGCCATAATGTGCGGATGATCGTAGCCATTGACATAGAGCAGACCCTCCTCGCGGGACATACGCATGGCCAGGGACTTGGCCTCACCCATATCGTTGCCATCCACAATCACTCGAGCCTTGTAGTTGCGACACTTCTGGACCTTCATAATGGGAGCTGCCTTGGGCATGACCACGGTCACCGGGATGTTCAGCTTCCAGCCGTGATAGCACAGGGCCTGGGCATGGTTGCCCAGGGAGGCACTGATCACTCCCGTTCGCTTCTGCTCCTCGGTGAGCGATAAGAGGGCATAGCGGGCGCCACGCTCCTTGAAGCTGTCAAAGCAAATGGATTGGATGTCGGTAAGTCGTCACATGTTGAGCACGAAATCAAAAATCAATTAGCAACAGTTATTAATTGGCTGCCCCATCGAACCATATCGGCCAATTAAAGCTTATCTTATCGGATCTTGGCCGAAATTTATCACCGAAATTCTACTCGCCGCCCCTCGATCATAATAGAGGGAATTACAAAGGCAAAAAGAGCTCAGAAAATTAAAAAAAAAAATAATATAAAATAAAATGCCTAATGACAGACATTTCCTTATCAGTGGGGTTTTCAGTTACACCCCCAGACATTATTCATATATTATTTAATATACGTCCTAATGAGTTCTAAGCTCTATTATATACACATCATTTAAAAACAATAATAAAGCCTAAGTAAAATGCACATTGGACCTACTTTTTGCTATCAAAAATATAAGTAAATGAGGGAAATAATGAAATCAATTAATCATTTGATTTTTTCATGCATTATTTAAACAAAAAACATGGTTAAAACGAAATTAATACAAGCTTTGTCAGGAATTCCCTTGTTTAAAGTTTTTATAGGACCATTTCTGAGAACATTAAATTCGGTAAATGGCCTTTTGGACTGATCTAAAATTAGTATTGCTTATCGGGACAATAAAGGATGTTAGTACACTTCGATAAATATAGTATTTACCAAAAATTTAGCGATCCTTAACCACAAATGAAGTAGACCTAATTGGAACTGGTATTTTAATCTCATTTATATATGTATCTTAGAGGCACTTTTATATCTGGATTTTATCCTCCTAAATAAATACTTTCTTTAAATGCCTCTTTATATTTTTAAGACACTCTTAACTCACCTGCCTGTGTATTGTAAGAAATCCTTTTTCAAGTACAACTCCATTCCATACAGATCCGATGAGGTGGATTTCTGTAAGTCACTCACTTATTACAAAATATATCCAAAATAAAAGATATAGAATTATCTACCGGACAAGGAGTACGCTCCACTCCTCCACGTATAAGAAAAGCCGCAGATGTGACATCATGAAAGGAGATACGTTGGGGTTTCTCCGGATTGCAGAAGGGATCAATGATCTCCTCGACCCCACCAGAAACATGTCTGGGTCTCTTCAGTGCCTCCAACTTGCCATTGACGGCGGTGCCATTCGTTTTGGTCGTCGCACCATTGGGTTCCTTGGGTGTTTCCGTCTTCACTGCCTGGGACATGGCTCCAGCTTTGTTTTCGCTTTTTTTTCGAGGACTACCGCCGATGATGACTGCTCGCTGAATACTGCTAAATGCGACAATAATCGGAACTCGTATATATAGGCGCCGCCGGCTGGATGAGGAGACTCTATTGGCGGACTGGCAGGCAGTCGTAAAAACGGCACCTTTGCGTTCCGATTGCCGGCTGGTCACTTTATGGGACCTGGCCTGACGACGACCTGATAAGCCCCGTTCCCTGCTCACCACCGCAAAACAATAACAACGATAACGTTTCGTTTGTACTTGTTATTTCCCCTCTTTTTGGCAACATCGCAGGAACTGTTCGATCTCTCTCGTTGTTGGGAAAACAAATTCAAAGATCTGGGTTGCTGTATATATCTAATAAGGGTCAAAAGCGATAAGGTACTTGTTAGTAGGCTTATCGGGAACAGGAACAGTGGAAAGTTTTGAAAATTTAAGAGTTTCCGGGAGGATTTGGAGTCTGTAAGCTAAATGGAAGTAAAAACCATGCTCAGAACTATTTCCTTATTTTGTATATTATTAGAATTCCGAAGCCCTGAGACTCGGCGCATTTACCACTTATGCGGCGCTATAATTCCCAACTTTGAAGTTGGTCAGCATCTGATACTGATGAGACTCGCATTTTAAAGAGCTGTATAAATTAACCTGTTTCTTTTCTTTGCCAAGACTTACTTTATTCATAATAATTTCAAGTAGTTCGACATTTTTATTACATTTTCTGATACATTTCTTAATTTATTTTAAAATTTTTAAAGTAGTTTTCGTAAAAAAAATAATAGTTATGACAAAAGAGGCTTACTTTTCTTGCTGGCCCAACATTCTATTATTTATTTTTCAATTGCATCCCTCAAAATCTTGCACGAGCCCCCAAATTGGTGTCGTAATTAAAAGAACAAAAAGTGATAAGGCTTGAATTCGTAGGTACGCCCAAATATTATTGCCAAAATAACAAAGCTTATCTAATCTGCGCCCCGAATAAAATACAAATACGAAATGCTACCAAAACAACAACATCACGAGGCTTCTAGGGGTTAAAGGCCAGCCAGTTGGCCGGATTGGTGACCGTCATTTGCTCCACTTGCTCCAGGGTTACGCCGCGGGCAAACATCCGAGGCAGGATGTTAGTGTGGATATGATGGTAGCCATGACCGCCATAGGAAGTCTATATTTATAGAAAGGAAGAGTCAGCTAGAGATATAAATTTGTGGTAATTTTAGCTCACCAGTCGATGTTTGGTATGGATGTCGTGGGACATGAGCAGCTTGTCCACCAGGCCCTCGCTTATCAGCTTTATCAGATTGTCGATACGTTGGCCATCGGAGATCATGTCCACGTTGGTGTTGAGCTGATAGAAGGAACACTCGGTGCCAAAGAGATCGTACTGGATATAGCAGCCCAGCTTGGCGAACTCCAGCAGCTCGTCGACATCGAAAATGGTGCCTAAAAATATGGATTTTCTTAATATAAAAGAGATAGGTTCAAAGTTAGCTGCGACTTACGATCCAAATGAGACATGACACACTTGTCGGCCCTTCCACCCGCTTCCAAGTAGAGACGCATTATCTCGAAGGGAGCCTGGGTCACGCGATGCGGATGCATGGAAACACCACAGCCCAGGACCTCCTGGATCTCGCCAGCAGCCTTGATGCTATGTTTTTCAAACTCTGAAAGAAATAAAGATTTAATAACAAAGTATAGAGTGCAAAGATCAGGCTGCTCTCACCGTGAATAGGATACACGCTGGCCACCTCTCCTATAAACCCACACTTGACCATCTTTCCATTGACCTCAAGACCCGTAATGATGTCCTTGGAGTACAAATCACTCATTTGCTCTACAGTCATTGCGGCATGGCTGGCATCCTGCAATGCATGGATGTAGTGACCTGTGCCTGCTATAAAGTGCACGCCCGTGCTCTTGGCCAGCTCCACAATGAACTCCAGGTTCCTTTTCAAACCATAACTGCTGTTCTCCACAATACTGCCACCACCATGCTTCTTGTAGAGCAACACATCCTTCTTGGCGGCCTCCAGAGCTTCTTCGTCATAGAACCGCACATTCTCCTTGCTGGAATAGGGATACAGGCGGACATAGCCCAGGGTGGACATGCTGATCTTGGCCTTCAGCTCGCTCTCAAAGTCTGGCGGCGGTGGACGGTAGAAGTGCTCGAAATCAAGAGCCACATGCTCGTGGGTCAAAGTGCGACCCAGTAGGTTGGGGGTTATGGCACCCAGAACTTAGCAAGCATCAGAGGAAAATTTTAATATTTGATGAACCGCGAGATAAGACCCAGAATAGCTGCTTATCTCGCCTGATTCTCAACTCACCGGTTTGTACGGTCGACATGTTTGCAGCTCTCAATGTGGGTCACCCTTGGATTTTGCTCTCTTCCAGTTCTAGAGTTATTTTTAGCTAAACCGAACGCTTTGAAAGCCAGCGGACAACTGATCTTGCTGAGCAGAGAGTCGTCGGTTCTTTGTGGAGTTCCCTTATGACTGGAGACAAATGTTTACAGTTGCTTTGCTTGATTTCTTATCTAGAAAATATATTTTATTGCGCAGAATCAGAGATTGCAACGGCACGCATTTGTTGTTTGTTGACTGCCTCCATTAGCTCTTATTACAAAGTATTAAAGTCAATTTGAAATGATAAACAGGTGATCCATTAACATTCATGTGAAAGTTTCAGGTATTTTGCACTTGTGGTCAGTCTTTCTCTTCCTCTCTTCCTCGCTTTGCCTGCAATGTACAAGCAAACGAGATTATTTATTTTTAAATGCACTCTGAGAGAGCTTTGCCTCTGTCTGAAACAAATATATGCAGGTTATCCATTATTACTCATCTGAAAGTTTCAGATCTTTTTCATATACTCGCTCCCCTTCCACGCTTTGCCTGCAATGTACAAGCAATATCGAACAAGAGAGTATGTTTTTAGCTGCAACTCTAAGAGAGCTTTGCATCTCTCTGAAACATTTCTCCATTAAAAACACTCTCTCTTTATATATTTCTCAGAATAATTCTCTTTATTAGTTCCATTTTCTTTCCGTGTTTTTTGTATTTTCTTTTTAATTTTACTTAGGTTTAAGTTTATCAGTTTTAGCGTTTTCTCATTTATCAGATATACAGATATAGTCTATATATATATATACTCATTTATACTTAAGATATATTTTGTTGTTATTTTTTACGACATTGCTGCTGCATCATTCATTAACTGTTATATCTTGTATATATATATAGATATATATATATATATATTCCTTTCGATTTCCCTTAGATCTAAGCATTCATTAATAGATTTGCCTTTCGCGAAGAATCTGCCAAATATTTGAATTGTTGTTGCTTTGTCTCTGTTTTATTATAATTCAAGATTTCTCTGATCAAAACCTTTGCGTTCTTTATGAATTGATTAATTGTATTATTGTGTTTGTTTACAAATTATTATAACGAAATAAGCACACAAAAATGTATTGTTATTATTATATTATTTACTTGCTGAGTTTAGGTAGTTACTGAGTTTTACTTTTGAACACTTGCTGTGACTTTAGTTAAGGTTATATAACTATTGCATGAAGAGCGAACGAACCATATTCTTTAAAGCGGATCCCAGAGCCACTAAATCCTTCTCCCTTGATCTTCGTCCATTATCCTTTCCTCCTCTCCTTTCTCGTTTCTATTCTACTTAGCACCTTGGCTTGGCTTGGCTTCTTGGGATTCTTAGTGGATTTTTTTGAAAAGCAGAACGAAGGAATCTAAAACTCTCGCCAAACAAAGTTGAAAAAATAAAACATGCAATTGTTTTTAAAAATTATATAATCGCCATTTATTGAACGTTATCTCTCTCTTTAGTTAGCTATATAAATTTTTGAAGTTCATATTGGTTTTCTCCTCCTCTCGTTTCTCTCTCAAATTTGTTGTGGTTGCTCTTGTATCTTCTATTTTTTCTTTATTGTATTTGTTTATGCATTTGTTTAAGTTTAATTAAAATAGTTGTTGCTCTTATATACGCTCAGATCTGAGGCCCATATATATAGGTATATATGTATGTATATCTCTATTTCTATTTAGATTTTCTAGCTTTACCGTTTCTGTGTTAAATATATGTTCACTGTTTCCACCATCTATATCCTTCTCGACTTCTCTCTTCCCTCCATCGCCTGGCTGCAGATATTCTTCGCTTTTAATTACAATTACACATTAGTACAATATTTATATACGCATAAAGTTGTAGATAGATTGGATGCATTCATAAGGTTCATGATAATAATATCCCATTCATACGCTTATGTCAACTAATTTCGTTTCTGTTTCCGTTTCCGCTTCCGCTTTTGCATCTATGTTACCTTCAACAAAACAGTGTTCACATATCCAAGTAAGAGTCAAAACAGTGTTCACACACCCAATTAAGAATCAAAACAGTGTTCACATATCCGAAAGTAAGAATCAAACAAACATTAAATTCGGCTAGCAATTGCAAAAGATTTAACACAAATAGAGTTGTTTTTCCGGATCTGGCCGAGGTAAGGGTTCTGGATCAGAATCAGGATCGGGTTTGGGATCAGGTTCTCTGGAGTGATTGCATGTGTGTGTTTTGTGTATTAGCTTATAAGCGCAAAAGTGACTAAGAGGTGTGCACACAACAAAAAATAATAACTAATAATTAATGGTAATGGTAAATATTATTAATAAGAAACTACTAGAATAAACGTTGGTTGGTTAATAATAATAAAAGATTTATTACGCTTAGATTATAATTATTATTTGCCTTTTCACTTTACTCGTTTTCGTTAAACATATAAACACAATTTCAACTAAAAGCACACTAAAGCATTGTAAATTATTTGTAAATTATTTTAAAAGAAACCTACAACTATGCAAAGAATACAGAAACTTGTTAAAGTATAACTATGCTTACTTTCGCTTTAAAGTTAATTATTGAATCAGTTTGTAAAACATCTTGTAAACTGTGCTGAACCTTTTTCGATATTATTTCTCTTAAAATTCTTCCCCGCTTTTTGTGTGGTGTTTTGTTTGCATATAATTTTACTAATTAATTTTAAGGGTTTTAATGAATTAAATTATGATATACGTATATATGTAAAGTGTTGCGGTTGTGTTGCCTTTATTATTTTTGGGAGAATTAAAATTAAAATGACATTTTGCTGTTCTTGTTGCTGCTTAGTTATTTGCTTGCATCCCTAATTTCTTGCTCTGTACACTTTTCTTTAAAAATTAAATATTGAAGTCGGTTTCCTAGGTGTTTTTTCATTCTTTTTTATTACCATCTCTGATTTTGTACACTTTAAATGTTTTGACTAAACACTCCTACGGTTGGACTTTGACTATTGCTGGTTTACTCTGTTCTCGGGAATCTTTGGGTGACCGCTTTGAGCCCTAGATTCCCCCAATCAGCCTGTAGCTAGCACTTGGTTAGCTAGAAACCGATCTGATCTGATCTCCAAGTAATCACTCTGTGTCTGTCTTGTCTCAAAAGTGTGAAAGGCGTTTGGTTCAAGGCGAGTTTGGTGTCGGCTTTTATTTTGCTCCTGTGCTCCTTGCGAAAGGACAACGATTTCACTCAGTTCTGTGTGTGCCAGAAATATGCATATAGAGGATTATCGGTTGGTCGTGTGGGAGATTTGTTTTTTGTTTTACTTTTAGAATCAAAATTTATTGCAATATTTCCATTTTGTTTTTGTTAATGATAGGTTTTTAGTTTTACTTAAAATTTGTTTTGTTTTTGATTTTTTTTTAAGCATTTTCTTGGATTTTCGTGGGTTAACAACACAATTTATCGCTAGTTTTTAAATTTATTTGCATAGGTGTAATTGGATTTGAATAAAAATTGTAAATTATTTACTACAGAATGAAGAGAAAGCGTAAATTAAAAAGGGATTGGTTTTTGTTGTTGTTTGCTTGCTGTGTGTGTGTGTGTGTTTTTAATATAAACAAAGAAAAACTAAATAACGCTTAAAGCAATAAAAATCTAAAGACGAACCATATATATTTATATATTGTGTATATTTTAGCATGTTTCTTTTTTTGTGTTTTTGCCATTTTTGCAGAATTTTCTCTTTCTCTCTAGATTTATAGATTATGTGTTGTTTTAGCTGGTTTTCCGCCTTAACGTGCATTTACCCAAAGAAAACTATACATGTAGCCTACCATTTATTTAGATGTAGTAGAGATATAGTTAATATTATGCATATAAATGTATATAATTCATCGAAAAAATCAAAAAAATTAAAATCAATTCAATTTTATGTTAGGGGCGAAACAGGAGGGAGTGGAGGGGATGAAAGGTAAAACGTAAAACGAAGAAAAACGCCGCTTGCACTGCATTTGCCTGCTTTGATTCACTAATTAATTATACATAATTATATATTTATATCTCTAAATTAGGGAGTTGTTATGCTCCGAACTTGCTTTACACTAAACGCGCGCTGCTCTCGCTCTCTCTCTCTGGCTTAACTCTCTCGCTCGCTCAAATTCTCTTTCTCGCTTTCTTGGCCTAGCGTGGTCGTGGATTCTTCTTGTCCTTTGTAAGCAAACTGTTTTCAAGGAGCTCTCTTGCGTTATTCTTGGTTTCTTTTCTTCAGGTTTTTGTTTTGTTTTTTTTTACATTTTTTTTTTGTGGTGAGGGTTTTCTTGTTTTTTTACGCTTAAATTTTGCATATTTTTTTCTTTGCTTTTTATCTTTTAATACATATACATAATTAATTAATATATATTTATGTTTTTCTTCTTCATTTAGTAGCTGATAATTAAGAATTGAGAAAGAGTTGGTTGTTGAGTGTGTGTGTGGGGCTTGTTAATTTTGCTCTTGAAGTTTTCTATATGCTTGCGTACTTTTTCTTAATTTTTTTTATTATTTAATACACTCCAACAAATTACAAAAACAAAAGACACACATCGTCTTACTTAAAGGTTGTTGCGTTGTATGCTAACATGGTAACAATGGTGGTTTCTTGTTGTGTGCTTGCTTGTCGTTGTAAATGTGGCGGTGTTTGGGTTTTTAGCTAAATACAAACAATTTGCAAATTGTATTTTTGGAATAACAAATGGAAAAAAAAAATATGTTTCAACACTAGTCGACGAAAGGTGTTGTTGTTGTTGTGTTGTTGTTGCCTTCAAGACGGTTCTTTCAGCCCCAGCTCAGCAGGCGACCAAGGTCCATCGGTTGTTGAAGTTGCTGTTGTTGCTTGTTCTATGTTTCTTGGTGATGGCTGGATGAATGGATGTTATGTTGCCGCCGCCATGATGGTTGTTGCACTTTGCTCTAACGATGTTACGCGTCTGGTTCAAGATGTACTGCTGCTGCTGCTGCTGCTGCTGCTGCATGTTGCTCCTAGTGCTGCATGTGGCTGGTTGCTGCTTGCTGCTTGCTTGACCTTGCATCGAAATTTGTTGTTGTTCCAGGTTGTTGTTGCTGCTGCTGCTGCTGCTGCTGCATCTTTTGCGGGGTATTTGGTTATCGTTTCTCTCTGTACTATTGTTGCCTTTGCTGTTGTTGTTTCACATTATAATTATAATTACAGTTTATATCGATTTAGTATTATTTCTTGTGTGTGGTGTGTGAGGGAGTTTACTATGCTCTTTGCTCTTCCTATTCTTCTTCGGTTGTTGTTGTTGTTATAGCGTAGCATATATATATACTCTTATTATGTGTAGGTTGGTTATTATCATTCTACAGCTACTGTTTACTGTTACTGTTACTGGCACAATATCGAAATTCAAATCTTTTGAATCTTCTCGCCAACGACAACCGGATTGTTGCGTCGGATCTCCTGTGCTCCATGCTCTCTATAATCGAATGTGCAGTTATGTTTATCAGAATAACGATGCACGGCACAGTACAGACCGCCGCAGCGACACTGGAAACCTGCAAGGGAATATATAATAGATCATTAGTAATCATTATCTATTGTTGGGAGAATTATTTCGAGACTATATCGATACCCACCGGTCAGGCCAACCTTCTTGCGGCACTCGCCACATCGGTTCTTCTTCTTTTTGGCATCCTTATCGTCTTCCTTGTCCTTGTCATCCTCCTCGTTGGCCGAGGCGGCTGCTTGTGTGGAAGTATTTGGACCGGTCGCCGATGTGATGGCTTCGCTATTGACTTTGGCAGCAGCGGCGGCTTCATCGGTGATTTTCTGTGCCGGAAATGGTAAGAGCAAACGAAAAGCGAACTTTAATCACATGACAAAAATAAGAGACATCACTAGGCAGTATCAACGTCATCATCACAGCTGCGGTCGGCTCTTTAAGAAAGCTTCAAAGTGGAAATCTAAGTAACTACTTGCTTCTGACATTTATAAATATTAATTCCTAAGCAGCTTAACTCAAAAAATCAAACTCCCTTACTATATAATCTTAAGATATCTAAGTTTCTACAATTTCTATCCACACATAACCCCAAGACTTATCCCAGATCACAAACTATACATTCTCGTCGTTGTCCTGCATTGAAAAAGCCTTGAGAATTGTTTTCTTTTGTAGAAATATTCTTTCTTTTTTATTGTTAGATGCAAAGGCAAGTGATTTCGACTGTGTTTTCATCAAAATGCTCCTCGGCCAGTGTTCTTTCGCTGCTGTGTCGAGTGTCGAGTGCCGAGAGAGAGGAAGAAAAGTGCCTCTTTTTGGCGGAATGTGCGGTGGTTGCGCCTGGGCGCACCGCCAAAAATTCCTAACCGAATCGGCTGAGTTGGAATCTATTTTGTGACTCGCCTAGCGGATGACAAGACGGAGACAAGAGTGTCGACGATGGGGTGGTAGTGAGGATTACCCGCTTCTTGGCCACAGGAGCCGATGACACTACCGGTGGCACTACCGGTGGCCTGTCCCAACTAATTTCGGCTTCATCAGGTGCTGCTGGACTCCGGCGACGCTTCTCCCGTTTCTGCGGCGAGGGCGGCTGCTGCTGCTGCTGCTGATTCTCCCCGGGCTTCTCCGACTGATCGTCGCCATCAGACTTTTGGGCTTCGGCGCCCATTGAGCGGCTGTGGTGTGCGTCGCTGGGGCCCAGCTGCCGACAATGTCTTCTTGCGCGACTTTAATCCCGCAGTGCTGCCTACCGAATGGGAACTAGAAGCCAGCGCCGTCTGCACCTTGCTGCCGATCGCCTTTGCCTTGGTCTTTGTCTTGGTCTTGGCCTTGGTCGAAATCTTCTCCGGAACTAAAGCTGGGTCTTTGGATCTTTGGGCTTTCCGACGCAGAGCCGCTGCCAGGGCGGACTTTCCCGTCGCTGGCGAGGATTTGCCCACAACGTTGAGGCGGAGAACGCGGGTTGGTGGTGGTGGTGTTGATTTCAGGGCTTCCACATCAACGATAGTGCCGTGTTGAGTTATGTCTGATGTGTTTGGTGATAGGCCGATGCCACCGGTGGCACCCTCTTTACGCGATCGAGTCCGCTTCTGCTTCTTGACCCGCTTCTTCAGCTGCAGTTCTCCGATGCGCGCCGCCTTCTTGGTGTTTATCTCCGTGGGATGTGTGCTCACATGGGCCGAGAACTTGACGCGCCGCTTGGTCTGGGTCTGGTTACTCGGATCCACCGCCTTTCCCCCGCTCAACGCGCGCTTGGACAGCGAGCTCTTCTTCAAGACGGACGTCGGGGAGAGGGACTGGGCTAATGGGACAGCGGCGGCGGCGGCGGCGGCACCAGCTGTCGCGGCAGTAGACACCTTGGCAGCAAGTCCAGCGGTGGTAGCAGAGGCGGCTTGCAGAGCGGAGAGGGCGGTGGCCCGACGGAGCGGGCGTGGCGGCGGGACGGGGGGACGGCGAAGAGCTGTTGCTTGTGCTGCAGCATGGCGTCGAAGTGGAGGAGAGAGGTGTAGGTGGGAAACGAGGTTAGTGCGTCTGGGCGACGCCGGTAGACCCAGTAAGAGGAGCAATCAGTAGTACCCTTTTGGTCCGCAATCAGAGTCTGACTAGGGATGAACATGCCCCTATCCGACCGGGTATTGAGCAGGCCCAGACTCGTCGAACCGGCCAGCCGTCCACCAAGACTGGTGAGCGCTCCGGCAGTGGTTCGCTTGGCCGCTGCAGTGCCGATGGCCGCCGGCCGTCGCCGTGTTAGGCGGTTCGCTCCCGGAAGGATAGCGGATCCGTTGCGAGACTGGGCTACGGACCCGGAAACAGGAGTACTTTTGGGCGGTACGCGACCCGATCTCTTTAGCGGCGAGGAACCAAAAAGAACCATCTCGGCGGTTGGAATGTACTTAAATTTCGATTATATGCCGAGAGAAATCACAGAAAATTTTGAGGTCGAGCCGAAAGGAATTGTAAACTAAAATCAAATGGGAATGCCGGGAGAGTGACACTAAAATGAAACGATAGCTTGTTTGATTTGGGGGATTCCAGAGGCGACTTAGAGAAACACACTTGGGAATATCAAGTCTACGGAGCTCCGATAGGTAGGTATAAGCCCCTTATGTTTCTCTAGGCAATCTCTAGACGGCGGTTTCCGCGGTTATTTTGTGGAGCAAGTCCTGTGGATGATCTCTGAAACTCAGCGACACTTTACCTTTAATTTACAGTTGCAACAGCGTAGCCCCTGGGAGTCACATCAACATTAACACAAAGTACACACAGAGAACATTAAACTAATCGAAAAGTGCAGGCAACTCCTTGGAAATCCCTAACTTTTCACGCAAACAACAAAAATGTTGAAACAATTTTCACTTAAGATTACACTGAATTTATGTCCGAAAAACAATACAATTTGTGAGTGACTAAACGAGGTCGTCGTACACTAATATTTGGGACATTAAATGCCCAGCCACTTTGATTGGGAAGAAAATTAGGGCCTTTATCAGCAGGAAACTATCGAAAGTCAAGCGAATTCCTATATCGAAGCAGTCGAGGGTATGATGCAGGCCCTGAAACAAGTACGGTCCCTGAAGGTCAAGCTTAGAGCTATCCATGCCCAAAGCCTTAGCTTACGAGTCAGCAAATTTCTTTGCCCAGCCTCTGCCGGCACACACACAGAATGCAAGCAACGTACCAGTGCGGTAATTGTAATTTTGTGGCTAGGTTTTAGCCTATTTTCAAGAGTTAAATAGATACTTTTAAGTCATAGCTACTATATGTTCTATTTCACTATCTGAGCTCTACATTTTCTAATTTGCTCTTAAAGTATCTCTATTAATTATTAATTAATGCCAACCACTATTTAAATGCTTACTACAGTTAAACTCTAAGGAAATTTCTCAAATATTCCTGGGTAACTATACCAAAAGTACTTCATTATATCCTGTAAATCATTATACACACACTACACTCACCTCTTTAACATCGTTGTGTGGCTGTTGTAAACTGGTGACTGTGGGCTGTGCGGTGTTGGTGATTGCAATGGCCGGACTGAATGTGGGGCTAGGTTGTGGGCTTGGAACGGAGACAGGTGTGCTGCTCACAGGTGGCTGTTGCTTTTTTCTAAGCGAGTCCTGTTGTTGTGCGGGGCGAAATTATGAAACAATTAATTACGGACTCATTTGTATGCAATCTTCCTCTCGATTGACACTTACCTTATAGCATACGGAGCAGAGACCATCTGTGGCTGGGTTACCATAGAAGCCGCAACCGGAGCGGCACATGGGTTGCATTGGATTGGATTCACGTTCCATGGCTGGCTAGAGCGCCTCTGTGAGTGTGCTGCTGCTGCGGATTGATTGTTTCTTCTTGTTTCTCCTTTTACTTTCGCCCAGCGAAGTTTCTTCGGCTTCTTCCGGCTGCGGCAGCGGCGTCTCCGGCTCCTTTCCTTCCTGCTTGCTCTCAGTCGTGGAAGCGTGCAATTTCAAATTGGCAGCGTGCAACGTACTAGCAACTCGCAACTCGCAACTGTTGAACCGCCGTTGTTGTTTCTTGCGGCGCTTAGTTTAACTGTTGTTTAATCAGTTCGTCCAATTATTAGGCAGCGTTTGTGTTTTGCTTCGTGACTGCAAATAATTCGCGGTACGAGCTGCAAGAAATCAGAAAAAAGATGGAGCAAGTTAGTAAAGTTTATGTTGAACCTAAAATCTTAGATATAAATTCAGTTTTATTGATGATAAATCCGTTTAAAGGGCAAAATTATTGGAAAAGATCTACCAGCTAATTTTGTGTCGCTCTAATTTAATGCCTTTAAATATATTTATTCAATTTTAAATCTGATTTCACTAAAATTTCTTTCGAACATCAAATTTTTTTGTTAAAGTGCTTTAATTTTTTTTTCATCTTTTCGAACAAAGCAAAATTATAATGGCAATTAAAGTGAATTATACAGATTGATATTGATTAGCCGCAACAAAGTTGCATTGAACCGCATTGCAACACTGGCTATAAACAAACTCACACGCACACGTAGAGGAGATATGTATGTACATACATATGGTATGTTTTGAGTTATAATAAATGTTGCAACAACAAAAGGCAACATGACAAGTAAAACTATGTTGTGGTTGTTGTTTTTTTTCTCCCGCTTGTGCTCTCTTCAAGGCTGTCAAGCATATCGCACGAATACCCTCACATCTGCGAGAGAAAAATTAAGCCTAAACCAGTTTTCCCACCAAAAAATAAATAAAATAAAAAAACGACGAAATAAAACAGAGAACGAGCTCTGTAGTAAGTGGTAGTAAACCAAACGAGTTTGGTTTTATGTTTAATGAATTTAAAGCAGCCTCACACCTAACGGTTCCACCACAATTTGATACATTTGATTCCCCGAAACATTCAATTGTTTATGCCGATCGATTAAACAGAGAATTCCAGGCAAGTATCGATTTATCGCGATCGGTTTACTTTCTCAAAGTGGCAAAGTAGACGTGCGGAGCTGCACACATCCATCAGAAGACCGCAAACGGAGTGAGTGAGAGTTATGGGCGAAATCGGAGATATACATATGTACAATGTACACTAAAGATAAAAAAGTTCGCCATTAAGGCCAACCTCTAATTTTTCATTATGTTTTTTTATTATATACACAGAAATAATAAAATAAAACCTGTATAACCTTAAACCTTAACTTTATTTAAATCTCAATTAAAGATTCTTAGTTATTACCCAACAAATTTCTTGTGGTGTAAAAGCAAAGTCAAAACGTAATGGCAAAATGGTAAAAGCCATCCAACAACAACTACAATAAAAACAACAAAGGAGGTGGAGATTGAACCATCAGTTACATGGCCAACAAAGAAGGAGAGATGGGGACACGGAGAGAAAGAAAAAGGGCTAGAGAGAAAGAAAGAGAGCGAGGGTAGAGCAGAGCGGAGAATGAGCACAATAACATTTACTGTTATTTTCAATGCGACGCTGTGGAGCTTGGGGCGAGAATCCAAAATGGGCACACGTAGCACTTGCCAGTGTATTGGTGCAAAGTGTGGAGTACGGAATGGGGATTCTGTTATACAAAATTTGACCTTAGTGGTGAGAAAACGAGCAGCGTCACTCCGCTGTTACGACAGGCTGGCATAAATTACAAACTAGTAAATGGCTTAAATTACTCTTGGGGGGTGTTCCCATATTGCACAACTTTTTGGGGCCAACAACAGCACACAAAAACTTTTACCCGAATACACAGAGCCTGTGGTAAAACACAACCACAAAAAAATGGCCTCAACAACTTTTACATTTACAACGTAGCATGGGGAATATGTATTTCTTGTTTCTTTTTTGAGAGCGTAACATTTGCCATGGTGAGTTTGGCATTTTTACATCAAGGTGTGTTGGGGTAAGAGAAGGCGGTGGAGGTGACATGTATGGAAGCGAGGTGAGCTGTTTACATTGGCATTGCGTTTACATACAGCGAAGAATTGTTTAAATTTACAAAAAAAAATATAAAGCAAATAAAAATCTATAAAAAAAAAAAAACAAAGCTAACAAGAAGTTAGCAGAGATTATTATTTATTTTGTTTTAATGATTTTTCCCCTTTTTTATTTGAGGATATTCTTTATGATTTTCGAATCGAAGGAGTACTGTACATCTCTGCATTTAGCTTCTCTTTATTGGGTTGCTTTTGTATGGTGGGCGCAGCCATAAATAATTTCGTTGCGTTTCCTTTATTTCTATTTTGCCTTTTGCTTTTGAAAATTTATTTTGATTTATAGTCAAGCAAACAAAGTGCAATGTACAAGTGTGCCTGTCTGTGTGTTTGCTCGATTTCCTGCTGTTGCCATTTAATTGCAAAGTCAAAACAGCTGTCCTCCGCCTCTCTTCACCCCCTACACACACACATACACCTCGCGCAGGAGGTGGACTAATCAAAATGTCAACAATAAAAGAAAAAATTCCCCACACAACAATTGGCAGGCCAAACGGGCAGAGAGTGAGAGAGTGGCAGAGAGAGCTCCTCTCCCACTTTCAGTGTCTCTGTTAAAGAGAGCTCAACGCTGATGTACGTAGATGGATACGTACATACTAATGTATGTACGTCAACAAGCACGCGCGGCTGCAGAGAGAATCTATATAGAGCCACAATTTTTGCTGTCGAACATTTCCCTCTGCCGACGTCGACAGATGTAAACAGAGCTCGTAGGATGTTAGTGTTGTTAAATATGGAATTCGAACTGTTTCGAACGCTTTTGAACACCTTCGAACACCTTTGAACGCTTTCAAACCTGAGAGTTATTTAATGAATTATATAATATTTAAGCGTTTCTGGAGAATATTTCCAAAAGGATTTTGAAAGTAAAATACTTCCTTATTCTTTTGGATAAAGAAAAATTTTTATTTATGTAAAAATATGAACTTCTGCCTAATTTTCAAGCGTAATAAGGTTTGGGAAGGTTTAGCATAAATATAATTTGATCAGAATAGGTCTGTATTTTAACGGTTTTTGTAAAAAATACTAGTATTCTTAAAAAAAACAGGTGGAACCCAACGAAGAAATAAAATCCAAATGCTTGATGTGACGTCACGCAGGTCGAGAGCGAACAGCTCGCTAAACCAATACACGTAGCCAAAAAACCCATTTGTATACACCAATACATATGTCAGGTTCGACGTTTCGTTAACAGAGATGTTAACTAACATGTTTTTGCGCATGGAATCGCTCTGTTATGTTAGTTAACATGTTTTTGCGCATGGAATCGCTCTGTTATCGTAACATAGGGTTGTAAAATCCATGCGCAGCGGACTTAACAATTGCAAATGCTTGGCTATGCATAGAAAAGGGTATTTTGGTACTGGCTAGTTACCTAAAAATTGTTTCTTTAACAAATATTAGTAAAAAAAACCCTTTAAAATAAGTATTTCCACTCGTCATCCACACTGTGGACATCGAGCACATCGAGCAAGTATGAAATGCCGTAGGTGACTACCCTGTTGGCTTGCAACCGTGAGAGCGGGAGAAAATTGCGCCTCTATATAAGTTACTCTATGGCGGCTGCTGTGGCCAACAAATAAAAGCTGTGCATATGTATGTATTGAGTTTATTTATTTTGTTTTGTCTTCATCCGCCCCAGCACCTTCCCCTTCCCGGCCCCAACGACCTCTGCTATTTTTAAGCGAATTCGTTTTGTTATCTGCCGAGCGTGAGTGAGTGAGCCTCTGTGTCTGTGTGCGCGCCAGTGTAGTTGTTGTTGCTGTATGTTAAAGTGTTGGCCATTAAAGCAAATAGGAAATCATATGATTCTTTCGGGCGAACTTTATGACGACATCACTCGACATCAGCGCGTGACGTCATTATTTGCTGCATCCCCCTCGCTCTTGCAACCTAGACACAACCAAATGCGCACTAGTGTGAGTTGCATAAGAAAAAACAACAACAAGTATAAAAAAAGAAGAAATAAATGCAAGTGCTAAGTGCAAACCAATTAGCAACAATGAAAAAAATTGGCGCGTGGTTGCGATTGCAAAAAATACGAAGAGAGAAGAAAAAACATTATTATGCAAGTCTAGGGCGATAACAGAAAAGAGGGAGGCGAAAACGGCTTTAAATACGATTCTTGGGTATTTTGCATACTTATTGAGCAACTAGTCTGATCTTACACAGTGAGAAAATAAGGTAAATAAGTTGTAAGTACTTAAAATAATTAATTACTATTAATTATATAATTTCAACTTAATAAAGAGAAAATGGTGGTCGAATGTAGATTTGTTTCTTATAAGTACATATTTAACCCACCATCCATTTTGTTTTCTCTCAGTGTATTGCCCCATTTATCATGCAAAACGAACGTGAGAACGCTTGGCGAATCGATGTGGCTTGTGGATTTGTGGGTATCAGAAAGTCGACTACCGAAACCACTCACTTGGTGATTTGAAAACTCTGATAAAAGCCAAGGAAAACAAAATGGACAGCAGTAAACAAATTACACACACACACATATACAGGTTAATGTGCTGTTGACCTGCATTCAAAATACTGAAATTTACAACAGGAAAGAGACACGAAACGGAGACGCCGATGATGATAATGATGATGGGCAAGCATAAAAGGTAAGAGGAGAGAATTCCAAAACAAGAACAAGAACAGCAACAACCGCAACAAACACACCGCTCGCCGTTCTTCTGACTCACATTTGCATATTAATGAGCGCGACAACAACAACAGTGATAAAGGAGGAACAGTAACGGCAGCGACAACAACATATGCTGATGAAATGCAACAAAGAGACAACATCAGCGGCTCGACCGCGCGCATTGAATTATTAAACTTTATTAAAATGTGCGCAAAAGGAGCGGTGGAAACAGATAGAGACAGCGACAGCCATGGAGAGGCGGAGAAAGAAGAGATGGAGAGCCAAGCCAAGATGGCTGCTCGAGTGGAGAGCTCAGGCTTAAGCTTCGGCTTCAAAGAATGTGGAGAGCTTCCGGTCAGTCATTCAAACAGCAGCTTAACCCCTAAGCCTCCTTAACCCTTTCCTCGGTCTTTGACTGAAAGTTAACCCATGGTCTTATTTTGCTTACTTTTTTCGACAATTTTATAATCCTTTTTCTCTTTGAGTTCGATTATTAATCCTTACAACGGTATCTTATCGGTAAATGTACGAAAAAGGTTCATTAGTGATGGGTAAGTGATCAATTTTCTAACTCATTAAGAAAAAATTTGTTTTAAAACGCTTCCTTCCCTGCAATATTTTTGAAACAAATTTTAACTAACAAAAAAAGTGTATTCCATTCATTTTAAAATCTTAAACAAGTTTCGGTATCTAAAAAGTGGAACGTCCTAATAGAAATTACAATTTTAATTTATCAATGAATAGAGATGTTCGTAACTGAATCGCTTTAAGATTCTTTAGACAATCAATCATAACGTGGTGGATGCACAACATAGATAGATACGAGTATACACAAAGATAGAGCGTGCCAATGGTATTGGTTTAAAATAAGACTTGAAGGCGAAAGAATACAAAAAAGTAACGGAAAAGATGGAGTGAAAAAATAGGAGAAACAGAGTGGAGGAGAGCGTGAGTCGGTGCCGCCCATCATTAATCAAAATAAATTACAAACTATGAACGGGCGAGAAATCATATGACGACTACATTTGAGCAGAACTCAAGGAGTGTTATTTCGCCATAATAAATGATCGCTTCAAGAGCTCAGACCAGTCCAGACAGCTTCGGCCTCATGTTTCCGGCGATTTTGTTGCAAAAAGAAATAAAATATTAAAGCCTGAACAACGCCCCCCGAAAAGTAATACGAAAATGGATGAAAAATAAACCCATGAGCTAAAAAATAAAGACTGATTCCAGACATCGGGGCAGGGCAGCTTAGGATTAATACTCCGTACATACCAAATGTGTATGCGGCAAACAAAACCACAAGAAAGGAAAAAAAAACGAGACAGCGCTGGGAAACACCTGTTCAAAATTACACACGGAGCAGAGCTGGGGAACCGAAAAACAAAACGCTATGCGATGATGTGCGATAGGTCAAAAAACTCGGTGCGATGTGCACATGCCTGGGATTCGGACTCGTATTCGGATGTGAGAGTACAAGTTCAAAAACTGAGGGTTGTTCCACCGAGCCACCTATTGATTTGTTTCGCTTGAAGACTGGAAAGACGGCAGAAAGGGGATGAGGCACTGGAGGGTTAAAACTGGACAGATAGTTACAGTGTAGCTTCTGCAGAAGGAATCTAAGAGAAAGAAAGGATTTTTATAAGAATAAAAATACGGTAGCTTATAAATATTCTATCGTTTGTGGTTTCTGGCTTGATTGTAAGGAATTCCTTTTACGCCAAGAGTAATCTGTGTTCAAGAAAGTTAGCTTAAAGGAGTTTTGACTGTACAGCGATCGCCTGCGTGGCAGGATACAAACAAACAACAGACGACAGGCTGCCCTGCGGACTTGAACTGATTTCACCTTGAACCCAGGGCTGTTCTTTGGGTCCAATCCAATCCCAGACAAAGGCAACGGAGAGGAGTGGAGCGGACGGAGCGGAGATGGAACCACAGAAGTCAACAACAATGGCGGCCATTAAGGAGGATGAGGAGCAAATACACAAATGTACACAAGATGCGAGCGAAGCACTCGGCAAATGGCAGCAATAAACAGATTGTCACATTTAAGTGCAGACTGCGGCCAATCGTTATCGAAAAGGCTATCGGTACGGGACGAGTATTTACCTATCGACTCGAGTCGCGTCGCGTCGCGTCGAGTGTGCTTCCCCTTTCCTTTTTTTCCTTTTCCCCCCTTTGTATTGAATTTGAGTCAACAAAGAAACGACAGTCATTAGTTTTGGTCGCTGTGTATTTTCGTAGAACAAAAACAAAAGCGATGTTCTGTAAATAAAAATAGTTTGCAGTATGCGATAAAAACACACTAGCTTACTCATGGATCGATTTATAACGCCTGAGTTTTTCAAACGTATTTTCCACGTGATTTAATGGACACGTTTTACGTTCAAATAGCAAGTACGTGACGTAATTCTTCGTGTTTTCCTAGAAGCAAACATGTGTTTTTAAATGGAGCTCTTAGACTTAAACGAATTGATGGAATACTTTAAAAAATGCATCCACTAAATGGGGAAAAGTTTATTTTAGATATTTTTTTAGTACACTAAAAACATCTCAATAACCGGTAGGCTAAATACTTACATAACTGTAAGGTTATTGTTTTAGTAATGCATACAAAATAAAAGATTATTGTGGTTTAAGGTACAATTTAGGTTAATTTCCAACCTGAAGGTAAACCTTTGGTTAGCTTTAATAACTGACCTTGGCCAGATGCTGATATATCATTTATTTATAACTAAGGGACATTGATTGAAGTGATTTTCACTCGAGCGCATAATTAATTAACATGACTAAAGCGGAATTGCACTTAGCCAGAACGAACCCGTTTTTCTCACTGCCTCTGACCGAACTCGTATATTTAAAAAATTCATTTATAAGAATTTACGAGCACCAATAATTCACAACCATTTTTTATGAATTATGTGCAAGTCTGTGTGTGTTTGTGCGCAGCAAAGGCAATGAAAGAAGGCAAAAGGCAACAGAAACAGCAGCCAAAGGCCATAAAAATAAAAATAAAAGGAGCAGGCGTTGGCCGGAAAGGCTGCAGAGAGTGGGGGCAAAGTGGGGGGGCCTTGCAAAACTCCGCTCTTTTTGCAGCGAAAGTCACCACAACTTTTGCTCTCTTCTCCTTCCTTCTTCTCTTGATTCTGCCTGCTACAGGTCAAAAAGAACAACAAGAAAAGGAAAAGCAAACAAATAGCAAGGTGTGCAGTTACAATGCCTGTCAGTCTGCGTGCAAGGGAGAAGGAGATCTTTTACCCCACCCCCAGTCCTCCCCCCCTCTTTCATACCCCCTAGTAATCCCTAAATTGTTATAAAGTAGTTTTCTCAGTTGCTCTTTACACAGAGAAACGCACACTGCCTCACAGCAGACACTTGAAGATTAATGAAAATCGCATGGGAAAATGAAATATGAAACGCTCCACAAGAGTAGCTCTGCTCTCCGCTCGCCAGCCAGAATGCACACAGTGGAGAGAGAGAGAGGAGAGTTGACAAACCCAAGAAACCAACCACCGCGATGATGATGAAGATCGTCATATGGGGCAACGCTGCAGGGGAGCTCCGCAAGAAGTGCGAGCAGAAAGAGGAGACGGAGTAACAAGAGGAGGGACAAAGGCGAGGCAGTGGAGCACTGAATATTAGCCAACGTGTGAAGCGGAACTAATTGGCAAATTGATATTGCAGCAATAAAACGAAAAGAATTACAGTGTCATAGCGTTATCAGACCGAAATGTGACAAATACGATCACACTAGAAAATATTAAACATAGGAACTATGGCAGCCTGTGTTAAGAATAAATTGTAATATGAGTATAATTGATATTGCAGCAATAAAACGAAAAGAATTACAGTGTCATAGCGTTATCAGACCGAAATGTGACAAATACGGTCACACTAGAAATCATTAAGCATGGGAACTATAGAAGCCTGGGTTAAGAATAAATTGTAACATGAGTATAACACGATATAAATCTTTCAGTAACAATTTACAAAATTTCACGAAAACCTAAATGATTGTCAAGCTATTGTGTTTCACAAATTGCGTTACAGTGTGGAAATTTGGAAAATGCGGGCATTAAGTCCGGGGTAAGGTATAGCGCGGATGTCGGATGTTGCAAGCAAGTGAGAACTAAGTGACGAAACAAATGGGCAAATTGGTAAACAAAACCTGAACCCACTGTACCTCGAAGTCGCTGTTGTTATGGGCTTTATGGGCTAATCAAATCACCCAAGCAGACAGCCCAGCACTTGGAGCCAGCCGTAGCGGCTTGCGGGTAGCAGAGTGTAAGTGGAAGTGGAAGTGGCAGTGGAATGGAGTTCGTAGCTCTGGTGTTATGGCCGCGATTTAACAATCCGCACACACATCGCCGAAAAGCAGGGGAAACCAGTTTTATAGAATTCACAAAAAGTAAGTGCACAAAGGAGCAAAACAAACAAGACGACGGCGAGAGAGATATATCCGAGACAAAGAAGAAGTAACCGAGCGATCCGATCTGGCTGGCTTTATGTGTAGGAACAACAACCACAAACACACTCAACCGAAGGCCGTTCAAAGACTCTTTCACTGAGCTTTGGAAATCGACTCAAAGCGACTCGTATCGTCTGCAGCCTGAAGACTGTGGTCATTTCAGAGACTGAATGACTGACAGACTGATGGAAAATGAGAAAACAAAAGCAAAACAATGACAGATGCGGAAGCCTTGAGTCATGGAATGGAAGATGGATTTAAAACTAGATGAAAATACAGTTGAGCTTCGTTAACATGAATAAACTCTGAATAAAGAGTACTGATAAACAGTAGGAAGTAATTTTTACCATAAATTATAGTAAATTGTGGTATTTTTTTCGTCATAAATTTTTCTAATTGAGTCTAAACCTAATCTTTAAATATAGTTTAAACGTTGAAGCTTGTAATTATCAAGTACACTTGCTGAACTTTATTCATTGAGTTATTTAGGGTTCCCATTAAGTCTCTTTAGGGAGGTTGGCCTGTAAAACGAGTAATATTCGTTTTGCAAACTGCCATTTTGTGCTATTGAACTTTGCCGTTGGCGCTTGAACTTTGTAAGGGGAAACAAGAGAATATCTCCTCGAGTTCAGATGGGATGAGTTCAGCTGAGATGGAGATGAGTTGAGCTGAAGGCTGCAGCAGCTGGCTGAGTCAGAGCCAAGATGAAATGATGACTTTGTTTTGGGCGGTGGCGTTTCGATACGTTTACATTATAAGCCAGGAGGAGCGTGCATCGTTGGTTTTATTGATTTATGCATTACGGACTGGATGGCTGCTGCTTTCCTTTCTTGGCCCTGTCTTTCAGCTGCTTTTATGCGCTCTTCTCTTCGACCAAGAAAGGCAATGAACTGAAGACCAAGGCGAGACAAAGAAGAAGTCCAGTGAACAGGGCGAGGCAGCCGAAGGAAGCGCACAAAGGAAAAGGCTGGGCCAGGAAAAGTTTCGCTTTTCATTTTGTCTGGAGTAACGGTTCGTGGGCGGGTGCGAGGAAGCTAACGGTCGCCATGGTTGCCAGATGTGGTGAATATGCGCGCCACAGGCACAGACACAGGCTGGTGCTTGGCGCTTAGGAAAATCCAAGGAAATCCAAGGAAAATAAAGGAAAGCCAGTCGCTTTAAATTGCTGGCGAGAGCTTTTCTCCTCTTTTCTTCCGTCGGGCGCAACTTTAATTCGTGGGCGGGGGGGCTAAAAACCAATCGAGCGCCTAAATCGATTCCCACCAGATGAGAGAAAAAAAGAAAACCTGTACGGAAAATTGAAGAGAAAATTGAAAATAAGGAAAAACAAACTAGGAGGAATAGATAACAATAATAGGGAGGAGAAAGGTTAGACATTGCAATGGGAAAATCGATGTTGGATACAAAATTTGTAGCCCGACCGTCCAACCACAAGGTGAGCCAGTTGTTGGCTTTTATTTTAGTTGTTATTTTTTCTTCCCCCTGCCTCTTCTCTTTGTGGCTTGATTTTGTGTATTATTTTGTTGTGTGTTGTTTATTTGTTTTTGTGGTTTCCTCATACACAAAGCCAGGAAATTAAAACTGCATTATAGTTGAAATTAAGCGGATATGTAGACAATCAAGGACTTGCAGCCAAGGATAAGCCACACATATTCGCGGATGCTAAAATTAAATAATCTAAAAGAGATTTAGGTGAAATTTATGATTTGACCTAAATATTTTTGCCACCATTTTCATGGGCCTAGTCTATTTTTATTTGTTTTCCTCCTAGAAAATAAACACAAACATTTGTGTGTATATCATTGATAAAGAAAAGTCTGGGCATTAAAATATGCAAGGGCCCATTGATTGATGACATCCACTCACTATTAATCCAATTTATGCAGACACCAAATTAATTTACATTTGGGATCTACGCCCGCATTTTATCGCCGTAATTGTGTTGCCCGAAAAAAAGCCGATTTATGTGCATACTTAATGCACATTTTCATTGGATATTCGAGATTCGAGATCGAGGTACAGTCTGTACTCAGCACATATGAATGGAGAGACAAAAACAACATCAAAAAATTGCATAACTTAAAAAGAGAGAAATACGATGAAATACAACGACAACGGACAAAAAGAAGATCAAGTATAGAGGATTAGAGTGCTATAAATAGCGCCCTGCTCCGCACAAAACATTTCGAAAACGGCAACAAAAGATAATGAAAAGGCCCGAAAAGAGACGATACGATACGATACAAGCCGAAGCGAGCCGAAGCTCCCTTCAATCGTTCGGAATCCGACGATCGCGATGCCATATGGTGGGCGGTTTGGGTGCTTTTCGGGGGGCGGGTGTTCTGGGGTGCGGGCGGGTGCGGGTGCTACGGCATCCATTTACACGCGACCTATAAACAAACCCAACTGAAAATGAGGCCGCGGCCATTCACGCGTCCAACGTCAGACGTCTGATATTTTTTCTACACGCTTATCAGTCCGAATACCCGAGTATTGGTGTGTTTATATAAAAGCATTTAGCAAAAAATAATAGAGGGAAAAAGTAAATGCGACGAGGGAAATAAAAGGCGTAGCGCGCTTGCGGAAGGAAGGGGGTACACACTACTACTGATATATATAAACGATAAATATATGTATAGTGCTTGTACGTGAGACGCGCCGCCGTTTTGTTTGTTTTTATGTTTATTAACTCATTTTGATTTCCCCATTTGTTTTTTTCATCCAAACGACATCAAAACTTGTTTAAAAGTGCTGCTTTTGCCTGTTGTTTTCGACAGAATTTCAATTTTTATAATTTTAGATATTAGCGAGACAACGACACGTGTTGTTGTTCTGCGACTTATGCCAAGAATCTGAAGCAAACAATTGCCAAGAAGCGAATTAGTCATTCGGGATCGGGAAGGTTCTGCAAACATTATTCGTGACAAACAATTTCCATTTCCCTTGCTAACTTTCAAATGACGCTCATAGCGACTCCATGAATCACTGGCGTGATTGAACAAATCAACAAATAAGCCAGCAATCTTTGAACTTTGAGCTTGAATGACTATTGATTAATTATTAACAAGAAAAATAAAGCTATCAGCTTTTCAACAGGATATAAGATAAGCCTAGGAACCTAGAAACCTAAAATATATAGATTTATATATTTTTTTCATAGCTACTAATATTATATTCATTTCATTATAACTTTTAATCTTTTTTTTAGGATTAAATATTTCTAAAACTAATACAACTCAATACCTTTTACATTTTTCTATCGAAAACTATAGCTTTAACACGATATGAGGCCAAGTATCAATTGCCAATTTCAGCCACAAGCCGCCTTGAACGAAGATCAACTGAAATGTATTCAAGTGTTTCCTACTACGCTCTATCACCGACTATTATTTGGCTTTCTGATTCACTCGAAAACATGTCTGCTTGCCGAGCCAATCAAAAATAATTAGCGCTCGAATCGTTTTCGCTCTCTTATCTCCACACAAAATTCAATGAAAAATGGCGAAATGGGCCGCAGAACTTTCAAGAAAGTCGTTCAATTCAGGTACAGGTTCAGAGTACTGGAGAAACTGCGTTCTGTGCTACCGAGAATAAAGTGCGATTGCGGCGACGTGTGGAAATTCACTAACATACATGTGTGCATGCATGGCAGAAAACGTGCCCCGCGGAGATACAATACAAAAGTGGGGCCTTTATGTAAAAATACAAAAATAAATAAAAACCAAAAAAAAAGTTTCCGATTATCCACGACACGTGTGGGATGCAAAAAGCAAAAAAAAAGCAAACAAAATGCAGCAAACACACAGTCCCCCTGATATTTACTCTTTTATAATTGTTACAAGGTGAGCTGGAGTTGGCAGAGAAAAAATAAAAAAGCATAAATGGCAAGTAGTGAGTCACCGAGAAAATTGAAAAGGAATGGAAAATGGGAAAAATGTAAATCAGCTGAGCGGGCACCCTACTGCTTCTAGGGTTGCCAACGCGCCCGAAACCCGTATGCAGCTGCTGATAAGAATCCGTAGATAATTCAAATTCGCTATATCAATATGTTGTTCGTATGTTAGTGTATACGGGTCTACGATTCGAGACGTGAGTCATCCGAAAAGTGAGCAAGCAAAAATTCCAGTCACGCACTGCAGGCAAAAAAAAATAAAAGTAAAAATAAAACAAAACAATAAGATGAAGTCGTGGAGTGCAGATAAGGAAATTTTAGTTAGGGGCGGCGATAATGCGGAAAATGTTGCCTAAATTATGCGATATCTTTGTCAGCATTCAAGCGTATGTGTGTGTGTGTGTTTGTACTTGAGCTATCAGTCATTTGTTTTCCACTTATCAGCGGGCGACGTCCTTCGCGGTTTGGGGTTTCGCCTTAGGTTTAGTTTTTTGGCAAGTCGTAATATTCCGTTGGCAAAGTACCCAAAAATAAAAGTTAGACAGCTGCTGCTGCTGCTGCACAAAGCGAAAAATCTTAAGGATAATCAGATAAAAATTAGATTAAAGAGTTTTCGGTTGAGGAACTTTTCTAAATTGATATTTAATTTAAAATAATATATTTATATTTTATTTAATTATTAAATATTTAAGTTTTCATCGCAAAATTGTTTTAAATAACGGAAAATAAATATCCGAGAATATCTTTAGACGGGAAACAATAAATTCATTTTCTTAGCTCTTTAATCGTTCCTTTTAACTGCTATTTATTTATTTTTCCTCAATATTTTTTGTTTCGTATTTCGCGCGACATGGCAACGCCAGCCAGTCATACACACACTTACGCACATGTGACGTAGGCTCGCTCGTGTGTATTGGTGTGGCTGCGGTGAAGAGAGCTAGTGACCGTGGGGAATTGAATGGTGGTGAGTTAGCAACGTAGGCGAGCGAAGAGGAAAATGAAATAATTTATAATTTTCTTTTTTTTTCACGTTTGAATCACTTACTTTTCCAATTCGTTTCGTGGAAATTACACAGGCTTGAAACAAAAACTTCGAGTTTTTTGTTCGGATCACAGTTGTTGGAAATAATTCGTTTGATGGTTTCGCAGTAATTCAATTGGTTGCTAGTAATTATTTAAATTTTTTTTACAGAGAATTGCACAGGGATCGTTGTTGCAGGAAAGGGGCAAATAATATATCACAAAATGGTGCACGACGCAGTTGTTTTCTATTCTTCTTTCGTTTGCATTAGCTTTTTAATACGGTTTCTCTCCGTTTGCGTGGAAACAAGCAGGATTTTCGATTTTCCTTGGGCACAACTAACGCACACGACGACGCAGAGTGCAGGAGAGCTGCGTCCTGCGGTTTTTCTCAGCTGCGAGCGAAACGCTGGCAGTTTTCCGATTTCGGATTTACTGATTTTCTGATTTATCGCGGCGCACACACCAGCGAACAAGGCGAACGGGCGGAGTGAGAGAGAGAGGGAGGGGAGCGCGATTACTTTACTTTATTCTACAGTATTTCTTCGATTAGTTAGCAAGTCGCTGCGCTGACGATGACAGTTGTGGGTAATTGTAGCCAAAAACCAACGTGGATCTGATCCTATCCTCCAAACGCGAAGTGAAGTCTCCAACTGAAGTCTCGAACTGAAATGAGCAAGCCTCGTCGCGTTTGCAGCCAGCTCGTGGTGAACTCGGCGCAGCGCTCTGCTGGCTTTAATCTAGCGGTGCGTGCGTGAGCTGTGGCTAGCTCACGGGCGCTGCAGAACAAGCACGAACAATGTACTTTGGGGCGCTATTTGATTGGTTTGCCATACAAAAATTTTAGTTTAAAAAAAAACTTAATTAGGCTTATTTTGTTTTAGGACTTAAGATACCTATAATCTTAAAAGGTTATCTTGTATGACTAATGGATTATTAAAAAAAACTACAAAAATCATCATTTTCATTAATTTTAATTAAAAAATGTTCTTCTTTGACTAAATATATGATGTAGTTTATTTTTATATTTTATACATTGTCTCGATTCGCTAACATTCCGTGACACGAACAAAGACCCAGCTCACCCGACCATCTCTATACTAAGCGAGTGCTGTTAACTCGGAGAGAGCACCGTTGTCTGGTGTGGTGAGTACACTAGGCGAGGGGAGAGGATGACGGGCTAAAAAGAAATCGCCAGTCAACGGAGAGAAGGCAAGTAGGAAATAAATTAAATGTGATCTGAGCAAAGATGGTCGAAAATGCGTATTTCTACGCAAACACCCGACTATGTTAAGTAACAGCGTCCCGTTAACAAAAACAGTGCAAAGTGCACACACAATAAGACGAATACTAAGAATGGGCGTAGGAAGGGAGAACGACGATGAAAAGAGGCAGAGACAAAAGACCAATGCATCGACAGAGAGCGCAGGGGGCTGCAACTAAATTAAAACCGAGTTCCTGTCAAAAATCAGCTAGTATTTATGCTTACTGGGCGTTTCGCAAACCTTCGAATGCTCTTTTAATAATCTTTATGGTTTTCGTATGATTTTAAATTAGGCGACGACACAATTTCGACGACGCCATATTGTTCGCCACCCGAGAGAGAGAGACAGAGGGAGCACGAGAGAGTTAACAGCGGAAGAGAGCGCTCGACTGCGCTGCTGCTGCGTCATCAATGCAAACTGCGCACTTTTTAAAAAACATTTTTAATATCAATTTCTATGCGTTCGCTCATTTTGAACAAAAGCATTTATGTGGAAATCGTCAGTACATCTCTCCGCATGCCAATTGCTTTGTTTTAAACAATTGTAGTACACTCAATAACATAGCCATATTGTGAAATTTCTGTAGATGGCTGTGGTGAGTTTCGCGCAGGTTAACAGGCCTGCAATTTGTTTTTTCTTCAAGCACCCTCACCTGGAATACATCTGTCTTGTGGTCCACTTTGTTCGATTTTAACTCAATTTGCTGAAATTTTGTTGTTATGTTCAGATTTTGTAACTTATTGGTAAGGACAGCTGAGGCGTGTCACTTTGGTAGTGTTGGATGACTAAAAAAAATAACTAATAACTGCTCAGCTGGGTTTGACACTTAAACAACACTATTGAGTTGAAATAATAATTGGATTTTTGTAAGGGATTTCTTGCATTCTTAGTATTATACTAAACATTAGAATTCGTACCATAATAGCATGAGAGAACATGGATAGTGTATTAAAATCTTCGCCTTGAGTTTTACCCTAGCTATGAATGTTTTTTGTGTTTTCCCCGATCACTCGCAAAACAAATGCAAAGGCAAACGCAAAATCAGTGTGGGGCTAAGAATTCGCTTAATTAGAGGTCATAGGCTCAACGTGATCGTGTTTATGTATAAAATACTATGAGGTATCGCCTAAGATCCAGTTTGGGAAGTTTCTCGATATAATCAGTGTGTTTATTTTAGCTATCAAAGGTCGCGCCTGCCTACGAAATTGGTTCTGCATTAACCTTGCGTTGATAAATAATAAAAGCTGACAAAAAATAATAACAAATTGAAATGAGCGCTAATGTTAACGAACTTTGTAAACTTAAAGGCAAGGTTACAGCTAAAGCAGCCAGAAAAGCTCTAAAATTATGCGAGACGTAAAAAGGCAAACTCAAGTGCTCGAACGCTGCGCTGTGTAGTATAAAGTATAAAGTCGCAGAGCGTTAAAAATAAAATATAAAATCAGACACGCAACAGCAACGGCTGCCAGCAGTGTTTCTATAGAAAACGAAACGAAAATTATTTCCTGTTTTCAGCCATAACAGTCGCGCGTGGTGAGAAGTAACAGATAGTATAACAGAGCAGGAGGAGTGTGGGTGGGGAGTGTATTTCTCTTCCAGCAGGGCTAACAGAGCAGAGCGTGGTGGGTCCGCATCGTATTTAACCGTTCCGTTGCAGTTTGTTTACCAATGGTTTTTAGCCACAAAGCCAAAACGCAATTGTGAGGGAGGAGGGGTAAAGATGGCAAGAAACAGCCCCACAAAGGGGCTCCCAAACAATGCGTAAAACGAACAAAAAAATACGGTGATTGATAACAAGGTGCGCCTTACAAATGTTCACTGTCGTCTGCTCACGACGGAATACGAAAATTCTTTCCTTCAGGGTTTCAATCTACGGGGTACTTTGTATGCTTATCTATTTTAGCTCACCGATTTAGAAAAAAATAGCGCAATTTTAGCCACAAGACTAGTCAATATCATAGACGACAATGATTAAGAATAACATAAAACATAAACATAATTTCTTAACCAGAATTAAATGTAAGACGAGATTTCAGTCACAATAATACAGCTTAGATTCAATTTGATGCCATGGTGGTGGGTTCGGATCTCTGAAAAAACTGCGTAGTTCCCAATCTTAGGCAATTTCAAATTTGAGAGTGGGTATGTTTCAGTTTTGTCTGCCCACATACTATATTTCATAACAATCGGTTAGCTATATTTACAAAATTGAACTTTGTTCTCACTATTAAATTATCAAGTTCATGGAGAAGTATTTATAACAAAGTAATATTTCGATATATTTATAATATATACATTTTTGTTTTCTTGACAAGTGTAACTGATAATTAGTAAAATATCCAAATATCTGTAATCTGTAATTAATGTTTTTTTTTTAATAAATGAAACTACCCCTATTTTTCTCCCAGTGCGCGTAATAATGGAGCTACAAAAAGAGAGTATGTATTTCTTGCACACAGACGCACTTATGTAAACATGTGGGGACATGTACAGCGTACACTGTACAAGGTTGTGGGAGAGTAAGTGCATCGGACAGGCGAGAAAGAAGAAGGAGCAGCAAAAAAGGACAACACACTTCTAAACTGGTAGAAAGAGGGAGCAGAACGGCCAAGCTTGGGGTATTTTTGGCACACACTCCCTCTCGCTCAGCCCCGTTGGCTTCTCCATCCCACTGCGCTTTGGTGCATTCAACCTGCTGCGGAGCGAGACAGGTGCACGACAACGGCGGCGGCATTTACCGTTTGCCGAGATCAACAGCTGTGCGAGTGATGGGGAAACCAGCCAGCGAGAGAACAGGACCTGGGGAGACAACGCAATTTGTTGAACTTTAATGCGTAGCAAAGCAAATCGCAACTGCAGTAAACAATGAAACGTTGCTAACTGCCTCCCCCTGCTTTCAATGCCTCCCAAACCCCCTTGTGCCATGTCGTGCTTTGTTATTGCTGGCCTGGCTTATGGGGTTGTTGTTGCTGCTGCTGCTGCGTAGCGCTTTCTGCTGACGATTCTGGATAAGCCAACGGCGCATGCAACAAATTGCGTTCTACCAACAACTCACAACAAACAAAAGCCGTCAGTGATGGGCACAGGGAGTAATAATAGCTAGAATTGGAAAGTACAGTGAACTCTGGGTACAGTGGACAAGCAATTGAAAGCGCTGTATGCGAAAATGCCAGGGCTGACACACAACTTGCTGTAGAAAATAAATAAAATAAAGTAACCGAAAAAATATATTCAAAACAAACAAAAATAAATATTTTGATTGCAAGTTTATTAAGTAAGCTTAAAAGATTAGAAATTTTTTATGTTTTTGTATGCAAAAAACCTTTTTAAATTAATTAAAATTGATGTTTTTCCAGCTCTGGAACCTTGAACCATTGATTATATAGGGCAAGAGGGTTTTAAGAGAATTGTAATTAAAATGTCATCATTAAAACGACTTGTAGAAAGTATTTAGAAAATAAATTGAAAGTCTCAAAAACAATTTTCAGAAAAATTTTAAAAGTATTTTATAGGAATATTTTTTATAATATTATAAAATATTCCAGAGTTTCATAAATAGCGAAAAAAGCTTAGATACCAACTCTGTCATAAGAAACGACAAAGAAACGCCATTCGATGACGTATGTAGTTTGTTTTCCAGCTGAATTCCAATTCAATTGCAATTCTTGAAATTACCCCACTTGGATGTGAATGCTTCGCCAGAGGAAATCAGAATCAGAAAGCGCCTTCAAATCCAAACCAAGAAAGTGTCACAGATACGGCTATTTCTATGGAAGAGGGTTGGGTCAACCACCACCATCAGAGAGCCATCGGAACCCTCCCTCCTTCTGCGGGAGGCACTACGAAATCACCAGAGTTGTCGTCATCCAAGGAGTGATTAACAAAAACAGTTGATTGAACTTTGTTTGGCCTCCACACATCCCACGGCGAGTGTTTGTGTGTGCCTTGACTTGTTGTGTACTTGAAATGCCCCACTTTGCGGTGGGCACTGGGGCTGGGGCTGGGGCTCATAATTTTCGGGTGTTAATGACCAGAGGCACTGACTTTGAACGCTGCGAATACACACAAAGTCCAGCAATTGTCTTTCACAGAGTGATATTGATGGGGAATACTTGCACTTCAAGGGAATTCCAGATGTGAATTGGAATCCCCAATCCCCCTTCAATTTGCACTTTTAGGGATTCACACATAATAATGTCATTATCCTGGAAATGGATCTGTTACGATGCTTTAAGTTAAAGCACAATATTTCTTAAGTTTTTTTTTATAGAACTTTTTGTGAACATATAAAAAAAGGTTTGCCTTGGTTCTATTTATGTTCTTAATAAATTTATTTTTACCCTTAAGAATAAATAGGAGATTTCTGGTCTAATTTAAACTTAATTTTGATTGCTCTCTTAAAAGACTATTATTTATATAGAATTAAAATAACTTAAAAAAGAAAAAGAACATTAACATAACGTTGATGGAATGGAATTTTATTTACTGTTCTAATAAAAGAAATATTAATGAAAATCCATAACTTTTAAATAAACATTTTAATGTGTAATCAAGGTATTATTAAGGTAATTAATCAAAGCTAAATGAGTTTTAAGAACACCAAGAATGCAAGAGACTTAAGTTTATTTTTATTTAGATTATTAATAAAAACGAGGTAGGTAATAAATCATTTAAGTGTCGATGTTTCTGGAATTGTTAGAAATCAACCACAAGAAGTAATTTCCAGTTGAAGGCATGCATTTTCAAGTTTCTCCAATAAATATTAGACAAATTCCGCCTTAATTTGATACATAAATCCCCTAGGACTTTATATCAACTATTCCTTGTACTTATGGAAACCCTTATAGATTTCAGAGAATTTCCCACTTACTCTGCTGACTGATCGAGATGAATTGCTCTGCCAAGTGGGCGTCATCTTTGGCCAACGCCCGGAAAATGGTCCCCCGAGAGATGTCATTAGACTTGTATGTATTTTCGGTTTTATATTTTGCATATTGCTTTGTCGCTTATTATTTTAGATACATAGCTACAATTCGGATTGTACATCTACATACACTCGTATATATGCACATAAAAAACACGATATGTTGACATAAAGGCAGAGATTCGTCAACAGTAAATATATAAAGAAACATACGACGTTTGGACGGAATGCGACTGACTTACAACTAAATTACGCAGATTCGTGTATAAAATTTGTGGTATTCGAGAGTAAAATTCTCTAAAGGCACTGAACTGGTGGATGGAATGTACAAAATAGTTTAAGATACATATGTGGGTTTTTGTGTAGTACGAAGAAGCTAGGGGTTATCTTGTGCTGCAGTTTTCGTTGTGAGCTCCATTTTCAGGGATGGTTGCGGAAAATACTCTTAGTTAACCCACGGGCATCGTGGACACGGTGCTGTGAGGTGTAGTTGGCCTTGAGCCAGCCAGGGAATTAGCCGTGGAGGCGTGCAGCGAGGCCATAGTGCCCATCTGAAAGGGATAAGCCATAGATTGCATAGCTTATATATTAATTTAATTATTGCTGTAAACTTACGCGCAAATGTGCCAGATCCTCCAATTTGGTGAGATCCACCAGCTCCAGGAAGAGCGAGTACACCACGGCCCAGCCATAGATGGACACCAAACAAAATACGCTCCACAGCAGCACCATGATCACGTTGTAGGCAAAGTACAGATCGTTCACAATGGCAAAGAAGATCAAAGCCAAGGCCCGCCAGACGGTAAAAATGGCAAAGGTCCACAGCCAGGGCATCACCTTCTTCTCGTATTCCTATAGAAAGATTTTAAGCAGACATTAGAACATATAATTAGGAACAAAGAGTAACTTCAGCCAATTTTAGATGGTTTAAGTGCTAATTTCTTGCTTATGACTTGGTGCGGGATGCAGTTGTGTTACCCTTTTGCTCAGTAAGCGTTTCTGTGCTCCCAGCTTTTCATGCTTTCGAGGCAATGAGAAATGTAAATGAATCGCATGCTTATACGAGATTTGTGGATACTGAAACCCAACTTACCTTGCGCAGAGCCACGCAGAGAAGGACGCTGGTCACAAAATTAATTAAAGCCATGATGAGCGAAAACAATGCGAAGACAATCAGCATGTTGCGAACTAGAAGAGAGTAAAAGGGGATTAGAATTATATTATTTATTTAGGGAACTCCTGAAATCTTCTGTTTTTAAAAGCTGATATGCAAAAATTAGGCAAAAATACCCTAAAACTCAATAGAATTTTCACTAAACTACACCTTAAGACAAAAAATTAGAAAATATAAACCGTATTTTCCTTACAAATCGATCATTTTACCATTTTTTAACCTCAAAAATCACAAAAATATTCAATTAGCTATTTCTACTTTAATATTAGTTTAAAACTTTAAAAATGCTTGTAAATAAGAACTATAACTAAGGTTATTTTTCGAGTAATTTAAGGAAGATTTGTTTAATAATCGAAAAACTACAATTCCTTGAGAAAAGCCCATGATTAAACTTCCCTAAATTATAAATATAATAAATTATCCTTAATCTGAGCCATACCATGCTTGTTGCCCACGTAGACAAACTCATACGAGATGATATAGTAGCCATAATGCGTAGATCCTGGCGCAGCCATGGCATAGCAATAGATGTCGAAGATGCTAGTGGCAATGGTGAAGAGCGAAAGAAACTGAAAAGGGTTAAGTTTAAGGTAAAATAAGGACAAAAATGACTCTCCTAAGGCTACATTACAATGGCAAACAGCCCGATGAGCATGGCGCCCTTCTGTATGTCGATATACTGGTTATTCTTAAGCAGAGGTCGTTGGTACCAAGGAATCCTTACAGAACGCGTGGACCGGGACATCTTCGAGTGCAGGTTTGTAGAGGATCTGAAAGGGATGCGTTATCAGTATGCCAGGAGTGGATTATTAATTAATAAACGAGCTACATACCTTCCCGTGGCATGGGAATAAACCGACGGATTCGAGCGATATGTGGAGGGCGTTTTCCTGCCGTAGTTCATCTTGAAGCCTTGCAAGTGACGTCACGGGCGGTAAATGGTGGATATCCTGCCGGTATCCAATAAATAACTGCAAGATAAACACAAAATTAGCCAAAATAAGAAATAATTTCAAATTTTCATTCATCGGCAAGGGCGTGTTTGCTTAATTTGTTATTTTGGGTGTGTCAAGCTGGGCTTTGGCACTCTCGAAAACTTTGGGCGCGAATTAAACCGCTTCAACATTGGTTAAACCCAAATGTCTTGATTTTGGTTTATAGTTATACACCTGAAGTTCATGGAAAACACTTTGGAATGTTACTTTGCATTTATTTACCTTTAAAAAAACGAAAAATTAATCACTTCGCAACGCATCAAAAACAAAACACACTCAGAAGGGCGCTGCCAACTTGTTGGATAACCAGGGATGACATTAGGTGGCCACAAATAGCGATAGAGCAACAAGTGTTATCGAATATGCCAGTTGATGGGCAGCACTGGTGGAACAGCTGTTCCATTTTTGGAATTTATTACTAAACCAAATTTTAAGGTAAATATTAAAAACGAATTTTCAGCTTATGTTATTTTGAGAAGGTCAAAATACGTCGGATTAATATACAAAATTTTAAAAATAATAATTTAATTAAGTCACCGTTCAATGGATTTATTTTAATATTAATTTAAAAACAACAGAATAAAACAAAAGAGAAGTTATATGAAGAGATTTAAAAAAAATTGGTAATACAACATGACTAAAAAGCGTAATAATTAATATTTAAAAATATGGTCTTGCACATTTGAACTTCTTAAATCCTTAAATCAAATAAAAGCTAAAATAACAAGCTAAACCATCAATAAATAGTTTATTTTCGTTAAGTATGTATGCAACAATTAATAAACAATTTTAATGTTGGCACATACAACTAATCTATTTGATATTTGACATTTTGAATTCGATTCCTTTCCATCGATAGTTACCACCATATAAAATCGATTATTCGATACAAAACTGATATATTTTCTATAACAAAAAATCGCTTCACTTTCCAGCTCTAATGAAAAACATAAACATACATTTTTTGTAACTTCTAAACCTAAATGACCGCCTCCAGATGTCCCTGCCCCGGATCACGGACTTCGACATCCTCGAAAAACTTGGCGCGGGCAGCTATGCGACCGTCTACAAGGCTCGCCATAAAGTGCGGAAATACACTATTTTTTTTTTACCAAATTTATGGAACCACTAACGAGTGCCCTTTATCTTTCCCAGAAACAGCGAACTTATCATGCCATCAAGTATGTGGAAATGTCGACGTTGTCGCAATCCTCGCGGGAGAACCTAATCACCGAAATACGCCTCCTGCGAGACCTCAAGCACAAGTACATTGTGACCCTGCAGGATTTCTTCTGGGACGATAAGTAAGAACCCAAGGGGGGGTTATATCCTTGTGGGCTATAGCCTGGCGAATGAGTCATTCTTAGCTTGGTTGCTAAGCGGATAATGGTTATATGGTTTTAGAAAATTGGGGAACCGTGTCCAGGTTTTATAGACTTTTTAAGAGCTGTAAAAGTTGTGTTTTAAGCCAAATATGGGTTAGCTAGGTCAAATATTGTGTTATTTTGCGATGTGGAAGATTTTTGATACTTGTAACAGCTTTATGGGAGTGATAGTGTCTTTAAGTACTATGATTTAAGGTCAACTTGGTCAACTATAGCTTAATTTCTACAACTTCCCCCAGTTTAATTAGAGTTTTAAGCATTTTTTACCTCATTTTACAATCATTTTTAAATTATTTCCTTCAGAAACATTTACATTGTTCTGGAATACTGCAATGCCGGCAATCTTTCCGCTTTTATACGAACCAAGAAGGCCCTGCCGGAGAGCACCTGCCGCTACTTTCTGCGCCAGCTGGCGGCGGCGGTCCAGTATATGCGAGCCAATGATGTGTCCCACTTTGATTTGAAGCCACAGAACCTGCTGCTCACCCGGGGAGCCAATAATGTGTCCCTCAAGGTGGCGGACTTTGGGTAGCTTAAACAGATCTCTGTATTTCACAAAAAAAAGCCCTTTAAAATTCTTTAAATTCTCACAGCTTCGCCCAGCACTTGAAGCTGGGCGAGATTAACCAACAGCTGAAGGGTTCCCCGCTCTACATGGCCCCGGAAATAGTACGCAAGCATCAGTACGACGCCAAGGCGGATCTCTGGAGCATAGGTGTGATCCTGTACGAATGCCTGTTCGGCAAGGCCCCGTACAGTTCACGGACCATTGAGGAGTTGCTGCTGCGCATCAAAAATGCCGAGGCCATAACACTGCCAGCCAATGCTCGCATCAGCAACGAGTGCCACGATCTCCTGCGCCGCCTTCTAGCCCATGAGCCCACGGCGCGGATCTCCTTCGCAGACTTCTTTGCCCACCCCTTCCTCGATCTCAAGACGTTTCCCACGGAGCACACCCTGCAAAAGGCCATTGATTTGGTTACCCAGGCGTGCTCTTACGATGAGAAGCACAACTACAAGGAGGCCTACTATCTGTATTGCAGTGCCTTGCAGTATTTTGTGCCTCTGATCACGGAGGAGACGGACGCCACCAAGCGGCTGGCCCTACGAAATCGAGCTTTGTCTTACATGAAGCGAGCGGAGGAAATCAAGAATTGTATCATCGAGGACGAGTACAGGATGTTGGCCCAGCGGCAAAAGCTAGCGGCGGCATCTGCTCAACCGACAGAGGCTACACCTCAGGCTAAAGAGCGGGCTGAACCCCAGCCCAGCAGCTCGCGGGTGACGGAAATGTTGGAACCAGATGCCCGCTTTAAGCAGCTATGTAAGATTATCTTTAAACTTCTTTAAAATATATTTAAACTCTCCGCTTTAGTTGCCCTTTCGAACTCAAGTCCGTCCCTGAAGACTGGCCTGGAAATCGGACGGAAAGCCGAGCTATATCTTTACGAGCGCAAGCTGGACGCGGCCTTGGAATCATATACCTCAGCGCTGGGCATTCTGGTGCCGTTTGTGAACAATGAACCAAAGGGAGAGCGTCGCAATCTGTTGCTGCAACAGGTGACTTGAAGTTCTTACTAAACCAGAATCCTGATTAATTGTTTAACCCTAATTTCTAGCTGGAATTCTGGATGAAGGAGGCGGAGAGCATCAAGAGCATTTTGAGCACCAAGAACCTGGACGAGGAGGAGCAGAAGCTGTCCACGGTACGCAGCTGCAGCATACAGTAGACAAAACCCCAAAAATATAGATTTGAAATCGATGAGCAATTTCCGGCGCCTGGTGCGCCCCTTGTTAGAGTATTTTTGTAGTCGCCTAGTCACGTAGCCTTCTATGATCTTATATACTACTTATATACAAATATACACTAGACTCGCTTTCTATGTACTACGTGTAGCAGGACCATGTCAGCTTTTTGTACCGCTCCCCACAAACTATTCTATGTCTAGTTGATTTTAACACTCGTATTGTATGTATACTGACTACCATTTGCCTGAGGCTGTAGACCGTTGTTAAGTTTTAAAGGAAAATCCATCTGATTATCTATTTTAAGCGCACCTCCATGAGAATCCACCACACATTCCTCGGCCTGCCAGGTCCGGCACCTTTGTATTTCATTCTGTTCATTGTGTTTAATTTGATTAAAATGGTTTAACGATAACCGGACAAGAGTCTTTTGATGTAATCTCTGGCAATCTAGCATGTACAATCGGCCATATCTCCTGCCGTAAATAATCGTAATCAATCTACTTATTATTGGCAATTGGCAATGTCGGGAAACTTATAAAAGCGGCCGTCAGTCGGTGAGCGCGCAAGTTTAGCCCAACGATGTTGCCGAATCAAGATATCAGCCTTGCGGTAGCAATTGGCCTCCTGGCCATTGCAGGCGTTGTCCAGGCAGCTCCTCCCCTAGGACGGGTGGTCAATGGAACGGATTCCAGCGTGGAGAAGTATCCCTTTGTGGTGAGTTGGATTTTGTAAAAAGAAACGAGTCAAGGATGGGCATAAATGCAGTCAATGCGGCTAATACATGTCGGTTTTTACATTAATTTCGATTTATTTCGAAAGAAATCCTTATAATTATAATAAAATTAAAATTATTATTAAATCCACATTATCCCTTTCTTCAGATTTCCATGCGCGGTCCCACTGGCTCCCATTCCTGCGGCGGTTCCCTTATCTCCAAGCAGTTCGCCATGACCGCCGCCCATTGCACCGCTGGACGTAAGGCCTCCCAGCTTAGTGTCCAATATGGAGTGACCACGATCAGCTCGGCGGGTCCCAATGTGGTGAAGGTGAAGAAAATCATCCAGCACGAGGGCTACAATCCCAACAACAACTATGCCAACGACATCTCCCTGCTGATGCTGGAGGAACCTCTCGAGTTCGATGGAGTCACTGTTGACGCCGTTCCTTTGCCCGATCTTGCATATGCCACGCCTCAGACGGACGCTGGTGGTGAGGGCGTGCTCATCGGCTGGGGTCTGAATGCGGTGAGTTTATTGGAGATTTCGTTAAAGAATTATCTTAAGTAAATATCAATATCCCCTCCAGACTGGCGGCTACATTCAAAACACCCTGCAGGAGGTGGGTCTGAAGGTCTACTCGGATGCGGAGTGCACTCTTCGGCATGAGGGAAGAACGGATCCCAAATATCACATCTGTGGAGGAGTGGACGAGGGCGGCAAGGGTCAGTGCAGTGGGGATTCCGGTGGCCCGCTCCTCTATAATGGCCAGCAGGTGGGCATCGTGTCCTGGAGCATCAAGCCCTGCACTGTGGCCCCGTATCCTGGTGTCTACTGCAAGGTCAGCCAGTATATAGACTGGATCAAGAAGAACCAAATCATATTGGCTTAGTCATGCCATTATCTCTGTCAATAATAATTGATATAAGCCGGCAATAAATCACTGATTAAAAGGATTTTATTTATACGTATTTATGGCTTCGAGTAGCTTAAAAATGGGTTTTGCCATATAAACGGGAAAACCAGGCTGGTTCGATTGTCACATTCTTCATTAATAAGCAGGCAAGCAAGAGCTGCAGAAATATTTCTTAAATAAGTCTGAATCAAAATTATCCGTTGAACACTTCTAAACAGCCTTGACAAATGTTTGCTTTGTTCTTTATTTTGTCTTTTTACGTACAAATAAACCAGCATTAGCTACTATTAAGCCCTATAATTACTTATTAAAAAACCAAACATTGATAAGCAACACGCTTTTACAATCTCTTGGCAAACCACTTTTATTAATGCTTCTATTGGTCTTTTTTTTATATCAATAATGCCAGATTTAATCACTTCCTATCTTCGCTAATAAATAAATATGATTAGTGAAACACAATCAGCCAAGTCAAAAAGTCTTTTAAAGGGGTAGCCAACCAATAGAGGCACTTTTTAACTTTGAAAATGTTGCGGACTCGAGATCTCTGTCTGGCTGTAATCGGTCTCCTGGTCATTGCCTCGGTTGGCCAGGCCCTGCCTTCGAATGGGAGAGTGGTCAATGGAACGGATTCCACGGTGGAAAAGTATCCCTTTGTGGTGAGTTGAGTTAAAAAGAAGAAACAAAAAAATTAGCGAAGGATTGGCAAACCGTATGCTTAAATTAGGCGATTTTATTTCGATTTTACCCATTCCTTCCACTGATTTCTTTTCCATGGAACATAAATTCAATAATTTCTTAAATATAAATTTTACTATCCTTCAGATTTCCCTGCGCGGTCCATCTGGCTTCCATTGGTGTGGCGGTTCCATTATTTCCAAGCAGTTTGTCATGACAGCCGCCCATTGCACCGACGAAAGCACTGCAGACGAGCTTAGTGTCCAGTATGGAGTGACCAAGATTAACTCGGAGGGCCCGAATGTGGTCCGTGTGAAGAAGATCATTCAGCACAAGGACTACAGCCCGCGCAACCGCTATGCCAATGATATCTCCCTGCTGATGCTGGAGGAACCTCTCGAGTTCGATGGAGTCACTGTTGCCCCAGTGGCTTTGCCTGAATTTGAATATGCCACGCCTCAGACGAATGCCGGTGGTCAGGGCGTGCTCATCGGTTGGGGTTTGAATGAGGTGAGAATATCAATGATATTATATATAATTTATATAAGAATTAAATTAAAAATATTATTTCCCTTTTCAGACTGACGGCTATATCCAAAGCACCCTGCAGGAGGTGGCCCTAAAGGTCTACTCGGATGAGGAGTGCTATGCTCGGCATGAGGGCAGCACGGACCCGAGATATCACATCTGCGGCGGAGTGGATAAAGGCGGCAAGGGTCAGTGCAGCGGGGATTCCGGTGGTCCACTCCTCTATAATGGCCAGCAGGTGGGAATCGTGTCCTGGAGCGTCAAACCCTGCACAGTGGCCCCTTATCCAGGTGTCTACTGCAAAGTCAGCCATTACATTGACTGGATCAAGAAGAACCAAGTCATATTGGCGTAGTCACAAAAAACATTGATTGATCAATAAATTAAACTTTAAGCTGATTTCTAAATCAGTCTGATTGTCAGACCCCCGATAAGCAAATTATTTGTGTCATTATTAAAAGAACACTGTGTGGGGCTAATAAATTTTAACAAATATTATTCGTGACCATAAACTTAGCATATTATTAAGCTTGTTGAAAATGAGTTCACTTGGCCCCGTCGCAAAAGCAGTGCAAAGCAGTTCGGCCGATTATGTTAGCCAAGCAGTTTAAAGCAGTACACTTAAGAGGCTCTTAGGTTTATGGTATTCATCAAACTGTAAGTTCAACTTTTTCGTTCATTTGTTTCCCTTTTTATAATTTTTTACTATTTCGGATTCCTATATAATTAAAATTTAAAATGTAATTAATTATCTTTTAAATGTAAACATTTTATAAAGTTAAGTTTACTTGAGTTGTCTAAAAATGGAGCTAGGCGTTCTTATTAAAAAAGGTTTAGTTTTTGAAACCACAATAAATAAATTCGTTAGGAAATAATCATAATATTATAATAGATACTGTTTAAATAAATACAGTAAATATTATATTTTAAATAAATATATTAATAATAGAATATATAAACATAAATTTACTTTTCGTGGGACAGGTAGAAATAATTCATACATTGTGTAATAAACTAAAATGTAACAATTTATTTTATATGTATATTTGTTGATATTTAAAATGTATGTTGAATGCAATATCTTTGTAAATTTGTCTCCTTTCTCTTAAGCCATAACTTTTTTAAAAGTTTCCTAATATCAGAATAAAACAAACAAAAACTATATTTAAAATGTTTAAAAATAGATTCTACGAATATAAAGTAATTATCACGGGTAAACTATTTTAGAGTATTCTCCCGACAATAAATATTTATGCTGCAGGCCTTTAATATAAATCTAACTGAATTCCAGCCGCAGTATCGAAATCAAGAAGTAAACAGTTTGAGCGCCACTGGGCAACTGGACCAATACGAAGGCGACGCGAGCCGAATCACTCATCCGCCGCGTCGGCTGCTGCCTTCGTTCTGCTTCTTGCTGATGGTACTGTGGCCGCCGCTGCTTCAACTTCTGGCACTGCAGTCAACATTTTCAACTCAAACGGAACGCACGGTTGGGGCGGACGAAGCTGAATCATTTAGAGATAAATTCAAAAAGTGAGCCAAAAGCTAGCTGACCGTGGTTTTTGAGTGCAAAAACGCCAGAGACTGATGAAATATTTTAAATAAACTAAGAGTGAACTGGATAATATACAAAAAATATATACGAAACCTTAGTGAAATCATTTGCTTAAAACTTAAGCATTTATTTATTAACAACCAGCTCTCTGCAAAAGATCTTGTCCGATGATGTTGCTCTGTTTGTTTTGTGTTTTTCGTTTGCCATTGAAGCGATAGAAATGAGAGAAAAATATATACCATTTGCAGGCATAGAATGCGGAAGGTCGTCCATTATGAGGGCTGCATTCATTCCGTTTAATTAAAAAACAGAAACACGTAAAAAGACAGAAGCAAAATGACTCGTTAATTGGCTGTTGCGAGGGCCACATTGCGAATGCGTGATTCTTGGGCCTGCAGAAAAAATAGAAAACTGAAAACTGCAAGCAGAGGCCCTGGGCCCCGCCACAAATTGATCCAGCCCCCGACCTGCGCCCCTCCCCAAAAAACTGGTTCTCCTCATACATATTTCAGCAAATCAAATCAAAGCTTAAAAGTAGGCAACAAACGTACACAATGAGAGCTCGTAATACGATTTTCGGTCTACTCCTGCCACTGCTCCTGCCGCTCCTCAAAGTATTTTCGGAAAAATTCGTGGAAACACTCAACGCTGAACGCATAGAAGAGAACTTTCAAACACCCCTTCTACCTTTTCTGGCCCCTCTGTAGTAGGGCCCTCACATTCGCGCATTTAACTAACAACAAAAGCAATTTGAAAACAATTTTTTGAGTTCGAGTAAAACGTGTGGCCCTGTGCGGTCGTGGCCTACATGCTTATGGCTCGGCAGGATCCATCTCCTGCCACTGCTCCTCGCTTCGAAGCTGGGCGTGGCTGCTGCTGGCAATTTGTAACATTTCATTCCTGCCACTTCTTTGCAGGCTTTGAACAAAAGGTGAATGCAACAAAAGTTGCCACGGCATCGACAGCTCTTCTGATTTATTCATCATCATGAACTGGAAACAGACAGCTTTTCAAGGAAAAAGCGAGCTCAAAAGTGCGGAAGTGTTGCTAGAGTATTGCTTCTAAATAATTTACAAATGATTTCTGGTTGAAACAGGAGCTAGAATAGAGAATAGAAGATAATGAAAAAAAGGGAACAGGGCATTGATTGCATTCAATTTGTCGAAATTGGGCCAACTTTTTCTTCTATTTTTGTCCTTTAATTGCCATTTATTACCTAAAGACAACGTATTGGAAATAATAAGAAATTCCTTGGAAATAACTGTTTTTCAATGGAAATCGTTTGCCAATTTTGATGAAAATTGTTATGAAAGCTAAGAAAAGGTAGAATTTCTAGTTTAAAATATAAAAATAATTACATCTAAGTCGGTATCTGATGAACAGAAATCATAGACTGTTAAATTAGGTATATGTAGGGAAATTCGCAATTTTAGGGCAATTATTCAGTCATTTTTTGAGATGTTATTGCCTTAATATACTTTAAAATTGATAATTGTTCGTAACTGGATGCTCAGCATTTTATTTTATATATTTTCTTGATTAAATAAAGCACAAAACGCAGTAGTTTTTCAAAGAATATATCCGGCAACTTAACAAATAAATAAAATAAATAAGTAAATATTTATTTTTAAAAATAGCTCCAGAAAAAAACAAAAACATACGAAAACCGAAACGATTCCAAGAGAAACAAAACAAACCGAAATTGCAATTTCAGTGAGTGAACGCGCGCCTTGTGTCTCAGCATCAGTGTGTCAGTCCGTCACTTTGTCACTTTGTCAGTGCTGCTGTGTCCGCGAGTGTGTGTGCTCTGTGTGAACTCTGCGGTAAAGGTCAGAAACTCATATGAAAATGTCGAGCGCCAACCAGGAAGCAATGTCAACAAAAGCCTCTGTCGCCGACAAGGTCTCGTCAGTGGAAATGCATCCTGAATTCTCGCCAGCACCACCGGGATCGATTGCCGCCAGCAGCAGCTGCAGCAACTCCCAACTGAGAGCCAGTCCCTATACGGTGGCCCTGGCCATCCTGGTGGCCATCGTCCTGTGCAGCGGCAGCCTGGGCCTAGCCGACGGCCTCAAGTGCCACATGTGCGGCCAGTACAACGAGGGTGTCGGCTCCATTACTCCCTGCACTAATTATACCAAGGACATTGCCCATCTGTATTTGAAGGAGTGTACAAAGAAGAGCGAGAAGTTCTGTGTGGTGAGTCTTTAATAATAATTTAATAATAAGGAATTTCTTAGAATTTTCAAGAGAATATTTCATATTTTCCTCCAAACAACAATAAAAATCATGGGAATATACAATTGCAAGTAATGATAAACAGGACTATGATTTTGATCAATTTCTGTGACATTTTCCCTTCGCTTTCCCTTGCCAATTGAACCGAAATTGAAACGTTGCACTCATTTATTTATGGACACATTCATTTTGGCTCATTGCTGCTCATTGTTGTCATTGTCCGGGCCAGCAAAAAAAAGAAAAAAGGCAAACCCGAGAGGCAAACATCGATAGCCATGGCAGCTACTCCTGCCTTCCGTTTCCTGCCCTTCACTCCTGCGCTCCTTCCTCCTATTGATGACTTCTCGAGTTGATGTTTCCATTTTATTGTTTTTCGCCTGTACTCATATTGATTGTTTGCGTCTGTCTGTTTATCTTATCTCTCTTCGAATTGGCCATATATTCTCTGCAAAGTAAAGTCGTTGGCAGTTCTGCTGTTCTCACACATTTTTGTTTCCAGTGCTCGGCGAAAAAAAAGAAAAAGAAAGATAAATTGCTTATAAAAACAAAGTGAATCATTTGCTTCAGCTTAGAGCGGCATGGGACCCATAAGAAATAATCGGTTTCTGGCAAATCGATTTGGTTTTATTTCTAGGGATAAATCCAATTTATAAAATTAAATCTAGGTCGTTGCTTTGAAAAATAAATAAAAAGAAAATATTTGAAGGTTCTTCTTTATAAAATAACATTTATTTAAATTTGTTTTAAATTAAAACTAACCTCATTATAAAATTTAAGTGCTTGTCATGTTAAAAATGTACCGAATTAGTTGTGTTATATTAATAATAAGCCAGAAAATGTTCTGTTTTGTGTGAAAACAATTACCAAATGTTATTACGTAAGCAAAATTCATAAAAATAAAATAAATAAAATTCCACCTGCATAAAAATTAGGTTTATCTAATAGTTATTACAAAATAGGCTTAATTTCCTATTGATTTCCAAACTCATTAGCCATTTAAATGCTTGTCATTCGCCACTAATTAGTCCGCTTACAAAATAATAGGCAAATGCCTGCTTCGAAGCTTAAGACCTTGCTTACCTTCCATCTTCTCGTACGTTACGTATACGCAGCGTGAACCCAATTTGCAAGACGAGCAGCAGCCATTGTTTTCAGGTGATGGCGGTGCTTCCATCGACCCGGAGGCTGCAATCAGCAGGGGGAGCCAGGTAAACTAATGCCATCTGCCTGCGCTGGCAATTTCAATTAGTTTGGCGGTCGGTGAGCGGTTCGCCCTGCCGATCTATGCCGGCGGCACGTGTTCCCAGCCTGGCTTCATGTCCTGATTGTGGGCGTGGCAGCGCAATTGTGCGCATAAATTGCGGCATATTGTATGCACTCCCCAGTGTGTGTGTGTGGTGGGTGTGTGCGGAGCACTTAACGAATTGCAGCGGCAGCAGCAGCACGGGTAGGGATCCTGGTTTCTGCTCCTGGAGCCACTAGCTTGTTTGCGCTTTGGCAATCATTAAATATTTAACACCTACTTGCCATGCACAGCTTGCAGCTTCATCTTCGCCCCTTTTTTCGGCGTTGGGTGGTGTTTGGTGCCCATAAATTGTTATTTTCTGCCAACACGTACCGCTCATTTCAACATGCCCCGTCCCCATGCCGGCTCCCTCTTGGGCATAATTTAGTTTGCTTGCTACTTTTTTTTGTTGTTGCGGGTTTTCATTTGAACTCGGCCATTTTTGCGGTTCTGCGGCCAGGGAAGTTCGAGAAAATAAGAAAAACGATTTTTCACACACATTTCGCAACTTTCATAATCGGCACGCGAGCTGTTTTCACACATTACTGAGGGTGGGTGAAAAGTGGAAAAAGAGTTGAATGCAATTTTATCTGCATTTTTTTCTGCCTGCCTTTCATGCTGGCTGTTGCCATTAAATTTGATTTTCTGCAAAAAACGCGCGCCTCTTTTTTCACGCTGGGGACAAATTGCGTTTAATTGCAATTGGCAGCAACAGCAAATGATATCAGATTTATGGCGAAAGTGCGGCTTTTTCATTGTCCCCACAAAGTGTCTCATTGTTGCACATTTTAATGTTCATTTGTTTTTATTTTATTCTCTTTTAAAAGTCTGAAATTATTTATGATGGCAGTTTGGCATACAAATTTATACATATTTTTATATCGTTGGCTGATAAACAATTATTGAGATATTTTTTAGAGGCCCACTAATTATTTATTGATGGGGGAATAAAAACCAAATGGCTAAGGGGCCTTATTTAATAATAAAATTTGATTGTGGGAATATTTAAAATTGTATACAGTTTCCAGTTCTGAATAATTTAATAGAGAAGGTAAAAAATTCAATGCATTTTGATGCTCAGTTATTTTTAATGTTAAAAATAATTCCAAGCATTAAAAATGCCATTTTCTTTTGTTTAGTTATGAATAATATAAGCAGAAATGGAACAAATTCAATGAATTTTATATATTTTTTTATGTTTAATAAACTGGTAAGCCGTGATATATTTTCATTTGATATCAAACAGCCCATAAATAGGTGGAACATAGTCGAAATTTGTTATTCTTATTAAGCAGAAAATTTCCTAAAATCGATGCTTAAAAGTCAACCAACAAATTGAAAAGGATCTGCCATGTTGTCGCGGCAAAAGGACACACAAAAGCCAACACAATACTTCACTGCCAGGCCTCGGATACTTTTGTTTAGCTTTTATCTTTACTTTGTGCCTTGCCGCCTCTTCCTGATAATTGCCATTCATTTTGTTATTAACAGCTTCACAGGCACTTAATTAGCGGCATAAATTATGCCAAGCCGCAGAAGGAAAGAGTCCCAGAATGCCAAGATACCCAGATGGTGATGCTGATGCTGATGGTAATGATGATGATGATGCCTCCGCCCCGAAAAGTGGACAAGCAAGGAAAAATATGTTGCAACACGCAAAGCGGCGAAAAAACTTTTGTTTAAATATTAAGAAACCTTTTCTCCCCTCGCCCTTTGCCTAAGGATCTTGGCCATAAAAGTTTGAGTGCTTTTGCTGCTGCGGTTGTTGTCTTGACTGCTTGACCTGATGTTGTCGTGTTTTCGGCCAAGTAGTTGGCGTTTTTGTTGATTATTTGTTTTATGTTAGTTATGCCGGGCGGGGGTATGCCCGCAAAAAGTTACTTGGCCTGGCGCCGTCTGCCGGGAATCGTCTTATATATATTTATGAGTTACATTTATATTCAAATTAGTTGGGAGGGTAGACAGAGGCAGGCAGGGCGGCGTCGAATGCATAATTCATAATTTCAATAATGAGATCCAGGGTAGCAGAAGACCCTACTTATTCACACACGTAATCTACATCTTGCACTCGGGACTAAAAACAATGGCAGCAGTCCATTGTTTTGGGGGTCGGCTCGGTGAGCACGTAAACAAATACCACGGCCTGCATGTATGCATGGCTGTGTATTTAACCCTTGACCTCATGCGATACATAAAAGGACTCGCTGAGTGCGAGTGGGAGATACGCTAGGCCAACGCCTAGGCACGTAATTAATTTTTTGTTTTGTTCGCATTTCCAATTGTCTTGCAGTTCGAATCAAAAGTAAACGCTGCATTACCTTTCGAATAATATAAAGACTAGGCACTGTCAGAAATAATCAAAAATAAATCAAAGTAAAATGAATTTAAATAAAACGAGAAAGAAAGCTAACTTCGGTAAATCGAAGTTTATATACCCTTGCAGTCAGCAATTGGATCATTGAAAATCGATCCAGTTTGGTAATGTAAAAAAAAATGTCAAATTATGTAAATTTTGTAAATTTTACATTTTACATGTAGAATTTTACATTTTCATATAAATCGACCGATCCCTTCTATGGCAGCTATATGATATAGTTGTCCGATCTTAATGAAATTAAAACCGTAATTCTAGGACTATAAAAACGACTATATCTCGAAATTTATAGAAATTCGTTAAAAACAGAGAAATTACAAATTTTTGTACATTAATTTCGCCATCATTCCTATGGCAGCTATAGGATATAGTGGTCCGATTTCGGCCGTTCCGACATATATACTGCGTGCTAAAGAAATAAGACTATGCTGAAAATTTCAGCCCGATAGCTCAAAAACTGAGAGACTAGTTTGCGTAGAAACCGACAGACAGACAGACAGACAGACGGACAGACAGACAGACGGACATGGCTAGATCGACTCGGCTGGTGATGCTGATCAAGAATATATATACTTTATGGGGTCTGAGATGCCTCCTTCACTGCGTTGCAAATATCATGGCAAAATTATAATACCCTCTGCAAGGGTATAATTAAATAACAAGAAATATCAGGAGAGCTCACAGTATAGAATAATGTATTATTAGGGTCATATATTATATATTTAAATATTATTTGCTAACAAAATGCTAGGCACTTCTAGAAATTATTTAAATATCTATAACCATTGCCGAGGGCTAATATTTTCTATGTGTTTTTTACTTAAATATTATGTGCTAAGGTCTTTTAATTTCCTAAAGATCGTTATAGAAATTTGTGTATTATATTTATTAATACTTTAGGGATTACACAAAATACTTAAATTTTAGAACCAATCCTATAAACCAACGTTTATTTCTTTAAACCTTTAATTCGAATGAATCAGAGATGTGCAAACCACAACTATTCCATATTTATTTCTGAACTATTATTTTGAGACTTCAACTTCTGCTCCTTTTGTCAACTATTGCCATATCAATTCACAGTTAAGCTGGACAAAACCTTGCTGTTGCTGTTGCGGCTACGTGCCTGTGCCTTCCAGAGAGTAAGGCCGCAAACCCAAGTGCCAAAAAACAAACACGAATATAGGGCAAAGTCCGTCCGGAAAAGCGCCCCGTCAACTGAGAGAGAGAGAGAGAGAGACAAGGGAATGGCCGGAAAAACGGAATGCAAATATTTTGCCTTCATTTTGACTGTCGTAGATGCCCCGCTGCCACTGTTTGCCGCCGTTGTTGTTGCAATTAGGAATGTTTACACTGCCTCACGGCCAAACACGGCCCCGAAATCACTTAAAAGTTGGCATTCTGCCTTCATTAATATTTGTAATGTCGAGCAAAGTGGCACAATTTAATGGTGCAACGATTATTGCAATATATTCTTTTAATAAAGCAGTAAAGAGGTAAGGAAGCCATTGAACATTTATTAATAAATATAAATCAATAAAATATTTGTCGGAGAATGTAGTATGCGGTACTACGTTTGACATGTCCGCGAACTGTGTGATTGGCTGTTCTTTGTTTAGTTTAGTGTGGTTTAGTGGGACTCTAGGTGTATGAACTAGAGTCGAGTGTGGCTCCGTATGCATTGCTAGTGTTGGAAAAAGGTATGAACGGTCTAATGACAGTTGACGTGTGGATAGACGTTTCCTCTTTCCTTTTTGGTTACTGAACAAGCAACACGGCTGCGGAGACTCGCTGCGCTAATCCAGCTAATATAAAAGCATCAAACGTAAACTTATAGAAAAGATGGCTGATAAATTGCAAGATGATGTCGTCCTGACTGGGGAAGATAATATTTCCCCGACATATTTATTAAAATAATTATTATTTAATACTCAAAGAATTTAAAGATATCGTAACAAATATAATTTCTCGTTTTTCATCAAGGGATCCATTTTCAATAAATCTTATGTAGAGATCTTAGCTCTTTGTTTTGTCACCGTCTCTGCAATTTTATATCATTATATTTGTTTTAATATCTTTACATAAACATTTAATTTTATTAAAAGTTTCAAATCCGGCTAGGAACTTGGAAAATTACAATGCTTTTCATAAAAACGAAGAATCATCTGAGGTATTTCCACATAAGCCACGCTACTGGGCACAATTTCTGGTTTCTTCAGTCTCCGAAACTTAATCAAAAAAGAGACTTCACCATTGTTATTGAATCCTTTTAATATTTCTTGGGCCTGACAGTCACGATTAAAAGGACTATCTAGGACTATGCTCGGGTCAATCTTCAGTCGATTTGCCTTATTTTCATATATTCTATTAAGTTTACTGCCGACATCCTTACTGTGTCTCTTTTCATACGATTTTATAAGATTTTCACTATCTGGATCTGTGGCAACCAGATTTTTAGCTATTTCCCAGGTATTATCTTCTTCTGAATAGTTTTTCCATTTAACCAAATATTGTACTTGGTCCTTGTAAAGCCTTCGATCTAGAATATTTTCCACCAAAAATTCAGAATCAGAAACATCCTTTATACTTTCGTCGGAGTCAGTAGAGGATTTTTTGTCGTCTTTCGACATTTTGTTTTGTGTCCTTTTCCTATTTTTGTTTGACATTTTGTGAAGAGGCTCCTGTATCACAATATTTTCTAGTGTCAAAGAAGCATTTAAACTTTTTTATCAGCTGGCCACATTCTTGACAGTTTGTAGAGAAAAAAACTTATTTTTGTTTATTTCTTAGAAGTTTTATCTCCCAAAATGTTTAAGTTATGTTTGTTTTATAGCTAAACTATGCCACTTGAGTATTTCTCATATTAATGTAATATTACTTAAGCCCTTTGCTTGAAATTACCATTAAAGTATGGTAACAAATTCTTGAATTCATTGCAGCGAAAAAAAGTTACAGAAAGTTTCCTATAATCTTAATATCCACAGCTTAGGCAAACGGTATTAATAATAAAACCCAATCCAATATAAGAAAGTGAATAAGATTGTTTGCCCGGAAATCTATTAGAGATCCCTGCTGCCGAGGAAGCCCAAGTCCTTTCAGACAACAATAACAGCGGTGAGCTGTGAGCCGAAGGAAAACTGAGGAAAAATATCGTAAAAAATTATGCGTAAACTTGGCGAAAAGTTTGAGATACTCGTACAGAAAAGTTTGCTTTGAGGTTTAGGCTTGGGTATCACGATGTTTAATGAAGAAAAACTTGCTTGTTTTTCTTTCTTTTTTTTTTAAAGCGTAACTTTTGTTGGTGGAACGGATCACTTGACATTTACGAGTTAAAATTAGATCATGGCTCCTAAATTACTTTAATTAATGCAAATAAAAAGCAGAAAAATCTAAAAAAAACTGCTAAACAGCATTCAATGTTTAACTTCCTGTCAATCGCAGATCCTCTTTATATAACAATATTTTTTTATTTTTGATCCAAGCCATCACGTAGCCGGCATAAAATCGACAAAGTTTTATTGGCCCAAAATTAAAAGCTCGATTATGCGTGTTGACGTGGGCAAGATTTTGGTGGATTGAGCTTCTTTTTAGAGGCCGAGATTTACATGCCAATGCGGCAATCAAACTGTTCACCGACTGCTACGTGAATGGAATAAATCGGAGGAGGTATGGGTTCGAATCTGGCCAGGATTGGGCTGGATTGGTGCTGAAAACTCACTACAGAGATACATAATAAAAGGACGGAGAACTCCTTCGTCAAGTGCAGCTCTAATAGTACTCAAAAGGCGGGGTCGGGGACCGTGTAATATAGCCATAAATGGGGGCTGGCAATTTCCGTGCGGCGACTTGTGAAATCAGCGTCAAATCGGAAGCCCCGGAAGTGAAGAGGGGGAAGTGAGAGCGAAAGTCGTAGTGGCTGCCTATGCCATCATTTCCGGCGGCCATTGATTGGGCGGGGTGTTTCCTCCGGGGGAGGTGCTCCTTGCTGAATGCCTGGATAAATTCAATGTAATTGATAAGCGACTCTGCCGGCACAGATAGAGAGTAAGTCCTGCTGCTCCCCCTCCTCCTCCTCCACACACACGTTCTATACACACTCGACTTTGGGTAAACACACTGGCACACACACACACAGAGGCACTCAATTAAGAAAACAATGGCGGTTCAGTTTGTGCGGCAATTGAGATTTTTTTTTCTCTTTTTGCCATCTGCTTTTGGCCCGCTTTGTTTTGCTTTCGGCTTTTTCTCCATCCAGTTACCCCTTCTGTCATCTCGCCCCTAAGACGCTTAGTCCTGCCGCAAGCCCAAATTCTGGTATTTGACTAGAAGACCTTAAGTATCTTTGCCTTTTAGCCAAGTCTAATGCTCTGGTGCCACCACTCTCAGCCCTATCTCACGCTCATTAGCCATTGTCTTCCAGCCAATTCGGCTGCCACTTTTTCGAGGTCCTTGTCAGTAGTTGTGACTCCTTTTGTTCGCTTCCGCCGCTCGACTTAACTCACTTTGGGCTAATTTCCAGTTTTATTTGATCATCGTTATAATTATTGTGTGTTTGTTCTTGACAGTATTACGGTCATAATGGAACGCAAATTTCTTTTTGCGTCTTGGCATCATTGTGGCAATAAGTAGGCAATAGTTTCTTTTTGCGTTACCTATTCTCTATGTGAATTTATGGTGGGCAAATAACCATTTTTATCATAAACTTTTCTACAAATAAATTACGGGTTTTAGCTAACCCCGATGTAGCCTTGGCTTAAATAATAAATATTTATTGATTTTGATAATTAAGAAGCATGTGGTAACTTATACTTGTGCCCAATCATTTCTTGCTTAAATATTTCACAACATTTTATTAATGTAATTCTTTACTTTCCATCATAATGTCATAAATTATTTATTAAATATAAATGGACTTTCTCACAACAATAACTTTGTTGGCTACAAAGGAATATAAGGAACAATACATTTTATTAGAAAATAAACGCTTATTTCCCTCTCAGTTTTAGGTTCTTTTGTTATTACAAAATATCCATTTAAATCCCTTCCAATTCAAGGTTCTTGGATTACAAAAATTAAGTTTCCATTTCCTACTATTCTCTCCATTTTCTCTGGCCGAATTTATGACAAGCAAATAGGATTTACTTAATCAAAATTTAAGCAAATGAATTTCTGTTACTTTTTACCCCTCTACCACTCTCTTAGATTGTCTCAATTTAAGTACCAAGTATTTAGGGGCTTCCCCCAGCTGAGCTCCATTAACAGCTCACACACATGCTGCACAGAAAGTTTTTCAACACCCAGCATAATAACTCATTTATTTCAGCCCGGGATAAATGCACTATATATATTCTGTCATTCCCAGTTGGGCTGCAAACTATCTCTCGGTCTTCGCATTCAGTTTTTGAGGCATTGTAAGCGATTTTAAATGCCGTGCCACAAAAATATGGCAAATGGCAGTTGCTAGTTGGCAGTTGGCAGTTGGCGCTTGGGAGCTGCCTCGACGACCTCCATGGCCAGCAAGTTGTTTCGCATATAAATGATTTTGATAACGCTCACTGACATTTTGTGACTTCATTATTCTAAAATTCAAATTATTCCAACGAACAATGGAATTTTTGCAAGCCCAAACAGAAAAAAACACCGAAAAAGAAAGCAACAAAATAAAATGAAAATGTGGGTCAGACTGCGAATGACAATAAGTTTTATTAGCTCTCTAGACGACTGAAAGCAGACACAAATGATACTAGCCCTTACTGTGAAGGTCCTTAAGAGTGGACACTATCAGATCATAACTTCTATAATTCTTTTCAAGAATCAAAACAAATTTGGAACTAAAGAGAGAAAAGGAAACGAGTAAAGTCGACGAGTAAAAACAAACTAGCAATAACTCGTTGTTCAACAAAGACAACGAGTAAACACAACGAGTTAGTACGACGGTTATTTTTTATATATAGTATTTTGAAACTTACGCGTTTTATTAAATATTATAATAATTAAATTAAATACTTAATCAATTATAATAATAATTAAATTAAATAATAACACATATAGATATTTAAGAATTGTAATATTTTAAAAATTTGATTTTATTAGTACTACAATTATCTTAAATAGTATTAAAGAAATAACTTAAGTGGTTCCATATATCAAGCATGCCCTGTACTTGTTGTTAGGCAGCGTTACGCATACGTCACGCATGCAAATCTGGAATGACCTATATGTTCCACATCTCCCTTTGCAGTTGTCCTGTCAAATAAAGAATGTTATGCAGCTGACGAGCCGCTGGCTGGTTGATAAAGGTTTTCCAGCCGAGAACCCCAAAGGACTGGATTAAATAATGCGTCAGACACACGTCAAAGGCAAAGGCAAAGGCGAAGGCGAAGGCGGAGGCGTAGGAAAGGCACTTTCCCAGTTCATCGAGCACAGAAACACACTCGGGTTCTGGGCATAATTTATGACTCGAAATTTATACCATTTCTGCGTCTGAGACAGACAATTGCCAAGACACTAATAAAATTTATTTCTTGTATATAACTTATGAAAGGCAATATGGCGCGAAAACTTAATGAAAAATGGTTGCTCAGCACGGGCACAGCGACGTGTTTGGGATGTCCTGACCCCCTGAAGGCCCACAATTTTTTTCCCAGGGAAACCAAAGCCGACGGAGCAAGCAGCTGTGACCAACTAATAACCAGAGGGCGTGGCTAAACGTGCACAAAGAAACTTTTTACATAATTTTTCGCCACTCATTTTTATTCCCTTTTTGAATCAGTGTGCTCGTGAGTGTGTGTGTCTGTGCTGTGTCACAACATCCACTGAAATTTTTATAAAGCTGAAGCTCGGGCTTACTAAGCAAAGCCAAAACGGAAATCCTTAGTTTCCTTATGACAACGACATCCTGGCGCAAACCAAAAAAGAGGGTCCGGGTGGCAGCGGAAAAACGCCGAAAGCCGAAAACAGAGGGAAAGTTTCGCCAGGCGGCAAAGCTGCGGAGGAGAAGTGGAACGATTTCTTTTTTTTATTAGATTTCGCTGCAGTCACTTAAAGCGTCGCCAACTTGCCCTTGGCAAATTGCTGGCTTCCGTCGAGAGCATTTCCCGCTTTTCACGCGGAAACGATGGCATATTGGCCATCGATATCGACTGTCGGGTTATTAATTGACAAGGCCAGGCCTTCATCTCGGTGCATTTTCAGTGGCTCCTCCAAGCAGTCATTTATTTTAATCAACTGAAAAGACAACATGAACATTTTAGCCACCATCAATCAAGTTGTCAGACTCTGAGGCAAACTTTCCAAAAACTAAACAATATGTGAATCTAGCGGCGTGTTGCTGTTTTCATCCTCCCTCGGGGAGTGCAAATCAAAATATTTGCCAAACTCAGTTTTCAGCAAAGTTATCAATAAACACACACAGCATCAACAGAAAACAACAAAATATGAATCTACGAGGCTTGGAAATAAGTTTGCCAAGCCGAAGTTTGCAACATACTTTCTTAAACTGCTTAGGTGTAGTGAGAAACTAAAGAAATTAAAGAGGAAACACATTTTATGCTAATGAGCTTTGGCTCTAAGATATTTTGAAATGTTTATTTTATAAAATCCTAATAAGAAATTATATTTTAAAAGCTAACATAGGCTATAATATAATTCTGTTAATAAATAAAGATAAACCATAATTATTTATAAACTGAAAAATTAATATAAATATTCTTAACTTGATAAAAGATTTATGTTAAGAAAATTAACAATTTAATCAAAAAAAAATATAAATATTTAATACTCAAAATAGAATGCAGTAATGAAAATAATGTTTTATTTTGCTAAAATATTATTGGGATATGATACGCCAAGAAAAGAAATTATAATAAACAGAAGAAAAATTACATACATTAATGAGCCGAAGAAAGAACATAAAATGTTCTTAAATTGAAGAAAAAAAAAATATTAAAAAAATATATTAAAAGCCTAATTCCCAGAATTACCCTCATATATTTTTCACCTTTCAAAGTCATGAGTTCTGAACTCAAAAAACTTTAAACATAAATTGGCCAACCCCTTGAAAGGGAATCTGCTGAAAAATATAAAATTTCTTGGCCAAACTTTTGTCAGAAACCAAGAAACCCACAAAACACCAGGGCTTGGGTTTCTAAGGGGTAAGCCCTATGTTGGTCTCTTAACAATTTTCGAGTATTTTACCCAAGTGTATAATGTAATTTGGTTCAACTTCAGAACTGTGACAAGTTGCAAAATCTCACAACATTCGATATAAATTCAGAGGCTTGATCAACGTCCGTCCGCCTATGTGTTCGCCAACCAGGCCAAGTGGGCCATGTGGGCCATAAACAAAGCCATTGACAATGTAAGCCATCATTTTACACTCGTACATATCTGGGGGGCAGCTGGTGGTCCACTCGGAGATGGTTTGGGATGGGAATTGCCCATAATAAAACGCATAAAAACGGATCATGGGCAAAATGGGAAATTCTGTTGCAGTTTTTATGTGCTCATCTCATCTCTCGCAGCTCTGTCGCACTGCAATTTGGGGCATTGTCTTACCCATCTTGCCATCTGGGGGCTTTGTGCTTCATTAGGCGTAATGGGAGTGCAAGTCTCCGGTTTATGGCGACTCGAGGCGTAACAGCCATTAATATTAATCATACGAAAGCTGTTTAACTTATTCAAAAAGTCATTCCCACAACTGCAAACTGGCAGACACCGTCGATCCCTCCTGGTGAGGACGTGGACTTGGACTGAGGCGCCTCCAGTTACTTGCCACTTGGCAGACGGATTCTTATTATCCTAATGGGATTCGCAGGGGTCAGCTCACCTGGGGATGCCAGTTGACTTGGGTCTGGGTCATTTGTATTTCAGAAATAAATTTACTTAAGTGGAAAACACTTGACATTTTAAAGTTTCATAAAAGGATAATTGTGATTTTTATGAGGACGTTAAAAAAGGGATTTCTCATCTTAGTTTGTCATTTCTTCGGACAGTAACAGCTGAAACTTATTTAATTGCTTAGCAGTTTATTATTTAACTTTTAATATGAAGTTAACTTTCCACATTTAAGAAGAAGCTTTTAAGTTAAGTGTCCTTGGCCTTTTTCTCGAATAAGTAATAGAAACACTTATTTAACAGCTTTGAGTTTTGCCTAAACATTTATTACATATATATATTTTAATTATTTTTAGTTTATATGCTTAACTTATATAATTCAAACTGCTTTATTTACTACAGAGCAACCATAAAATCTCCAAGCAGTGATAGCTTAAACTTTTTTAATTGCTTAACATTTATTTATATTTTTTTTTGTTAGAGAAGGGCTCACTGCAATTCGTTTTCAGCACTAACTGCTCTTGGCACTGTACTCACTTTCTGTGTGGCTGCATTTTGTAAATAGAGATACTTTAAGATGCAGTTTCCTGGCGAAAATCTGACTAAACTGAGCGCAACAAAATCGATTAAACTGCTTGGGAAAGGTACAGCCCCCCAAAACCCCTTCCTTAACACCCTCAACCAGCCCTGACGATAGGCGCCAGAGCATGACAAGAGCGCGAAATGCAAAACAACTCGCATCGCATTTTGTAAATGTCGAAAATTTTGAAAAGGTAAACCCTTTTACTAATGCATGGCTGCACTTTCACCCCCTTTGGGCACACATTCTGGGCTCCATTCAAAATCAACAGAGAAACTGCCAGAGGTGTGTGTTTAGAAATGGGAAAAATGAACATGAACACGGAACGATAATGATTTTAAACCATGTATCAAGAGAAACGAAAGTTGTTTACTTAAGGAAGTAACAGCAGTGAACTATACCATAATTTCTGTATTTCAAATATTTATTAAGATGTTAAGTTGGAATATTCAGCCCTAAACTTCCCTTAGCGCATACCAGCTGAGATATTTCTTAAAGTCCCAAGGGTCACATGTCAGAAACCTGGTTCCCAAAAGTCCCAAGAAACTAAAATATCCTGTTATCTTCCGGGCAACCTCAAAGTTAACATACTGAAATCAGCTCTTCTCTGAATTTCTCTCAGCACTCCCTTAAATCTTCCAAATGGAATCTGTGAAGAGTTATTGCCGGCCAAGGTGTTGTCTCTTTTCGCCACAGATCCTGAATCCTGTCCATGAGCTTTTTTTATGGTGCCTTGCCGACAGACGACGACATACTTTGCACATGCTTGTGAATGACATTTTGGCATATTTTCGTATTTTATATGCCCGGCCTGGTCCGTTCAGGACTTGGCTTTAAGGAAGAAGCTGCCAACTGGCTTTCATTTGGAGCAAATTTGAGGGCAGCGAAAGGGTGGGGTGAGCGATTTGAGGGCGGCCAGGGACCCAAGGATGGGTGTGGTTGTAGGTCCGTCGGCTTTTGAATTGTGCGCCGGAATTCCACATATGTCTGTTTGACTGGGCTAACAGGCTTCTTGAGAACAACGCACTCAAAGAAAATTCTTAAGATGACATAACGAACAAGAAAGCCTTTTATTTTGAAATTACGGAAACTTGAGTTGTTAAAAAATACGTTTCATGGTTTGCTTAAAGAAAAGATGTAAGATATAGTATCTGGAATAAGGTAGCTTGCCTGTCCAGGATTGCCTGAAATTATAGCTAAATAATCAAAAATGCTAATGTAAAGTGTTATTTTGTTGAGTGCATTTTCCTTAGTTTCCCGACTTTGCCGGCTGCATGTGGCATGGCACGTGTGCCGATGAGTGGCTCTGGCAGTGCTCGGTGCCCAGTGCCTGGTATCTAACATAGTATCTGGTTGGGATATGGGCGCCGGATTGTTTGCCTTTTCAGCGACTGATGCTGATATGCATCCCAGCAGTTGAGAAACGGCCCTATATGTACTCGCACTTGCAGGGAACAATCAAAGTCATGTTGACGTTCAATTTAGCCGCTGTTGATTTGTGTCGTTGAAATTCCGCAGTATTCTCTTTTTTGCGGCACAGTTTCGGTTTTATTTTCGCCTTTTTTTCGGACCTGACCTCGTTCTTGGCTCTGTCCTGACCAGTTACGCAACTGTATTTTTTTTGTTTCCTGGGTTGAGCGGGTGTTTTTCAGCTTGCTCTGTTTTATCCGGCGCAGGAGGTGGAGAAAGGGAAAAAAATTGTTTACCCGTGATTTATGGCGCGGAATTTGTGCTTACGTGGCTGCAATAGCTCCATCTCACCTGGTTCCAGAGCACTTTAGCCCGTCGTCGTCGTCGTCGTGTCAGGATCTGCTAATGCCCTCCCCAGCCGTAAGTCGTTGAGAAATTCGTTCACTTCCGGTTGGAGCCATGTTTTCCAGGATCATCTGTTAGGGCTGAGCTTTTCATTTCATTGGCCAACTTGGCATTTTCCGCGCGTACATCCATCATCCGTTGTACGAAGGGAATTTGTACTTTTGGACATTTACCTTTTGTGCACTGTGCGGGGGTTAATGTTTTAAATTTATTTTCGCTGCCAAGCTGGCAAAAGGACGTTATTATTTCAGCCGCAAAAACTAATTCAATTTGATTAAATAGTTAGCTGCTAGGTAAACCAATTTTAATTAGTCTAGCTTATATAATTTAGGTTTTTTCCATCCCGTTGGCTTTACTCTGTTATTTGCTTTGACACAGACCAGGATAAATGAAAAAATAACATTGGTCGCTGTTTTTTGACAAGTTTAAAATGGCGGAAAATTGAAACTAATTCCAGGAATTTGCCACTCAAAGGGATTTGTTTTGTACAGGCTTCAAAAACCTCATATTAAATGACAAAATACTATTGTTTTTCCATTAAACTTTCTAGCAAAATAGTAACCAAAACCATAAACCAATGTGCTGATACCACAAACCCAGCCATTTTTGAGGTGGATTTCCTTTTCTAATGCCCGTTAACTGGCGAAAGAAATACGTTTTCAACGAGTTTATTTATGCACTCGATGGGATTTATGGACCTCAGCCGAGCTGGCGATTATCATATTTCATTGTTTGGCCAAATCGCAGGCGCAAATGTTTATGGCCAGGCCAACTGGCATCGTTTATCAGCTGCAAGCCAAAGCCACTTAATGGCAGCCACGGTTACGCCCCTTTCTGGCCACCCTACCACTCTATCACCCACCAACCACTGCCCACCGCTTAGAGCTCTCCCCCCGAGTCGTTAGTCGGCTCAAAAGTCAAACCGCAGCGAGACTTAAGCATATATAACAGAGCATTATTCGCAGGCGGTAACGGCTAATGCTGGATTTTAAGTGGAAGCGAGTTATAGAGAGTAGCGGCAAGTGCGCTCTTCATAAATCTAGGCAAAGCACATTAAAATATTTCAAAGATTTGCCCGGCAGCAGCAGCAAAGCCAAGCTAAGCGGCTGAGGAGAGGCTGCAGTTGAACAAAACGCTGAGCAGGCGCGCTGCTGGCAGTCGGAAAAATGTAAAAGAAATACAACAGATAATATAAATGCAATGCTCTGGAAAAGAGGAGGAAAAAAAAGCAGACGCCAGCAAGGAAAACACACGGAAAAATGTGGGGGAGCTGCTGCTGCTGTTGAAAAAAAACAACTGAATTCGAGCAACTAAATTTCGTACAGATAGAGGCGGAAATAGCAAAAATAGCTCGGTCGGGGATGCATGTGAGCTATTTACGGTATGAGAACCTTACTTGGCTTTCAGATATATCTATGGTTGTATATTTAGGTTAGAGTTTGATAAACTTGGGATATGTCTTGGTGCACATTTCCATTTGGAAATGATTTACGCGCTCTCACAAACGCTTAGAAGCACATTATTTGAATGGCGGCTGTGGCAAACAATGGCATTGTGTGTCCCAGTCTTTGACTTGGCAATTGCAACAAGAATAATTGACAGCATTTCCTGGGTACAGTGGTGACTCAATAGGATATATTTTGAGACATTGACAGCATAAGCAAAATAACAAATAAAATATTTCACGAGTTTTTCAGACATTAGAAGGTGAAAATGTGAAAAAAGAAATTGTAATTTAAAAATACTTGGGATAAAAATGAATATAAAACCTTAGAAACTATATTTTTATTGTTATTATTGTATGAAAATTTAGTTATTCTTAATCTACACCTAGATGTAAATATATTTAACTAATAAACAGGCAAACTTGTTAGAAATTGAGGGTTTTTTTTTCGATTTTTCCATATTTTACAAATATATAACTTGCCATACCTCACTTCACTAAATCCAATGCCCACTGTACGCATTTGTGAAGTGGAATTTGCGACATGCATATGGAATTTCAAATCGCTTAAGTGTCAACTGCCTGGCAGTATTTTGAGCGTGATATCGTTTGTCTTTTTTGTGCCTCACGGCCTCTCAGCGTCACAGCCCGTCAGCCTCCTTACCAAGTTTCCCAAGGAGAATCCTGCACGTATTTGGCAAGTTTATGTTGAATGGCACCTAAAGAGTGTGCTGCATAAATTGTGCAATTACAATAAATTGCCACATTCAAGTGCTTGAATACATGCGAATAATAATGCCATAAAATTTTAGCATTGTGGTTTTTTATGGCCCTGACACGGTACCTTTGAATGAAGCAAGATCCAGAAACCCCATTCCCCCTGGAAGCAGATTTAGATGCAAATGCAAATGCAGCTACAGGATTGCGGATGCGGTTTTGGCTGGAATTAACTAAAACCACCGGCCTGGCTTGGCCATATAAGTCGGCTAATTGTGGCAAATCTGGCAAAACAGCTTTAATCCCCTTGTGCTTCTAGCTGGTTCCTTGGTTATATCTCATCGTTAATGCTGGAACCCGCCTTAAAGCACATAATTAATAATCAAGCGCATTTTATAGAGGCCATTCTTTATACGCATTCATATTTCTGGTTAATGAAAAAATTGATGCAAGGTTAATTAATTTTAACGAGCCCAGCGACAAGCAGCAAGGACCTTCGCTTCGCTTCACAGGGCGTCGCAGGACACAGGACGCAGTACGGCTGACAAACGACAGGCAATAACAGCAACAGTATGAAGTAATAAAACTGCGGCGAACAAATGCTTGTGTATAGTAATTACCGAGTGGTTTTCCATGTTTTCCAGGCACGACCTTGCGCCCAGACCGGTTAATGGTGGGGACAGAAACAAAAATACAATAGCGAGTGCCGGGGGGAAAACGAAAGGAAAACCCCGAAAAAAATGGCCGCCAGCTGGAGTTGAAAATTTGATGTCGTAAATCACACACGTAAATTGTGACACTCGTTAATTTTAACGCTCGAATGTCACTCTCATCTTGCTTTCATATTTGTGTTTTTTGTTGAGTTTGTCACCCGCTGTGCCAAGTGCCAGGCATTTGTCAAAGGGATCCGCTTTAAGTATAGGCTTCAGCTAATCTATGACAATTTAAACTTTTTAAACTACCCCAATTAAATGGAAAGTTAAATCCGTGACAAGCAAAGCAAATCGATTTTAGGTATTGGGGGAAATGTACCTTTTTTAGGGTAAGCCAAACCTGGAAAATATTTTATTTACAAGAGGAAACTGGCTGAAATTTGCGTTGTTGGTAATAGGTATATGTTATATATAGCTTTTGCTGAATTAGCTATTAAGTCTGTTTAAAAATATCATAAACATAGTAGCCTTAATCAAGAGATCTTTATTTTAAAGAATTTTTACACTATTTGACAATAAATATTCCTTAAAATTTATTTTCTTTCATTCTTTCTTTAATTTAAAACTGGTATAAAAAACTATCTAGGTTTTTTCCCTCTGTATACAAGCCCCCAAAAGGAAGAGAAACAAACTAAATTAATTAGCGAGAAAGGATTGTTGCAAAAGTGCAACTTTCACCCCTTTTTTGTGGGACAAACATCAAAAGTTTTTCACCTCTAATGAAATATGTAGGTTTCGTAACAACAAGAACTATAAATAACCAAAATACCTGCAGAGATCTAGCGAAAATTTCATTAGAACATTTTCTTAAAACAAAATTGTTGTGGAAAGTTCCGCGAATAAGCAAAACCTCGCGGGTCACAGTCTCGTTGAGTGTGTGTGCCACTTGAAAAGTTAAGAAGGGCAACCGCTGTGACCGGAAAAGTTGTCGATTGTTTGGTAATTTCCCCCAGCCAGCTGCTGTAACCCAAATCGTTGGATTCTATGGGCAAGTTAACACTTTAATTTCATTTAATTCAATGCAACAACAATCAATCAGTCAAAGAAATATGAATCCCATAGTTTCTCGCAACCTTAGTCCCAGGAGGTGATTGATGGCCTAATTGATTGATTACCTCGATATGTGTCAGATCCCCTAGGGTGTGATAATGCCCATTTAAAGTCTAAATTTGTGTTGTGCTTATGCAAATTTGATCGAAATGTTTTTTTTACTACGTTTTCCATGACAAATGATGCGAGAATACAAACAAAGGGGCGCTGTTATATAACAAACCAGAGTGGCACTTTACACATATCTCGCTTGTTATTCAATAAACAAACTCATGAATAATTGCACATGCAGTTTGCACTAAAATATTATTGAAAATAAACATTAAGATAAAGGCACACAAATAAAATGTCAAAATGCGTGTGTGAAAACCAATAGAGAAATGTGTGAAATTTATCGATGTGTCAGGCGGCCATTTTCCTAACTAATCTTCAATTATGGCTGCTTTGTCCTCCATTGGCATTTATTTATTGCCTTTTGGCTATTTTTGTTCACCGAATCAGAGTCCTTGTGTAATTTACATGTTAACCAGGTATCCCCGTATTTAATGCCGCAATTAAAAAACAATTAAGAGCCATAAATCTGTTTGGAATTTAAATGGTTTGCGCATTTTGAGCGTAAGTACTACAATGTGGACAAACCCGCATTGGGCTCAAGCCTTTGAGCTGGGTCACACTGCGTATACGCAATACCAGCAATGCCAGCCTGCTTGTTTTCTCGGTCTCTCTGCATACTTTGCGGCGCTCCATGTGTAATTAATTACCAATTCTTCTCCTTTTCGGAATTCATGTGGAAAAACGCTCCCTTACCTCCCTAAGCAGAGCCGCATAAACACCGACATTAATCAAGTTTTGTTGCAAATTAATTTGCCAACGGTTTCTTTGGGCTGCCGGTGCAGTTGCTTTGGATAAATTAGCAGCCATAAATTAGAGGTCTCCCCCCACCCCCTACACCACACCATCACCACAAAAGCCGCTCATAAAGCAGGTCTTGGCTGTGGCATAATTGTCAACGGTGCTCGGTGCGTCAACAGCCCGATGAAATTGGCCCAATCGAATCGAATTCCAGCCAATCGCAGATCATTTACACTCGAGCAGTTTCTCAGAATTGGAATCAGCTCGCCAGCTGGCCCGACGCCAGACTGTCACCCAGTCTGCCAGGAGGTGGCCTGGGCTGGTCTTGAGGTCGGAGTGCCGTCATTTATCAAATTTAATTACAGTAGGTGCCGGCCGTTCCCTCGACTGGCTCGAAGTCTTGGTCGCGTGCTTCTTGGCTGGCCAATTCGTTCAACTTTTGCCAGCTCTCGAAATTAACGCAAATTAATGCAAGCAAAGTTCCTCGTTTTCGCTCACGTAGGCAAACTTGGCGACGTGAAGTTTATGGGGCTAAATGTGCTTATTGAATTCGAACGTCGCCCATCTATGAATATTAAACGGCTTGCAATTTTATCTATTCAATTGGAATTCAGCAAACTATTTTGCTAATGAATTAGAACGGAATTTCTTAATCAAAAGATGTAAAAACCATAACCACATGAATTTTCTTTATTTTTATACAATAAAAAAGATTACTACTTTGAAGCCATAATTAATATGTATCTATTTATCAATAAAGTGTGCTTAAATAATATAATTAACTATTGATTTATTGATGTGTTCTTGAACAAATATTCTCCTTCTGTAAATCTAATGTTCTCAATTGAAAATCAACTCTAATTGTTCTGATTTATTCTCATATTTCAATTACTTTCAAAACTATACCTTTTTTCTCTCTGCCCCAAGGCCTTTCTCAGCATTGTCGTTATATATTTTTCGAGATGAAGGAGTAGTTTCTCCATCTGTAATTCAATATTTTCTGAATTGAAAATTAACTCTAATTGCTGTGATATTTTCTTATATTTCAAAACTATCATTTTCTTTTCTCTGCCCCAAGGCCTTTAACTACATTGTCGTTATAAATTTGCGAGGTGGAGGAGAAGCTCCATGCGATAATGCATCATCCATGTTCCCAGACATATGAGCTCAACTACACAGTTTGACTCTGACAAGGGAGCAGGGCATCCGGGAAACCCTAATGGCTTACTCCGAGCCCCCAAAAGGCATCCAAACGCAATTCCCATGCGTCCGTTGAGGGCACTCCCAGTACCCAGTCTTCCCCGGAGCTGTCGTTTTCAGTGTCAATTAGATGTTGACATGCCAACAGCTGCCGTTGCACAAGAGGCAACCATGTAGCCATTCCACTGCACATAGTTTTGAAATTCATAACGTGTCTGGGAAGACAAGCAATAAACTTATTTCCATAGATAGAATGTATTATAAATGGTTATTTTCTTGTTCATGGGATACAAATATATAGGCATCAAGTATCAATTATATTTTAAATTTGAGAAGTATATTTTAAAAAGGTATGGTTCTCTATTCAAACTCTTTAAAAGACTTCCCAGAAACTGCAAGTTTTCATTTGCCAGCCAGTCAAGGCCTCTATTTGTGGCCAACTGTTGTAATAAATATTGACTCCAACCCAGGGACTTTGCCAATCGATAATAGCTTCGAAAGAGATAAGTATAAACATGTGAGCAACGGAAGGGAATTGTGTAGTTTTTATCGCCTGTGCACTTGATTATCTGCCATCGCATTTGCTTCCTGCGGCAACTGTGTTATTGTGTGTCGTTTTTCCCACAGTCCCTGCTGCAGTTGCATCTGCAGATGCAGCTGCCATTGTTTGCCACGTGGCCACTGGAATGATCCTTTGAAGCATCCACATATCCACATAATGGCCGGACGCTAAGTGTGTTGGACAGTCGCAGTTTTAGTCTTTGTAAATAAATGACAATACATCCGGCTTCCGGCTGTCGGTTGATGCTGAACATTACGGTGTGGCTGTTACGGATTTTTGTCGAGAGGAAAAATTACAGAGGAGAGTTAAATACATAAAAAATATCGTTTTCAATGCTTATATTATTATTACATATTTTAAATTTTTTAAATAGCACAAAAAGATTTATTTTATGAAGTTAAAAAAGCTTTTAAGTTCAACAACTATCGAAAATAACGAAATTTCAACTAAAACAGATTTAATTTAGCTTAAAGGGTGCCGAATAAACACAATTATAGTATTATACAAAATGGTTATTTTATTTTTAATAGATTCCTTTCTTGACATATTAAAGTGTCTTTAGAAATATGGATAAATATGAAAATATCGATATCCGATTTCTAGTTCGGTATAGTTGAACTCTTGATAATTGTGGCATCCCCAGTTATGCCCAGAGAATGCAATTGCTCTTGCCCGTTTGTCGTTTGCCATTGCATTAGCCCACATTTGTGTGTGTTTTGGCCACGTTCGACTATCAGAAATCGTTCGGGAAATTATTGCCTGACACACAAATCGTTTTTCCAACCCGAGTCAGACATTTGCATTTCAGCTTATAGCCCGGGCTATCTTTTTGTGTTGGCTCTGCCTGACATTTTGCCATGGTCTTAAGTCTTAAGATGCGGCCCAGATGCTTGTGGCACGTCTGTTGTATTGCAAACTCATCAGCATTTGCCCTTTTTGTCTATGTGGCAATTGCGTTGTTGCGTTGGATGTGGGTCAACAGCTCACCGCCTGCCTGCCTGCCTGCCTGGCCTGGCCTGGCCAAAAGGTGAACCGTGACAATGATGAGGGCAATCTCCCAGGCCACCGCCAATTGAATATTGCCCCAGATGAGTTGGGGCCAGGCCGCGCTGATGTGACATTTAGATGGAACCGTTTGAACTTGTGCCGAAAATAATTTCATCCTTATCTCAAATGGTTCCATTAAAATCCATTTTAAGCCGCGCTTCTTGGAAGAGCTCTCACCTTTTTTTTTATTATCAATCTATTTTTATTATTTTAAGCGAGAAAAACAAATTTAGCCTTCAATTGGGTAATTGAGCGTAGGACAATATGGGGATAAAAATATTTTTGATGAGACGGCATATTTACGGGGGCGGTGCTTAACGTTTTACGAGCTTTGTATATATTATTTTTAAATATGTAAATAGGCGAAATAATGGCAAATCATGTTAATAAGGCAATAAAAGTGTCAGAAAATGTAATGGGTCGTAAGAAGTTGACATTTTATATTCTAATAAATCCTATTATTAGCCTCAGGCTACAGCTTTTGCGCGATTTGTATTGTTATTTCCTTGTTAAAGCTTTTTCGTGTCAAAAGCTAAGATTATTTATACATATATTTACTTCTAATTGTTTTGTCTTGCCAAAGGCCAAATTAATTTATTGCATTACGTATTCGCCTCGCGGGCCACAAAATAATGGGGGTAATGGGGTATATATATCCCACGAAATAGAGCCAAATATGCACACATATTTCTGATGGATGAAGCGCCACCGTTTTATATAAAATATCTGGTGTTGCCTTGGTTAGCAGGCAAACAGCAACAAATTGCACTCCCAAAAAGGGATTGCCAGCTGGCTGCTTTGTGCTTCTTGGCTTGTCTGCTGGCTTCTGGCTGGGATTGGTCTTTAAATGGGTCTGGGGAGCAGAATACACTCAGAGTTCTTGGGTTAAAATAATATATTTAAAGAATGGCTTACTGGAAACTCTAATAAAAAAGATAAATCAAAGATTATAAAACCCGGCATTCACTTAAATCGATTAATAAATTAATTTTTTACGGTAAGTCACTGGATCGTATGACTTAACTTTTTCTTTGAGTGCTGGGATGTGCCACTGGGGTCTGGGGATTTGCACTGAGCCAGTGGCTCAAAGCTGATGCCTGCACGGCAGAGTGCATCGTTCACTCTTGGAGGCAAAATCAAATTTCAGACATTTTTACATTTTTGTTGTTGGCTGGACGGATTTTTTGAGGTCTCAAAGCCCGGGCATTGATGAAATTGCATTTTGATAATGGAGCACACTATGTAGAGTAACTTTCTGTGCCCATTCAATGTGGCAAGTGAAGCGAGAGCTTCAAGGCTTCCGGGGAATGGAATGGGATTGGATGCGAGATGGCTTTGCGCCTGTCACAACACCTGGGCACAATTTGGCTTAATAATTGAACGCAAATGCTCGGCAAATGCATATGAGACCCAAAAAGATCCTCCGAGCTTTTGTCGATTTCGTTTTGCAGAGGCAAAGAAAGCTGCCTATTTTCCTGATAGTTTTCCAAGCGTTTCAGTGTTTTTCTCGCTTTTTTTTTTGTTTGCGCCTCATTGGACTTCTTTGGCATTCACATGACTGACTTTCTCACTTTCTTTCATTATACGCTTGAAATTTCATTTTGAAATTGAATTAAAGAGAGAGGGGGCAGGGCCTTTGAATTATTCATTTGTTTGGGACTTAAAGTCGCATTCGTATTGAATTATTTCATTGCAGATGCCGCTTGTTGTTTGATAAGTCACGATTCTGTAATTAATGTCGCAACTGTGGCGCCTCCAAAATGCTGAAGTGGATTTCACAATCGAGTTCGTGACCAGATTTCTTGATGATTTTAATGACAGTCAGACTGGCAGCAGGCTGGAAAGGATTTATTGGGGTTAGCAAATAAATGTTGGACATGTCGTATTATTTATTAATTCAATAAAAATTATATTTTAAACCCTCTTTAATTTGCCTTATATTTTTACTAACCGAGCTAAAAATTATACACATTTTCAACATTTATTTATAGTTTTTGAAAACAACTCTACACTGCATTTTTGATTGGCATTACGTGATTTTCCAGCGAAATGCCATTATGACCCTGCTATCCTGAAGCCCAGCCAATTGAGTTATTACATAGAAATTCTGAAAAATTGTGCATCATTCTGCTGCCTGCATAAGGATAAGCTTGCATTAGTCCACCACCCCGCCATTAAGGACACGAGCACAGCTCCACATCCACAGGCATGGCCACATCCACTGGCACATCCAAGGAGCACACATGATTTGAGGCAAATCATCATCTTCCTCTCGAGATTAAGATGCCGACATCTTGCCCTCTGTGCCCTCTGGCCTCGAACACTTGAAATTTTCATAAATGGCTTAAGGACGATGCCAGGCTGATGTGAATGCTTCCTGCAACCTGTCAGTACACACACATGGCCACAATTCAACGTTGCTATTGCCACTGATGACGCTGTGGCTCGTTTCTCTGCCTCTCTCTTGCTCGTTTGCGATTCCATCTTCATTTTTATACCCTTGATAGGGGTATTATGGTGCTTACAACCCAATGGAGCCCATAAATAATACTTGAACACCGTCACCAGACGAGCCATAAAAGGTCCTTGGAAGAAGTTCGGGAAAATATGAAATATGTAATTCGTTAACTATTTATTGTGGAACTTCTTTGGTACTTTCCAAAAGAATATTTTTTTGCTTTTTAAAATATTTAATATTGGGAAATTTTAAGAAGAAGCAGAAGGGGAAAATGTTTTTATTAAATTTAAATAAGAAGTAATATACGATTAGGGTACCTTACCCTTCGCAACCCTATTGCTAGGTTTCCCTTCTTCTTTTTTACATTTTCCTCCCTTTTCCATTGGCAGTACTTTTCCTGTCATTACCACTTTTAGCTTTTTTTCTGCAACTTGCGTCTCTTCGTTTTTTTTAGAGGTCCCTTTTTCCTCATTTTGCTGTCACTCGCATGCAAAATTGAAATCATCAACGTCGTCATCAGTTGCTGTCAGCTTGAGTTGGCCAAGTTAAGGGCTGGGGATGGGTCGGAGCCAAGGGCTAGAGCTATTTCGCTTGTTCAAATCACAACTAAGCAGAGATGATATAACTGGCTTAAGTGAAAGTAGCACAGTAGTGGCAGCAACAGCAACGGCAACAACGGGGAACTTTTCCTTTGCCGCCTGTCTCAAGATTATTGCTCCGCTCAACGTTTTTCGTGTTTTCCTTTTGGGGCCCAACTTTTGCCCTAACAACCAAATAACATGCCGAGCTGCATTTTGGCCGACGTGCTCGACAGACCATATAGCTACGCCCACAAAACGCCCACCCAGCCGGCACATTTTTTGCTTTCGCATTTCACATTTTTAAACTAGGCCAGATGCATAAATCTCTGCAAGTGAGTCACTGAAGATGGTCGAGCCGAGGGGCTATGGAGAGCTGTAGCTTTCGGAAGGACGAAAGGAAATTAAGTTTGCTGGCATTTCGGTGGTAAATCAGCTGATTGCATAAGGTCTTTTGGGTCTAAAAAGGTTTATAATGACATATTTCCAGAAAAACTACTATACAAATATTTTCCGTTCTTTATTTAAAAAGGATTTTCCTTTATAATAATAAATAAAATTTTTTTACATCAGAATAAACTTTCAAAAACCTGAAATTAGTTGAGTTTGTCTTCTATTTTATCTAGTTTAATTGAATTAAATTACTTATAAGTTCACCACCTTCGTATCCCTACTGCCAAAGGCTTTCAGCAACTACCATGTGTGTTATATGACCATCTTGTGTTTGTCCCATGTGATTATCCACACATTATCTATATTAGCCACATTACTTAGCCCTCCATCCACACACAGACTAGACTGGGGCAAACGCATTTGTGGCATCGCATAACATAATGAGCTTACCCTTTCGCCGGCCCCATTGGGTGTTCTGGGGGGTTGTTTTCATGGGGGTTACTTACTCGACACCAGAGAATATAAGCGGCACAAATTATGCACAAACAATGCCAGAGAAAACGCAGAGCGAGCATGTTTGGATGCCACATATATACACTTTCTGTGTATATATTGCTTTAGCTAGGTGTCGTCTCATTTTAATAAGACAACATTTGTGGCAAGCTGGAGAAGGGCTGCACTGAAAGAAATAAACGGTTGAATTATATCACTAATAGTATCTGAAACTCCAACCATTTATTTTGTTGGCAACACCGATTGACTCTCACTTCCCTTTACCTTTACACCCTTTTAATTTAATCTGAAAACGGGATAACCTTTTCTTTTATTTGCAACCCAATTGTACTTTATTATTTGGGTGCCGGAGGGGATCCATTAAAGCGGTCACCATTGCAGGACCTGTTACATAAACAATGAGCTGCCAATGTGCAGTTGCCAGCTGCAGATGTCCTGGCAGGACTGCAGCAGCCACGCTACAAACGGGCGGTGAGCACGCAACGCAAAGTCGTTAAGTGCTGCGGAATGGCTTAGCCGGGGCTCTGGACTCGGATTGTTGCACATTGGCCCATTCCCGAGTTCCCGACTCCCGGACTCAATCGATTAAGCGGTTTAAGTGCCCCATAAGCCGCCTCGGCTGACTGCCTGCCGCAGGAGCCGTTGCTCTGTAGCCTGTAGCCTTGCGGCCTCCTGTTGTGAACACGTGTTTTGTATTGCCTATCCCCAAGCGGAACTCATGCTGCAGGGTTGCTGGTTGATAGTTCAGGTTGCAAGTTGCAGGTTGTTGGTTTCAGGTTGCTGGTTGCTGGTTGCTAGTTGCTGGTTGCTCCCTGTCAGTTGCAGGTGCATTGTAATGGGGTTCACACCCCTGGGTAATTATTGAACATGTTTATTATTTGCTTAATGGACCGCAAGGCGTTGGCGCTGCTAAAATGTGTTGCCTACTTAGGGGCGTCTCATTTTTCAATTTACTTGGGGCTTTACACGAGGATTTACAATGAGCAGGCGGAGGCGTTCGTGTGCAGTTTATGTCCTTGCTATCTGTATGTTATCTGTGTGTTTAGTGTCCCATGCTCATGTTGTCGTAAACTTTAACGCCAACCATATGTATATATAACATATACTGTATGCTAAAAAAGCAGCTTGTGCAACTTGCAAGTACATTGCGAAGTCGTTGGTACGATGTGTTTTATGTTTATTTATTCCTGAACCCCAGGCATGCCCCAGTTGAACTCACGAAGCCGTCGTTAAAAGGGCATCAAAAGTGGTTTAGACTACAATAAACCGTATGTGTGAGTGAAATAAATAATTCCTTTAGAGTATACTTACGGAATTACCTAGACATCAAAGCTCGCAGCTGGTGGACTTTGTGTGTGGGCTATTTTAGGGTTTCAAATGACCGGTTTGAAATCTGCTTGGGTCAGCGAGATAACCTACTTATGACCTACTTATCAGGATAAGCACTCATATTGAAAGAGATGGCCAACTTTATGGGCAAGTCATGGGGAGGCCCTTCAACCTTTGTTTTGTTTCTTGTGATTTGTAATCCTCTTTCGTAGTCCGAATTACAGTCGTAAAATTTTTTATGTTTAGTCCTATAAATGTCTGTGGTTATGGGGCCTTTCTTGCCTTGTGGGTATTTTAAATCTATATGCTGCTAGGACTTTTAGCTGAACTTTGAAGAAAAAAAAAAGAGCAAGCTGCTCTCAATTTAATATTAATAATTGCAATAATTTCATGGCAAAGAGCCATTTATCTCGACAAATTAAATGGAAATTGAATTACACTAACACCAAGTTAATTGAAATATTACATTTTGTGAATTATCTATGAATCATACATTTTAGGTAACTGGAAATAAAGCCAAACCTACTTTTCTGGCTTTATTTTGATGGGTTAATACTCGCTTTGATTTAAATCGGTTTATTACGTATACATACGCTGTCAAAGTAGAATAAATACTGAGAAATAATTGTATAATTAATATATGAATGTCAATACGAGTCCCATACTTATATACTTAAATCTGTTTTTATATCCGGTTCCCATAGGGTACAAGGGTATTATAAGTTAGTGCCAACCGAGAATGTATGTAACAGGCAGAAGCAGAAATCTCCGACCCGATAAAGTATATATTCTTGATCAGCGTCACTAGCCGAGTTGATCTAGCCATGTCCGTCTGTCCGTCTGTCCGTCCGTCCGTCCGTGTGAAACACCAGATCTCAGAGACTATAAGAGCTAGAGTTACCAAATTTTGTGACAACATTGGAATCTGTTGCACGCAGATCAAAATTTGGCCACGGCCACTTCCGCCCCCGAATTTTGTAAAATACTCTATATAAGCTATAGTCGTAATTTTTGGCCTAAAGTAAATAGATAAAATAAATAAGTAGGCATTTGCGGACGTTTTCTGAAAATTTGAGTAAAATCTGATGATAAACATGGAAGTTATTAAACAATAAAGTTTATTCTCCTCTTGAGCCAAAACGGCAGTAGCGAAAAAAAGTGTTGCGTGTTTTCGGGCGCAGTATTAATTCGTAATGCAGCTGCGTACAGCTGCAGAATTTGTCTCTTTGCTCAACATGTTTTTGGCAACATTTGTCTTTATTTGTCAACATTTTGTTTTTTCCATGCCTGTGTGCTATTATTTTTCACGTACTTTGGGTACCGGGTATCTCACAGTCGGTCACACTCGACTGTAGCTTTCTCACTTGTTTTGTAATTATATTGGTTTGTGTAAGCCACCATCATACGCACTGTTGACCAATAGTTTTTTTCATGCCACTGTCAGTATGCAGTTGGACCTTGTTGATGTTTAATGAACTTTTTATAAATTTAAATCCAACAACCACATAATATTTGTTCTCTTCTTTTGCAGAAATATGTCAGTGAGCTGTCGACTGTTCGCGACTGTGCCACCGAGTGTCAGGAGAAAGGTAAGTGGAAGCATTATTTATCGGGCTAACCACAAAATCAGAAATAATAAGCTAATTGAACCATGTAATTGAACATCATATTATATTAGCAACCGCAAATAAATGGAACTTTGACATCTGTGTGACCTCAGTCAATAATAAAATATTACTCTAATTATTTTCATTAGAAATTTGGGAGACCCAAACATACTGCTGCACCGAGGACGGATGCAATTCGGGCACCCAGCTGGCCTACTCCGTCGTCCTGTTGGTCCTGCCCTTGCTTTCGATGGCCTGGCCAGCTTTCGTCGATCTCTGGAATACGCGGCGTTAAGGGAGGATCGAAAACATGTTATTAACTCTACGTTTTCAGTTCTAATATTATTTAATTTTTTGATATTTTCAGCAAAGAAGAATGTATAAAATTTTCACGTTTAGCGTTTCGTTTTTGATTACAAAAATTATATATACAAAATTCTGTGAACGGGACCTAATCAAACTCTAAAAGCGATATAGAAAAGTTACTCGAAAATGTAGCATTTGAACCTGTGTTTTGTGTGATTTAAAAACTCATGCGATTTCGAATTAAACACATTTGAATGTATGTATATTTTGCCACCTATTTACTGTTAACACTTTGGGCTTTGTATTTCTGACTGTCTTCCCAAAAATAAATAAACAAACGAAAAATGATACAGATAGGGGTGAGAGATCGCCCAACAGCTTAACTAATTCATATTCACAAGAAATAACACTTGCAATGCCAAATTACTACTTAAATCGTGTTAAAATAAATATTAAAACGAAGGAAAATGAGAAAACACGAGAGAGATTAGTGTTTTTGTAAGAGATAATGCCAGCTGTCAAAAGTACATAAGAATCGCAATCATATTAAGAAGTAAAACAAATATATAAATATCACCGAATTCGTGTTGAATGCATTTCATGGACATACTAACGTACACCTAAGGTTTAAAAACGAAGAACGTAGAAATTAACTAGGATCCAAATAACCAGCGAAGCTTGAGAATAAATTAATACAGGCTTCACTTAGCGTTTTGCTTTATAATTTCCACCTAAATAGGTCCACAAATATTACGCAAATGTCAAAGTCACAGTGAGTTTATTTTGGGGTCTGTGATTTTGTACTTTGAGACAGTAATATTTGCTGGAAGTCTACAGATTATATGTTGTTCCTTAAGCTTATAACAACCTAATGATGTTTTCCTCGAACAGAAAAAATGTTTATTAAACACACATGTGAATGTATGTAGCTTTAAGGCAATACGAATTATTAATAGTAACAAGAACACTAAACGAAAATCGGACAAATTTTCACTACACTGTTCATGAGATTCTAAATTAAATATTAAAACTAAAACCGCAACACGATATAAATCAATTGATATTCACGAAACCAAAATACTTGTAGCGAAGTCTAGCTCGGATAGAGAAAAACCATTCGGCAAAAGTAGGTAAGCGAAAAAACTAATTAATAGAATTATTTAGAATTATCGAGAGTTTAGTGAACCCAAAGAAGTTCTTAACGATTTTCTTAAATAGAGCACTTACGCGATTCCATTTTTAATTATTTACAATAATAATATTTTAAAACGATTAATACTTATAAACACAAATATGAAACAAACAATGCATACGATATATATACACAACAAGAATAGAGTCTAGGTCTAAGGGCTTTCACTATATTAAAGCAACAAACATACAAAAAAAAGTGTGAAATATGCTAAAGAGAAACGATTATACATATAAAAAATGTTAAATGTTAGTTCCTCAAAACCAAAGCAGCTTGTGTATTCGTATTTAATGCTCTCACCATCGTATAATTTGCATATGATTAAAATTTCCCACTTAATAAAATGAGTTAATCCGATTTTCATTTAATTATATTATTATATGACAAAATAAATTATATTTGGCATTTTGCCAATTAAAATGTCAACCATTCTGTGTCTGCTTGGCTACATATAATGCAATTATTTCAAATTTACATGCGAACGAGAGCGATGATGGTATAAACGGCGGAAGGGAAATTCCGATTGCGATTACACAACACTAATAATAATTGTATGTATATGGTATATGTATTTCCAAAATAACATTTTAATTTAAAATTTTAGTAATAAACTTCAATAAAACAAGCAAAAACTAAACCAATTTTGTTTTCTTACCCGAACAATTGAATTAATGAGTGTCATTGCTCAAGAGCCACTCCTCGGCAACTAGCAGCGAAGGTCTTCTTTGACAAACTGGAGCAAAAAAGAGTAATGGCCGAACTAAGCCCAGGGCTGAGAAATATTTCGGAGTTCAGCAGGGCCATAAATATTTGTCTCCCCAGGAGTTTATTGCCCGAATTGAGGGCTTTTCCTCGCTCTAGGCTCTGGAACTAGCCCGAAACTGCGAAAAATATAATTTATTGCTTGTATATTTTATTTGTGATAATCCTGCTGGTGGTAAAATCATCTAAGGATACTATTATTTTAAACGGAGTATTTTTATTGACTAAAAATTTATTAGTTTTGAGATGGTTAGAAAATTAGACATACAAAAACCTACAACACCTCGTGGCAAAGAAACGTTTTCCATTTAAACATCTATTAATAATTTTTTTTAAGGCTTTACCAATTGGAAAGTAAGTGACCAACAGCTTAATAATTTTTTCCATTCAAATATCTATAAATAAATTTTTGTTTATTCTTTTTTCAACTAAAGCTGCTGGTAAATTTCAATCCGATTTCCACTCTTTAACACTTAAATTCAGCTTTCCCTTTTTGGTTAGACGTCCCAAAAATAGAAAAAAATACAATAGAAAAAAAAGGGAGAGAGTTGTGCTAATGTTTGTGCGCTTCAGCATACGGTAATCCGGATAAGCCACGCATTTTACATATCGTTGGGACAAACAGAAAAAAGTTGCTGGCAACGCGATAGCGAAGGCAGACCGGGCTTAGGGCGAAAAGCTTAACAAACAAGTCCGTGATGTTACAATTGAAAGCAGAATGAAACGCGGTGTGCCTGTGTATGTCAGCAAAGGATTTTGTGCAATTACGCGGCACAGCGAGTGAAAACAAAATAAATGCAGCCTTGTCGCTGTCAAATGGATTAATTTAAAGTCGCGCCTCAAATTGCTATGCGCTCTGATTAAAAGGACGCGATAGTCCCGCTCCATTAGCGAGGCCACAACCACTGACTATTTCAATTGCTGCTCCTTGAAGCCCCCCGCCGCCATATTTTTGAGGTATTTCCCAAGACAAAAGCCTCTGCAGTCGCAGTCAAAGCCATAAAATCGCTTCAAGGATTTCTGGCCGCTTTGAGGCATTCCGGCACGGATGCAGGACTGACTGTCAGTGGCATCGGCACTAGAATCCACTTGAGCATCATTCGCATCATCGAGCCCCTCTCGAATCGTTGACTCTTCGCTGCAATTTCCCTCCGAAAGTACTATATACATTACATTTCATTTGGTTGATATTGCAAGGGCGCTGGATATTTAAGTGAGTATTCCCAGAAGTCAGGGAAATTTCTTAAAGGGATTCTATGGAAAATTCATAACAGAATTTCTTCGAATGAAGCTTGAAGGTAGCTGAGGCTATATTTTTAGCCTTTCTCCAATTTCTTGGAAGACTCTTAAATTAAAATTTAAAACCTACAAATCTGCTTCCAATTTCCGCTGCTTATAATTTATCATGTTTTTTATTAAATTCTTATGTCCTAAAATTGTAAGAAATGCGGACAGACCAAGTCCTGAAAGTGGTTTCTGATGTAATCTTAGTTTAATAAAAAATTATAAGCCTCATTGACATTTTTCAATCCCAATTTCTTGCTTCAAATACCGAAATCCTGCCACTAATGTCTGCTCTAAATATTTGTTAATTCATTTTATACTTTTCCCAGCTGAGAATAAAATAATGTTGACAATTTTTGCAACCGCAATCAGGACTGTGAACAAAAGGCACATAGAGGCACACCCACACAGAATTAATTTATGACACTTTGTGTGCCGGCCATACAAAGCAAAGGCGAAGGCAAACACAAGCACACACAACATCCGGATGCCGGGCAACATTTTTGTGGGCGTTTTGCCTGCAGAAGTCGCCTGCCTTCGGTGTCCTTGAGGGCAGCATAATAAATGCCAGGCTCCAACCGAACCAAGTCAAGCTGAAACCGAATTAAGCCAATCTCAGACCAAAGCTCGGTGCTGCCAAAGAAAACAAGACCATAATGAAGGCTGCCTTCTGCTGCCAAGAGCTTGTTGACCAACAAATGCAACGGGAAACGAGGGGCTAAGAGCGTGCGAGCCTGAAATGATGAGAAATGTCAGCTATTTGCCGCATTCGCCTGCAACATTCACACACATTATGAGATCGATGCCAAATGCAGTGTTCTGGCCTCACATTGAGCTCATCTAATTAATGGACATCTGACACGGACCAGGAAAATTGAACATGGCGACCATCGATTGCTCGAAGCGATTTGCAATTCCTTTTCCTGACTGATGAGAAAACTTCTGCGAACAGAATTAATCCTGCTGCAGGCATAGAAAGTCAGCTGCAAACTGCAAACTGTAATGGAAAGGGATTTATTCCCAGTATTTAATATTCCGCTTAGAGAGAAAGTAATGCATTTAGCTAATTAATTAATACACCCTCTGCTGTGTTGGAAATCCAATTAAATTATTCTCTATTGAGAGAATATAAGCAGTCCTAAATTCTCTCTCCTAAATTCTCTGAAAAATGTGGGGAAAAGATTTGTAAGAAATTTATTGTAGATGTTACTTCGTGTACACAGCTTATCCTTGACACAAGCTACTATATTAACAAATAATAATTGGACTTTAAGTTTCAGATTAGATTTTACTGGAAAATCCATTTTATATACCCCAAAATGCACATTAAAGTCTGAGTGCCAAGTTAAGGGGAAGGATATTACTTAAAATGTGTCCTACAATTCGCCAAGTGTTTCTGTACATTATTGATTTGTCTGGCACATTTGAGGCAATGGCCATTATCATAGTTATCCAACCATTTAGCAATTAACAGCTCTCACTGCAAACACTCGGAGCATGAAGGGAAAAACAATTAAGTTTCTTTTGTGGCACAAGTCGGGGCTCTATAAGTAAGGGAGCCGCCAGCCGATGCAGCTGCTCGGCTGGCACAGCTGCCGATTCACACCTCCATTTAATGCCATCCTACTGCTGATCCTGTACAGATTCCCCCTCGGAGATGGACTTTAAGCAGCTGGCTGCCTTCTTAATTGCTTGTTGGCTTTCATCGGGGCCGTATCAGAGTCAAGTGCAGGCGGCGAAAGTCGACGGCCAGCAGCAGCTTTATCCTTTTCATGTCATTAACAACGGAACGACAATGGCAAGGAGTTGCCGGTAGCTGCCAGGACTGGTGCCAGGACTTCCTTGCATTTCTCACGCCTTATCGCTTGATCTGCCTGTCGCTGTCGCCTGTGTTCTGTGTGCAATTCATATTTTAATTTAATTCATTTACATTTTCCGCCTTTCGGCTTTCGTCTGTTGACTTGTCTTGACTTTTCCACTGCCGTGTTAAAACTGAAAATTGGCCAGCACATTAATCCCACGCCAGAGCTGCCACTGTCTGATGCCTTAATGAATGCTCTCTCTGGTTCTGCCTTCTTCTTTTTAAATATCATTTCCATTGCCCAATGGCCACGACCTCTGACCTTTGCCGCCTACATGGCTTTTAATTATTCAAACACACATTACGCATACGCAGCATATGCCGCCGGACCAACACTTGTCCGCATTCACAGGCATGAATGAAATCAATTAGACAAGACCCATTAATGCACGAACGGGCCGAGACGAGCCGTCCGGGAAACTGTTAATTAATCAAATCGTGGCCATCACTCCGTGCGATGATCCGCATACGCCACGTTGGCCAAGAAGTGGCGGCCTCTTATGCGTGTTCCATTGAAATGAGAGCGCTCTTCAGTGGCCTGAAACATTGTATATTTCATGGCCCGGTGAGTAATGAACAATGCGATGAGTTTTCCCCATAACAAAAATTCTGGGAAATGGCAAATTAATTGGCTCACCGAACTGGATTTTTATTCTTAGAACTTAAATAGTGAGTGCAGATCTCTTGTAAATTTAGCTAGAAAAATGTAAGGGGATTCTAAGTAAGAAATAAAGAGATTCTAAGTAAGAAATAATGTGCAATTATGCTCTTATTCTTAACGAGAATTAATTGAAATATAAGTAAGCTAAGTTTTCTGATAAAATGCACTATAATCAGAAAATTACTCTAAGAGTCCGCACGTTTTGCTTTTCTAAAGTCAAACAAATCATGGAAATAATGATATTGATTAAGTTAAGGAAATTTGTAAGTAATAGCTATAAAAATCTACCACCGCAACGACAAGGCAATGCAATAATTCACTCAACCCCGTCGTAAATTCAATTTATTGAATGCCAAGTAAACGCAAATCAATTTGCCACTTTTTCCCACGAAAAGGAAGCGGCCCGAAAGAAGATGAAAAAGCTGACCAAAAATTTCCAGTGACTGCCAAATTTAGTTGGGAATTTATTTGCTGTCGGCGAGACGAGTCCTCGACAGACTAGACGACGCATTGGCAAACTAATTTTATAATTTATGTTAGCGACTGGTTTCATTTGAAATTTATTGCTTTGGGAGCTGGACGATGGCCCTTCCTACTCACCATTTAAGTGGGAACTGGGTCCAAGGGGTCGTTGTCAGTTCGATGCCGAGATTGAGAGCTAGACTCAGACTCGACGTGGTGCATGTGTCCCTAATGAATTTTTAAGCTACCAACTAGCCGCACACAATTCAATTATTTGATTTCGTTACTTTCGTTTCTATTCCACTTTTTTCGATTCGAGACTGTGCTGCACAAGACTGGAATTTAATTTGTGTCTGAGGTTCAAACCGTTGCCGGCAATCTGTCAGTTACTAGCCGGACTTGGCCCCGGGGTAAAAGTCACAGGGCCATCGCAAATGGCCTTAATAATGAAAACGGACAGGACAGCCGGACAGTCGGTCAGGCAATGTGGGAGGGACTGGAGTGAAAGGGGGCCAGTAACAATGGCCGCTTGGAATTGGCGAAATTGAATTTCACACCTCTCTGCACAGGATCAGGATCAGGATAATGCGCTGCCGGGTCTTTGTTTATTCCATATTAGAGGGCAACTAAATGGAGCCACAAAGCAATGCCGCATATGGCCGTATCCGATGATGATGGTGGTAGGTGATGGTGGTAGGTGATGGCGCTGCCATTTCAAGGTCCCTTCTGCCGCAAGGACATGGCGCCGACAAGGTAACAAAAGGCACACGTTGCAGCTCGGAACAATGGCAGTCTAACAATAACAAAATATTGCCTACTTTTTCGGCATCGCAGCGCAACATTGTGTATTGTGGATTCTACCATACATTGGGCACTGTGTGTATTGGTTTCATTTCCGCGCCACAGGGCAAACTATAACTTGACATGCCCGACAGCGCATTTTTCGTATAAAAGCGTGTCCTTCCCTCTGTTTCCTTCATATTGCTTACCTGGATAAGGACAGATAAAAGCGGAACGGACAGCTCGGCGGCAGTAAATATAAATTGTTTACCGAAGCATGCAGGTAATAATTTCAGAATTTATATACGACGAACTCTATAAAGCTGAGGGGAAAATACTAGCCAATGCAGGTGGTAATAAAGTTGTTTTCTGTTGATCTTTTAGTGTTTACTTTAAAGTGGCATTTACCAATATTTAAAATATAAATATATATAAAAAGATGTAATATTGGTTTAAAGGAGAAAATAAGAAAATTATAAGCGCCGGAATTTATTTCGACAGTTCTTACAATTTTTTCTAACAATTTCCAGAATTGAGTTTATTTTTCCCCATTTATTAACCCTTAAAAATTTGTAAACTTCCGCAAAAAAATTATAATAAATCAAGAAAAGATTTATGCTTCATTAAATAATCAAAAGACCTTCTTAAAAATCGCTTTTAAACGAGATTTGTCAATAAATTCATGAGCTTTCCTCTTCCTGTTTGGTGTTTAGAAGCACATGGGAATTATTTCTTGAGCTCAGCCTGTTAGGCAAACATAAATTCTGACCCGAAAAGTGGCGCCAAGTCGAGTCTAAGCCCGGGCGGGTTCGTGGTAAATGACGTACATTTTTCTTGAATTATTCCAGCGTAAATAATTCAAGTGGTAATTCGCATTTTTTCCCCCTTTGTATGGAATTGGAGAGCAATCTTTGTTGCTGTTTATTGTCGGTGGCTTGAGGTTTGTGTCGGTTTGTCTTTTTGCCATTTGCCTTCTGTTTGTTTCTCGAGTCGAGTCGAGTCGAGTCGAGTGGGTGTCCCCCTGATCCTTTTTTCTTTTCCCTTATCGCACATTATTTTCCGGTTGTCTTTTCGGCTGCCACTCGCATTTGTTTGTCCTCCTGCCCGGCCGCACACAATTTGTTTCCCTTTCATTGATTCTTTTTGTCTTAAGCTCAGCTCCATGTGCTCTACGACTTATACATTTTATATATTTTTTTCTGTGACCTGCAAGCACTTTAGGTTAATGCGGCACTTGAACTTTGAATTGTTGTTTCAAATTGCTCTGCGATTAAGCTATTTGCAAAGTTTTTTTTCAAGCTTTGGCAAAATCCATAAAATAGTTTTAGCTAGATATTTACAAAAGAAAAAGTGAAAACTAAAACAGATATTTGAATTCGAATTATCAGCAACTTTAAAATGCTTTTTAAAAGGTATTATTGGGAATAAGACCGCTCTTTTAATTTTTAAGCCTTTTCCACCCAGAAAGCCCTAATTTAAGACTCCGCCTCAGCAACACTAGAATTTGGGCCAAGTACATGGTGCCCAATCTGGCCAGTGCCCGCCGGTATTTCAGTATATTTTTGAACAGAGTCACCTGATCTCGGCCACAAAACATAACTTGGCTTTTATGGGCCGCAATCAAAATTTATATGCAGAAATGTGAGAGGTGCAGGCCGGACTCCCGTGAGGAGAATGGGGTCCAGGATGTATCGCATCGGCTATTAATAACAATTCTTGCAGAGCAGGCAAACATAAATTCGGCCTGGCCAAGTCACATTGGCCAACTGCAAAGGGATCCAAAGCAAATGGCTAAGGGGGACATGGCTCAGTGGTGCCAACATCCAATTTCAGAAAAGGATAGATCGAAATTAAGTGTTGTATTATTTTGTTAAATATGTTGATACCATTTTAATAAAATTTTAAATAATATTTTAATTGTAAATCGCAATCTTTTAATGTTATTATATAATTACTTAGTCATTACTTAGTACTTATAAAAGAAAAATTTTACAAAAAAAATTCCAAATTTTTTAAAATAATTATTTGAACTTAGGGAATGTATCAAACCCTATAAAAAAATTATTATTAAATAAATCTATCCGGAAAAAAATTCTCAATCGACAACACTAACTCGGCTTGAGCCCTCAGCTATCCGGACCTGTGTCAACTGCAACACCAATACCACGAAACACCGGTGGGACCGCTGAGTATGAGTTTCAGGATAAGCCAGAGGAGGAGCGGTAGCCACAGGCCCACTTTTGCGGCCATGTCAAGACCGGTGGCTGTGAGCCTGCCCGGAAGTGGCCAAAGAGTGTTGCAGGCTAAACAGAAATGGGTAAATAATTTTAGCATATAAAGAAGAGCATAGGAAAATGCTTATGGCGCCTAGGGCCGGCGGGGATAACGACCAGGACCTGGCATTCATTGCAGTCAGCAACCAGCAGGTTCATGCCTTTGAGGCAACCCGCAGGTTGAAGCAAAGGAAAAGGAATAGATACTTACAAACGAATGTCGCATTGATGTTTTCCCAATTAAAGCTGGGAATATGTCCTTTTGAATTTTCAACTACAGGTAATTCAATATTAAAAGTACAGGAAATAACTTAAAACAGCCTGTGTAACTTGCAACCTTATCGAGACGGCACCGTGTCAGTAATTTCCCAGATCTATGAGTCCCTGAGCTGTATAAATTTAAATATAAATAATGTGATCGCATCTGCCGAATGTATTTGTACAAACAGCAGGGGTAATATCACCCGCAATAAAAATTCTTATTTTTTGTGCCAACCGTAAACAAATCATTTCGTGCGGCACCTGAAAAAATGGCATAACCTTTTTGCACATGCCATCAGCGAACGGCAGAGCGGTCGTAATAAGAGCAGCGACATCTGTTTTATATGGAACGACATCGGATGAAAGAAATACTTTTGTAAACAGAAGCACTGATGGGAAGCACTGCTGAGAACTCAGCTCTTTAGTAGTAATATTATTTTATATATTATATATTATATTTACAAGTTTTTATCGGAAATATACTACAGATTTATGATTACTTTCATGGCATATTTTCAATAGTAGAAGATTTTTGGTAATATTGTTAGTATACTTTTACGTACAAGTATTTTACTCTAGAAAAGCGGTCAGAAAGTTAGTTTCCATTTAATTACAATATATTTATTCCTTTTTATATAATTTTAACTTAATTTTTTCAATCCCAACTCCGATGGGAGCCCAGCTGACGCGGTGCAAGGACACGTGTACCATCTCACAAACATCCTGGATACTGGCACACAGTTATATATGTCCTTTGCTTGTTATATGCTAATCCGAACATTGGGCCAACATTTGCGTTTGACAGCTTCAGGCGTTGGCTTTCAGCGCTTGATGAGCCACTGACCAGAAAGAGAAAAGGACCTGGACTGACCGGACTAGACCAATCTCGGCCTCGGGATGCCGGGCGGGATGATAAATTGTTGCTCCCGGCGGGCTGACATATTTTTCGGGGTCTTAAGCACGCAGGGAAAACAAAAGCTACCGAAACTGCTGCTGGCCTTGAGACGGTCAAAGGAGGCTGACAAACTGTATAAGATATTCACACACATTCGGAAGTGGTGGAAAGGAAAGAGGGATGTTCCAGGCAGAGCTGAGCACACTGGTCAAAGTTAAGGAAAATTTGTCAGGTCTTTGATTGCTTAAAAAATTTAAAGGCTTGGTTACTAAGTTAAGCCAGAGTTGGGCTACAGTGAAAGAGGAATCTTAGCTTTCCGCCCAGAAACTATTTAAAGGCGGATAGAAAGCTACACCCAGAAAAATTCATGGACTAAAAAGCTGCCAAATTGCCTAAAATTTTAGTCCATTTGACCTAAAACGGAAGTCAAGGCAGTTATTGCCTAAAAATTTTCCAAAATGTCATATTTTTAGGCCATAGAAGCAGGCCTAAATTTTAGGCAATTTTTGTCAAAAATGCCATATTTTTAGGCATTTTATGTCCAAAATGCCATATTTTTCGGCAATAGAAACAGGCCTAAATTCTAGACAATTTTTGTCCTAAAACTTCATTTTTAATCAAATATAAGCCTAAAACTTGATTTTTATGTAATAATGATTTTATATATTATTACAACCATTTAAAATAATAAATGTGTTTTCCAAAATGCATACAGTATTTATTTTTACTGTTGCAGTATAGACTTGCTACATTCGTAGCAAAAACATATGTAAGAGTTGGCCGTTAACCGCCACTCCATGCCAGAGATGTTAGAACCAGTTGGGAATTAAATGCCCACACGCGAGAGACAATTTTTAGGCATCCCATGATGTAATTACACAAGGTGGTCTCGTCGGCAACTGACATCCACTTATTGTATGCTTGCAATAAGTGCGAGTGAAAGGAACATAGTAAACTGAGTGTCATATTGAGTGCGAGTGAGGCGGCAATATGATTGTTGATTAACCCTTAGCATGTCCGTAGGCTATAAATATGCCACTTATAATAAAAAGACGAGATTTTTTTTAAAGTTTGATTTTTAATAATTTAGCGTTACCAATAAAGCGCTGTTTTTGGTTCCTAACACAAATTTTTTTGTTCAGGTACTTTACTCTAAAATATATTCTTATTCTAAAGTAAAAAGAAATAACAAGTTTATCCAGCTCTACATTTTGTGCTGCTATAACTAATTTTTCTTTTAAATTGTTAGTTATTTTAAAATTTTCTTTTGTATAATGTGAAAAAATTATTTTCAGCTCTTTGAGCTTATTTTTAAATTGATCTGAGGGTTTTATAAGGTAATATTTCATATAGCGTGCACGCTTAAGGGTTAATGACAATTAAGGAAAAAAATTCGTCCGCACACAACCTTTCAGTTCAACAAGCAAACGTGCACTGAAATAAGTGGATACTTCGTAAAACTTCGGGTGCCGACGAGACCACCTTGTGTAATTACATCATGAGGCATCCCATTGCCTAAAACTTAGGCATCCCATGGACTAAAAATGAAATTCTTAGCTATGGGTTAATGCCTAAATTTTAGGCCTACAATTCCTAAAATGTATGGCCTAAAAATATGGCATTTTGGCATTATGACCCATTTTTAGGCCATCATTGCCTAAAAAGAAATTTTTAGGCAATCAATCGCCAATTCCTAAAATTTTAGGAATTTTTTTTTTCTGGGTGTATTTATTGGAGAGCACAACGTCATTGAAAATAATTGCATTTTACAATGAACATTTTATTCAGCTAAGTAAATGGCCTCGAAAATATATTATCAAATTTAATTTATGCTAAAATATTACAGATTTAGACCACTGTGCCGGAATGGAGCTTATGTAGCAGCGCATTAATAATGCACAGGGGCAACGTCGACGGTCTTAGGCGTGACCACAGCCTCCCGTGTCCGGTGCAGGCAAATGCCTTGATTTATTCTTTTATAATATTTCCCACTTGGCGCCTCTGCCCCTCGTTAATGCCCCGCCAAGGATGCTGCGGCGGCGGTGGCTGCATCTCTTAAAGTGTCCTCCGGGTGCTGCTCATTGTGCTGACATAAATTGAGGCAAAGTCGCGGTACGCCACTGCAGTCGACATATTTCGCAGCCGGGTTTTATTTGGTCCTCCTTTTTGGCCTGGGCCCCCTTTGCCATCTTTGAAACAAGTTTGGCGCGCTGCCAGAAACTCGCCCTGACATCGCTTGTAATTTCTGTCGCTCTCGCGAGTTTATTAAAAAATATAAAAATGCAATGAAATAAAAAGCGAGAAATGTGGGCATCAATAACACGGCCAGACTATATCGTCCGCTGACATTGCAGAGACTGTATGTATAAAAGGGAGTAGTTGGTATATAGTTTGTAGTTTGGCTTGTTGGCCTTCCCTTCCGTTCCGTTCCCTTTTGGTGTGTAGTAATATTTGTTCAGTGATGATGATTATTTGAGCAAAATTGATATGTTTGGCCTGTTTGAATTATGTCAGCACGAGCGTAGATAAAACCCAATGAAATATTCATTCGCTAGTAATCCTTTCATGGCAAATGCACGTTTTGTAACTACAGGACTTTTTAATGGTCATTTTTAAAATGCAATAACCTTTCCAGTTTGGCATGCCGGAACGACATTTATCAACCGAAGCCCGGGATCGGGGGTCAGCTGTATATCCATCTGCTGCCAGGGCGGAAATGTTGGATGACAACCGAAAAACCGCACCGAAAACCACGACACACACATTGTCTTTCGTTCCGTCTGTCAGCGAAAGCGTTTTTTAACCGAACGGCCGAAAATTGTCAGCTGTTAAATGCGAATAAATTTGGCCTAAAAATGCAAGAAAAATTGGACATAAATTCAGGTAGACAGTATCAGTCGCAAGAACTTAAAAAGCAATAACCGATGTTAGTATCATGGAGAAAAATCAATATTAATACTAGAAAAAAAAATTGTTATATCCCATTTATTCTATTCTTAAGTAAAAAGGAAAATAAATGTTTATTATTGTTAAAAAAATTAAAAAAATAGGTGTAAAGTTAAACCTTTTAGTTGTTTACCTTTTAGTTGTTTAAAGACCGACAGAACATTATGACTTAATTTTAGAATTAAAGAAATCGTAGGGAAACATCCAGGTTTTTTTTGTCAGTGCCTACCACACATTTTTACATTTTTCTCGCTTTAAAATGTGTGCCTAAAAAAATTGACTGTTTGGTAAATTTACTTAAAATGAAGACTAATTGGAATTTCGTGTACCCGAGAATACGGCTTCCCCCCGCCGGTTAACTTACATTTTGCCGACTTTCAGCCTCTGTGGATGCTGCTGGCAATCGTGTTTAGGGCAATGTCAACTACTTACACCAGGGCAGCCCTTAAAGGACCGCCCCGCCACCATCTGCCGTGACGCCATTCGCATTTTGAACTCAATAAAGGCGTCAACATTTGCCATTTTGTGTTTGCAGAAAGAGAGAGAGCAGGGCAGGAAGACTCTGCAAAGGAGTGTCGTCACAAACACACATTTTTTTGGCTCCCTTCGGGTCGTGGCTGTGGCACTGATTATAAATTTTATTTACACAGGCGTTGAGCATCGGGAATTCGCGTTTATGGTCCGTATAACGAAATTGTCTACAAATTGCGGATAGGGCCAGGACACGAGAGTTGCTTATGCAAAGGACACCAACTGGAGTCCTGTGTGTGTGTTAACTGGGTTTATAGTTACTGTCGGCAGCTCAGTGGCTGGCTTTTAGTGGGGCAGTATTACGGGATTGTTAAGGGACGTCCTAGTGGGGCAATGTCCTGCTCAACGGCAGGGGAATAAGTTCCGAAAATGACTTGCGAGGTGATGGAAAACCAGCACTAAAATCGGGGAAATTTGGGACTGGTTTCTTGATGAATTTATAAAATTTAAAAAAGAAAAAGAAAAGGCTTTCATAGTTTTGTTTGTCTTATTTTTATTTATATTAATATTTATAATTAAAGAACATCCATTAACGAGCAGCCCCATAAATCCCATTGTTAATTTGTGACGCATATCTAGATTTTGAGGCCATAGTTACTACCCATAATGGCGTATCCTGCGCAGCCTGCAGGTGAGGATGTTGGCAGCCAGATACAGGACTTAATGCTGTTATGCCATCGTCGGCCGGCGAGTCCAAAGTTCCGTCATGCAGACACTACCAAAGGCCCCGGGTAAATCAAAGGCCAAAAGAACACTGCGGGGTTGGATGCGAAGCGATGCGATGCGAATCTTTCAGCGAACTGTTGAGATTTTGATGCAATTAACCGGCGCGGTCAACAGTGGTCCGGGTGTGTCTGGGTGGGTGGGCTTGGCCTGGGTGTGTAATTACACTTTGACCACTCCCCAGAGAAGCTTCAACTGTGTTTACCTCTTCAGGTTTCATTAAACTCGTAAAATTTGTGCGCAAAACAAAAAAGAGTCGGCTTTGGCATTCAGTTAACGTCCAGGGCTAAAGGGGCGGCTACGCGATTTCCCTTTTTTCCATTTTACGCCAGGCCCTCAAGTGCTTAACTCGTTTTAACCTCGTTTCGCTGATGTGGCCGGCCATTGTTGTTGGTGTTGGTGTTTCCGCAGGTGCTTAAGCCTGCTTGGACTTTTTGTTTTTATGCAGGATGCTTCATTTGCTCTGCCTCGCCTTTACTGCCGCTGATATCCCGGAATAAAGGCGCTCTTCAATTATAAGGGAAGCCAAAACGAGGATTGTTCATGAAGGCTGCGCAGAAATGAAACCGAAAACTGCAGTAATTGAATTTAGATTGAAATTACTGGGCCTTGTTCTTAGCCATGAGCCTTAAGACCACAAAAGCCGTCCAGATAACGGGCACGTTAAAAATGTTTATGTAAAGTCACGTGTGAAAACAAGGGATCTATTTTAGGGATCTTTACCGAAATAAAAAGTGGGATGCTTAATCGTATTTTTTTCTTATAATTATTGTGCATATATATCAAGATACCGATTGCAAATATTTCTAAATTAAAATAATATAAGTTTTCCGTTTAATATATATAAAGCTAAAAAAATATAAGAAAAACCAAAGAAAAATGTTTAATAGTTGCATTTTAAAAGGAATTAAGTATTAGCAACTATAACCAAATTAGGCACAAAAGAGGCAAATGGCAATGAAAAAAAAAACCCAACCGCAGTGAAGCTCAGAAAGAAGAAAATTACTCCCATAATTCAAATGGAAAAAAGCGAACGTGGAGAAAACCGAAGAGGAAGAATCGGCATCGGTTCATAAAAAAACTCAAATAATTTAATTAAAAGAAATAGTTAAACAAAGAAAATAAAATCAATTCAGAGGTGTTCTTGCCTCGGTTTCAAATAATTCACTGAAGGTTTTCTAAGGGCAACTGGGCTCTATAAACATCAAGGCCTACTTAGAATAAAAATTTCTTAAATTTTCGGTGACATTGGGGCAACATTTTTCTTCTGTTTATTTGTGTTGGCAAAAATGCCAGATGGGTACAATTAGGTCACACTATTAGTAAAAACACTAGAAGTAAAAACCCTATTAAATATATTTTCCTTTATAAGCGCAACAGGCAAGGTTAAAAAAGATCTCTCCGATTATAAAATGTAACTGATTCAACGTAAGCCAATTAAAGCTTATTTTTTTAACCTTTTCAGATTAACGTTGTCACCTTAATTTATACAAAGTAATGATGGCTGTCCAATGTAACAGTAACAGCCGCTATATATACAAAAAACTATCATGGCAACATAGAATTATTGATATTTACATATGTTAGTATTATTTACCTTCAATATTTCCCATAGAAATCTCACTTGTATATTAAAGATCAATAATTTAAGTCCTGGCGCACTCATTCGTATTCCTACGCCATTGGACTGGGTGAGAATTTCAACGGGCTTTCGCCACTATTTGCTATTTGCCGAAACCATGAATTCATTGATTTTCGGCTGCATACTTTGGGGGCGGTAAATTGAAATCTTTTTTCTCCGGCTGGAATGCAGAATGCAGAATGCAGAATCCCACCTGTCGGCCCCATTTGTGGCAGCAAATCAACAGACCAGAACAGAACTGAGCAGAACAGAGGGCGACGGCACAGGAGCGGGATGTGGCACAAGGGCTGTGATGTGGAAAAACCGTTGGATCAGCATTCGCACTTGTTTGCGGGCTAGCAGGGGGGAGTGGGGCGAATCCGGAGGAGGTCACAATGCCAAAGCGGCAAATGCAATGCCTGCTAATGTCGATGCGGTCACCGCAACGCACTTTGGTCGCCATTACCAGTCGCCAGTCTAATGCAAATTGTGTGTCGCTTTCGTTTCGTTTCGCCTCGATGTGGTGCCTGTTTACACCGAGACGCCAATTGGGTTTTTGTGGGCGGGGATATAAGTCCTGCAAAGCAGATAGTACAGCAACTAGCGGGATAAACATCTTTAAAACATCTGTTTTTGGGAAAATTGAACTTTTAGGAAATAGAGAGGATACTGTAAATAGCAGATATACTTGAATCATTCCGCTTAAAGTGAGAGCCTTCGAATAATAATTAATTAGAGGATATTCGAGCCAAAAGGCAAGCAAAATATTCAAAAATATGGTCAATCAGTTTTCAATAAACCCCAATAAACAAATGGCTTTAATTAAAGCTAAGAATTTGGCGTTTCGAATCTCCTTGTTGGATAATCATAAACATAATCCCAGACCTGGACGGGTATCTCTCATTCGGATCCTCAGCCATCGCATAATTGCCACGGTTCTTGTTTGTTTTGCGGGGGTCTGGCTTTGTTTGTCCGGCATTTAATTTGTAATTTATGCATGATGTGTGGTGGTCGAGGGTGGCTTGCCACCTAAGCGTTAAACCAATTTGCGGTCGTGGCTGCTGCAGTAGCCAGTTCCCTTATAATGTGACCACTCCGCCATTCGGCAATCAACGCTCGCTTGTCCACCGAACTTGGTGACTTTGATTGATGTTGAACTACTCACAGTTGGTGGCTTGCTACTAACTCAATCTTGATCGATTGATTGATTGAGTGGAGAGCGGTCGGAATTGAATTTTTGCTCTCTGGAGCAATTGGTAATGCATTAATTGATTGAATAATGTTCGCTCGTGGGACAACGTGTCGTATGCTCGATAATTATGCAAATAATGCTTTTAATATGTATCTGAAAGTGTTAATTAAATGGGCTGACTTACACTGCCTTGTTGTTTCAGTACAATCGCTTGTTGTTAAAGCGGTGGCAGTAGCGGAATGTTTCATTCAGATTGCATGCGGTTCGCCACAAGCGATTCCGCCACTTCGAGGTGGCAAACAGATAAGTGGTTAACAGGGCAAAGTTTGACTGATTTAAACTGTTTCCCAATTAAAGGCCACAAGTAACACAGGGTCGGGTTGCTGCAGCAAAATAATTAAATAATTGTTTACTGTAGAGCGAACTTTGGCTCAATTGCCTCACATTGAGTTCCAATTAAGGTCGATAAATATTAATTTAGTATGCAATCAATACAGGCTAACTGCCTGAGGTTCCATAATCAACGTTTGAGTAAAATTCTGCTAAGCTGATTAAATTACCTCTGCGCTTAAGGAGAATCTCAAGGATATAAAAGCATGACTCGCACTGGGCACTGAAGTGCTTATTTCTCCTGCGGTAAAGGAATTAAAGTTACTCCCAATAGCCTGGCTTGCTTTCCTTAATCCTCAGTTTCTATTATCAGCTTGTCCCGTAGCCTTTCATGATTCATGCTTCCTGGATGCCAGGAGTTCGTGTGTAATTAATAGCCAATTAAATGCCTTGGCGCGTTTCAGTCGCAGGATGTGTTTGTGCACAGATTTCACGGCCAAAGAAGCAGATAATCGCAGAACCCAAATCGAGGAATGACACTTTGTTGTTTGGCAAGAGCTTTTAGGGCTACGTTAACCCCTCGGCTCCTATTGTAAAACACTTTCGAACCTTTTTCCTGAATTTAAAGCCAAGGGATAAAGCCCAAACAAACTAGGGGTATTTACCGAGTTCTTCGCGGCGGGCAGGCAAGTGTTAATAATGGCGCCTACGGAGCACGCGTCCGTTTCTGACTTCGCCGGATCCCACATCACTTCCGTGCCGCATTTATAATTCAGGAGTCGCGAGTCGCGACGCTGCCAACGATTCTCAATGACTACGACGTGCTCACATTACGCCGTACTGTAATTATTAAATGCTAAGTGAACCGTGCTCGCAGCGGAAACAAAAATATGATTAAAAATTTAAATGCCATCTCGATTTGAAATGCAAATCAAATACGCCCATGAAGCCAAACACGCAAAACGAATCTTCATATGTGAGAGCCAAATGAAAATATAAATTTTTAAGTTGCTCGCTTCGGCGGAAACTCCCTCAAACGGAAAAAATCAGCACCGAATCCAAGGGATCGGGCTAAGGAACCGACAAATCGCTGGTAACAAAATTAATGGCGGCACAGGTGCACGAATTTGTTACACTCGCGCGATAAAGTGTGCGGCCTGCCGTCGCAATTAATATCAGACGGAAGCGGGGAACATTTCCCCAATTAGACTATCAGTAATTTTCTCTTATGGGCTTGCCCTTCCAGCCCATTAACATGTGCATTAAGTTTGGATTTATCTGGAAGTATATATTAAATTAAGAGAAGAGAAACAGCAACTTAAAAATTTGTATATGAATATTATGCTCCTTTGATGCTGGCTTGTAGAAAATTAAATTAATTAAAGAGCTTTTAGCACTTGAACAGCCAGTCCGTTTATAGTCATTTTCTATACTCAGCTATAGCTTGGGTACATAGGGTATGGCCTAATCAATCCGACCTTGACAATGCCACCTGGGCCTATGTTAATCTAACCCAAATTTGCCTGTCAAAGTGAAATTGGACCTACAGTCTCTGTATTTTCGCCTTGGGTTTGAGATGCAGTAATTAAATAAAATATTAACCAAATGAATCCAAGGATTCAGCTTTGGGCCTACGCTTTGAAGGAGATTTGGCCATCTGGCCATTTCAGCCGCTCTCAGCCTGTCTGGAGCTTCGGTTCGCCTTGATGAGTTTGTCAGTGGCAAACACATGTTGCCGGCAAAAAGATACACACACCGAAAATGTACAGAAAATCCATGCCAAATGCGCAACAAGGCAAATAGTCAAGGCAAACAAATTATGAAAAAAGCAACTAAGAAATGAGTAAGCCAAAAAAGAGAAAAATTAAAACAGAAATATGCAGCTGACGACGTTAATGTGGCAAAAGCCTTGCGGCCAAGAACCGAGCTGCTGGTGAATACAAAAAAAAAAAATGTGAGAGTCTACTGCACTTGAGAAAAATGTATTTATACAATTTATGAAATGTAAATTTGTAAAGGAAATGTACACATTTCATAGAGAAGACTTTCTCACAGCCAATTTAAAATCTAGAAACGTAGAAACGTAGAGGAACATTTTTTTAAATATAAATGAAATACATTTTTATATTTCCTAAAAACTTTTAGAATTTCCTAAAATTGTTTTTACGATTTAAATATTTTTGTTCATATATTTTTTCTTAAAAATGTTGGTACAACATTTTTGGTTTGATAATAGATCTATTTAATTTAATTAGAAATATCAATGTGTATTAAATCGAAACAAATACTAAACGCACCTAAAAAGTACTCAGCTGTTAAAAAATATCTCAGTTTCTTGTTTTTTTTTAGTGTTGCATTTTTTGTCCCTGTACACGCACACATACATCGGCAGAATGTTGCATTGAAGGTCATTTGTGAAAGAGCGAGTGTGCAACATGAGGCAGTGACGTCATCGCCGTGCTATTGCAAATGGCCACCGGAGGGCGGGAATCTTGAGAGCGAGAGCGATGTCAAAGCACTTTTCAAGCGAGGCGGCTGTGTGTGCCTGCATTTCCTATTGCATGCTAATGCAATTTACCTGCCCAAAAACGAGGTGCTCGAGTGTGGCTGCCAGAAAAGTGTCAAAAAAGGGAAGTCTGCCATAATTGCAACATGCTTTAAGGCGCCTGCAGCGATCACACATTCGTTTGGGGTTCTCACAAAATTCAGCTCGTGTTGATTAGCAAAAGTTCCGCTCTGGAATTAGCGTCGGTCTTCATTTAAGGCTGGCTCGCGGCGCTTTCATTTTCCTTGCAGTTGCTTTGTCATTTTTTTTGCTGTACATTTTGTGTGTTAAATTTTTGTTTTGTTGTTTTTGCCCAGATTTTGGAACAGGTCCAAGAAATGTTTATGATTTCGCAGCCAGGCAGAGTCCAATTACAGTCGTTCTGTTGCCGCTTTCTCGACTCGGCGCGCCGTTTTCATTTTCATTATTGTTGTTACTGTGGCAAAATTGCCAGCAGATGCAGGGCTGGAAAATTAGCATCTGTCGTCCAAGGCAGATGGGAGCTTAGACGGGCAACTCCTTCAGATTTCAGTGACCCGTCAAGTAATAATGCTCATACGCCTCGTTACACCATAACGCTTGTGTCGACGGCTTTTCAATTTACTTGTTTGGGTGACAAAATTGAAAATTGCTATTTTTGGGTCTAGGATGTAGCTTAACTGCTTGAGGAGACAATATTCACAGTACTTGTATTAAAGGTTGGCTATTTATATTTCTGCATTACTATAAGCTATGGGCATTATTTTATATTTATTAAGATAGCATTAAATTCGAAGCCTAATCCTTACAGTGCCATGTCGTTGACAGCAAATTATTAAATATATGTTTGGCTTACGCAATAAATTAAATTAATAAGCATTTATTCGGGCTTGTGTTCTTAAAAATAAATTTTTATATTAACATTGGCTATTAACTTAATCAGTACCTCAGTACCTGAGAAACCACAAGGTAATACTTACAAAGTAAACCAACATTGCTTTCAGGCTCTCCTTGAGTAAAGGGGTAGTTCTCTACTCTCTTTGTTTTGCAGATTAAATAAAGCAATATATTTTGCACTTGAGTAACCATATCGCTTGGGTGTTAGTTACTCTTGCTGTACGTCGTTAAAGACACATACATTCAGCAGATAAGTAAACGGGACACACACACATCTGTACGTGGCGCTTACATTTGTAGAAATGTTAATGTGTCTATATGTCTTTTATTTTAATCACGTCTTTCTTGTTCGATCGCTCAATTCAGACTGCCTCTATTCTCTCTCTTACGTTATGTTATGTTAAGTTTACAGAGTTCTTATGTTAAGTTACAGAGTTCTTATATTAATGTATGTGTATCGTGTATGTGATGTATGTGTGTGCAGCTGACATTGTGTAGTACTGCCGTCCTGGTCAGTCCTACTACAACTCGGCCATCCTGCGAATTGGATCCCCCGATCCTAGTTAGTTTCAAGTTGTTTTTAAATAAACTGTGTGCTTAATATTAAAACTTGTGTACTACTCTATACATCAATGCTTTTTTTTTTTTAAATGTACATATATAATTTTATACATTTTAATATTCTATACATAATCATATATTTTTTCCTTTTTTATTTGTTATTTGTTTTACATACCCAGTGTCTAATGTTCTGAGCACTCCAAACACCCTGTACGGATTTCATGAAACTTGAAATCCTTCAACATCTTGCAATAAGAATCTGTCATTTCGTAATACCTTAGCTATCACGTACGGCCCTTTGCTTTTAGGAATTAATTTTCTGGAGACTCCTGCCGTGCAATCAAAGTTTTAACCATTACATAATCCCCTTGTGCGTAATTTGTTGGCTTAATTTTGATTTGTCATACTGCTTTTCGTTGTATTTCTGAGCTTTTAATTGATTTGCTTTTGCTTCCATCCTAACCGTTTCTAAACTTTTCTCTATAACTGTTTCATCCTCTTCCAATTTTTCTCTAAGCTCATCTATAACTATTCCTCTTTGTTCTACGCCATATAATAATTTGCTGGGAGTTTGTTTGACGCTGCGATGTAAAGTGTTGTTAAGTGAAAACTCTACCTTTTCGATTACCGAATCCCAATGAATTCCCATTTCTGGATCTGACAACTTTGCAAGCATTGGTCCTAAATTCCTGTTTATCCGCTCTACCTGCCCGTTTGCTTGTGGAGAGCCAGTAGCGATTTTAATGTGGTTAATATTTGACTCCTTCATATAATTTTCAAATTCATTGGATGTGAAACTACTTCCTCTGTCAGAAACGATGCTTTTGGCCTACTATATGCTCTGAAATAATCACTGAGTGCCTTTATGACTTCTTTAGTGTTGGTAGTTTTGTTGGGTAAAGTCTTACGAATTTCGTGAATCCGTCGACAACCAAAAAATGTGCTTATTAGCTCTCCTGCAGAAACCGGACCATAGTGATCAATGTGTAGCATTTCAAATGGCTTGTCCCCTTTGGTATGCTATGTAAAACCCTTCTATTTTTCCAACCTTTGGGGAAAACGCTACACATTTTAAACAATTTTCAATATGTGTGTTAGACTTATCTTTAACATTGGGAAACCAATAACTTTTTGAAATAGCATCTACCATTTTGTCTCTGCCTATGTGTCCTAAATCATTGTGATATTTTTGCAACACATGGCTTTCCATGTCTTCTGGGACGTAAAACAACAGTCTGTCATCGTTTGTTTTTCTGTAGACAATACCGTTTCTCATCTCGAACAGTTTGTGTTCACTTTTTCTAACAGTTCTTTTATTTGTTTAATTCTTAAATCCTTTGACTGACAAATAATTAGATTGTCTTCAAAACTGTTTGTGTTTACTATGAGAACATTGGTACATCTACTTAAAGCGTCTACATGTTGCATTTTGTTACCGGCCCTGTGAACGAGATCATAGTCGTAGTTTTGTAACTCAAGTGCCCAACGAGCAATTCTTGGATTGAGCTCCAATCTGTTCAATGTAAGGGTTAGTGAGTTGCAATCAGTCAAAATCTTAAACCGTTTGCCTTGTAAGTAGATGCGAAATCTGCGCAGTGCGTATACAATTGCCAGTGTTTCTAGTTCAAAGCTATGATATCGAGATTCTGTTTCAGTTGTACGTTTGGAAAATAAAAATTGGATGCAATTGGCCATCATTTTTCTTTTGCAGCAAAACTGCTCCAAAACCTAATGAGCTTGCATCACAATGAAGTTCTATCTCGTCTTTATAATTATATATAGCAAGTACAGGTGAATCTATTAATTTCTGTTTAAGGGTAAGAAAACATTTTAATTCGTTTTCACCGAATGTGAAACTCTTATCTTTTTAATAGATCGTATAGAGGCTTAGCCAATATGGAAAAATCTTTAATAAACCGCCTAAAGTAGGAACATAACCCTAAAAACTTTGAGCTGTGTGAACTGTATTGGGGTGGGAAAATTCTTGATTGCATCTATGCCTTTTCATCTGCCCTAATTCCCTCCTTTGATATGCAAAATCCTAAATATTTAACTCTGGATTGCAGGAATTCGCATTTGTCCATTCGTAATTCGAGTTTGTTTTTACCAACCTATTAAATACTTCCTTTAAAGTATATAAATGTTCTTCCGGATTTGAACTTGCAACCATTATGTCGTCCATATAAACTATGACTTTGTTTTCTCTTATCAGATCGGCAAATATTTTGTTCACAAAACGTTGAAATACAGCTGAGGCATTTCTAATGCCCATTGGCATTCGCAGGAATTCGAATTGTCCTAGAGGGGTGACGAATGAGGTGTATTTCACTGAATCCTTATCCATGAAAACATGAAAATAGCCATTTTAAGATCGAGCTTGGTAAACACAGTTTTGTTGACCAGTTTGTCTAATAAATCGTCTATTAATGGCAGGGATAGTTGTCTTTTATTAAAACTTTATTCAGTTTTCGGTAGTCGATGCACAGTCGCAAGTCTCCTGTCTTCTTCTTGACCAAAACGATGGGAGAGGCATACTCCGAATCACTAGGTTGTATTATCCCATTCTTTAGGTATTCATCTAACATATTCTGTAGTTGATCTTTTTCTGCATAAGACAGTCGTCTGGGTGAACAACTAAAGGGTTTCGACTTTTCCAGACATATCTTCATCTCGCATCTTACTAACGGAACATCGGGTCGAACTGCTTGAATATATGCAGTTTCTATAATCCTGTTAAATCTACCTTTGATTTCATAGCTTACATCTTCCCCACAGTTGTACTCTATTTGTTGACTATTTACAATGTTTATGTTAAACATGTCTTTGTCAAAGCTCTCCTTAAGAATCTCAACTGTTCCGCATCCTGTATCTTCGTCGATATCTATAGTTTCATTTCCTAATAGTCTTTTCCTAGTTGCTTTGTTGCATAATAGTTGATCCATTACAGTTTCTTTACTCAACAGTTTGTTCATAAATAACTCGCTCCTTAACAGTTGATTCATAACAGTTTCATTCCCTAACAGTTGATTCATAACATTTTCTCTTCTTAACAGTTTGTTCATAAATAACTCGCTCCTTAACAGTTGATTCATAACAGTTTCATTCCCTAACAGTTGATTCATAACAGTTTCATTCCCTAACAGTTGATTCATAACATTTTGCTTGCTTAACAGCTCGTTTGTAAATACCTCACTACCTAACAGTTGTTCCATAACAGTTTTATTTCCTAACAGTTTATTCGTAACAGTTTCTCTACTTAACAGTGTGTTCATAAATAACTCATTATCTAACAGCTCCACAACAGTTTCATGTTCTGACTTAATTGTTTCTAAATCTTTTGCCATTGTTTTATTTATTGTATCTGGTGGTGCTTCAGTATTCGAAATATCCCTATGTGCAGACCCAAGGGTGTTTAGATTTAAACTCAGACCGTAAGCCGCCATAAAATCCCTTCCCAAAACCACTTCATGACTCATGGACTCTTCTGCTACGACAATAAACTCAAAATTAATTTTATTTGTATCTTTGAAAGTATAACATTGTGTTTTTCCGTAAGTAATAAGTGGGCTTTTATTTAAACCATAATAATGGGACTCCAAAATGTCCAACGAAATGCTGATCGGAACTAACGATTTTTTAATCAGCGAAACTGCGCTTCCAGAGTCTATGAGGCATTCTGCGGAGATGGGAAATTCTAGATTGTGTACGAAAAAAAAATGAATATATCTTACATAATTGTTGTTAGTGTTCGCGCTCTTCCTTTGTTGGCACTGGCCCACGAAATGGCCCATCTCGCCGCAAGCAAAACAGGACCCTGGTTCCCGTTTTGGCTTGCGACAGTCCTTGCGAAGTGCCCTTCGAGTTGCAATTCCGACAGCGGAGATCACCTGTTCCTGTCAGAACAGTGCGTTTCTTGCCTTCTCCGTCCACTCCTGCTTTGGGAGGCAAATGTTAGCGAAAGCCTGCCGCATCTCCTCCGGACCTCTGAAGCGTTGAATTCGAGCCTGGTCTCGCAAGTTTGCTGACGGTATTCCCTCGATGATTTGCTCCATAAGCTCTTCGGTGTCCAAGTTGATGCTATGAGCAAGCATTAACTTCTCCTCCAAGTACATGGCGAATCTCTCCATGCTGCCAAGTTCGCTGCCCAAACTGTCGTCTCATCTCCGACTTGGAAGCAAGCTCGCCAAAAGCCATGACTAGCTGGTCACAAAGCTTGTCGAAGGGTTCCAACATGCGAGTTGGACTAGCATGCAACCAGCGTTGAGCGTTGCCTTTCATTTTGTTGACGAAGATCATGCGCAAGCACTCAGCGTCGAGCTCGTAAATGCGTCCAATGTTTTAAGCTGGTTGACCCAACTGCGTGCGCAAATTTGACCGTTAAAGTCCATTGCAGCTTCCTTTGCGAATGAAAGAGACGCTGCTGATCCGCTTCTGGCCGTAAAACGCCTGTCCTCGTTCACAGCGTTTGTTGTTGTTTGTGTTGGTGTGCGTAAGTTGTCGTCAGCTAAATCCCCGACGTTGCCATCACGCTCCAATGCATCTCCAACGTTGCCACCTCGCTCCAATGCATCTCCAGCGTTGCCATCTTGTTCCGCGACATGTTCAGTTGTGTCGTTTCGTGGAATCCGATTTCGCTGCGCCATTAACTCGGCTTGCAACTGCGCAATAGTTTCCAGAAGTTCACGGTTGCTTGGAAAATTACCGGCTTCTGATGGCTGTACCTGATCGATCTCGATCAAGTCGGCATGACCTCCTTCTCCGATTCCAAGTGCTGGAACCGCGTGGTCGTCGTCCAGATTGCCGCTTTCTGGGGCGTTGCGTCGTTGTTCGGCCGGGACCTGCTCCAAGCGTGCCATCAATTCGATTTTGGTGCCCACGGAGACAATCCCAGTGAAGATAACCATCTCTTTAGCTGGACGACGGATAAACTGTTTAAATCAGTGATGTCCATGGCGTTAAATTCTACCACTTCTGATTTGTAGAAATGTTAATGTGTCTATATGTCTTTTATTTTAATCACGTCTTTCTTGTTCGATCGCTCAATTCAGACTGCCTCTATTCTCTCTCTTACGTTATGTTATGTTAAGTTTACAGAGTTCTTATGTTAAGTTACAGAGTTCTTATATTAATGTATGTGTATCGTGTATGTGATGTATGTGTGTGCAGCTGACATTGTGTAGTACTGCCGTCCTGGTCAGTCCTACTACACATTTTTTAAACCAACTGCTCTTTGGGGGCGACACGCTTTTAATGCATTTCCTGCACAAGCTCGCCGGAATGTCCTGAAAAAGCAATCGCACTAAAGGCTCGCACACTCACAAGCTCAGAAGCTCACACCCAACGATATCCTTTTGAGAGCGCGCCATAAGCCACGACCAAGAGAAACAACAACCAGCAACGAGCTCATTTCGTGTCACAGATTTTTGTTTATTTACGGGTTTAAACAGCACTCCGTCTTGCCTCCATGTTTGTCGCTCGAGGCGGGCTTAAAGGATTCCTCCATGCCGAGACAGAGTAGTGCACCTTTGGCGTGTGTGTCTCACTTTAATGCAGCCACCGACGTATGCAAATACAGCATCCATAATCATGCATCACAAGCTGGAGCAGCCAGGTAGATTTCTAAGGGAGAGCCAGAAAAAAAATGGCTGATACTTACAGGCCAAATTGAGCTGCTTACGGGTGTTAAATAGGGGAGGATTAAAAATTTATTGACTTGCCAGATCGCTTTTTTTCGATTTTTCTAGCTGAGCTCCATTGTTCAGATAAGTCATACAATTCGTTTTAATCAAGCCCTTGCTGCTCAAGATTGGAAACCCCATTTCTTACCCTATTGATGAAATAAATCAAAGCTAAATTATTTGTAATACGCCATTTAACTTAACTGTTCCCTTCATAATTTCCGATGGCAGCTCCTTTGAATTTCACCCTCCATAATTTGACTTTAATTAATTTCCCACAAAAGCACAAACTTCTCTTGCACAAATTCCAGAAAATTGTTTCTGCCTTGGCGCTGCTGCTGCTGTGGTTAGTGGTTCAAACAATTGGCCAAGTTGACTTGGACTTGGACTTGGCCTACTTGGCCCTTTCACAAAAGTTTCCATTGTTAATCAAATTGACTCCGAGAGCAAGTTTTTTGTGCAAATTAACATTCCCATAACAAATTAGGACCAAACAATTTGCTTCCAGCTCCGGCTTGTTGCCTTTTCAAGTTTATTTTCGGAAACTAATTAATGTTTTTGGCCAAGAGGCAAAGGGTTGGCTTATGCACTTGGCAGGGCCAGATGCTAAGGTCTATCGTCCAGGTGTCTGGTCAGATTGACATGCATCAAGATATAAATTATTTAAAATATATTACCAGCTAGGAATCCCAGTCAAGGAGGGAATATGTGCTAAAACTAAGAAGTTAGGGATTGCTAAAAATAAGGGTATTATGATATAGTATTTGTTTAAAAACTTTGGTTGTTAATATTCTATAAAAATATAACCCTAAGAAGGATATCCTATCCTTTCTTATGATATTATTATAATATTTACTTTACTGATATTTATTTTTAGCATTCTTTTTCTCGCAACTCATCCCCCTGAGGAAGCGAAAGCAGCTCACCGGGAAAGGTAAGCAAATGCAAAAAGCCAGCGACAGTTGAAATTTTCATTTCATGCTCACAAATGCGTGTGAAAGTAACAAAGGAGGTGCACGCATATATATACATATATATAGTATACACCCAGATATGTACTTAAATATGTGTACCCAGTGTAGCTTACAATTTCAGTGCATATCCTTGAGACCCTCAATTCCAGTCTGGGCCATTTGTGGGGCTGCTGCTGGCTCTGTCAAAGTCGTGGCAATCGGCCGGGCGAAGGACATGGCATGAAACAAGCTGCTGTGGCTGCTGCCAGTGACGTAAACACAGCAGGAGCTGCATTATTTTGTAAGAGAGCAGGTTTAAGGACATGTAAACACATGTAACACGACACATTCAGCAGAGCGATGGCCAAATAAATATAAGAAACCACCTCAAAGTTACAAAAAACGATATAAATTCGTGTCTTATTTTTTCTCGTGAATTCTGTTTTACGGCTTTAAGGCCCGAGAGCCATCCGGTTGTCCCCAAAGCCAGCAATAATTGTATAACAACGCACATACTATATATGTTTTTGCATGCATGAAGTAATTTGTGTCTGGCCATTGCATTGCAGAGGGAATTGCAGAAAAGAGTCACAAAAACACAAGCGGCATCCACAAAGTGTCTGCCACAAGCTGTGAAGTATTTCGCATAAATAATTAAATAATGCCGCAAGCCTGTTGATGGCTATGTAGCCTGTAAGGCTCTAAAAGTAACAAATTAGAAGGGATTTTGAAAGATAATATATAGAGTTTGGTTGTAGGTAAATTTTTTAATACATTTTTTTATTTAAAAATATTTTTTGTTTACATTTTTCGGTATCTTACTCTTTGTAGTCTTGTTTGAATGTACATTTGAAGACCATCGTTTATAGGTATAATTTAATTTCAAATGGCTTTCACTTTATTGTTAAATTAAATATCAATTATTCGAAAAATAGCCAGAAGTACTTAGAATTCAAATCGCATTTTAATAAAATTATTCCGACACTAACTGCGTAGTATTAAGCTGCCTACATCATTCTCTCTGGCTCGTTCACTCATCACCTGGTGGTCATCCATCCAGAGGCAGAATTTTCCGTTTAGTTTGTGTCTGCAAATTCAGACACGTCATCGATACTAATTCAATAAACAATGCAAAATATTTGGCATTGTTAAAGCCTGTCTGTGGGCCTGGCTGTGTGTGTGTTTTTCCCAACAGCCAAAAATGTAAATTACGTGAAAATGCAAACATGGCTACAAATCAGCATATTCCATGAGCAGGGCTTGAAGCTCGACGAGGATAACATTCGATTTTCGATTTGAATTTATCATTTCTGTTGTCGTGGCCGTGTATTCGTTTGCATAAATCGGGGTGTTCTGGCTGTGCTTGTTGGTTGGGCTGCTGCCTGCTTCGCATGTGACAAATGCCAATCCCGGCAAGTATGCTACAGTTTATTGAAAAGCTTATTATGCCGCTCACCGAAGCGAAGGAAGTGGCTTCACACCCTACACACACATCTGTTGTTTGGTGTTTTTTATTAGATTGCTGTTTGTACTGCTAATGGAAGACAAACGTTATCGGTTTCAAGCATATAAGACACACACCATCCAAACGCCGCCCGAAGGCAACACAGGGTAAACGATAAAAACTAAATACAAATACATTTTATTAGTCCACAAATTCAATTTGCATGTCTTGTATGTTTTTCGTTTTCGTTTTTATTGTTTTTTATTTAAATTGAATTTCCCCTTGTCTTATTTGCCAAGAGGTCCTGCTCGGTCAACTCATTGCTGCTTGCATAGTTAATTCCTCGGCATTATCCGGCGAAATAGCCGAAAAATGTTAGCTAAATATTTGCACCGGGCACCGACATTGTTGGCCAACCCAAGTCAACAGCAGAATGCCCGAGCACTGCGGAGACTCAAGAATCCCTGGTTCCCGGAGACAAAATTACTCAAAATCGGATGCAAAGGCAAACACGGAGCCGGAGGTGGAAGAAGAGGAAGACAGACGCGCTGTCCACGGCTGTCACACAGCCATCCTCCGTTCGTCCGGCTGAGGGACACATGGCCAACAATGGGAAATATGATGCATCGCTTTTTGGCCTCTGGAATTTTCGTTTCTGCTAACAAAAAATGCCCCATTCTCTGCTCTGCAGGAAACCTGTGCTATTTCTCGCCAGGAGGTTGCCAAGTTAATTGGCCAACATTGACCATAGTCTGTGGCATTGCGAAAATAACATAGCAGGGCATTTGAAACCCTATAATCAGCCTTTGTTGCAGAATCAAGTCAGGTGGATTGGCAAGTCATTAGTTGCCTAATTAGGTAAGCCTGGCATGTGGTTATTTGACAATTATCTTTATCTTTGTAAATTTAATTTATCTTAGGGAATTTAATCCATAATTGTTAGTTTAAGAAATAAGTTATATATTAATACATCCTTCGCCATACAACTTTTTTAACGTTTTCATTAAAAGCGTAGGAAAATATATTTCATGAGGAATAAATAATTAAGTATCCCTAGCGACGATAGAAAACCCACAAAATACTTTGATAATCACATTTTCTAAAAGGGGTCAGATTCGAGAGATTTAATCAATTATTTAAGCAAAGCATTCAGATTCGCAAGATATAATCATTTGTTAAAAGTAAACATTAACTTTTCTTTACATATTCTATATGTATATTTTGCTATTATTTTTCAGGATGCAATGGTTGTATTAATAAAATAGAAACATTCCTAAGCCTTCATTCATTAATAAAATCCCATTTCCCAGAAAAACGCCCAAGGCACTTAAAGGACTTAAAGCCTGCGTAAAATCTGTTGGCTGCAATCCGTTTCAACGCCGTTTTTGGGCCACGGGCTCGACATCAAAGCGGTCGAGGCTTATTCCTCATGCGTCGCTTTTTTTTCGCTGGCATTTTTTCGGTGCGTGAAGACCGCCAAACACACTCATACACAACGGCTGAGAGATGGCCACATGGACTGGGCCCAGGGGCTAAGTCTCCGACGCGTGTTTTTCCAGGTGTAGGCAAATATTTTCTTGATTTTTTGCTTCGTTTTTCTGCCTTTTTTTCTTTAGCTTGGCAGGCTTGCTTGATTCACGTCTATTTTCCAACTCGTTGAGGTCGAAAGTCGTCATCATTAGCTTGCCACGCGTGTGTTTATGGGTGTTTGCATAATTAGCAAGGATGCTTGAGAAGTGCGCACCAAAAAACACTTTTACCTTAGAGCCACAGGAAAGAGCAAGCGCCGAGCAAGGATTCCCTTTAATTTCGCCTGCGAATGACGTCGCGTATTTCCGTAATTTTTTAATTAAAACATAATCTATTTATTTGGCAGCGCCTCACAGGCAAAGTTGAAGAAACAATTTCGTTTAATTAGGCGCACGAGGAAAGTACAAGTTGGCGTTGGGCGGGCTCGGTCAACCTTGAAATGGGGTTGTATTCCCATTTTGGGCAAGTTTAATTGCGAAATGCAATCAAATTAGCCGGCAAATGTGTTTTACGGGGTTATTACGAGTGTTTTCGCCAATTAGAACTAATCCAGATGAAAGAAGAGCCGCAGCAGCATAATTTACTGAAATGAACCATTATCCCTTTGATAAAGTTTTCTTTCCAAACCATTTTTAATGCACTTTAAACTAAAAACTCTCGGGACAGGCGGCTGTCAGCCACGTAACTAGGCTCATATTTACTCCAACCACTCCTCCTCCGGCTGTGTACGTTCATGCGTTGTTATATATATCTCCTGGGATAATATAAAACTAAAATAATAAATGACGAGAACGTGACTCGACATACGCAGTGTCTGTCAAATTTCTTTTTTTTTTTAGCAAAAAATCTTCTACTCAGGCGGAGTGAGTGGTGGCGGCTGAGTTTAAAGCACTTTTTGGCCGAGATTTTTCAAAGGCCACAGTTTTGGTAGAACTAGGCAAAGCTTAAGCAGTTTGACAGTCACTGAACAGTATTTTTTTTTGTGGTTTGCAGGTTTTTACATGGGTATGTAAAATGTAGGTATATTTACACATTTCTTTCAAATTTATTTACATTTCTTTTATTTTAAAAGAGACTTTATATAAATATTATTTTATGGAAGTTTTGGACGCATTTTTGATTGAATAAATGGTTTTTAATTTAGTGGAGAAAGTACAAGAAAAGCTGTTGATAATTTAATTCGTATGTTTATTGCACAATTGATTGATTTGTATTTACAAAGTATTTGATTATTTATATCTACACATATTAAGTAAACAATTAATGGAAATTAGACCCTTAAAGAGAATTTAAAGAGTTTAGAACATTTTAGTAAAAGAAACATTATTATTTTCTTCAAACAAATATTCAAAGAAATAAAAAATTAATCTTTATTCTATCTTAAGTACTCTCCATTAGAATTGTTATAAAAACTAACTAAATGGACAATTGCTAACAATCTAATGTTATTTTCAAGTTTTCCAAATCTGCTCCATACCTTGAACCAATTTCCTTTCCCCTCCTGATTTATTTCCTAACTTATTGCTTTCAAAACCCAGCTGACTTATTCAAAACTTTGGTCAACTTACTAGACGCGGCAAGTTGGCAAAATTTCTACACACAGACAGAGACAGAAACTGAGACTGAGACTGAGAAAAGTTTTCCTATTTCGATTTTGCATCAGCTAAGTTTTTGGAACAGTTTACTCTACGCGGAACCCTGGCATCGATTGATTTCTGGGCAGTGATGATGATTTGCAGCACACAAACTACGAGCCAGTGCCGGAAGTGGAAGAGAAGCGTGGTGAATGTGGTGTTGTGTCCTTGGATTTCCGTATCCGCATCCTTATGGCCTAGGCTGACTCACTGGCGCCATACAGCAGATTGTCCAGCTTCAATTTGTTAATCTTGTCGCCGCGAGCGCCGTGCCCTGGCCGTCCCCAGAAGGTCTCGAAGGTGTCGAAGTGCTGGTTGCACAGATCCCGGTCCAACTGCTTGGAGACGGAGACGGAGCGCCGGTTCTGCGATATTTGGACATTCAAGTCGTGCAGATAGCGCATGTCGGCGGCCGTTTGAATCCTGTACGTGGAAGTTGTTCAAGTTGATGATGTTTTTCGTTCGATGGTTGGTGGGCGGCAATGTTGTTAGATTTTGTTGTTGGTTTTTTGGGATTTTTTTAGGCATTTATGTCATTTGGTTTTTCATTTCGGGTTTTGTTTTTTTGTTTTTCGTTTTTTTCGCACGGGGATACATAGAAGATTGGTATTATGATTTTGGATTTTTGCTGTTTCAGTTTGTTTGGTTTTTGGTTTGGTGAGATTGGTATTGGTTTTGGTTTTGATTTGGTTTGCTCTTTTGGTTGCTATACTTTCACTTGGATTACAATGGATATTTTCTTGCTGAATGAGCCGAGAAGAAGTGGTTGGGGGAAGGTAGAGAAACCATTAACAATGCAGAATGACAGGCACACAAGAGGCATTTGGGGGCGAATGGAAAGCGGATTCTTTTCTTGGTTTTATACCCTTGCAAAAGGTAGAATTTTCCGACTTCTTATAGATAAATATCAAATGTTTTCAAGGTATTTACTGTAGAAGATTACAAGTCTTCAAGGAACTTCCTTTAAAAAAAGAAAATCGTTGTACGAATAACTTCAGAATCGGACTGTTTAGTCCCATAACATTCTTGCGAGTATTAAGAATTGTTTTGCATAATTTGTTAAGTTGTCTTTAAAGGTATAAAGGATTAAGACTGGAAATGGGATACGCTAATCCTCGAATCACATTGAATAAAGACGACTAGAGATGCGGTTTTAATCTGGCCTAAAAAAAAATCATCTTATATTTTCCTCATTAATTTAGATTAATCTAGATAATTTCTTGTGAAGCGGAAAATAAAGATTTTTTACAACATCATGAGCAAAATCTATATATTTTTAATTTAATTTAACTTAAAGAAAACTGCAAGGGTATAAAAAACCTCGACTTGGCCAAAGTTAGCTTTCTTTCTCGTCAAAAATTTAAACTATAGCGCAGAGCAAGCAAATGAGAAACGGACAGATGCGATGAATGCAGAGAGAGAGAGAAAGGGAGGATTGAAGGCATCAGGAATCGGGAGGCGATAATCAGGAATCAGGAATGCAGAAGGTCTTGGTGGTGGTCTAAGCCTGGCGAATGTGCAGGGTGAGCCGCTTGAGGCAGCAGCCCGTGGCCAAGGCCGTGGGGCAATCGCAACTGCAACACTGCAGCTTGCAGTTCAGATTCTTGGGCAGCCGCTTCAGGTGGCTGATGTTCTTGATGATGCTATTGATGCACTTGATCTTGGTCTGCTGACAGGTCGGGGGCTTGTGCTTCAATGCGTACCTATCGTGCGAGGGCGTCCTCTTGGTGACATCCGTGCTGGATAGGCTGATGGGTCGGTGCATGCCTCGCCTCCGGGCCAGCAGCGGCACCAGCTCCACGCCGCCGCCCTCGCCCTCGGCTCCGTGTCCCGCCGTGCTAGCATCTGGCGTGGCGGTGCTGGTGCTGCCCGGACATGGTCCACGTGCCGCCATCCGTGGACACAAACGAACGGGCTTGCAGTCCTGCGGCTTCAGGTGGTGCACGATCTTGGGCGGGCAGGGCGGACCTGGCGGCGGGCCCGGACACTTCTTCCCGGGCGGATGGGGCAGGGCCAGGGGCGAGGGCTTCGGCGGACTGCCGTTCATGGCGGGACAGTTGCAGGTGCACATCTCGCAGCAGCGCTGCGGCTTCGTCGCCTTGCCGGGCCTCGATTTGCGGAAGGTGTTCTTCTCCGCCGGAGTCACCGGGTTGTCCTGGTCCAACTCTTTAAGCATCTCCTTGTTGGTCCAGCCCTGTAGGAAGATTAGATCAAAGATATTATTTATAGTAAGCTTTAACTTTAAGTAACGTTCTTAACCCACCAATGACTTCATGAAAGTGTTGCCCTGTTGGTCCTTGGGACTTCGCCAGGGCTTGCCGCCAGGACCTGCCTTGCCCCAGGGCTCCTTGCAGGGCTGAGAAGAAAGATAAACCGAAACTTATTAGTAAGGCCACGATCAAGGGGGTGTAGAGGCCGCCGCTCACCGGCTTTTCCAGCTTCGCCTGCAGGCGCTTCTTCTGCGAGGCCAGCTTCTCCTGGAGCGGACACCGCTGCTCGCTCTCGCTGACCACGATCTTGTCCAACAGCGGCTTGCCCTTGCACGGCGGCGAAGGCTTGTAGCGCAGCTCGATATCCACATGCCCTTTATTGCGAAAGGACATTGAGGGGTGCTCTTTCAGCTGGATGTGCAGACTCTCACCGTTGGCGTTCTTGGCCAGACCCACGCCCACGCCGGCGCCCGGTTTGTGGGGTATCTCCCGCTCGCAAATGGTCACTGTGCTGCTCCGTGGCCCACTCTCCTGCAGATGATGCACGGAGTGGGCGTGGGGCAGTCGCTGACCCGGCGGAGCAGGCGGGGCATGATGGTGGTGATGATGGTAGGCGGCCAAGGGATTGTTGTGACACTTCTTCTGCATCGAGAAGAAGTCGTTGTAGCGACACGGCTGCAGGGAGTTCATCCGGTGGGCAGTGGTCTGGGTGAGATGGAAAATCGGGAGATAAGTCCTCTTAAAACTTTGGTAATTAGGAGAGCACCTACCACTGTGGGCGTGGAGTGCAGGCCGACGGCTGTGATATCCTTGCGCCTCACCTCTACGTTGGGTGCACCGCCACCCGGACGACCCCAAGGACAGTGTTGATGGAACAGGTCGTAGTACTGAAGAAAACAATTTTTTTTTTAATTTAACAAACGGTTTGAGAAGTCTAGAATAGTCAGTTCGTGTCCTAATCCATAAGTCGATAAGGTAAACAGGTGTTAGTTCCTCTTAAATCTAATAAGGGACTCTGTACAAATTATTTATTATTAAATATAAGTTCCAGCTGTGTAATATAAATTTCTGCGGTTTAAAATCCCATCAAAATATGGCTTAGAAAAAGTTTTATTTTATAAATCGTATTTAACATTATTAAATTTAAAAAAATTATTTCACAGCATAATTTAACGAACAATATTAAACTAATTATAATCACTAGGAAATAATTTATATTCCTATACCGATGCGATTTCAAAATTTAAGTAATTCTAGTTTAAAATTCATTTGGCTTTCAGACTTAGTTTAAATAAAATTAATCTAGGGAAACCATTTTTATAACTAACCTTTAAACCTTCATTGCTTTTCGGGTCACATCGGCAACAATTTTCGTAAATATTTCCCTAGCTCTAAGCCAATTTTTAATACAATAAATTCCCCGATTTATCTGATTTTCGGTATGTGTTCAGTGCTCTGCCAGTCAGACACTGCCGCAGGATGATTACAAAACCGAGTTATGTCTTATCGATTTCATGGCAGCCTATTTATGGGTCCCAGACACAGTGCCATTACCACCCAACCAACGGGACCGCCTCAACCCAGCCCGTCGTGTCAATCGCGGAGTGTGGCGTTGTTTGTTTACGGAAATTGGCAAATTCCCTTGAGTCCGTCGCGCCCCTTGGCCTAGGAACTTTGTTTGTAGGTTGTTGTTATAGTTGCAGCGCGCAGCGATTTGCATTTCACTCATTTTTTTTCACCCACTTTTCGGTCGGCTGCAGGCTGCGGTGATATAGCCGAATAATCGCGAAGGATTTCAGTCACGCAAGGACTCGGCGTGGGAGCGCCCAACTTGCTTCTAGTTGGGCCTTTGCTGGAGAGGTGATGTGATTACCAAAGTCCAAATTGTCAAAGGGTTTGTTGAACCAAATCCTCGAAAGGCTTATGTATTACATGTTGCTGTTGGGGTAAGGTCTTTGAACTTCCAGAACTTGCAACTATCGCGTGGGTGAAGGTTCGCGATGGGTTTTGATTGTCATAGGTTCTTTCTCGAAGTTTATTCGTGTGGTTTTTGGTTGGTCTTTTATGGAGTTCTCTAAAGTTTGTTGTTTATTTTGGTAAGAATAGCGGAGATTAGATAACTAGCAATTGATTTCGGTATTTTGATTGGCAATTTAAGTCGTTAGTTTGCAGAAATGGAATGGGATAGAAACTTTTAGTAGTTACTTGAGGAAATATTGCAATAAATTGCTTAAGAGATTGATGTAACCGAAGAAAAGTAAGACTAGAAGAGGACTCTGTATAAATTTATAATTCAGAAGAGTTTCGTTCAGCTCTTTCGACCAGGGTTGTAGAGTTAGTCCTTTAAATCTAGTCTTAATTAACTATAAGCCAATTAAAGCATAATGCTTTAGCTGTAATATTTCCCTTAAAAAAGGGGGTTACCTACGCACTTCTCTCCTTTCTAACACCTCTTTAAAAATTTGAAATAAACACTGATTCACACGCAATACCATTTTTCACTACTCATACGCCCCGTTATCCACCTGATTTAGTACATTACACATACGCCCCGTTTGTCGCTACCCACCTCCTGTTTATCCTTCTCCTTGCGGGCACATTCCTCCGCCTTCCTGCGCCGCCACATGCGAAGACTCTCCTCGGCATTCTTGCGCTCCACCAGACGCTTCTTCTCATCGCACCACATCAGTGGATGCTGAATGTGGTCGTGGCAAAAGTTGCCCATCTCATCGCTGGTCGTCATCACGTCTGGGATAAAAGTAGATTCCTGGAGCTGGGAGAACGGAAGTAGCGCTGCGTTCAGCAGACGCCGCGTTACTGACTCGGTCTCGTGTCTGGGCCAGACCGTTTAACCGCCGAATTGGCTGCACTGATCCGTGCCAGGCACTGCCTGGGCCACGGATGAACCACTTTGGTTGTCTAGGCAGCGGCGCCCCGGCTATTTATAGCCTAGGTTAAGGCACACTTGGGCTAGGCTAGGCCGCACGTGAGCGGCGACGGCGGCGGCGGCGGCGTCGGGCTTTGTCTGTCCTTGAAGCCAGACAGGAGACTGCTGCAGTTCTTCAGCTGCGTAACCGCCGCTAATTTCGTTGGCCATTTAAATATTTTGCCAGTTAGGCACGCTTCCTTTGTTTGCTCCTCCTTTCTGCTTCCTTGAACAGCAACGGACTTGTTTGCCTGGACATAAAATATATATTTACTTAATATTGCGCGGAAAATTGTGCCATGGCCCGTCTTAACTTAACCCCATTTCGTGCTGATTTTGCTCTAATAAAAACCGAAAGTGGGCAGGGTCATCAAAGAGGCAACTTTAAATCTGTTTCCGTTGCGTGCAATTTAATCCGAGACTTGTTGAGGGGTTTTAAGCTAAGCGAGCACTTGAGCATTACTCATACGCCCCATGTGGCAGCTACCATTTCTCGCTTTCTGCCGCAGCCACAGACTCAGAATTTATTTGTTTGGCCCAATTCCGATATCAGCCCTGCCTGTCGCAACATAAAGCACTTTGGCCGTGTCCAAAACTATTTCACTAGGTCGTCATGGTCCGCCTTGTTGTTGTTATTTTCCGACTCTTTGGCCAATATGTTGCATAGTTACATTGTTGCCTCTGCCTGGCTGTGGGGCATGTGTGTAATGCCTGTTTGATGGCTCCGGGTATATTTTTGTGGGCACAGCAATCAGCAATTCAGGCTTAAATTCTCTGTTGTTTCCGCCAAAAAGGGAATTCAAGATGGATTCTGTAAAGACTGAATTGTTTTTGTTTTACAAAATCGAATTTTTATTCATCTCTTTAAGTATACAAATATCGTAATTACATGTATCAATATCAACATCATTATCAACATCATCATTCATCGTTCTTTACTCTGTAAGCTGCGGGTAAATCGCCTTCAGCACCCTTTTTGAATTGATGTCTAGCCAGAATGAGCTCTCTTCTTTAGTTTTCTTCAGTGTAGATAAGGCTGTAAAGGAGCCCAAATAGTCTTGCTTGATTTTATCAAAACTAAATACATACACAACCAAAGAACAAAAAAAAAAAAATAAACAAATTTCGCTGACTGACTTAATTGAGGTTGGCTTTATAAATTACAATAAGAACTTAAATTATATAGAATTTAGTTATTTATTAGGCATTCCAAAATGGGCTGGTGTCGATCGATTTTGTGTGAATGTCTTATAAATTACTATTGCGGAGAAGAAATGTTTTAAAATTAAGACTGGGCAGCATTGTTTGTCATACAATCCGCATTTTATTTTCTTATAGAACGTATTATATATGCATTTCATGCGCGAATGGTTCAAAATATATTTTTTTAATTAATTACAGGCTTTAAATATTTGTGCTGCCGGAAGGGAATTTAGAAGAAGAGTGCAGGCGTTGACCATTGAACCATTTAGGCATGAAATGTCCTAAACAAATATTTAATATTAAATAAACAGATTGTTTTCTTTATGCTTTGTTATTATAAATATCGTTTACACTCTGGTTTCTTTGTTGCATTGACTAATAAACATTTTCCTTTCATAGTTAGTAGTGTTTTCCTCATTTTCCTTTATTTACGTTTGAGTTGCTTAGCTCACAACATTTCCCTTTAGGCTTGAATCGATTTGAATATATATTTTGTACAGCTTTCTTTTCTTTTCTTTTACCTTTGTTGGCTTCTCGAATATATTTCTCTATACATAAAATATATAAATAAATTGTTCGAAAAACATTGCATATAAAATTTGTTAAAAATTCATTGAACATCTCATATAGATTTATGTACAGCGAACGTTGCCGTTAATTGTGTTGATTTTTTTTGATTTGTTTATGCAATTATTTACAGTGTCAACAACAACAAATGCCTAAAAACTAAATAATTAATCTTTTGTTTACAATTTTACGTTATCCTTGTTAGCTCGCGTTGGCTGACAGAACTTAACCGAAACTTCGACTGTGGCCTACATAACATTATGATTATTGCATACGATTATTATGAAAACGTTAATGTTACTTCATGCGATTGATGACTAAGTCGGCGACGACCTGCAGGCCCTTCTGGTACGGCGACTCCGTGAGCTCCTGGGCCAGCCGTATCGCCTCGTTGCAGTGCTTCTTGGCCAGGAAGCGGGTCTGCTCCAGGCCGTGTGACTTGTGCACCAGCTCGAAGGCGCGCTCCACGTCCCCTGGCTCGCTGAAGCGCCGCATCACCATCGGATTCAGCTCGGGGTACTGCAAAGAGACGGGATATTTAAAGAATTTCAATTATGCATCCACTGCAACTCTCAATCGGGGTGGGTCCGGTGCAGTCCGGTGGTTGGATTTTGTTTGCTAACGCACTGCACGCGGCTGGCGGATCGCGGGCTGCATAGCAAATGGAAATTAGCAGTGCCGGAGGCGCTAATCGCCCCGCTGGCAATTGAGTTGCAAACGCATTCGAGCAGCTGACAGGCCGGGCTTCTATCCAACCACCAACCCACCCACCGCCTATGATATCATCACCGTCGCCGCCGACACCATGAATACATCATCATCAACGACGGCGGCGTGAAGGCACTTTAGATGCACAGCGTACAGAGATCTGGGTAAATAGCCATCACATCCCCACACCCTACTAGAGCTTTACTATTTCCCATAAGGAAATGTCGCTGAGATTATCAGACTCCCGTCTGAGAACTCACCTTTTCGCATGCAAAGAGAACAGGGGCGGTGGCCAGGCCCAGCTTTAGATCCGCCGCCGTTGGCTTGCCCATCTGCTCGCTGGAGGAGACAAAGTCCAGCATGTCGTCGACCAGCTGAAAGGCCAGGCCAATGTTGCGTCCGTACTGGAAGGCCACCTCGGCCACGTTGTCATCTGCTTGGGCAATCACGGCGGTCTGGAGGAGAATAGAGATGTTTAAAATAATAATTTAATTCCAAGAAAATATTGTGATATGATGTTTCTTAGATTTCGACAGGTATTATATATATATTTATATCCTTGAAGAGTCGATCTAGCCATGTCCGTCTGTCTGTCTGTCTGGCGGTTTCTACGCAAATTAGTCTAGAACTTGTATTTCTATAGAACTACGCACTTAATATCGAAACGCAATTGATAAATCTGTATTCTTTGACCATCCATAGTTCAAAGTCAATTGCAGTGGCAACAATGGGGACAATGGCACCGACATGCGTGCAAACTAATTGCCAAATTAAGCGGCTTAAGTCCGATAAATGCGAAATGCGAAAATGCCAGCTTGGAATTGCATGCCGATAACGAGTACTCACCGCCTTCAGTGCGTTGGCAATCAGCGATGCGGTCTTCCTGTATGTCTTGGTCAGGTAATGTGCGAAGCGCTCGTTCTCCGTTTCCCTTGAGCCCAGTTGCATGAACTCTCCTTGAACCAAATCGGTTAAGATCTGCAAAAGACAGAAGATATATAGGATATAAGATATAAGATTGGCAATGGCAGACAATGCGTCATAAATATGTCAGCGATTAGCGGTGACGGTTATGTTTATGTCAATGGCAATGGATTCCCCTGCATCGATTGTTCTGTTGTAGCCGGGTTTTCCCACTCCAAGTTGAATAAAGGAATTACGCAACTCTCTGGTAAAGTACAAATATTTTATAGCAACTTGGCTACACTTTAATTCGGATTAATTAATAAAATTTTAACCTAGAATGTATACTTTTACAATTGATTGGTATAAAGTATTTATTACCAATGCATACTGTACCTTCAGACTCTTATTTGCATAGCTCATCCCTCTCAAAGCGATTTACTACGGCCCGAGGGTGTGCAAGTGTGTGTAACTTCCGCATCGGTGAAGTCTCAAATGCAAATGGCAAACACAATTGTGCCAAATAAATCTGGCAAACAAGATTTCATTCAGAGCTCAATAAGAAGTCGATGCTACCTGACTATTTTGGCTATTGCCCCGTTTGTTTGTCCCCAGATTGTTTGGCACGCCCTTCGCCAACTCGCTTTCGATAGGCAATTTCATTGATTCCGACGACCGAGAAACTCACAGACACTTGTCAAAATCTTTGGCAAACAGACGGCAACCCGTGTGTGGGATCCGTTCCGATAAGATTCCAAGGAGCTCAAGGTGAAACGGCCATAACTGGCCAATAGTTTCTGGCCAAAAAGCCCGGCCAAAGTTAAGCTTTCAATGTTAATTAACACAACTAGCAAGTAGCACTACAAAAATAAGCAAAGACAAGTGCGTGAGCTCCAACAACCTGGCCAACAAAGGCATTTAGAGCCAAACAAATTAACACAACGCCGCCTTTTAAGCAACGAAATGAAGCCAAATGCTACCGAATGATGCAGGCCGGCATTTTTTCCTTTTTTTTCGACCGCAAAATGCGAGTGCACTTTGTGCATTAGCCTCGAAGCGAGTTTGTGAGGCACGTATGTACATGGGAATTTTCTTTTTGAACTGCCAACTTCCGACAAGGGGGAAAAATGAGCACTTTAACTCCCGGCTGACAGTTCCTCTTCTCTGTTAGGATTTCTGTCTGTTTATTACACTTATCTACTATCAATTACCTCATACTGTCTGGGTCTTAACGGTCTGGTTTAACCCAAAACTCACAGATAGTCATAAATATACTTGATTGAAAGGCAGGCTGGACATTCTACACATTTTATTAATGCCAACCAACGTCTTAGAAGCCGTTCAAGTTATTCAGACACGTGCACGGCATATTTAATATGGAAATAAGTAAAAAAGAAAAGTTTGTTAACTGACGTAAATGAAGGAAACATGCTAAAACTCGTCTATAAAAGAAAGACCAAATGAGGCGGAATTATACAAAAGATCTGACACCATAGATTCTGGTATCTGTATCTTAAATTTTTTAATATTGGAAAGGCCTGGGGGTTCTGCAAATATTATTTAAAAGCCTGTAGTTCCACAAGAAAAATGGTCTAAAAGAACTAAAAAACTAAGATAAATGCCTTTCAATATCATGTCACATTTCTTCATGAGGTTATTGGACACAAAATTAAATACAAGATTATGCAAAACTCAATCTCAAGTCTTTTGTTTCTCTTATACTTCAAAGCCTAGGGAGATTTTGATTCCATAGCAGATACCAACCAGTCAAGAACTAGTTTCAAATATCTCAGGGGCCCGACACTGCCATGACCTCATGTTGGCCGTAAAGAAAGTTTCATTTTGATGGGGTCAAAAGATTTTTCGAATGCTAATGAGCCAAATTATGCGTTAGATACACGGGTCTGATGATATCGGCCAGATTGGCGTAATCATGAGCAAATGAAATGGACAAATAAAACTAGACAAGTGTCTCTGGGCCGCACCTTGGATTTATCTTGAGAGCCAATCCTCAAATCCTCAGGTGTTACGCATGTTTCGCGAATTGAGAAAACCCATCATCGCATCGAGACGGAGAATGTGTAACCCGAAAACGTAGGCAAGTTTATTGTGTTTGCTTTGGCTATTAACTTGGCCCCGCTCGATTGTGTAAATATGCAGAGAAGCTGCTGATGCTGCTGCTGCTGAGGCAGCTGCTGCTGCTGAGGCCCCGAAGAGAGATCCAGAGTCACCTTCCAAGTTTCCAAGGCAACAACAGATCTAGTTTCACTCTCGCTCGCCCCACCGAAAGTGAAATTGGCAGGTGTGACTAATTTTAAATTTATAGAAACTACGTGATGCATCGCACTAAGCGATGAAATATTTCTGCGGAATTCCATGGCACACTGAGGCAGTGATGGCAAGTAATAAGAAGGATATTTATATGGGGAAGAAAAAAAATTACAATCTGGTCAACTATACTTCTAAGGCCATAAAATCTATGCACAAGAGGTTCGTTGAAGGAATGTTCAAAGCATATAAATTTAATAAGAGAAAATTACAAATTTACTTGAATTTTAACCGCATTAACAAGTCATATCTGACCGGAAAGGGAACAAATTGGCTGCACTGTCTCTGCCCCTGCTGCCACAGTTCCAGTGGCAACTGCAAGGACGCAGATGCAGAAATGCAATAAAAAACATCGGAACATCGAAACATTAAAAGTGAATGCCGCTGCCGCAAAGTTTTACGAACTCTGGCGAAGGGCGAACCTTGGATCGATTCCCAGGGACGCAGGAAGTTAAATTACGACTGGTTTTCGCTGCCGGGGGAAGTTCAGCCAAAAAAGCCCAAAGTTGGTCGCGAAACAGAGAATGAGCAACTTTCATAATTTCAGGGAAGACAAAGGTTCCCTTCTGTGTTTGCCCAACAATTGTGTGAAATTTGGCACCCGTTCTGATTACGTACATTCGTAAAAATAAATATGTATTCCTGATGACAGAGATACAGCGGTAATTCATCAGAATCCGGGACTTTTTAGTGGATGATTCTTGGTCGCAGCCTTCCCCCTTTCGAATGAGTTTGGCAAACAGTTGGGCCTTACTATTTGTGTTTGCCTTGGCAATTAACTGGCAGCATAAAATGAGCGAGGCACTTGGTAACATCCAAATGTTTGTTTTTTTTGGCACGGGTGCAAAAAACGAAGAATATCTGATTAGGATTCACTAAATTTGATTCTTATTACTGACTTATTAAGCTGAAAAAATTTACCACTTATTATCTTTAAAACTATTCAAGTAAACTTCCCTAAAAGCAGACTCCTCTGCTTTTTCTTCTCTCTTTTTAATATTATTTACCTTTCAGTAAATCTTAATCATATATATACCCAGAATTTAGCCCAGTTATTACTCATATCCTTTTAAGAGAACGTATGCTTACCTGACTCAGTACGATCGTCACATCGTCGCTGCGCAGACGAGCTATCATGATCGAGGCAATCGATAAGATGTAATCGCCAGCCATTGTGACCTGCAAAGGCGATGAAGAGACATGGTCAGAAAATATGTAAAGCGGCGGTTATAACAAAAGATCCAGCCAACACACTCCGAGCTCCGAGAAGTACAGTTATATGTTGCAACAGTTAACAGCCATTGGCAAGACAAAACAACCAAAAATTAACTGAAATGACTAAGACAAGCGGCGAGACAATCAAATATCAGGCATTAACATTAACGGCTTCGGGCTCTTTTGACGCTTTTTCGACTTGTAAAGATGATAAACGAAAGCGCTGGGATGCTGGATTAATTTATGCATTTCAATTTGAAGACATGTCGAAAGGGAAACTGCATTGAGATCGCGATATGTGGGATTTCTCGTCTTGTCTCTTATTAAGTTTAATGAAGAGGCATCAGCATCGGCATCTGATTGGAGGCCTTTTCGAGTGATGCAAGATAGCTGTTGACAAAGTCAATAAACACTTTGAATCGAAATACGCAACAAATTGATGTCAAAGTCAGGCCTGGGAGCTGCTTGATTGCGGAGCGACTGACTGGGCGCGTGTTTGGCTTGGTTTGTTTGGCTTCAGCAAACATCGGTGGCACCGATGTCTAATATCATCACGGATCTCCTTCGGAGGCGGATTCGGACTCAAACTGGGACTGGGTACCTTACCTTTTTATGATTCCATAGAGCATTAACGCTGGGCTTGCCGCGTCGGAAGTCCGACTGATCGATGACATCGTCGTGCACTAAGCTGGCCGAGTGAACCATCTCGGAGAAGAGGGCGATCTGTCGTTGTTTGTGTACTAATTGGCTGTCAAGGCGATAGGCAAAATATGATTTAGTGATTTAGTGGTCTTGGTGGGGCAAAAACTACACTCGACCGTGCATTAATCTGAAGTGGCTGAAATGCGCACATTTCGCAGAGCCATGCTAATCATTTACACTTGGCTACAGGGCAGCCGCACGGAGAGGAATTTTATTCATTAATAAAAATAGGGAAAATATTGGAAATAGATTTTAATAAATTATAATGAAAAAGGACTTAAAAAATGTATTTAAACTATTTTATAGCTCATTATGGTTTTCTCCAAAGTTGATCAAGTACAATACAATTAATTCAGTTTTACACTATTTATATATCTTTAAGGAGCGTTTGGACCTATAATATTTTTCCTTTGCACAAATCCTATTTTAAAGTTTAGAAAAACTCACTGTGACTCGTTGTTCAGGTGATAGTTTATCGCCTTGGCCATCAGCATGGTGACCATGGGTCGCAGCGCCTTTCCCTGGCCATCAAAGTAATAGCTGGCAATAGTGTCCAACTCCGGTTGCGATGTCCCCGACTTCAGTAGCTAGAAAAAAATAATAGAAATGGGGCAAACAATTTAGTCACACCTCCTAAACTCTGGACTTTGGCCTTAATTAGCAAATATTTGTGTTTTGGGCGCGAGCTAAAAAAATTCCCAGCTGGTTTTCAGGAAAAAACCATCAAATCAATGACGTCCCCAACAACATCTGAATGGAATTTCTCACAAAAAATCTTTATATGTGTTATTAAACTTTGTGGTTTAATATAATTTGTTTATATCCATTTAGGCCTGTTAGATGTCAAAGTCATGTTACTTTTTATTGGCTATTTATTGATGTTTTATTTAAGATCTTGTTTAAAGTAATTTGTTTATACCCATTTAGGCCAGTTAGTTGTGAATTACATGTTACTTTTTATTGGGTATTTATTAATGTTTTATTAAAGATTTGTAAACATAAAGCTGCTGTTTTTTTTTTGCGTTTTTTTATTGGGAAATGAAGATAATATCTTATTTCAATCCCCAATTTCTCCCACTTACATATCTCACGTCGTCATAGAAGTACTTGAGGTCGTCGTCGAGGATGATGTATGGATCGATTTGGAACTCCCGCACAGGACCGGCCGGCTGTTGCGTGTGCACCGAGCTGTGCTGGCGGAGATTCGTCTTGGAGCACTGCGAGTACTTGAGGCTGTGGCTGCAACTGTGTGGACTTTTCTGCGGGCGGAAAATTGAAAAAAAAAAGAACAGGTAGAACAGCGGTTAGCGATTTTGGGTAAATGCTGCAATTAATAACAAAGTGTGAATAATGGAGGGGCAAACAAGTCACTTAACAACTTTCAATTGCGGCGCTGCCACGCCTAACGAGTTTTGCCTTGCACGCCGCCGGATTTTCTGCCTCTATTTTTTTTTTTCTTGTTTTGCCTGCCTGCCAGCTGCCGAAAAATAATAACTGGAAAATTGCAGTGGCTGTAACCGCAGTAAATGGCCAACTAATTGAAGTCGATTGTCGACGCCCTCGCGCGACTCTTGACCTTGTCGCCGGATTTGAATTGTCGTAGCCACAAATCCTTTTGTTATGGCCACAAAACAATAAGACACAAAAGAGAGCAACACGCGCCGCTAAATTGCCAAGCAACATGTTGTGGCAGTGGCAAAAAAAGTAATCAGGAGCTCTTTAAATTTGTAGTTAATAATTATAAAACTAAATACATAATTTTAGGCACTAGACAAGTACTATTTAAAGGTGTCTGTAAGGCTATGATACTGTTACAATAATAGTTTGTAATTTGCAATACATAATTATTCATTCTGAACTTACAAAAAACTCCTAAACTCATTTTTATTTTATTAATTATTCATTTCAGTAATTGTTTTATTTACCTGTTTATTTAAATTAATTTAAAACTATATTAAAAGTGCCATATTGTTCCCTTGCTAGGACCTAGTTCAAACTTCTAATAAAAACACAAATAAATGAAATTTTAAATACAGTGTCATACCTCTATTTCTGCATAAAATGTATCCCTGATATAATAAGGGCTATCTTATATTTATTGTAATATCCCAATGATTCTCAACATTTCTCTCTCTGCAGGAAATGTAGCTCGACTTTCCATCGATCCGGACTTGTATTTCTTTTATTTTTCGGAGGCACTTTTATGTGCAATTATGCAATCGCGTTTGTTTGCTTCTTGTGCAGTCTGTCAGCCAGTCAAGCAGTCAGCTAGTCAAGCAGTCAGCCACTCAGACTGTCAATAGGAGCCGCACACGATACGATAACATGTAAATTCGATGTTGCCAGCTGTCAGCAGCGGCGGCGGAGGCATTTTTAACGATTTCAAATATTTGGCTATGGCTGCGTCTGCGTCAGCGGACGGGGCGTGAACGGATTACACACACATGTGGATGATGTTGACCCACTTGCTTGGGATCCTGGGAGAGCCACAACAGTCAATGGCCGTAACGCCCTTGGAAGCTGGGAGCTTCTGCAGCCACCATCATCATCGAAGATCGTCAATATCATCGTCTTTAATTTGGTCAGCTTAGCGGGGCTACACGTGTGGGCTTTTTGGGTGTCCAAACTGGTTGAGGCATCGTAAAATAACCAAACAAATTGTTGGCCCAGCCAGCCAGGCAGAGTTCCCATTGAAAAGAGCTTGTAATGACCCAGTTTCATATTTAATATGTGTCATAAACATCGGCAAGGCAAGGCAAGGCAAGGGGGCCTTTGCTTTTGGCGAGTAGAAAGCGAGCCATGGCTTATTACAAAATCCGAGGCATCACAATTACAACAGCAAAACGCCATCGGCAGCAGGCAGCAGCAGCAGCAGCCGGAAGAAATCCAATTAAATTCGAGTCGTGAAAACTTTCATTTTCAATATGTGCGCCAAATTAAAATTAGTGCCATCAGCTGGCCCTGCTGCACACACAACACTCACTCGGTGTTGATATGATAATATTTGCAAAAGCCAAAAAGCGAGGGAAAGAAACAGAAAATTTGTGGAACGTGCAGAAATGCATTTAATTGTGGCTATTTCGAGTTGGCCACATACGCCGCAAGACTCTTAAGCACTGTTAAATGGTTTTTACGGCCACACAAGTCTCAAGCCAAGCCAAGCCAAGCCAACGTCCAACGTCAACAGGTGCCCACGAAAGCCGAACGGATTTTAAGTGTCTCTAAACCCCGTGAACCTGCTTACGGCCCTAATGCTCTCTTTTGGGCCAGGTCAATGCTCTGGCTTCCTCCTGCCTGCATTCTGGCCGAGCATCGAAGATATTTCGCGAATTAACGTTTGAGATTACGGCCTTGTTGCGTGCACAAAGCCAAAACAAGAGGCAGTAAATCGTAAATACATAGGAAGTACTCTCTTATCCGTTGCACTTGGCTGCCGAAGATGAACCGAGGACTTTCAATCACTTTTTACAATGCGGTTGCTTTTATAACCATGGAAAGATATAAGGAAAAAATCTAGAAAATTCGAGTCTTTGAATAAAGGAAAAGTATGCTAATACAAATGGAAACACTCTTAATTGGTCATGAATTAAATAATGGATTAAAGACATTAAACTTTTGAAATCAACTCTTTCCTGATTCCATCTAAACCAAGTTTCAAGAGGTAAAAATATTCCTCAAATCCGAAATCTTTACAGTTCCCTCCACACTTTTATAGACCAAGATTGGATACACGATTTATGACCAACTCTATGCCGCAGGTTAAAAGCCAACGCCTCTCTCAAGATTGCCTCCAATCAGCTGATAAGGTTAAGCCGCACTTAGCCTGGCTTTAAGCCAACCAACCAAAGATATCCAGTTTAACCTCCTTTTGCAATGCCACACAAAAGAGGAGCCGCAACAATTGGCAAGCCAACTTTCACATCGATTCAAAACAGAAACAATAATGATCTTCGGCTCCGAAACAATTATCTTTTATTTGGTTAGCGGCACCTCTGCCAATTTTCATTTAAATACTCGCATTTCTTGCACTCATTAATTTAATTGTGAACAAAATTGCACAAAATGGTGCGACGCGCAGTGATCAAAGCAATTGCAGCCTTTGACGACGAGACAAGTGCAAAAAATCAAATCAAATAGAGCTGGCATTTTGTTGCCACAGGGCGCTCCCACGGCATAATCCTCTTCAGGTCCAAAACCCATCCCACTTGGCCTGGCCATCGGTGTCCATTGATGGAGCGGCCTCAGTTCAAGATGAAGACATGAGGCGATGAAAGTATTTAGCCAGTATTTCGAGTGCCTGCCTGGCAACACTCGCGCGCACTACACTGATTGATGTCCGTTTGATTGAAAGCCCAACAATCAGCGAATTGCAACATTTTAGCATTTGTGTTATTGATTGCCTTACGACTCACTTATATTGTGTCGAACCGGAGCCGTATTGTTATGATTTCTGCTCTTGTTTCGCTCGCTTTTTAAGGCAATTTGTATGCGGCATATAGTGGATATCATAAGCTGTATGTGAACAGCCCCCTCAGCAGACAATTGCCTTTGCATGTTGCTATTTTAATGGAGGTCGGGGCATAAGTACGAAAACTGTTGTTAACACCTGTGACTGCGATTTTAAAGCAAAACATGCTAAAAATTATTCAATTATAGCAATCAAGTGAACAAATTAATGGTTAGGCCGCGTGGTGAACAGAACTTTAGAGTCGTTAAGGCTATGCATTTATTAAATGCTTTGCGGAAGGCTGATCCCTTAAATTGTTAATGGTTATTATATTCAGATTAGTGTAGTGGCAGGATAAAATAGTCCCAGCTTTAAGCCCTGACTCACCGCTCTTTGCCGCTCTAAAATACATTCAACCAAAAAATGTTAATTGCTTCTTTTGCCTGGCCGAAAAAAGAAATGCCGCTGCTGCTGCCTTGATCGAACATGACGGGCCTTGGTAGCGGAAGCGGCCAACTCAACAGCGAGGTATTGGCCAAAAACCGGAGACAGAGAAACAGTCAAGAAAGTAGCAACAACGGCCTCTCTTTGGCTCTGAGGGCCACAAACGAATCGGAGTCCGAAGACGAGGCTTTGGACTTACTTTCCCTTTTTGTCATCGCTGCTGCGGCTGTTTTGGCCATTGCCTGCCGCTGCTGGCTGACATAACCAAGTAACCGAAGGGGGGCCTCCCCCCTATTGGCTGCATATTTTATATATATATATATATTTATACATGCTTTTGCCGTTCGATTTTCGGCGAGCTTCTTCATTAGCCGCAGCGTGTCTGCTGGCAAGTGGTTTACATGCGTGTTAACATCTCAGCTCTGGCTGAAGTGAGTGTGAATGCCAAGTGCCGGGCCAGAGTGTGTTTGCCACCAAACTGGGCAATTTGTATTTGACAAAGCGTAGCCTGTGCCTTGGGCCACTGAGAATGCTTCTGTGGGAAGATTACAAAGTAGACAGAGTACACATAATTTGCTGGAAAAGCCGAACATAATGTATCCACATTATTTGCTAATGTCTCAGTTGCGAATGCTCAACGCGTCACGGTTTCATTGCGTCGAAATTAAGCCCCATCCGAGATTATGGCAACTGTGACAACTGCAATCGATTGACCAATTGAGGACCGTAAATCAGCGAACTAAAGATAAGTGTCTATATTGCAACTGGAACTAGATAAAGTTTGGGAAATAGGTTCTTAAGGTCTCAGGAATTTCTAGGAAGTTAAGAGTATAAAAATAGTTAGTTTATAGTTAAGAAAGTACTAGAGGCAACACTTTATAAGAAGTAAGTCTTAATGACTATAAATAAATTGTTATTGAAGTTTTCTAAAATAAAAACATAAAAACAAATAAAGCTTAAATTTTGTCATAAAAATATTCAGAGTTCGTTTGCCTTATCTGAATCACTCGGGGGGATACCTCCATTATTTTCTACACTAACTAATGACTTGCCATCCCAAAAATGGATCCACTCAATGTGATTTTTCATTTATTAATTGGTATAAACTTGATTTTCGATCCAGTTTCACTAACTACTCTTTCCGCAATCGTATATCAGCAATCAAATCACACGGAATTCCAGCGTCACTTTGGATATTGCGCAACCGAGTTCGAGATTTACAATTGAAATTAGTGCGTGCTTGACCAACGCGGCGGCTGCGTGATATTAGTCTATGTAGGCGACTTTAAACGCAAACGCGTTTCTAAACGCTGCAAACTAACGAAAGCGAATGCGTTTTTAAACGCTTCAACTTGCAAGCGCCGAGAAAACAGTGTAAATAATTTAATAACCCAAAAATATTGGTGGCCTGCCATAACTTTGAAGGTGTCACCTGCATTCACAGCAATTGGTAATTGAAACAAAGCAAAGTAAAATGTAATCAAAAATTAAGGTACAAAAAGGAAAACCAAAACCGATAAATGTTTTTGCAGACAAATTGGAAACCAGTTATTAGTGGAAAACCTGAAAATTCAAGTTTATCCTGCATTGGCTGCTTTGGTGGCTTTGGCTGTAAATCAACCAGGCTTCAAATAGCCCAAAAAATTACATAAAACGCGCGCGCGCAAACAGGAAAAAAAACAAATTCCGAAATGCAAAACTGCAAGTGCGACGCGTGCTGCCAATGAATGCAAATTTAAGGCTCGCTTCGTCTAATTTTCTGTGTTTATATCTAGGCCCTGGGCTTTTGGGCATTTCGAAATACAAAATCATAAAGTTGGTAAAGCATTTTAACAAATTTCCATGTTAATTTGGTGAAACCCTTGGCCCAACTAATGATAGTTGGAACTCAGAATGCAAGGCAAAAAGAGTTCATTGATAGAGAGCCAAAAACAAGAGGTCCAATCAGTGTGGGAAATGAATTCCCGCATCGCAGATAGTCAAATTTATGATAATCACTGATAAAATAACGCCCAAAGGGCAGGCAAGGGGACCAATAGCCGACATGAGCGACATTGATGAAATGTGGGCCTGACAGCCCAAATATGGCTAGGTTTGCCCAGCCATTGGGTTGCGTAATCCGAACCAAACTCGCTTGGCGGCACTGGCGGCGGCGGCGCTTCTTTTTGGCTTTTAAATCGAAATCCGAAAATTTGTTGTTAAGGAAAACAACGCTGAAATCATTAACAGTTAACAGTCTTGGCGCGAAAGAGAGGCAACGGCGGCAGAAACCACCGAAACCGAACCCGAAACCAGTTTAGGACAACACCAAAACGCATGCGTCTTTCTGGAATTGGGTCAGCAAGTACGGGCCGAAAAATACCAAAGCCAAAGGCACACAGGCCAAGGTATAGCCACCAGCAGCAGCAAGCGATCAAAGAGACCATTGCAGGTGTAGGACAGGTTGAATGAAAGTCAACCCAATCCGCTTAGGCATGCCCACATCCAATTTTGGTTTCGATTTTGGGCCCCTTCCCCCCGCCAAAAGCCCAATTAAACCATAAGCGATTGCATATTAAAAATAAATAATAATATTCAGCCGCCGCCCCGGAGAATTACCCGTTCTGGGGAGGGTCAGGAATTTCGAACCTTCGCTGGACAGTGGCGAGTGAAAGTGTTTTGCAGAAATAAAGATACAGTCACAAAGACAACGATTTACGATATGACCATCTCGTGTATACGACAGATCTTTTAGCATATATTCCGCTATGTGTCTCTTGTTTTTCACATATTTATGCTCAACCTGGATGGCTTTTTCACAAAAGGTTAAACGAAAGAGATGTGAGTGATTGTGAAATACAATTTCGAGGACAAGCGGAAATGGAGATTTGAATTATTAAAAGAAATGTGTGGCAAAGTTTAATTCAAGAAGTTTTTATTTTTTACTTTTTTCTTAAAACCAAAAACATTCGAATTATTGTAATTTTAAAATATTTATTGTATCTTTTCTCTATAATAAAGTAATTGCGAAATTTAGTTTTAACCCCATTAGATAGAGTTTATATTTATTTAGCATGCTAACATGTGATTTTTGTTAACAAGAGTTCATCTTAGAAGATGTGCCTGTTTTAGTGTTTTGACTTTTATCCACATTACATTAAATTTCTTGTGCCTTTAATTTTCTTTATTAAATTGCCTCTAAACATACCAGAATTTAAGGCTATTTTAATTAATCGCTTCGTGCTCAAAAATTTCTAAAAAATCTCAATGAAAACAGGTCGAGTTTTGGTTTCACTTTCACGCGACCAAACCCTCGCATTCAAATTAGGCACACTCACACGAAGAAACAGCCAGAGAATCGACGGAAATCAATCAAGCAAGTTAAGATCCGTAGCCGGAGAGACATCTAACTGTACCCAGAGACTCTCTAATCTCTAATTTAATTTAAAAATCGCCACCTTGAGAGTATGAACCCATCAAATTCACACGCTGGCGTTAAAACTCTTGGCCTGGTCTAAACCTCAGGCAGACGCGGCTTTATTTCACGCATTTGCAATGAAAGTGAAAAGCTTATATACATATATATCCAGCGAGACGAAGAGGGAGGGCGGAGGGACGAATGCGGAAGAGGTTCGTCTACGAAAATGATTTGGAAACTAATTCGAGTCAAAGATGTACTGACCGCCGATAACGAATACTAAAATACGCAAAGCTGGCCAATCAGTTTCTTGCCAAATTCGTGTGGCGCATAGATAAAGACTCTGGACTTTTATTTTTGTTGTTATTTCTTTTTTGGCTGGTTTCTTTTGGCCAAAACAATGGCTGGCCGGGTGAGGGGCGGGGGAGCTTGGCAAATGAAATGAAGAAGAAAGTCAAAGAAACCGTTAAAAGTGAATTTCTTCTACGGCTGCGGTTGGCCCGCTGCTTGCTTTTGTTGTTGTTATTGCTTCTGCCATTGCCGACTATTATTAGTTGGCGTTTTTTTTTTTTTTTCTTTCTTAGTTTTTTTATTTATTTTACTTTTTGTTGCTTTTTTGGCCAGCAGCAGCGCTGCCAGCGTCTCTGCCGCGGCGACGTGCGCTTTCTATTTGCGTTTTGTTTATTGTTTACCTATGATAGATGAACGTATCAGTTTCCAGGTGCTTGCTTTTGTCCCGGTTCGGAGCGGTGTGTGGATGTGAGTTGGGCATAAAACCAATTTGGCGTTGAATGAATTTTTATTCGGCTTCAAAAATGAAACAGAAAGAGCCTTAAACAACCAAAATGCATAAATAACTCGCATAACGGCAGTTGCATACAAAATTTTAAACTTTTTCCAAGCTTTGGTGGGTGCCGAAATGCATTTATATTGATAGAAATAGGTGTTACGATATGGGATTATTTAATAAAAGAGTTTTAACTGTTTTTAATTTGTTTACAAATATAAATAAATAATTTTAAGAATTTAGAAATTTAAAAAAAAATAGTTTATAGATTTTTAGACTTCAGTAGAAAGTCACTAAAAAGAGGTCTCATTGTATTTATTGTAAATTAATTAATTATATAAATAAATCTTATAAATTTATTGTATTTATTTTAATTCAAAGGGAATTATTTAATTATGTCTCGACAAAAAGGTACATTTTTCCGGTGAAAAATATCAGTGCCTTAACCTTTGGGATCAGGGCCGGTGTGAAGAGTGTCAAAGGTGTGCAATAAAGTGAATTACCGAGCTCTTAACCTTTTTTCAGACACATATTAGCCAAAACGGCACACTTTTATGTCAAGGCTTTGGGGGCGAACTACGGCTATGTTATACCATCGAAGCCAATGAATAATGGTCAGCCAGCAAACTGCATTCAATTTATTGCATTCGCAATGCTAAATCCATTAAATCAAACCCACTAAATAGGCTGGCTGGCTTAAGTGGCGTGCAATAAAACAATTAACTAAAAAGCAAATGTGGCCTACACACACTCAAGGCGGTAAGTAAGCTATTAAATTGAAGGCAAGTTGTTGAATGGTTTTGATTTGGCCAATTGAATTTAAAGACAATAGCCGGGAGGGCCTTTTAATGTAAGCAATAGAACACTTAAGGCTCCCAGAACATAGCCTCCACATGTTTGCCTAGCACTGATTAATAGCTTTGTGAAAAATGTAATTTTCCGAGTTATTTACAGCCCTTTCAGAGCTCTGGGTGCGTCATTCATATTATAATTTAAATGCATACCAGATGTTTGAGAGATTACAAATGCTGTTATACAGGCTATGGCACCTCGGTGATGTAGTTTAAGCACAAAAAACGAAATTACGAAATTACTGATAGCACTTTGCTAACTGATAAGAATAACAGCAAATGGCTTGTTTGAATGGAATCCGGCAAGCAAGCCACTTGAAATCGAAGTGCCCGGATATTGCCTCTACCGCGCAGGTCACAGTTTGGCAGCCTTTTAGTTTGTGATGCACCGCTCTAAATCGCTGCAAATAGCGGGAAATCGGCACCCCGAGCCATAAATATTGATAAATACGGGCAATAAATCAAATCACTAATATGTAACTATGCGAAATTGCATAACAAAAGAAAGAAGTGAAAAAGTTGAGAGCGAGAAAAAAGGAAGAAAATCATCACAGACTTGTCAACAATGTAAAAAGTAATGACAAACTGCCAGAAAGAGAGGCACCGATAAAAACTTCACCTTGCAAATATGCGAGGAAAAACATAGGCGTTCGGAAAATGACAAAAAAAAGACAATAATAAATACTATAAACGCGGCGGCAGCTTCCGCCAACAACAGACTATCGCGATTTTTGCGATTTGCGACTGTGGGCGCAACAAGTTGTGTTTTCTTCGGCTTCGTCTTTGGCTTCGGCCTTTGGGCTTTTATTTTTATTTTATTTTTTTTCTGTCTTCGGTTTCACGCTACTTGCACAAAAGCCAGCGACCAATTTCACTTTCATTTTCTTTTTGGCTTTGCAACTTGGCAGCAGCAAAGAAAATGCAAGAAAATGAAAACGAAAGATAGAAAAGCGGGACTGGCAAAAGCCAAAGTCACGCAGACGCATTAGCGGTAAACACTTGGCGCATGCGCAGCAGCAGTGGCAGCCGCTGCCAATGCACTCTTGGCCAGGTTCGGGTTTGAGCGCCCGGAGCTGGCAATGAACTCACCAGCAGATCGGGGTAATCCTTGCCGATGTTGAAGCTTAATCCGTGAAATAGTCGCTGCGCCTGCAGCTGTGTCTTGGGCAGTGCCAAGCCGGGATTGGGATTCCCCGCATATCCTGGACGCGAACCGACACCGGAACCGGAAACGGCGCTCGAGCTGGTGCCGAAAAGCTGGTAGAGCAGCTTGTGCGTCTGCTGGCGACGCGTTCCGCACACGACGCGACCGGAAGTGCTCAAGCAGGCCATTTTGTTTTGGATTATTATTTTGAAGGGTTTTTCTTTAATTTTCTGTAGGTTTGCAGGTGGAGTTGGCCAGTGCTATTCACAGAATTCAATACGAGTCACTCATTGAACAGTAAGCAGCATTATTCCTCGGTATTTTATATAAATATTTTGGCTTTAATTTTTTAGTGAGTCGCAGGATCTGCGACTTAAAAAGCGCGGCGATTTATTGACGATTTCGGTGCGACAAAGGCGGTTTTCGGCGATTTCGAGGCGGCAGCAAAGCGCGGTTTGCTTGCGTCTGGCTCCAGCAGCTCCAGCGAAGTGCCAGCTAAGCCGTCTTTTTTTTGAACCGATGCGCGCGTGCGCGCCACCAGGTGTGGTGAGTATCCGCACAGGTGAGCTAGCTGCGAGCAGTGGTGAACACGATGCCGAAGATGCAGCCGAGTCCCGAATTCGAAATCCGAGCCGATCGCAGCTTGAACTTGAAGTTGAAGGCGGGAGCAATGCGTGACCCCCGGACCTGTGGGCAAACGTGCTGTCCCCTCTTATTCCTTTGCCCTTGCTCCACTACTTCGTTGATAAGGACCGCTCTGCTCCGCCTGGCAGCCACTACGTGTCGACCGCCGCCAGTGTCCTCATGTTCCAGATCCGCTTAGCCACTCGAGGATGCCGCTCGCAACGCGTTTTCCGGACACGGAAATAGTTTTTATTTAGCTCTATGGGAATTTGCACCTTTTCACTATTGTGTTTTGACGTAACAGTGCAGAACAGCTGTGAAACCAGCTGTTGGCCGTTGTCACGAATATATCGGCCGCAACGTGCGTGGTAACGTAAAGCTGCCAGCCCGCAACGTAACATTAGAGGCGGGGTACGCAACAAAGCTTGGAGGCTGTTACATTTGAATATTATTGCCTAATTATTAACTATTATTTAACAAAACCAACAAATATATATAGTATTAAATAAAAAAATATGATATGATATAAATTTGTAATTTATGCATACACATAAAATAAAAAATAAATCTTTTACATAAATATTATAGAAAATTATCACGAAAATATTGATTCAACTCTATAAGTTAACTAAAACCTTTTATAAATCGTCATTCCAAAAGTATTTTGATATCAGACTACGTTTCTTTCGTAATTATATTTCCATATATCGATAGCATTGCAGCTGACTTTAGTCCATCCCTAATCACGTTTACGTAAATCCAGCGCAATTGGCCGTAAAATGTCGAGAAATTTGTTTTTATCAATTACAAACTTCATTAGGAACGTGGAGCGCCTGTTCCTGCCACATGGAGGACATCCGCCAGGTGAGTACTTGCATTCTGTGCTTAAATGCATCACCTCAAGTACATTATCCATGCAGCGCTGGCTTTGGCCGGTTTCCAGCACGAGCACAGCGGCATCTCCGGCCAGAAATCATCTCAGGAATTCAGTCTAAAGCAGCTAATTGGCGATGGTATCTTCTGGGCCGTACCCAAGCACAGGAGGTCCGTGGAGAAGCGATTGAAGCGGAAGTTTGGATACCCGGAATATGTGTGGAAGCCCTTGAGGGAAAAGAGGAACATTCGCTCTTGCCTACAGTGTGGACATGACCACGAACTGGGAGTGCTGTGTCGTAGGTTCACCGAGAAATGTATATTAATGAATGATACTAATTAGTATCCCTCCTCCAGCATTTTGCTACCAGAAAGTCCTGAAGGAAACTGAGCTCATGCAGGAGAAAATCCAAGAGAATCTGGGCTTAGATCCCGTGGACAAGGAAGTGATCGTTCTATACGAGGGAGAAAAAGCCGAACAGTCCGCCGACGAGCTTAAGGGCAAGCGCATTGTTGAGATGAAGAAGCCCCGTCCCATGTGGTTCACCAAGAATCTGCTACAGAAATCCACGCAGCAGCTATCCGAAACCAAAGAGGTCAAACCCTCCGACTTGGCCTAGGTTCTTAACTATAATTGTGCATTAAAAACCCCATTTTGTTATCAACATGCTGCTAGTTTATTGTCTGTGAATCTGTGAGACTTTGTATGCTTCAGAAATCCATTGTTAAAGTCCTGGGCACTCATGATTTTCCTACCTTCAACGCGTAATTGCAGCACTTCCAACTGACTGTCCTGAGCGCATCCTATCAAGAGGGATTTCCGCTTGCGTTGAAAGCTAAAATGGCCGGGTTTCAGGATGGGCATTAAAGCTTCAGGAATCCGGACTTCCAGTAGCTGCACTTGTTTGTCCATAAAGTTTGTGAAAAGGGGTTTGTAGCCATATAATGCTCTGTGCCGGCGGTATACATCAGAGGCAGAGAGCTCGGACCAGTTAATCTCAGTGATTTTGGTTGTAATTTTGGGAGCTGAAAGAAAACAGTTAAATCATATTCTACTGGCAATTTTAACGTGCTTTACCATAACTGGCAGCTGTATTATCCTGAGGTCTAGCTTCCTTTAGTCTTTGAGACAAGTTGTTTACAGTATCCACCAGTAACTCTGCTCCCAATAGAGCCAATGAAGCATGCAACTCCGGCATGTAAACGTCAGGTCTAATGGGCACCTCATGCTGAGCTAGCACCTAAAACAAAACAATTAAATAAAATTTCTTTTGGTACTAACAATAGTTAACTTACAGCACCAATATCAAACCGATGTGGTTCGATTTTCATGATGGAAACCCCGGTGCTGGCTTCACCCTTCATAATGGCGTAGATAATGGGAGCCGCTCCTCGCCACCTGGGCAGGAGACTGGCATGCACATTGATCATTCCAGCCGGAAATCCATTTATTATATTAGCAGGTATCAGGTGACCAAAGGAGACCACAACTCCTAGGTCGTAATTGGAACATACGGTGGGTTCTATGGGCCATCTCTGTAGCGGCAGTTTCTCCCGTTCCGCATAGCTCCTGACACAGTTGGCGGGACTCTTGAAGGAGGTCACAACGCCTAGGCGGTCACTAAGATAATATATATTAATAAGCCATTTTAAAAACTAAGTTTTTACCACAAACTCACCTGCAGTTTTTATGGAGCGCCTGCAGACTGGGCAGGGAAAAGTTGTCGGTGCCGAAAAACAGAATTTTGGGTGGGTGGCAGGTGGCATTCCAGCGCTTTATAGTTGGGCACACATTCTGCCATACTTTTCTCTTATATTTATAGAAATTATTGACTAAACTCTTGCCGTAAAACATTGGAAAATGTGTTGGATAATAAGCCGCGTAAACAAAAACAGCTGTTCGTTGTGGCAAACTGGTCCCATCGGACAACTACGTAACAAGAGACTAAATACTAAAAATCAGTAGATAATATTTGTTTGATGAAATGAATGAATAATTTAATAATAATTAATTTATTAATAATTTTAAAATGCTTTCTGAACCATTATTGGTTAAATTGTCTTTGGGTTTATTGTTTCAAACTTTCACTCAACCAATATGTGTGTTGAAAATACTGCTCGGCTCACAAAGTCTATAAACTATCGGCACGTACTTTAGTATTTTTTGAAGCTCCTCGCACGGTCACACAAATGAGAACGCAACAAAAAGGAAATCAAACGAAACCTACGAAAAAAACATTTATTTTTGCGATCATTTAGCTACAAATTTGAATGCAAAGATCCTGCCCACGCAGGTGACTCACAATGGAGGTAACCACTGCTAAGACCACGCCCCCGGCCAGCTCCGTATCCACCGCATCCAACGCTTCCAGCGACAAGATGAACTACGCACTGCAAGTGGCCCTGCAGACGATAAAGGAGAGATGCATACAGCTGCAGCGCCGCGTGGCCAGCATGGAGGAGGAGAACCAGCGCTTGAGGGAGGCCTCCGCCCTGCCTCCTCCAACTGGGAACGGTGTGGCAGGTTCCGGCGAAGTCCTCTCTCTGCGCGCACAGGTGTCCGAACTGCAGCGCCAGAAGGAACAGCTGGAGGAACACATCGGCATGGTCTCAAACGAGAACCGACGCCTCTGGTCGCGTCTCTCACAGATCTCCAAGGACCAGCAACAGCAGTTGGCCCAGCAGGTGCCCAGCTCCCCCGACTCCCGTGCCAACCTAAGCCAAAACCTAGTGCGCTCCAAGACCTTCACACAGCACTCGCCTAATCCGCACCTGCGCCACAAGATGCTATCTGATGGACTGAGGGACCTGAGCCTAGAGGAGATAGCCCTAGATGACTTCGGAGCCGGCGATGGAGAGCTGGGCTATCCTTATAACCTGCAGGTGGAGGAGCCGGCCACTGAGCCGGATGCCAACGTGGATGCCAAACGCTGCATGGACGGGCTGCAGGAGATGCGACGCGAGGCGATGAAGCAGCAGCAGGAGCTGAGCTCGGCGCTCACTCTGCTGGAGAACCGCATTGGTAAGAGATCTTAACTATCATTAGTCGTAGCCCCTTCTAACTACCATCTTATATTCGAGCAGCACTGCAGCCCTGTCCGGATTGCGCCCAGAAGTCGGCTAAGAAGCCGGAGATGGCCGACAAGAGTCTGGAGACGGATGAGAGCCTTAGCAACGAACTCAAGCACCATCAAACCGATCACAATGGACACAATGGCACGCCGCCCAGCCAGCGCATTAACATCATCCAGGAAAAGATCAAAGCGGATGCAGCCGATGCCATGGAAAAGACCTGCCCCATGTGCGGCAAGATATACAACAGCCAGGTGTCCTTCAATGCCTTCCGTGAGCACGTAGAGATGCACTTTATAGACGACGCCCTCGACCTGGACGTGGAGAGCAGCGTGGACCGACAGTTCGAGTTCGTGTCGCACACAGTGGGCGACTTCTGACCCAGCCGGCGCATCTACTTTGCCACCGAGCTCTGACACTTAGTTAGGTTCTTAAACCAAAGCTGTCCGCGAAGAACAGCCACTGGCTGCAGTTTGACTGCCCAGAACAGCGTGCTTGTTACGTTTCTATTGACTAGGCATGTAAGCGTACATATATATCAAAATTCGGTTACCTTATTCTACTTTTAATATACAAACCATGAATGTGCATGAATACCTAGCTGTTAGTGACAAAATACGAAATACAGTTTAAATGTAAAGCCTTAAAAAATGTTAAGCCACTTTCTTCGGGTTCACGTGAGCGAGAGATGATGGAAAAGTGAAACTGTCACCGGTCAGCATAATTGTGTGTCGGATATCAATGGCGACAAATGATGTTACCACCTCATCTGGCCATTGTCGGTCTAATTGGAGGCTCTTATGTGAGTCACCCACATGCTGGGAATTATGGAACGTTCGACACAGAAGTTATGATGTGCTGTAACTGGTCAGAGTATTTCCCAGCGGTTTTGGAAGTGACGTAGCCGAAACCCGTCCAGCAACTCGGGCCAAATCTGGCTGATTCAATGATTTGAATTAAATATTTGCCTAAAATTTGGCCATAAGATAGCCATTGATAACAATGCAAATGCAAAAATGGTTAGCTACTTTCTTTTAATGCATTCGAAAGATGTCACAGCAGGCATTAAGCTTGTTGAAGAAATTAATTATTAATAAAGGTATGCAAATTAGGTGACTGAAATAATAATCAAAAAATCAAAAATATAAAGATATTCGTTGGTTTTTCAAAAACCTTTGTTGTAAGTATAATTCGCTTTGTAGTGAATGTCGAAATTCCGTTTTAGGCATTTTAAATCCCATCGAAATCCTCTTGCTTTACGTTTTTACATAAGCACATTTCGCTTTTATAATTAAAAAGTAGTATTCAGAGATTGCTAATTTATTTACTTACTTATTTTACAATGCAAACATAATTTTTAAGAAATTGCTAAATTAATAAGGTTGTTTTTGAAACGTAAATTTATCAAATTAAATTAAATGTAATTATAATTGCCCATTCAAGTTTACAGTTTTAAAAAGTAAACCAAACCATTTATTTTTTAAAGGTCCAAGTCCCATTCACCAATTAAAACCAAAAATCAGAAAAGCCCAAAGAATTTGTCAGAGTTCAGCAACTTTTGTTAGATCTTTTCCGCATTTCCACCGGCATTAGTTTCCACAACGTTTATATTTATATGGTTTTCCTCTGACATGTTGCGCAGACACCAACAGCTCAATAGATCCATCATTTATCATTTCGAAAACAAACAGCTGCAATTAGAGCGCCACACTTGCTCCAGCAGCTACTGTTTCGAGCTAATAACGCCCCACTTATGCCTCGAATTTAGATCCTATACGATCGTATCCGATTCCATTCCAATTCCACTTCCAATACCAACTCCACAGACGCTGAGACGACGCTGGCTCCACAATAACCCAACTATAAAAGTTATCGGGCCATTTGTGGGCTGTTTCAGTTGTTCGAGGTTCGCAGCAGCAGCAGCAGCAGCAGTAACACTGCCACCGTTAGCACATCTCCCGCACATTCGCATCGGATCGGATCGGATAAATTATGTAAAATCGACAAGCGACTCGAGACATAAGACAAAGACACACGCGGCCGCTAGAATCGAATTAAATAACCATAACTAGTAATCACAACAATAACATCAGATCGCAATCTGCAACAATGCAGCCGAGTGCTTTTCACAAGCTTTTACTACTGCTGCCGCTCGCCTATCAGCATACATCAAATACAACAAATGGTAATTGCAGTTCCAGAACATATACCCCTTGGGAACTACCACCAGGAACTGTGCGTGAGAAGGGAACTACTACAAAACCCCAAAATTATTATTAAATACCTCAGTTACTTAATAGTTAACACCCCGCCGAGGGTCTGAACTCTTTCTCTCAATCCATTCATGGTCCACAATTAATCATTCTGCCATACCTTGTTTGGGGTAACGCCAGAAATGAGAGAGTCGCCCGTCGTCGATGTTGATCCCGGCGATCAAAACAGAAGTGAATTTATTCACGGTCTTGGCTAATAGGATTACCAGACCCCAGCTTAGTGGTGGCTGAATGAAAGTGAAAACGCTCTCAGGCTTTGTTTTTGCTTTAATTTCGATCTTGCAGATGCCGAGACCAAGGTGACACATTGGAATTACGAGCTGCACGGCGAGAATTGGGGCAGCACCTGTGCCTCCGGAGTGCGCCAGTCGCCGCTTCAGTTGGCGGTACAAAAAGTGAGTTCTGAGTTGTAAAATTTAAGTGAAACAAAGTAGTTAAAGAAAATAAACTGGAACAGTTTATGTAAATTTCCAGATCTAAACAAACGGTAGTATGTCTTTTTTTAATTAAAAAGAAAACCATTAAATAATTATCACCTAATGTGTATTAAATATGCCATCGAAATATTTGGGCCTAATTCGTTTGCGCATTTATTAAAACTTTGTTTGTAGTTTTCTTATCAAAATTGGTCAAAATAGGCTGAAAAATCTGCTTATACATTTTAAACACAACAAATTCTTTGCCCTAGAATTTTTCCATAGTAAATATCTTAGCAAAGTAAACAATTTAAAGGCAATATTGTTATTAATAGTCTTAATTACAAGGAAATGCAAAGGTGCTATGGAGAGCTCTATTATTTATTATAAATAATGTTTATTAGGTTAGGTATTGGTTGAAATTATACAACAAAATCACAGCTAGTTCTATTCCCTTTCAAAGAAAAGTAAACTGTTAACAGAAACTATTGTTATTACTTTATTATTCTTATGAAAGGCTCTATTTTTTACATAAATGATGTTGGGTAAGTTAAAAAAATTACATATTCCATAATTGGATTACGGCATTGCCGGTCCAATGTGATACCCAGCCTCGACATTCGTTGGTAACGTCGAAACCTGTAGCCTCTCCCCACACACATTGACAGCTAATTTGATAAGCGAAACCGAGTTGTAATACAAATTGCTCCCGAATTGAATACCCATTTTTACGCCACTTTTCGCATTACAAGGGGTAATGATTGTGGAAAACGAAAGAGCTGGCTAATTTATTTCAATAACCTGGCCCTAACGTATTGTCATGCTTTCTGCCGCAGTCGCTCATCGTGCCATTGCCCCGCATCGTCTTCGGAAACTATGATGTAAAGTTGCGGAGACCGCTCACCCTGGAGAATAATGGACATTCAGGTAGGTCAGGTCTGCCCTTTATGTAATACCGAATACTTCATATGGCGAAAAACGATTAATTGCAGCTCACATGGACATACCGGCGACGACTAATGGCAAGAGACCGTTCATAACGGGGGGCCTTCTAAAGGGTCGCTATGTGGCCGAAGGCTTCCACTTCCACTGGGGCTCCCCGAACCAACGGGGATCAGAGCATACGATCAACAAGCAGCGCTTCGATGTGGAGCTGCACATTGTCCATCGGAATGCCAGATACTCGAATGTGTCTGAAGCCGTCAAACACAAAGATGGTCTGGCTGTTATCGGGGTTATGTTTAAAATTGTCAAGGTAAGAGATATCGAAAGGATTATATCGGCTTGGAGAAAAGTGTTGAACTAATAGTTTAATGACCTAGAAATTTATTTATATTTATAGCTTTTTCGCTTGTAACATATTTATAATCTTGCTTGACGTGATATAACAGTTGAATACGCCAAAAATGAAAAGTAACTTAATCTTCCAAAGCAAAAAAGTACGTGTCAGTACACTGAAAGTGTTTTCATTGTTTTTGTTGTACTTTGTGCCTTTTTCTGAATGAAATATTATCTTTATTCAGTGAATCAATATTCTATGCGATGGAATAAAACGTGGGTTAGATTTACGATTTGCTTTGTCCATTCAAAAGTTGTAAACATATAAAGTTCAATTCTTACTCAATTCCCAATTAAAATAAATAAATACATATTCAACTTAATTGTAGAAATACATTCAATATAAGTTAATGCTTATAAAGTCTATACAATTATAATTTAAACCAAAATAATCATAATAACCACAATATTTACATTCCTCGACAGAATCCCAATCGCTTATATCCTGGGGTTAACAAAGTCCTAGCGGAGTTGCCAAAGATTACCAATTACAAGCAGAAGGCTGATATCTCCGGCAGCTTGAGCTTGGGTCAGATGCTTGGCGACTTGAATACCCGTGAATTCTTTACCTATCGAGGATCTCTGACTACGCCGGAATGCAATGAGGCGGTCACCTGGACCGTGTTCTCCCATATCCTTCCCTTATCCTATTCTTCGGTTTCGAAGTTCTGGCGATTGCGCGACAATGAGGGCCACAGACTGATCAATAATTACAGGTTTACCCAGCCACGATACGGTCGGCCTGTGTTCTATCGAATCGGGAAGGATCTGAGTGGGGCCTACCTGGGAAAGTAATGAAAATACTGTTAAATTGTTAATTGATCATAAATTATGTATTTATTTTAGTTAGGTTACCTCGCTTTGTTGAATAAAATTTGTTTATTTAATATTTAAATATTTGGAATGAAATAGATCAACTTTATGTTGCAACAAACGTTGCATAGTTCTTCCGGGTCAAGAGCAGACACAATGGCTTCGGTAGAATAAGTGGGTTGCACCTGCTTTGTTTGTTACAACAGCTGTTTAAGTTCTTGTTAGGATTTCGAATGAGTGAAGAGTAATTCTTGATGAATGAAATATGAAACTTACATACATATATGATGGCAATGTGTCTCGAAAAGTTCTCAAATCGCAATTCCTGGGGCTCGGATCGAAAATTTAATGTATTCAACCGCCCTTTAAAAAATTCATTATAAAACCCAGGAAGTCTGAATAAATGGTGTTAAACTATAGGTATTAGTCTTCAGCAGTTTTGGGCCAATAGCAGAGAGACACTCAATTTTGTAGTAATGGTATACAGGTCTCGCAGTTTCTCGGGTTTGTACAGCAAGTTTTTATTAAAAAAAAATAAAATTACTATCGGTAGATAGTTTTCATTCATTATTTGGAAAATTTTGAGGTGTCAATTTGGTTTAGTATACCTTTCTCGGAAATAACCATCTAAAAGTGTTTATTGGGCATATAAAGAGTTATAACAAAGCAAATCAGAAGTCTAAAAATAATTTATTAGTTACCCAAGATCAGGGAGGGCAATGCCTTGGCTAAACTATAAGATAAGCGCTTTATGAGTTTGCCTTTAATCGAGACAGATTTCCAGACAGAGTTGAAAGGCAAGAAAGCTATAACTTTAATTGAGATATAATAAACTTTTGAACTGCAAAATAATATGAAAAGGAAAGGACATAGGATGAAAATAATGCCTTGACTTTGGTTAATGTCTTTAAATTAGTTTGATTAGTTTATGGTAAGCTCATCAGATAATAAAAATCTTGGAGGCAAGAACCTGTTAGCCAGACAATGATAAAAGGCCCATTGATTCACATTGTTTACGAATCACCACCCATTGCCATAACTCAATCAATGATGTTCCTCCTTCTTTCCTCCATTAAATCTGGAATCAGAGCAATTAGGGATTTGGCTCTCTCCTGCTTGCATTTAAGCAATTCCACAATTCTAGCCGCCTTCGTTAATTACGGACTCGTCGTTTAGGCCACAGTCAATTACCAAGGTGGTTTGGCAACCGTAAAAGTGTAAAGCGATTTGCAATTTCCATGTAAATTGTGCCCAGAGGCACAGGCCTAAGCCGAAGTGATTAGAACCGATTGCTCTTATCTGACTCTTATGCACACTAACTTGGGGAAATTATTGCACTTGCCAGGGTCTGCCGGTATAAATGGTCCTGCTCTGGACTGAGGAAATCACAGTCTTACTGCAATCTCCAACCAGAACGGAACTCCGAAGTAGCTACAACAAAATGTTCTCCTCGAGTCTTTGGTTTCTGCTAACCGCCTTTGGGTGCACTCTTGCCTACATACGTGAGTGGTCTTAGTCTTAACCCGGGGCTGTGTAATTTTTGGGTTATTTATTCAGAGATTCCCGTGGAATACCTGGCTGATATAAGGGCCGATGAGGCAGGAGAGAGCGCAGCTGGTGAGTATAACTACGATCATCAGGGCGATGACTGGCAGGGAACTTGCGCGGATGGTCAAAAGCAGTCGCCCATAGATCTAATTATTCAGGATGTAAGTTAACATAGGCGGATCTTAGGCCTTTAAGGTTTACTAATATTATATTTACAGGCCAAAATCCGTCCTATTAACCGCCTGCGTTTTAATTACTATAATCAATCGCTGCGCACGCCTTTGGTGATAACAAATAATGGACATACAGGTACCTAATACTCTTTGTAATTTTTGTAAATAAGAAATCCACCAAGAATTCATTTAATTTAATACCATAGCCAACATGGTCATACCTACTACCCGCGATGGCCAACGTCCCTATATAAATGGGGCCCTGCTGCCCGGTGACTTCGAGGTCCAGAGCGTGCACTTCCATTGGGGATCGCATAACACCAAGGGCTCGGAGCATGCCATTAACTTTCAACGCTACGACGTGGAGATGCACATCGTCCACAAGAACACGCGCTATGAGACGACAGCCGAAGCCACCCAGCATTGGGATGGCTTGGCCGTTTTGGGTGTGATGTTCAGGGAGGTCAATCGACAGACTACCCAACAATACGGACTGAACAAGATCTTCAATCAGCTGCCGCGGATTGTACAATATCAAGCCAATGCCACCATAACTGGCCAACTAAATATGGGTCAGCTTTTGGGCAATATTTTGACAGGGCAGTTCTTCACATACAATGGTGAGCGACGAGAGGTATTTTAGCGATCTTCTATACTTGACAATCTCCTTAAAGGATCTCTGACCACGCCGGACTGTGCGGAGGCTGTGACATGGACTGTCTTCGACGATGTTATCGACTTCCCATATCGTCAAATCGCAAAGCTCTGGAGACTTCAGGACTCGCGAGGAAAGCCGTTGATAGACAACTATCGCAGCTTGCAGGACACCAATCCCCAAATTAGGGATGTCTACTATCGTGCTCTACCAGATAGCTTTTAAAAAAGCGTTCTTTTCACTATGATGACATTGGAAAACAAAATTTTGCTAACTTAAACATATTTTAAAATGTATTTATTTTTGAAATAAATTCGATTTTCAAGCTCCAGGAAACGTAGGAGATTTTTTACTCAACGCACAACACCCCTTTATATGAAAACGAGCTAATTACTGATGTTACGTAATGGCCACATTTAATTCAAGTAATTTGATCAGACTAAGGATCGGTTTACTTTAGTTGAGAACAAGTTTAAGTGAGTTCCGGTCAGAGTGATGAATGTTTGTTTTGACAATTATAAAGGTTATAAAATTATTATCCAAGGTCATCAAAATATATAATAATCACATTAGCCCTACATGTTTCCTAAAAAAGAGAAACACGAATATTTAAAAAAGGAAACGTCACCGAAACAGTTTTGTAGCAACGAGCTTACTCGAGAGAATTAGCTTGTGCCTAAAACTGTGCTAAGCTTTTATGTTTGAATACTTTGCGGTGGAGAAAGCAATAAAAAAATAAATTACTTATACCGACGAAAGCTTAAAAAAGGATATGCGATGTTGGTCCTTAGAATGTCAGAGTTTTTAACCCAGAAAAGCTTTTTTAGGGTTGCCAAAGCTGGTCCTTTTAAATGGTCGTTAAAGCTTTTTTCATTTGATTTCTAAATTCTGAAGTTCTTAAGTAAGTATTTATTTGAAATATAAATATCTGATTTCGCCATAATATATGTATATAAAATTACCTTTCGCTTTATTTCTTTTTCAACCTTAGTTAATAAATCATAAAACAATTAAAATACTCTTTATTGTCCATAAATATTCAATCAGAAGATCCAAAACAAATGTTGAGATTCCAATAGCAGGGCTCTTTTTTGTGGATACAAAGGAATTTCTTTTTCCAATGCCAAGCAAGGCTTTCGGCTCAGAGCGGGTCCGCTTGGCTTGAGCTTTTGTCTGGATATGACAGATTTACTGCGCAATATATCCTTGCGGAGAGATATGGCAAACTATTGGCACCGGAATTAACGCCGGAGGGGGGGTGTGGACCAAGGAAAGGTAAGCCGAGGTGGGCGCGAGATAAAGGAAAAGTCAGCATCGATGTTACCCATACCCAGGGCAACGCACATATGCACGCACAGGGGCTCCATAGACAATTTGCATTTGCAATTTCGCTGGCCCCTTTTCCCTTTCCACCTGTACCCTTCCCGTGATGGTCGCTTTTCGCGTCTCGCTGCGCATTGCATTTTTCACATTTTTCATTTCCGTTTCCGTTCGCAGGTGAATGAGGGAAGAGAATAACCGCTGCACCATTCCCAGATTTTCCCAGCGCTTTGTGCGTTTATCTTGGCCAACTGTTTCCTCTCCACCTCGTACTTCGACTGCTTATTTGCAGATTAATTTGGCTGCTGCCGTTCGGCATGGAGATGGGCAGCACCCACTCACTCACCTGGGGAGCCATTTGTCGCAGAATCCTTTGTCGCCAATCCGAGGCATTCACTTTATCCCGGCGAAAATGTGCCATTTCCGTCTGTGTCAATATGTTTCAACAATCACATGCGTGGAGCAGGCTTTATTCGGCGAATGCCTGGTCTCTGCTTGACTCCTTTTCGACTAATATAAGTCTTGGTGTATTACCTTCTATCCACAGGTAAGACATCTCTCTGTTTGAAATATTTCTTGTGTAAACAAAGTTGTAAGACTGTGGCTTACGCTAGAAACTTTAAATTAATTAAAAAATTCCATGTTTTTGAAGAATTTCTTTATTTAATTTTATTTTTTTTTAATCTTTATTTAAAGAAAGTGCAGCTCGAGCTAATGGAACATGAACTGCAGTTGTTGATAAGCTTGGATGCCTTGTCCGTCATCAAACACTCTTTATTCCACTCGATGCCTTGAGTTCTTATTTTAAAAATATTTCTGAAAGATTCTTACCCTTCAACACTTAGGTAGGGAAATTCTAATGACAAAGGGGCTCTCTATAAAATATTATTGATGACGATTTGGGTCTGGCAAATAGCTTAAAAAATATTGCGAATATTTAACATATATTTATTTACAAAAATAAAATATTCAACAACAATCTATGCTCGCCTTTAATATTACAGTTTCCCAGAAACCTGTTGTTAAACTCATTTCCAAAATATTTAGTCATCTTAAGTGTCAAAGTTCAAAATCTTAATCTCCATGGCCACCACGAAAACGTGTCCTACGCCTACGCAGCTCATAATCCTTAAGGAGGGGGAAAGCATGTTTTTTTTTCGGTAGCTCCGGGGTTAAGGACAAGGACACAAGTTGTTCCTGCTGCCGCTGATGATGATGATGTTTCCGCTGGCTGACATTTAACGCGCATTTAACTAATTTCATTTTAAATTGTTGACAATTAAGGAAATTGCCAAGACGAATCGAGAGCAGGACCAGTGCCTACTGCTACTGGTTCTATCCAGGCCCATCCGAGTGCTACTCCTCCTCCTCGAAAACACCACGTGCCATGTCGCAGTTAATTTGTTGGCAATAAGTTGGAGCACCAGGCCTAATTACAACAACACGCACGACATGACTGCGAAATTTTCATTAAAATCAGCCCGCACTCGCTGGGACAATGCCAGTCGGAGCCAGTTGCAATCGAGACGGGAGTCATGGAGTTCAGGGTTCCGAAGCGAGAGCCGGAGAGGCTGCCCCTTAGGCTGGCGGTGGGTCGGGCCGCCTGGTGGATACCCAACCCCGGAAAAGTCATTCAACCTGTGCCCGTGACCACCGCGACTTCCGCGGAGGATGCGCGAAAACTGTCATTTGCTGCCGCTTTAAAGGATTTGCTGCAGAACCTGTCGTTCCATTGTTACGGCAAATTGGTGGAGCAGGGTCGGCGTATCCAGGAGCGGTAGGTGGTTGGTTGGGTGGCGGCTGGCCACATCCGGAGCCGGAGCCGCAGCCCTTTTCAATTAGCATTAGCCATTACCAAATCCGAGAACGTATCCGTATCCACCAATCACCCGCAGCTTCTTCTGGTTCCTTTTCCACATAACCGCCCTGAGCGTCCTAATTGCGTTCCTCTGGGGCAACTACACGCGCGAGCAGGACGCCCTGGTGACCACCATGTACCACCCGATGTACCCCATCTGGAAGGTGGAGTTCCCAGCGATATCCGTGTGCAGCCTGAACCGCATCTCGCGGCATGCGGCCTGGCGTTATGCCCATGATTTGTGGGTGCAAGTCGGTGTGTGATCCTTACACTCCCTTAAAGATCTGTTTTTGCTTAAATAGAAGCAGCAAGGATCCCAAGCAGCGTAATTCCAGCTTCTTCTACGACCAACTGAAGGCCTTTATGTCCTTGTACTACGATCCCTCGGACCTGCGGGACATAGACAACGCCCTGCGCTTCCAGAGCTTCTTGGATAGGTTCGATACGGGATCCGAGGATTTGTTCTTTAATACTAGGAAACGGATGCATGATCTGACTCCGAACTGCAGCGACATATTTGTGAGCTGCAGGATTGCAGGAGGACTCTTTAACTGCATGGATCAGTTTGAGGAGACGTTGACTAGTCACGGGTACTGCTGTACCTTTAATTTTGATGGAAGGGAGGTTTCTTCTTACAGATTAAAAAAAAAATACTTTTCTGAATATCATTTACTATTTTTTAACCATTTTAAAGTCGTAAAAACTCATCTTATTTTTAAAACAATCCCTTAACAGATACGTCAATAAAAGGGACTTTCGTCAGCGTTACTTTGGACCTGATATGGGTTTGGTTTTGACTCTTAAAACTCAGCAAAGTGATAATTTTTACAAGATTAATGGACACAATGGATTTCTGGTAAGGGACCATAGCTAAAAACTAAAGCAAATCTTCCACATTTCTAGTAAAAATATGCAGATATCCATTTATGAGCCGTACAGCTATCCTGATCCTTTTTCCGGCGGAGTTGCTCAACGTGTTGCCGAGGCAGGCGTTAACACCTTGCTGCCGGTGAGGGCCAAAATATTCGAGACTCTGCCCGAGGCGCGTAGCATGAGCCCATCTGTGGTAAGAGCTTAGTTTTAGGCTCACCTTAATGTTATAAACCCTTAAATTATTTGAATTATTATTATGTATCTCACAATTTCCGGATTTTGTATTAAAACCAGCGCAAGTGCCTGTTCGAGAACGAAATGCCGTGGATCTTCGCCCGCCACTACACCTTCAGCAAGTGCATCTCGGCGTGCCGGGCCCAGAGCGTGGTCAGCCTCTGCGAGTGCGTGCCCTTCAGCCTGCCTCACCGGTACATCGATGGGAACGAGAAGCGCATCTACTGCACGCTGCAGCACCTGGCCTGTCTCCGGCGCTACGAGTGTGGGTCTTGAGTGGAGTTAATCGCATATTCATTGGAATAAATGTCTCCTCTGATCTCCCTCCCCAGTCAAGTGGTGGAACGTCATCACCAGTCGCGAGAATGTAACGGGTCTGGAGCACGAGCTGCAGGATGCCCTCTACTGCCCGCTGTGCCTGGCCAGCTGCACGGAGACCCGGTACAGCGTGCGCGGTGCCATGACACTGGCCCTGCCCCCCAGTCTGGCCAGGAGTGTGCCGTAAGTCCACCGGAACAGCGGATTCATTGCGGTGGAAATGGCGATTCGTCGTTCTCTGCTTCAATTTGCCTTCCATGAACGGCTTTCTTTTCAATTTCCATACGGAGTCGGTCCCAAACTGTGGGATGAGTTCCTTCTGTGTTGTCAATTCAGAGTTTTTTATTGATTGTAAATGGAGAGGGTCTGAGATACTGGAATGTACTTTTTTGCAGAGTCGTAATATGAATATTTTTGAAGCTTTCCTGGGATTAAGAACTATTTTAATAGATTTTAAAACCTTTTATTTAGTTTAAATTTTAAAGTATAGGGAATATGAAAAGCAGTCAGAGATTCTGAAATTTATTTACTTGCAGAACCGTAATATAAGTTTTTTTGTAGCTTTCCTGGATCTAAGAACCATTTCAAAAGATTTTAAAACCCTTTTTTAATCCTTTAAAAGTGGTAAAATATCTGTGTTTTGTTTTGTTAAATATTTTTAGGTATAGAGACAAAGTTTACTTGATTTCAGTCTCCAATTTTTTGCTAGTCAACATATATGTATTTTACATTTATATTTTATTATATATTTTAACCAAATTATGACTCTGGAATTTCCGGCAGCACTGGTGCTCCCTCTCCAGCTTCATGGCATCGTAAAAGATTTCATTTTGCAGGCGAAGCAGTCCCGGACCGCGTGCCAATAACAGTTACGGCTCTGGCTCCAGTTCCGCATCCGGCTGGGACTCATCCTCCTCCTCCTCGTACGCCCCCGCCGAGCTGGCCGTGGTTCGTATTTATTTTGCCGAAACGCACATTCAATACTTTCGCCAGATTATTAAGAGCGCCTGGTACGAGACCTTCAGTGAGTACCATTGGGGATGGGATTGCTCGTCCAGAACCCCCACAAATTTTACATATCTCACCCACCATTATATGCCCGTGCCAGGTACAATTGGCAACATCTGCGGCATTATAGCGGGCTTCTCGCTGATTGGCATCTGCGAGCTGTTGTTTTTCCTAGCCAAACAATTATGGCAGGCATGTCGAGTGGAGCTAAAAGCCGAGTTCGCCCATATCCAGGCGAGGAACCAAAAGAAGGACTCTACCCAGGACCAGGTTACGATCCGGAGGGACTTCAGGCACCGTACAGAGACAGCGGAACCGGAAATGGAAGCGGGGCAACCGATGAGGTTGTTTATACTGCCGTAATTGAGCGCGATGCATCGTTAATTTTAAAGCTCACTGATTTTTATGCACATCCCAGGGTAGCTCCCCATAGTGTATGGAGTGGAGTGGAGTGGAGTCCAACTCAAGTGCACTTACTTTGCATTGTCACATAAAAATAAACAGAACTCACGTACGACTGCCAATTGGCGGAGGGGGAACTTCTTTGGCCAAGCGGTCAACAAGCTGAAGTTGCCAAAAAAAAAAAGCCCAGACGGTGACATTAGCGCCAGCCGTTGCCACATTCCTGCTGGCCAGTTGCCCATCCGGGGTTAGTCGAGCAGGCGGCATGCGGACCACAGTTCCCGGAACACTTGCAATCAGCATTATCTTTTATTTGTCGTATGCAGAGTTGGCAAAAAATAAAAATAAAAAGGGAACACCCGCGTCGCACCAGCTGCCCGAGACCGAAATCAATGCGGAAAAATCGAGTCTAAACTCGAGGGGAAGGCCCACTTGAAGGAGGAGCCCTTGCCATCGTTTTGCGACAATTACAATTTCAATTATTCTTCTCGAATTACTTTTATCTGCCGAATAATTTATGGCCAGCTCAAGAAGTCGGCGAACCGGGAGCATAAGCAAATTTCTGTTTACTTATACGCCAGTGGAAATTTGTTTGCTTCAACAATTTTTAAAATATTCCCTGGGCTGTGCGCTTTTCCTGAAATTACATATGCAGAGGACACAAGAATAGTAAACCTGCATTTAGTGCTAAATAAATATTTAAAACGCTGTTCAAGCTGAAAAAAAAGTGTGTTTAAATACAGATTTTTACATTAAGGGAGTATTAAAAAAACACAGATTTTTCTTCTTTTTTGCTATGAGAACATATTTTGGCAACCAATCATTTCTACTTTAATTATTTGTGAAGGTTTCCAATGTTGCCGTGTGTAATTTGAGTTTTTGTTCAAATGAAATCTTTGGTGGGTTTTAACTTCTGCCAATTCTTTTCCAAAAAAGCATCAATATACAGATTCATACACCTCTAAGTACACAAGCAAACAAACAAACAGGCAGACAGACTTGCCTGTACATATGCAAATTTCTAGGGAAATTGAAATGATTTCCCATTGAATTTGGTACGCCAGTTGTTGGCTTTGCCAAGCATAAAACTGCCTAAAAATTGCAAAAAATTTAAATGAACGCACTCCATCGAGAGAGAGAGAAAAAAAAATGCGGAATGGAAAGCATTGTTAAACAAAGAAGGGTGAGGGTGGCCCTGCCAGAAGAGTGAAGGAAGTTGGCAGAGTGGAGAATGTCTATGGCCAGGACTTCGCTTTCCAGCTCCGGCTTCGTTCCGTATTATCGCACAATACAATATGTATATTGGATTATTTCGTTTGTGCGAGTTGGCCAGGGATACGGAGCCAGGAGCTCTTTCTCCTGCTCCCGCTCCTGTTCCCCGTGGGCGGCTCTAATCCTCCCCCCTGGTAGACCCAAAGCTTGGTGGCTTCGCATCGCTATCAGCTCGTATTGAATTTCAACCAATAACACAAAAATATACGAACAAAATCAAAAATACTCGTACTTCTATGATTTTTGCAATCCCTCTCGGCCTCTTATATATTTTTTCACCTTTCTCCCTTCGGGGCGTTGAAGTTTTTAATTGAATTTCGTTTGGAGAGCGTTGTAAGTTTTATGCCAAGTAACTGCATCAAAAGTGCAAAAAGTTCAAATTGAATGAGACCAGGTAAGGGCTGCTCAGATGGGGCTATTACTTGAAGAGCCTTAAGTCTTTAAACAGCACTAAGGATATGTTAAGGAAATGTATAGAATATTGCATGGAGTCGAGTCGAGCTGCCGAGTTGACATAATTTGCACTGAGAGTAAGCTAAAAGTAATCAAGAGGACATGTGTAAATCTCGACTACATCTAATTTCCCTGAACAAATTAAAAATGCTAAATTAATAAATGAAAAACCTGCTTTTACAGATAGCGTAAGATTTTCTATTAAATCAGAATATCCTTGGAGCATAATCCATGAGCTCTACATCCTCCGTCTTTTTCAGTCTATTCCCACTCTTACCAGTTTCGACACATAAATAAAGCTAAACATCCTTTGTGGCCTTATGGGGTTAAACTAAGAGGATAACCCCTCGACGAAAGCCAATGAGCGGAGGTCCCTCTTCCTTCCTTGCTTACTTCCATCCTCCATGCGAATGGTGCCCAAAATCCTGCAACCCATTTAAAGCACTTTGCCGCTCCTCTATTTCAGCCCCCCCGTATCCTCGTTTTGGTCCTAACTTCCTTTTCCGTTGCCCGTTTTTAAGCACTGCCAGAGAGATGTCAAGCTCCCTCTCTTCGGCCGTTTAAGCTTTCAATTTGGCTGCTGCTGTTGTGCGGTGTGTGTGAGCACGATTGTGCACAAAAAATTAGTTATAAACAGGTATTATGCAAGTGCATACTTAAAAAAAAAAAGAAACAAATAAAAAAACATAAATTGCAATATGTATTTTGCAATAAAAATTTTAAAGGAATTTAAATCGGTAAGCCTCAAGTACCCTGAAAATAATAGTCAGGAAATCTTTAACCTAACTTCCTCGAGGGGCTTAATCTTAAGAAGTTTCCTTTTTTTTTTTATACTCACCCAATATCCTATTATCCCGAAGACAGCTGTACACGGGTGAGTGCTGAATTATTTAGGACGCGAGTGTCAACGGGACGGAAGGGGGCGCTCTAACTCGGCTTTTTCAAGCGTTTCGCATTGTTCAAGTGCGTGTGTGCCAGTGAGCTTCTGCGCCTGTGTGTGTGTGTGTGTTAGCCAGTATTTATTTTTCCGTCTACACGGTGTCTGCAGCTTCTGCGACGCTTCCATGAATAAACATGCAAACAAATTACAGCACTCGACAAACCCAAACAAAGGCACAGTCCGCGCCTGCAAATTTGTAGCACCTGCGAAAAAAGTTTCTTTTTTGTCAGCGAACAATGAAATGTAGGCTAAGAATTAAACGGCAATTTTTGTGGCTATTTTTTTTAGTTTATTTATTTTTTTTTTTTTGCGGTTCAGGCGGCATTCATTGGTGAGCCAGGGATAATCTCTTTCAGCACCGAAGCTGCTGGACATGCTCCATTGCATTTCTGAGCAGGTCCAATGATCGCTTGAATGGCTGACTCAGTAGCTGCCAGAAGCTGCCAGAAGCTGCCATGGCATCAGCTTACGTCAATAGAAAAAGCTCACTCAAGCATTTTCGACCAGCTGGGCACAGTGGTCCGTATGCCAGAGACATGGGAATACATTTCTAAACGCAACTAGAGCACTCTTTAATATTTACTTTCTGAATTGAAATCCTTTTGAACCAATGTGCCTTGGATAGAAGCTGAAATATCCAAGTTTGTGGCTGTCAAAAATATTTGAAATGCTCTTAAAGCCAACAAGCGCTCCCTTCCAGGCATACTTTCACTCCGACCCACGCGACTAGACATCAATCAACACCTTCGACAAGTTGATTGACAGCGGCAGAACGACAGCATGAAGAATAAATCTGTCATTTGCATTTCAAGTTTCGTTTGAAATCAATATGAATATAGCACTTGAAAATCGTTCTGGCTGCTGTTGCTGCTGTTGCTATTATTATTATTATTATTGCAGGCAAAGTCAATTTGTCAAAAACACGCCCCAGCCGCCACAGCCGCCCACAGCAGATGCTTGTCAAAGCTTTTCATTTCGATTCGTTTCGTTGCATTTTCCGTTTTCCATTTTCACTGCGGTCACAGGGAAAAGAAACAAAAGCAACAAGGGAAAATCCCTCAATGTTTTCTTTCCATTGGTTTTGGACAGCAGCTTAAAAAGAGATTTTGCTCGCACCCCGCCCAAATGATATACATATGTGTATGAATGTAAATATAAATAAGCGCAATGTGTATGATTAAATGTATATATTAAAACCGCATATTTAATTAATATAAAATAAATGATCGGGAAATAAATTACGTCTTTTGGGGCTGGGCACCAGACCAGGGAAAATATTGGTTCACGGTTTGGCTTTAATGTTTACGCACTGTTCACTCCGTCGGCGGATCCGGCAGACTATTTGTTTTAATCCATGTGGAGGCATATTTGTAGTGTCGGTTAAACGCTTTCCGATTCTTTTATCTCCGCGCGAAGCGGCAGAGAGTCTGGCCGGTTAATTATTTTAAGCTTCTTCATTACAATATGTATGTTGGCCCTGAATGGAGGGCTCGCCTCGGCCGTGGTAAGTTATGCAGTTGGAAGGGATCGGATTGGTTGAACGTATGTTATCCTGAATAATGCAGTCTCGCAGGTCGTGGATTCAATTATGCTTGCCGTGTAAAATTCTTTGCAATGAAATCGCTTGTGCCCAAAATAATTCGGTTTAATTAATGAAAAAATTGTAATTAAGGAATTTTATTCAATTTCAATTTATAAAACCAGACAAATTGTCCTACCCTTGCAGGCTATTATAGTTTTAGTCAGAAGTTTGAAACGCAGTAAAGGAAGTGCAACTCCTATACCATAAGGAATAAATATTCTCGATCAGCATCACCAGATGAGTCGATCTAGCTATGTTCGTCCGTCCGTCTGTCCATTTTTCCGCAAACTAGTCGCTCAGTTCTTTGAATGAAACTTTGCAGATAGTCTTCCTTTATTCCCATTAGTATATAAATTATAACGGGCCAGATCGGTCCACTACGTCATATAGCTGCCATAGAAACCATTGAACCAAAAAAGACGATTAAAATTTCACTAAAATTGGAAATTTTAGAGAACACGGTTACAATTTTTTTCACTCTTTAGTTAGGAACAAAAATTACATATATTTCGCTTGTGTAATATATTTTTTCTCACATATGTATGGCAAATATAATTTTTTCTTCACGGCTTAATACAATAGCATAAGATCAGATTTCTAAACAGGCCAGGAGCTGTTTTTCATTTACAGGAAAGACTTATTTTTAATATTCATTGACACAGCTAACATCTAGTACACATAGTTGAATATAAAATGGGGAAAAAATATCTGGTAATTATTACCTTCGGATGCTTTTTGAGCGTAAGTTTGATAATTTATTCATGTCTTTCACCGGATCTCCTTATAATCAAAGTAACCCAATATGCAGGTCTGCAATTTGTTGGTTCATTCGCTTCCGATAAAGTTCCGTGAAAAGCAACCAAATGGCCTGCCGGCATCATTAATTCAGGGCAGCCCGCCATCTCCCGGAAAGGATCCTCAAAGAGTGAATAATAATGCGTACCAGGCCCCTCAAAAACCCCTTGAATATGCGGGCGTTGCTGGCCAGGGACCATATGCGCCAGGGAACACGGTCGGGCTGCGGCTGTTCCCGAAGCTCTTTGAAGGTGGCAATACCCTGCTGATGCATCCCATTCAGAGCCAGAGCAGAGTTCGCCTTTTTCCCCAAAAAGATAATCAATTTGATACGGCTGCACAGGGCGGTGTTGTTGTTGATGCCAAACCTACTACTCTTGCTCCTAGTGTGGGGACCGAGATGACCGTCTCAGTGCCGCGGTTAGTCAAGGACAAAAAGGGCAACTGGGTGTTCAACCAATGGGGCGCCACCTTTGGAGATATGTACCAGGATACGCGTTTCAAGGAGTTTTATCGTGGTCATCCCCCAACGCCCAGGTTCCGGGCTCCAAAACAGCTGGTAAAAAATTATTATCCCGAAGTTAAACCGGAGGAGCGCAGCACGGTCTGCAAATTCAGGTCCACACTGTACAACTTCCCAAAGGTGTATGACTGGCTTACACCACGCATTTACAAGGCATATAAAATAACGATAAGGACGGTGTGGCTTGACTTACGAAAGGAGCTCTTCAAGGAGGGAGACCCCCTGCAGTGCCACACCACGACTATGACAGATTGGAACAAATATATCCATTGCGCTCTGATGAGGAACATGCGGATGGAGTACCTAGTTCCCCAGTACCCACTAATCCAAGTTAGTTACTACCGTTGGTTTAAAGACAATACTTGGTTTGGCAACTGATTTTTTTTGTTAATTTCAAAAATTATGAGACTATAATAGTCTCGAGTTGCATTCGATCATGAAAATAAAGTTTGATTCCAGATTCATTTTTTCGGTTTGTTTTTAATTAGCTTTAATCATCTATTATGTCACTACAGGTCTTTATTGTATTATTTAATGGACTTTCGGCTCATAGAATAGGATTGCTAATCGTCTGTTGCTAATCGTAAGCACTAATTAATATTTAATTGAGAAAATAAAATCATTTAAAATGCATGGCCGACTTGAGAAAATTGTTGTCTACATATTACGTATACGTATGCACGGACATCCTGGCGAATACCAACTCAGCCATACTGAGGCTGTAATTTCGTTGGCGAGAATCTGGGCGAAAAATATCCTGCAGCTGATTTTTAATTACGAAAACACAAAAAGGATGTTGTTGCGACTTGGCGTGCGCAAACATCGATGCCCCCACATGGCGTGTAAACTCGGAACACTGAACACACATGCAGTCTCAGCCATCTGCAGACTTTCCTAGACCTCAATGAAGCCATCCTGTGTGTGAGCGGGAGCTAGCAGATTCCAGATTTTTGTGTGTTAATTACATTGTCGGCAAGTTCGGGCCCTCGCCCCCATGCCCTCTTGACTCGGCTGCTCGGTGCTTGTTTTAAGCATTTTGGCGCTTGTGAATGTTTAATTATCAAAAATGTGCACTTGATTCTTGTTTTTGGATCTCTTTTCTTTTTCGCTTTATAGTCCTCGTGTGTGTGTTGCGGCTTACGGTACTTGCATATGTGTGTGCGTGTATAATATTCCCACTAGTGTGTGCTCTATATCTATCTGGAGCACAGAAAATAAGTTCTTAAGCTTGCATGTATCTCTATTTATTTTACGTAATATACTGTTAATAGTTCTTCATGTAAGCCATGTAAAGCCCAGGCAATACATCGACATGGTAGAATTGCACTTGCGAGAGTAAGAAATATGTATTATATAATACTTAAAAAAAAAGCAATGGCTAAAAATAAAAGTATAAATATTTAACTCTAAACAAAGCTAGATTAAGGCATAACATTTTACTGGTTTATTGCTTACATTCGAGCAGGAAAATTTGCTTTGTGGGCACCCCTAATCTCAAGTAAGAAAATATTAGAGACTGCCTTATTTTAAACTATGTATTTATTTACCTTCAATTTTTCTGTGTGTGCTGGAAATTTGATTTGCTCGAGCTTAGTTCCCATTTTGCATAATTCAAGGCAAGGACGAGTGCCCCATAGTTGGCCCCGTGTCTATTTACTTATTAATGCACTCCAGAAAGCAAACTTCGCCAGCAAAACCAACAACAGGCCAAATTATTTATAATTACATGCGGAAGAAAACACCAAAGAGACGAGATGTGGAGGCCCGGCGGAGGATAAACCAAAAACAAGACTAAGTCGCCGCACATTTTTCATTTTTATGTCAGAGTGGAGGGCAGGAAAGTAAAATAAAAAGCAAAAAGCAGCAGTATCAAGATAATTTAATGCCTTTAAAACAGCGAAATGCCGTTAAAACCAACAAAGGAAATCGTTTTCCGTAGAATTCGCTGAGCGGCTTTTCTTCCCCTCGGTGTTGTCTGTTATTATCCCGTTGTCGCCTGACAAATAAACACATACAGCCAGTTGTCCGTCCTCTAAAAGAGAGCGAGAGAGAGAGTGCAACAACAGCAAGAACATTAAATTAAATACATAAATCATATTTTTTTGTTGTTCTCGCCTGCCGACAGGACGGCGATAAGGTGAGGGAGTTTCATTTTTGGGGCACGCTTTCGGGGGGAAACTTTAAGGCGGCGCCCCCAGAGCAAGTTGTAGCAGGAAATAATGTAATATTCGCTTTTTGTTCCATTTTGTTGTAATTAAAATTGTCTACCAGCTGCAGACATTGTTTATCATTTCCTCTCTCTTTTTTTTGGGCGAGGACATTGGCCGTCTGGATTAAGGAGAAAATTAAAGAATTTAAAGCTGAAACCGAGCTTCATATGGCTTTTCTTCATATTTATTTATTTGCATTCCGCTAATGAATAATCTGTTAACCCATTTTAATTACCTGTACCATCAATTTTCCCCACCAAATAATTAATAGGTACTAGATCATGCCACGCCCGCACTTTGAGCTTCAACACTTTCCGGATCCACACACTCGTTATCGGACAATGTATCTGCATAATTAATTGTTAATGACGATAAGGTGGAATTAACCAGCTTTTCCAAAGGCTCTCTTACTATTTATTTACGCTTACAAACAGCAGAGATTTAAAATTAATTACATATTATATGCCAAATCAACTGTAAAGGCGATAAATTAGTAGTTTAAATAAATCAAACTGTGCAAAAAATATAGACAAATTAATGAGGTCTGGGCTAATCAAATGAAGTGAACAAGGTGAAGTGAACAATAGGATTCAATGTAAAAATGATGTTCTATACTTCAAAGTCTCTTTAAGAAATGCTTTTAGAGTCTCCACTTTGTGTGTTCCGAAATCTCAGTGGAATTAAATATGAGGAGCCACCCTGAGCCTAGTCGGCGGCCCCTTTTCAAGGAAAGGATTTATAGGTTATCCTGGGAAATCGAAGCTGGCGAAGCTAAGGCCAAAAGTGGTTGCCTAAATTCACAAATCGGTTTAGCCCAAAGTTTCTGGATGGGCAGGGCTTTCATGGGGCTGTTTGTCTTTTTTACGAGCTTGGTTTGTTAATGCAAAAGTTACTCCGTGAAAGGGTGTTAAAAGTGCTTACCCCCGAAGGCCGAAAAACTCTCATCCGATTGCCATCGTTGGCCCGTCGTCAGGTTAACTAAGCAGCTTGGCATAAATTTGTACTCGTTGGCTTTTAAATATTTGCCTGGCATTTCATTTTGATGAGCAAATTTTTGTAATACTTTCTGTGTTTGGTGTTTGGTGTTTTGTGTTCCCGTTGCGGTTGCGGTTTCTTGTCACTTTTAATTGTTGCATATTTAATGTCCACACCGTAGCTCATTACAGGCTGAGTTTTACGGCATTTTCACGACGCCGGCGTCCATCAAATTTCCCTGCCGCTTCCGTTGCATATTTTAGTTTACTGTTTGCTTGCCTAATGCCCGGGATTCCTGTTCCCCCTTTGCCGGGATTGTGACTTTTTACTGGTTTGTTGTTGTTGTATTTTTTTAACAATCTCCATTAGAGCGGACCGCGCCTGTACATAATTTCTATGTGCAGTGCTGTAAAAGTTGCATAAAATAAATGTGTGCAGCAAAAACCTGCAATAATAATAAAAATAATAATTTGCGTTGCCAACGCAATGACCACGGCTCCGAGGGTCGCAATCGCATTGCCAGCTCGGAATTTGCCTTTTCTCGTTGCTTTGCGCTTTTCTGCTTAATTTTAAACGATGATACTTAAATTTCCATTAAAGCACTTGCCGCGGCCATCAATAAACGTGGCCAGCAGAGGGGCAGGGCGGGCCGGGCTGGGCAACGGACTGCGTAGTTTTTCTTCTTTTTTTCTTTTTCCAACCAAAGTCAAGCATACTCTGCGGTTGCCACCCTCATTTCCCAGCCCCATTTCCCATTTCCCACCCCGGCGTAGCTATGGCAAAAGTGCGGGTGGTCGGTCCAAATATTTACAGTGCACAACTTTCGCAAGTATATAATAAGTTTGTATTGGCCAGAGATGCACAAATTATGCTGGGACTGAGTTGGAAGCCCTGGTCGAGTATTCTTTAATTTAAATACAAGTTGCTGGGTTTACCGATATGGGGGGGAAAAAAAATAAAGACTGTCAAGGCAACTCGGCATTTTCTCAGCTGTTAATAATTTTATTATTTGTGGTCATGGTTCTCTTATAATAATAACTGCCTATTAATAAACTTTAAAAGTAATTTAAAGTATTTCAGCAACTGACTAGACAAAAAGGAAACCAATAAATAAAGTCAAAGTTCAAGCTCACCACTTAATAAAAGTGAAATGTGTTTGCTGTAAATATTTTTTAATCGTAAACAAGTTACAAATAATCTTAAAATAAGTTAGACGATGAAAAGTACAATTCTGCACTCATAAATAAGTTGAAAATCTTACCAAGTGTTAAAAATGATTCCTTATCCTTTCAGTAAGTGTCAAAAGTTTTATAAACTCCATCTCTTGGATGAAACGTGTCTCCCATCCCTGATGGTATTTCTTTGTAGGTCTCTGCCAATGCAATACAAACGTGTATATATTTATATAATTTATATGTAAAAGCATTCATTGCCGCAATGACGAGTGCCACACAATTTCATTACTGATTTTCTGTGTGGGCCTCTGTGTGAGCTCTATATGTATATATGTATTTTTTTTTTCGCCCAGCTTACCCATTTTTCCCATTTAAGCAACTGGCCAGGCCGCAAATATTTGCACTTTAAAATGAATTTCACGCAAAGGCGTCCGGCGTTCTGCTGCCGATTTTGCTGCCGGCCTAAAAATGTTGTTGCATGAGCAGCGGCAAGAAAGGCAGCCGATGAGTGGAGTCGCAACCTGCGGCAAGAACTGCGAACGACGCACTCGGGCGGAGTTCAATCCGATCCACGGCAAAATAATTATATAATGTTGCCAGCTGGAAATATATTTATGAGCCAAAAGGAGCCAGGCGGCCACTTGGCATTTCATTGTTGACTCTCTAATTCCCAGATGCGTGGCCCCTGAAGGCGGAATGGGCAAAAGATAATGATCACTCTCGGGCCATCGTGGCAGGCTTAATAATAATGATAATGTGTCATAAGGCAATTATTCAGTTGCAAAAGGTTGCTGAAGGGCAGCGCAGCAGCCGCATAAATAAATATCCTGCAGTTATTTGGAGTGTGTGTTGACAGCGAAATTGATTGCAATTAATGGAGCTTCTAGGCGATGCCAGGTGGAGGACTCCCTACTATGTATGCATGCGTCCCCATCTCCAGCTCTAGCTACAGTTTCAGCTCGAAGCTCCTCTTGGACCCCGATCTGAAGTGCAACAGTTTGCGCCCGAGTGCCTCCGCTCAAAAGATGTTGACGGACAAAGCAAACAGCTACGGAAACTAAACTGGAACTGAAGACAGGCCGAGTGAAGTGAAGCCGAGTCAAGACGTCTTGAGATGCCTTTGCATGGCTTATCAATTAGGCAAATTAGTTGTTTATGCTTGAAACGCACATCTGCAGCTAAGTAAGCCAAGGCTCTGCAATACTAAGTAAGTTGTTTAAATACAGACAACTGGACCTAAAGACGCTGAAGAAAATTTTGAAAATCAATTAGGGCCTGATACAGAGCCCCCGGAAAAAAAAAACACAGAGAAAAATACCCAAAAAGCTATAAAGCTTATTTTAAATATTTTTGTATTCCAAATTTTAAACAGCAAAGCTTGAAAAATGTTGTTAAAATTTATTAAGTTTCCTGGAAAGAAACCTACTTGCTAACCACTAATTCTTTGAACTTTAGTTAGGAATTGGTACATCAGATGTTATTATATTTTTGGCAGTATGCCGAATACGATGTCCCTTTTTAACAGATAGCGAAAATGTTTAAGGGTTAACATATTAAAGGCTCCACAGACACGGCTATAACTCAATGGATTCTAATGTTATGTGGTCTAACGTCCTTAAATATTACGTTTAAAGTTATACTTCCAGGTATTTATTTTTTCGTAATCGAAATTAATGTCAAGAAGAAGTAAATATCAAAGAATCTTTTATATATTTTTCTCTCTGCATCAAAGCCAATTTGGTTGTGTCAATAGAAGGAAAGGACATGAAAGAATGCCATGCCATGGCAGCCCTAGGGACTCGACTCGGAACCCGTCTCGGAACTGGGACTACGACCGGCAAGCATGTAAATATTCAAATCAAAAGCGCAATTGAATGTGCGAGTAAATGTCATCGTATCTCGCATTCAAATCTTTGATTGCCAGCCATTCAGGACGGCAGGTTTATTGCACTACACTTTGCACTCAGCCAGACGAGTGGCGGAGAGTCGAGTCGAGTCGAGTCATCGTCGGGCAATCCGATCCCATTCACCTGCTCTCAGTTCTCCGGTTCACCAGTTCGGATGACACTCAGACACTGTGCCGGGAATTGACACAGAATAGCTGCCAAATGCCAAGGCACAAAGCGAAATAAGGAAGTGTTTAAATAAAAACGAGGACGAGGACTGTGCCGGGGAAGATCTAGCGGCTATATAGTATATGTTGTCATACATTGTGCCCATGTAGGGTAGTAGTGGTTGTTGCAACAGGAAGTTGGCACAGGCGGCTTGGAGTGGCATTGATCTTAGCATTGGACACGGCTGAATGCTAAATGCTAAATGCTAAACGCTGAATGCCGAAGCCCAACTGAGGTTGAGGTTGAGGCTGAGTCGCCTGCAGGTCAGTCATACTTAATTCCAAGTGGGTTTCGAGTTGCCAACTTGATATTGAATCGTGGAAGGGCTTTAGCTTCGAGTGGGGGCTAGTTCGTTGAACCACCGCTCTCGAGTGGATTGCGCTGGAGGGTCCGGATCTCGTTCGAGTATTTAATGGGGCACTGGGATTAAGCCCGAGTGCGGATACGAGGGTTCCACTGAAGCCAAAACTGCAAGTAGCCAATGGAAAGGCAATTAATTATGGATGATTTCTAGCAGGAATTACAGTTTATTATCGTATAAGTTTCGTTAATTACAACGAACTTGGTCAACAGAAAAATATGACTATAAACATCACCAAACAGTCAATAAAATTCCCAGCTTTAGTGTGGAAATCTTCCGTGTGTTTGCATTAAAGATACCCTTGTCTTGGCCTTTTGATCGGCGGGCAATCATGGCCTCGAAAATGCTTGCTCAATCAATTAGCACCACATTGCGTATGATTGATTTAGTGCTGGGTCTGTATTTATGGCGGCTAAAGGTTCGTTTATCGATGATGCTTTCGTTTGCATTTACGGCCGTGTTTGCGCCACGTCGGAGGGAGTGACTTGCAATAGCTAATAAATATTTGTGCAACGTTGCGTATGACTAATGTGCTGGCGTGTGTGTTTGGGCATAAATTAAATGGCAACCAATGCAAATAGCAGAATACCAACCGATGATGGTTGTTTGAATTGCGTTTAAATTCGTTAAAATTTAATACGTTTTGAAAATTAATTAAAAAGCCACTCAAAGTGTCAGCTTGCTTTGCCCGCCAGCCGTTGATTTGTCCATTCGATTATGGCCAGTTAGGAAAAAAGGGCAATTAATACCTGAACAAGCATCGCCAATGGCAATTAAAAGTGCATAATAATTTGCTGTTTTTTGGTGAGCTTTCAAGTGATTTAGTTGCAATTTTTTACAAGTTTTTAAGGAAAAAAAGCGAATATGAATCGTGAGCCACAAAAGGTTGCCGGGTACTTTTCATTCCCATTGTCATCTAGCACATGCCATGGGGAAATTAAAAGGCAACTCCACACTGGGGGCGTGGCGGTTGTCTGCTAGTATTTTTCTTGAATCCCCGGATCCCAGTTTCCAGAATCTGGGAGCTTATATGTAGTTAAACACGTACCCAGCGAGATGACTTCACCGGCATGGGCATTAAGTCCTCCATGTGTGCCAGCGGATATGTGCGAGTGTCTTTGCCGTTCCACTCGAGGTGTCTTTAAATGCGACGAAATCTTTATGGAGTCGCCTATCGAGTCGCCGGCTTACAGGCTCCAGCAGCATCTTCGCCTCTTTGAGCTGGCGTCCATGAGTATGGGAGTGTGTGCGGAGCATCTCCGTCGTATCTGTGATGCGTAACGCTGCATGGATGCTTTTAATGTCACACAGAGAGGGTTTTTGGACTTTGCAGTGCTCTATGTCAGGCCTAAAGTATTGGCAGCTTAACTGTGTGTTCATATAGAGAGAAAAACCTGTTTTAGTTTAATATATTTTCAATAATTTAGAACTTTTAGTCATACGAAGAGAATTGATTAAGAATTACTTCCTTTTAATATTATTTATAAATCCCAATACTTAGCCTGAAAATATTTTTACAAACTGTATTATTATTTAAGAAATGGTTGTTTCTTTTCCAAATTCAAGGGTAATATTTATAGCACTTTTTTTTGTGGCAGAGTATCCAAAGCTCTGCTGAAAAGAATAATGCTCCTTCCCAGAGCTTTTCCCTCGGTGTTCTGTATGCATTTATACATTTATGCTAATCGCGGTGGTGCGTCGTAATGCCGCTACTTTAAGTCTCTTGGCTTTTAAAGCCCGGCAACGCAGATGCCAATCCCAATCCCAATCGCAATTCCAGTCCCAGTCCCAATCCAGGCAGGAGTCCCTGCCTTGCGTTACATTTGGGACTCGGGCTGGAGCCAAAGATGAAGCTCAGGCTGGAGCCCACCTATGTCTCCGGTGCATTTTCTCAGCATCCTTTCATAACACCAGCACACACAGAGCCTCAGCTGCTTCCTTGTCGGCGGCTCTCACAATGCGCTTTGTGTTCGACTTGTTTGAAAAACTATTTTACATTTAAGCGCGAAATTCCACACTATGAATGAATTTTTCATGAGCCCGCGGACAGGGGCACTTGACTCGCCTCGCTCTCGTCCTCATCCTCGTCCTCCTTTGGGCCGGGCTTACAGCCCTACATCATTATCATCATCAGTTTTGGCCTGCTGGGAGCTGTTCCAGTCCAGTTCCAGATCCAGTCCAGGCCAGTCCAGTCCGAGCCCTTTGGTCAGCTGCCTGGCATTTTAATTGAATTGATTATTTCAATGGTCGGGTGTGATGTTGATGTTTGTACTCCCATCCCCGCCTTGGTTGGCTTTAGTTTAGTCTGGTTTTCGTCGAGGGCTCGTAGAAATAATAATGATTTGCCTCTAACTTTTAGGGAGGGAATCAACTTAGAAATACGGTATTCGTAACAAAAATGTATGATATATTGAAGTTTAGTTTCATATATCTATTAGATTAAAGCCTGTATCTGAAGTACTCTTTTGTTAATAGTCAATTTTATATATGCTTAAATCTTGCTCAAGTGAAATCTTAAAAAATTTTAATAAGACTTTCGGTTATCTATCGATGGTATTCATATTCTTACATTGTAAGCGATATTTTGCGAAATTTATATATCGATTGTCGCATTTCTCTCTCCTCTATGTATAGCCCTCGTCCAGACTTCAACTCCTTTGCATGCGAATCGCAGTCGGAGCCCCGAGCTGAATTGTGTTTTATCTGCTGCAATTTAACCCAAATTCCGACGCTTGGAAATTGCATTTGGAGCAACGCGTTTAGGTTGCCAAAGTGCAGCCAACAATGCGGGCGTGTCCAGGTAAGGAAAGGCCAAGAAATGGCAGGGAACAGGGCCCAAAAAACCTAGAGAGGAACTAGAAGAAACCCAAGCCGGAGACGGAGTCGGAGACCACCACCACAAGCCAAGCCAAATAAGCTCGAGGCGCAGCAATGTAAATTGTTTGTAATTTGGTTCTGGTTTCCATTTTAGCCCCGACTCCCATCGTTGCTTTCTATGGCCAACCACCGCACCGACTGGTAAGTGCTTTTGGCATTCTAACAAAATGATTATTGATCACTTAATAAGAATTTTTCATACAATGGCGCCACAGAAAAAGAGACCCGGCAAATCTGGTCTTTGTCTGTGCATCTCGGCGAGCCAAGGACCTTGGCTGTCCCCAGTCACAAAGGCACTTTTAATGAGCTGCCCACGCAACGGTGCACTTTAATGCAAAATAAATAAAGCTGGCAAATTGACGGGGCCCTGGGTTCCGTGGACGAGTTGGGGACATGTCAAAGCGAAAGTATCCATTACTCGCCTGTCAAGTTCCCAAGTGCAATTTCGTCGATACACCCAAAGAAATTCAGAGGGAATTATGAATGGGGAGTGTATGTTTGCACACTATTTATTCATTCTTCTGGTGAAATTTATGAAACTTAAGGTTATATAGAACTCACTTAAGGAGATATGTGTTCTTAAATCCCTGAACTCCCATCGTATTTGTTCTTACTTAATTCACGTCCCAATTTCGACTCTATTTTCGTTAAGTGCTCTATCGTGAAGGGCAGCCAGCTCCACCTCCGCCAGGCAGTTCGATTCAATTCAATTCAATTCATTCGGCGTAATTTCAGCCATTCCTCCAGCGATAAGGGAACAAGAACGCTCTGCGAGATACTCGTACTTGTGCAACCGAGAACACCGACTCGAATGTCGAATGGAGATACTCGTACATCTTGTCCTGGTTTTTCAGCTTGCCCGTAATGATGCCGATGAAATGCCATGGCAATTGAAGGCAGTCACAGGTCCCAGTCTCAGCCGCAGCCTTCAGCTCGATAAGATATTCTATATTCAAAGACAGATACATAGTTCCGCCCTGACAAAAGATGCGGCTCCAGTGGCGCTGCCACTGACAACTTGAGACGAGATAATTTGCTACTTGAATGCAGAGAGATACATCGATGATGCGAAATCAAAGCAAATTTGAGCAGTTGAACAGTTTGGCTCCGGTGAATCATTCGGATACTTGGGCTTGCCTGGGCCCAAAATCATCGATAGCCGAGCAAATTAATTAACGAATTGCCAATTCATTTTCAATTATAATTGAAATCACTTTGCCAGCAGTCGTGACTCTTGCCGAATCGACTTCATTTATTTCGGAGATTTATCACGCAAAGCAGTTTATGGCCTTTTTCAGAGTCTCTACCTTGGATTTATGATTTTAATTCTGTCAAAGAGCTTGTCAAATCAATCGAACTCAGCGGGCGGCGACTTTTCTATTTTTTTTTTCCCCGCGGCGAGAGTGATTTCCCAGCTGGAGTTTTCCGCTTAATGCGAAAAGTTAATTGCTTTCGCAGAGCGCAAGAGCGAGAACTTTAAGCGCCGCGCCACAGATTTTACCGGCCCGACAAGAGTGACCCATTTATGGGTCCACTTCCAATTCCACATCCACTTGCGCCGCCGCCACTTCCAATCAAAAGTGAAAGAACTTACCTTCAAATGCACAGATAGCCATCTCGCTGCAGTCGCCGTATTTGCTCGAACTGGAAAAGTATCTCATGGCTCCGTTCTGGGTCTTTCTCTCTCTCTGTGGGTTCTCCATGGAGATTGTCATTCTGCGATAAGCAGTCGCCTGCGGGCCCAATCTAAATGAAATCCAGATACATTTGTGGCCGCTGCGACCCAGTTTCATTCATGTAACGAAAGCAAAAACAAAAACTATAGACGACTTGTGCAAATTGACTCATAGGCAAATTTTACTTTCCTGGGCTTTTTTCTTTATCTGCTCGCCAGTGTGTGTCTTGTTTTGGTTTTTATCGTTTGCCATTGAAATGGCCATACTTCCATTGAGGCTCATAAATTTTTACAGCCTGACATTTTGTTTATTTATCTAAGCATTCGGGCGTGTCTATTTTTAAATGGTCTGACTAACTTTCGCACCCCGTCACTGCAGCTACTAACAGAGAACCAAAGGGAAGAAGAAGTCCACTCAACCCGAAAGGTTGGCAATTAAACGACATTTGCCAGACGCCAAGACAAACAATGACAATTACATTTACAATTGCTAAAATGTAATAAATATCCACAGAGAGTGTTTGCAATTGTTCCGTAAATTCTGGGGGGTCTGGGAATCTGGGCGGTTCGGGGGCTGATGGCTTGGCAGCGGGCAACGCCCTCCAGAACGCTATTAATTTCCACGCTGGGAAATTTTTATTGCCCAACAAACAGAACGTGGAGTAGAGTTTATTATTCTTTTGGCATAACTTGAAATGAAGTTCCTGCCAGCCAGGCAGCCAGGCAGCGGGGCGTGTCGCGTTCGCATTGAAATTAACATTTGATTACAACTCAATTCGGCGCCATTCATTGCCGGCAATTAATCAATATAGTAACGATATGCAACTTAAATGGAATTTGTTTATCAATATTTTAATTAGGCTTTGACGGCGGCAAGTGCTCATCAAGATAATTCACAATATATATTCAACAAATTCGAATTTATCCAAATGCCTTTTTAATGTGACAGGTATTTTGATAAATTAACATGAATCGATTCGGGGACAATGAGCGTATTTTAATTATATTTGTTTTTCCATGACATTAGCCTGTTGTATTTTGTAAGTGGGAGTAGTTTTAGCAAAGGTTTTAATGGGTGGTTTAAACGGAATAAAATTAGTAAGGGCTTTATTCGGGTTATCACTTTTATATGAAATTAAATGAGGTGAAAATATACAGATATGAAAAATGTTTTTCTTAGATTTAAGTAATTTGGAAATAGTATTCATTGAAATTTAATTAAATACTTAATTTTATATTACAGTAAAGGCTTTTATTTAATAAAAAATGTATTAAAAAACTCTATAAATATTTTTTTATTATATATAATTTCAGGTTTTACCTGGTTCTGCGATATATATACATTTTACAACTCATTAAAAGTATTTTTTAGTTACTCTTGGCCCTGCAATAATTTATTGAAGCAGTAAACAACAATAAGTTGTGTAATACTTATAAAATCTCATACTAAAAAACCTTAGGCCCCCCAATCAATCACCTTTAGAATTCAACGTGCTACAAAAAAATAGAAGAAAATACCAATTAATTAATGTTCTGATAGCAGCTATCGGCTGTATTGTTGATTGATTGTTGAATATTTTACCCCGTACCGACAATGCCTGCTAATTGGAAGAATTTTCCCTGGCATGTTGCATCCGAAAATGAAATACATTTTGTGCGAAGCAATTTGGCAAATTTATATTGAAAATTCCACATGAAATTTCTGCTCCAAAAAGTGCGCAGAGCAGCAAGAAAATGGAAAGAAAAGAAACCACTTGCTGAGCAAAGAGCAAACATGCCGTGCATGTACATACATCCGTTCCTCCCATCTAAATGTTATCCATTGCATATATATATCAGGCTATTTGTGGGGTTTGGGGAAGAGCTCTGCCACATACTCGCATCCATCTGGAGCAGCACATGACCGGCTCGGCTCGGCGCGGCTCCTTTGGGAGTAACTGGGTTGAAAATGACACACCATGAAATTACATTTATGCCGGCAGTGCAAATACTTACAGTTATGAACCCGGGCGGGTGCTTCACGCCACGAGACTGTGTCTAATACACTTCAAACTCTGCTGCCGGGCGTCTCAATGGGTGTACGAGTCTGAGCTCTCGCTGAATCGAGGCTTCTCCCAGTCAAATGTCACTTTTGCCACTTTTGCTGCAATTGCAGAACGCAGAAAGCAGAATACAGAGTGCAGAAATGTGTGGCAAATATTTATACAGTTGCCGCCGCCCGGTTGCTCATTCGTCACGTTGGACTATTTGATTAAATTACTAGAGTGTAGTAAAGTAAAATACTTGGCATGTCCATGTCCATAAATGGCGCCTGCCATGTTAATAATTAAGCTGACAAATTGCTTCCTGCGGGAGCCCTGCGCAAGTTATGCAAATATATTTTGCAGGCCCTGCAAATAACTGTGTCAACTTCTTGCGATGCAATGCAGAGGCAGAAGTTGGCTTAATTAAAAGCGGACTGCAAGCGAAATTCTATCAAATTGCAAATTGCTTCCGTTCGTACGTAACCCGAGAGCCCGACAGTCAGCTCGGTTCGGCTAAATAAACAGGACCAAAAAAGACGGCTAAAAGGGCTGGGGAAATTGCAGCAGATATAAGCTTGCAACACCTCATTTAAGCGCTTTGTGTTGCACACATTTTTTCGGTATTAAATTACAATTTGCCACGGCTTGTTTGTTGTCCCAGTGGCAGTGGCTGCCAAAGCAAAAATAACACCAGCAAACCAAGGCAAACAATCAGAAAGTGAGGGGAGAGTCGCTGTGGATGGACAGCCGATCCCTGAAACTGAAACACAATGCCAGCTAAATAAACAAACAGATGCAATAACGGGGTTCGAGGCAGGAGCTCTGCAGGCAGACAGCACACCGTAATGCATCCATGGAGTGCCAGTGCCAGTGTAAGTGGCAGTGGCAGTGCCCAACCCAATGTCAACGGCGCTGCGAAGTATGTTTTAATCTCCTGAGATTGACAAAAGAAACTGATGTAATCAATTAACTTCCTCCCGAGTCACCGCACTTAGTTTCCTCTGCTTTTATGAAAAATTAACAGGTGATTACTTCCTTTGTAAAGCAATAAAGATTGGTATGAACCAAGGAGAATGGCTTTGAACAGGTTGTTTATTTTTTAACTTTTGTACCTTAATAATGATATTTAATATTTATTAAAACTTTTCAAAGGCTTTAATACCGCTTACCTTACTCTTAGCTGCTTATAAGCTTGAGACTTTATTTCTGATTGAGTTTTAAATAATTTAAAGATAATCCCTCAATAGACTGCATTATTATTATGGTTTAATACATACTGTTAATGTGCATAAAATCTTACAGATACTGATGCTCCTTTATGGTTAAAATAAAGAAATATATTTCCATGTTAAGCAAGCCTTACATTTCTGTACGTAATGAAGTGAAATGCAATTAAAAGTAATTGCGTATCAATGGCAATTTGCTTTTAAATGAGGCGGACTGTGCGTCCTCCAATAAATCTTTCACAGACTGTAATGGATTCTTAAAAATTTCCTTAATAAAAATTCAGCAGAGAACTGTTATTCCCCGTCTTCAGCAGCTTCGTTTAAAGCGGTAAACCCGCATCATGACCAGAATTCTCAGCGAAAACAGAAAAAAGCAAAATGCAAATTTTGAACGGCAGTGAATTTTTCTTTTGTTTTCGCTGCACTGCAACTTCCGCATTGTTGACCATGAATAAAAATTTAAGTTCTTATTGTTGGGGACACAAGGCACGTGGGCTGGGTAGACCAGGCTAGCGAAAAAAAAAGAAGGAGAAAACTGGAAAAATAAACAAACAAACACAATCTGGCCATGTTCGCCCACAACGCCCACGAAAAAGAACTTGCGCTTCATTGATTTCGCGGGGGTATGTACTCTAGGGGTACAGGGGTCAAGTGAAGCGCTCTCTGCGAACGGACCTCGGCCCAGACTTTCTAAATCCAGGACGCCATTAATCTAGCAAGTGTCCGGCAGTATGACTAAATTAATTTTTGTTCTGGTAGCCGCCGAACAGGCAGGCAGCAGCAGCAGCAGAACTTGTACTCCGGTCGTGATTTATAGAGCACTCATTTAGAAAGTTGCTCAACAAGCGGCCACAGAACAGAACAGATTCAGAGCCCCCAGATCCAGCTGCCTGTTGCACATTGTTTGGCCAGAACAGTTCCTTGTTACAGTTTTGTCGTGCCTGCCTCAGCTTGTAGCGGATTCACGGAGAGAAATTACAGGAAATTTTAAAGAAGTACATATAAAGTATGCGATGTTTGACCACTTTAACGTTATTTATTTTATTTGAAAGTATTTAATAAGGGTGAACACCAATAACTATCCGGCTCGAAGGACCATTTGTTATCAGCGTTCATTTTCTGTCTTAGGCGCAACTTGTACCAATCCATTCTACTGGCAACTTATACTCTAACCTTCAGAGACTTCTTATATTATTTTTATTATATTAAACACAGGCAGAAGAATTTTCTTTTGTAGTTTTCTTCAGTGCCTTGGCCGTGGTGTTGCTTTTCCTGGTTGTGCCTTGGGCTTGTTCGCTCTTTGGGTTTAATGAATGACATTTGCTGCTGCGACGGAGTTTGATTGAGTTGTTTTTGACCAGCCATGATGGCCAATTGGCGGTGGCCGATGGCCGATGGCCGCTGGTCGACGGCCGATGGTCGATGCCCGATCCACGATAGGCGATTGCAACTGTCAACTGGTTAATTGGAAATCACATTCATCGATCGGTGCTCTCAAAGGCTATAGGGGGAACACCAATTAATGGGCCACAACCTGTATGTTCATTCATAAAATTTGTGTGCGAAAAATCTTGATTTATAAGTGGCCAACTGGCCTTTATCAGCCGCCATAAATTATGTGATGCGCTTAAGCGTTTTATCGCCGTTTAAAGAGAGCGCCCGCCTCGTTGGTGTTTATGACAATATTTTGGCAGGGACAATATTTTTTATACTTTCATATAGATACATGTACCTCCCCCCTCTAACATATTGGCAACTGGCCAAAGTGGGAGGGAGTAGCAGTGGCAGTGGCTGGAAAAATATATATTTTCGTATTTTATGAGGCTCTTTGGCTAAAAGCGAGTTTTTATGGCTTTGTTGACACTCGCTTCAGTCAGAGCCGCAACATTTTAAGGGTCAGTCGGGTGAGCATGTGAGAAGCTTCATCAGAAGTTGCCATAAATGTTGTCACATTATATGGGATCATATTCGGTGCATCTTGAGCTGCAGTGGCATCAGGGTTATCACATATGAGCTTTGATTGGATTGCTGAAGTCATTTTCGTCTCAGTCACGTCTTGGCTTCCGATTACTTTAATACTTTGTATTTTCAAGCTCTTGGCTGTTATTTTAACCCTGCTGAAAAGAACAATCATCACCTCTCTCTTAGTGAAATATACATTTAATCAACACAAAAGCTTAATTAATTGTTTTTAGTCCCTGCTCCTGTGTTAAGCTTTCAAAGTGTTGTTCCTGGATGGTCCCTGCCAGTCCTCGACTAAAGCAAATAAATTGAGTTTTGAGCCACTCGCCACCCGAGTGGGAGACAAAGGATGTCCGTCCTGCTGCAGGGGCATTGATGTGGCTTTAAGTGTTGGCAATCATAATGAAATATTGGCAGTGCTGCTGCTGCTCTGCTGGTCCAGAGGTGGCATGCTTTGTTCTGTTACAAAGCGAGGGCGGCCGTCAACAGGATACGCCTGGAATATGGCCAGGATATGGCGAAAGCCCCACTCAAAGGCTCAAAGCAAACAGCGGCAAGAATTCGTTTCATCAACCCGATGCGCCAGAGCTCAACCAGGAGCAAAAACTATGCACGCAATTCGTGATAAGTGTCAGGAGTGTGGAAATTGAAATGCTCCAAAGGATGCAATAGTCCTCCCGCCAGCCTTTGTATCTGGGCCGTGGCTCCCGGTCTCTGAACACTCTGAACACACACACAACTGTAACAGCATTTGATATGCCTTTTGTGTGTTTGTGTGTGTGCCTGGCCCAGTTGACAATGGCGTGGCCAATAACCATATCGCCCTCCCGGAGTGATGATGAAGCAACGTGCTGCCAGTGGTATCCTCATCAAAGAGGTAACTAATAGTGGAAAATAAAGGAATAAAACTCATATATTCTAGTCCTTAAAATAGATTTTTAAGCCATAACTAAGTTGAATTTGAATTAAAGAACATTATTATCTAAGAATTCTTCACTAAATGATAATTGGATTTTATCCCAGCCTAAGCCTTCTATATAGAACCGATTTATCCAAAAATGGGCAGCACTGTTGCAACACTCAGAGGTCTGTGTCTGTTGTCATTTGTGGCACGTTTGCACGCTGATTTGTTGTTACTTTCAAATTGGATAATTGCTAAATTCTTGCTTATTTTATTGTAATGGCCGGGACGATAAATGTAATAGCAGTCATTAGGAGCTGCAACAGCAACAGCAGCAGCAGCAGCCGATGCAGCAGCAGCAGCAACAGCTTCCGTGCTACGTACGAGCTGCAAACGAGTTGGCCAAAACGGGCTCCAACTTTGGCTTCGGCCACGGCTACGGCTCCCATGTCTTGGCCGGGAACTGGGGTATTATATTGGTCTTGCACTTGGGCCAAGTCTGAGGTCTGAGGTCTGAGGTTTGCTTTGCATGCTGCCACTCATTAATATTGCGCCCCTGGGGCGAGCAACCAAATTGCAGTTACGTGTGGATGTTGCTGCCTGCATGTTGCCCATGCTGATGCACCGCAGCAGCTCCTGTTGTCGTCGTCATCGTCATGATGCAAGTGCTCTTTTATGGCTTCGATTGCAATCTGCTGCGAAATTGAAATTGAATTCAATTGGCAGGGCATCGCACCGATTGGAGCGGACCGGGACAGAGCGGAGCGGAGCGTGATTGATAAACTGCTCGCCGGCCATTGACACACTTGCCATAAACAATAAACAATTCGACAGCGAATTCTTGTCACTCGCCTAAGCGGGTGTTAGGCGGCTGATTGATGGACTGACTGATTGATGGCCCCGCGATATTTATGGCTGCATTTAGGCCTCGGCCAATGACAGACGCGACATGTCCACGCCCCGGAAAATAGCCTTATTAACTTAAAAGGTTCTCGGTTCTAGGTTGCAGGTTCTCAGGTTCCCGTTCCCTTTCCGTTTCCCTAGTAAAAGCCAGCAAACTTTGTAGCCGCAAACAAACACGGGCCCAGATAAAAGTGCAGGCTTATTGAAAAAGTTTCGCGACAACTTGCACTGAATGGCAGACAAGTGTAAGACAAACTTTGTCGCAAAAGCGACAGTTTCGCGTTGGCCTCTTCGCCAGTAATGTGCCTAGAGTCTAGAGTCCTTTCCAGGCGGAAAGAATATCGGCTGTTTTATGAGGCATTTTAACATATTTTAATTGGTTTACAATCTATAAGTTTTTTCTATTTATTCATAGGGGTTTATAAGATAATATTCCACTCAAAGTACTCAGATTTGTTTCAAATTACTTACTCATTACTTTGTGACTTCCTTGACCTTATAGATCCTTGGAAATCACACTCTGTAATCCCCCCTTTCAGGTGCCAAATAAGCCATTTTGCAGGGAATTTCAGTTTCGGGTATCTCACCTAGATCTGGTCTTCCTTTGAAGTTCATCACTTGAGCTGAACTTCGGAGACAAGTGGCACGCCTCTCAGCCGCGAGTCTGGCATTTCAATTTCACTGAAATTTTGCCCGAAATAAATGTCTCCTCGACCGGGCTCCATTAAACAACTGTTAGAGGGCGGAGGGCGTCGAGGCAACGGGTCGCATGATTAATTTTAGAGCTTTGTAGTGATTACAAGGCGGCGTTCCACTTAATTCGGTGCGAGCATCATTAATGACTCGAGGCCTGGGCCTGCTGCTGCTCCAGTTTCGTTTCGTTTCGTTTCGCCTTGCCTGGGCCTGGCTTTTGTGCCGCTCCTCTAACGAAATTATTTAGCACAGATCCCAGCGAGGCACTGCCGCCTCATTACGCAGTTCTCCGGCTCAATTGAAACTCTTGCCACCAGTCATCACATCACATCACATCGCATCACATCACATCAGCCATCAGGCACACGGCATCGCAGTGTTCCAAGCCACCCACTTGGCGGCACTTGACTTCCGCTCGAGTTGAAATGCAGCCTGTGAATGCAGCCAAAGAAATGCCAGAACACATGCGGCTCTATATAGGTGCACTTCAAGAAATAATAGTTCATTAAATTACGTTGAGAAGGTGGATCTTAGTTTGGTTATAGGGAATTATCACACAATATGATGATGAACAAAGCCTATCATATGTATTATACCTTAGTATGTGGTGAAGTTCACAAATCAAATAACAATCCATAACATTTTAAATAATAAATTATCAGGTCAGCAATTTCTGGAAATGAAAAAACCTATTCTAGATCCTCTGTACCTCAGTAATAATATTAAATTAAATTTAAATCGAAAAATAAAGTAAGTACTTTATTTCTTTATAAAACTTATAATACTTTTACCTTATGTTATAATACTTTTAACTCAGATATTCAGATTCTTTCCATTTTTCTTTTCTTAGATATTTTCTTGTAGTGCACACAAACACTTTGCAAATACACACATCCACATGAGCACCACTTAATTCGCTTGATTTGCTTGAAATGCTCCCAGAGACGACGTCTTACAGTCGGAAGCGGGGGGCAGGAGATAAGGTGCCAAGTCCCCTGCCGGCGCTTCGTTTCATTTGATAAATTCATTATATTTTTCCTCTTTTTTGCTGCTCGGTCTTTCGGGTTTTATTTATGCCCACATATATCTATAGCTCGAATCCGGGTGTTCCGTTTTTTCCTCCCTGACAACTGTTGCCATTAACAACTCGCAGAGAAATCGAGAATGTACCACGTACCACGTGCCACATGCCACGTGCTCCATGCTCCACGCTCCACGCTCCATTCTCCTAATGCGTCTCCATGGTCTCGTTGGGTGTGTGTTTTCCTTTGGTTTGACAAAGTTTTTGGCCATTTACGAGTGTATATATATTCATGGGCTGTCGGGGAGGTCGTGTTCGTGGTCGGGGCTGGAAAGCGCCGGCGTTGTCTGGCTAAATCAAATGAGATCCGCCTGAGATACATTTAAATGCCGGGACCCACCGAATATTACTGCTCCGAAATTCAAACAGAAACCGAAAAGTGCGAGCTGGCGCAGACAAAAAAGTTTCGTTTCGTTTCGATTCGGCCCCAAAGCAAACAAACAATGCTCTCGACAGACTAATTATTTTAGCTGCAGAGTCCGACTGGATCGCGGGATGAAGTCACAAACTAATCAAAATATTTTCGCAACTTTCCATTATGAAGTGAAAAGTTGACGACGAAGACGCCATGCCAGGCCGAGGCCGAGGCACAGGCAGAGGCAGACATTGCTCTTGTCTGCGTCTGGGTCTGCGTTTGCATTTGCATTTGCATGAACAATGAAAGGCAAATATTTTGCTGCTATTGACATTCATCTGGAGGGCTCCGACTATATCTACTACTATATCCCCCCGACCCTGCCCCCGCTGGGCATTCAATTAAGACAAATTATGAGCGCGTCCTCTCGCATTTCAAGAGCTTCCGCCGGAGGAGTCAGGCGGCAGCATCTGGCCAAAGTCAATGGCTGATGACGATGACGAACGAGACTGTGATGGCTGGTTGACAATCTGCAAAGTGGTCCTGGGACAATTCGGATTATATTTTTATGTTCGGGCTCCCAAACTATGGTTATTTTTTGACATGGCGTGCGTATATTCCGCTGAACTCGGCCCCGACATTGCTCCATGCTCTCGTGCTGATTTATGAATTTAATTAAAAACGGCACAGCGACCAGGGCACTTTCAGCGTGTTCCACGACCTGCAGACAAAGCAGCGTCTTTGTGCCAAAAGAAGACACTCCCTTTGCTCTCCAGAAATGCTTTTATGATGTAAGGAAATAGTATAAGTACACAGGGGGAAAATGTATGCATGGGAAATTATTTTTAATAATTATTTACAAATTAAAGTTCTTAAAAGAAATATTTTAAAAGACTTTGGGACTTTAGACATAAGTGAAGGACAAAACTAAAGTTAGTTAAATTATTAATTATTTAAATTTTAAATTTCTTTAAAGAAAATATTTAAAAAGGCTTTGTGACTTCAGGAGAAACTTAAGTTTAAGTTAAATTAGTTTAAGAAAGTATTAAAACTGACTTTCATCGTAATTTCCAGGTTGTTTTTTGAGTAAGCTCAACATATAAATTTATTTTTAATTCTACAATGTACCTCCTTAATTCTATTTTTCTCTGTATTCCAGCGCAGTCCGAGTACTGGGTTTGAGTTATGTGGGCACGTGTTTGTATTTAATTAGCTGCGGCCATGCATCTTCAGAAATGTGCGTTCGCTTTGTTATTTGGCCATATTTAAAATGCGCCTTTTAAGCAATTATTTTGGCCAGTCAGCCAGCCAGAGAGCCAGCTAGCCAGGCATTGTGCAGCTTGAGATGCTTCTTGCAGCTTCATTTTCGAGTTTGGCTAACAAGATGCGGCAACAAAGTTGCCTAGAATGTATATGCGGCAGTAGGGGCTAGCAGAATGCCGCGAGTATCTTATTTTGGCTGCTGTACTAGCAGCCGTACCCACATAATCAAGACAAAGCCAAGAGCAGCACGACAGACCAGACCAGGAGAGTTACTCCTCCAAAAAGTTCATCTCTCCCTCCAAGGTGCCCTTGGCCCTGCTCTTTGGCTCTTACTTTGGCTCTGACTTTGGCTTTGTCTGCGCTCGCTTCTGGCGTGCCATGTTTATCTTTTAACTAATTTTTTTCCATGTTGCTTTTTGGCCCGCGTACTTAACTTTTGTGGGCGCGTGTGTGTGCCGCTGCCGCTGCTGATGCTGCTGCTGAGTATCTTAGCTGGAAGTAATGGCCAAGTCGCCAAGTTGCATGCTGCAGAAGTTTGCTTTGCGCCCGCCTCGTTTGCGGCAAGCGAACCGCTCTAAAAGCAGCCACAAAGCTGGGGGGGGCAGATGCGCTCTATCAGGCTGGCGACCAGGCAGGCTTGCCAGAGGCTCTGAATCATTCACAAATGAGTCGCTAAATTAAATAGAAGTCCCTTCAAGAGCACTGAATAAAATATTTGCATTTCATAAAGGAAGTAATATTACTCCAGGTTCATAATTTGCTCTAGAAAAGGAATTGTTAATCAAGTTTAAACATAATTTATACTGTCAGTAAGATTTCGGTAATTACTACAATTAATTTAAGATTCTTGACTTAAAGAACAATCATGTACATGATTTACACCCTTCAGACAGTACCAGTCATGCTTGTTTGTCTCTGCGCCAGTTTCGGTGGCTGCTTGGCGCACTTGGCGCGATAACCGCGACAGGTTGATGCCGTACTTGATTACCATTTGACAATGCGGCTTAAACGGGGCCCTGCCGCAACTTTGGTGGCGCCACAAAACCCAGCCCGACTGCTGCTGCACTTGCACTATCGATATCGTGTTTAATTAAAGCCCAGCCAGATCAATTTGTGGCTGCTGCTCCCGGCATGACACGACCTAAAATTAGAATGGCCATTTTTCGGGATCCCTCTTAGCCATAATGGCTAGTGGGCCATAAATTGCGGATGAGCCCTGGGCCTCGGCCGACTCGCTTCCAGTTAAGATAGTGTCACACGGCCAGCAAAACATTCCGATAAGATCGGGCCACGCTAACGTCGTCGTCGTCGTCCCTCCGTTTTTGCCAGCCACTCCCCCGCCATATGGAGTACACACGGAATACATGTGGACACGAGTGCCTCGATACCCGGCCAGATACCTTTGTTTGGTACACATATCTATGACAAATGTTCGAGTCGAGTGCGCCAGCGATAAGCAGATACTAATTAATAACCGCCGCCCTCTGGCCACGTCTGAATAACCCAGCGGAGGCGCGGAGTCGCGGAGTCGTCACATGGCTACCTGCAGAAGGTATTTGCCAAAAGAAATGGCCAGTCAAACGATCGATCGATCGTAGCAGCCCGGGGGCGGGGCGTGGCCTACCCATAACCAGTTGGATTTACATGGCGAGAAATAGAGGGTTTCCTTGGGTTGGGCCCTTCAAGATGTGATCTTTGAATGGAAAAGGATAGAGCTGCTACACATAGGGAAGTGTATCACTGTAAAAGACATATATATGACTCTAAAAATATTAATGACTCAGCGAATGTTTTCTTGGGAAAAATTATAAAAGATATTATCTTACGACAGCGTATATTTATTAAAGGAATGATACGTCACTCTAAATAAATATCGAAAAAATTCCCCGGTCATTTGGTTTCATGATCTTTTTGGTAGGTTCGTTTATCATTATTCTTGTTAGCCTTTAAATTAAAGTAATTTAGTATTTTTTTATAAATAAGGTTTTAAATAGAAATATTATAAAATTCTGAAGATAGAAAAAATTTTACAGATGTGCCAGAAAAGAATGCTGAATTAAGCAATTCTATAAACCTCATATTTACAAAACTCAATACGCTATTTTAATCTCAAACAATTATTCCCACCAACATATCCCCTAATTCACTGACTTTCATGCTAAAACGTAGGATTAACCATCTTAAATATATTCCCCTACCTTGATTACCTTTTCTTCACTTTTAATTTTTTCAAGTGGCCTTGCAATTTCCATTAATTATGACCGCAGGAGGGGCGCCCCGCTCGGCGGCGGCTTCATTGGAAAAACGTGCAAAACGCTTTGGGCCTGGGGCGATGCAAGGCCTAAGCCAAGTGAATGATTCAAATCTGTGTGTGCTGAGGTGAGGCGGTGTATTATAGGCGCCACCGGTGCTCCAAGTGCTGCTTTCCTATGGCCGGCAGGTTGCATGCACCTAATCGCCCGGCGCCATCGTCCAAGTCCGGCAAGGGGTCAAGGCAGCGTCAGCGTCAGCGCCAGCTGGAATCTCGGACCTCGCATCGCATCGCATCGCATCGCCGGACTTCAACGCACCGCGTTTGCATTCCATTAAATTAGCCGCCAAGGCAGCTCCTTATTAGCACCATAATTTAGAATGCACGCCCACTTCTGGAATGCCCGATCCCCGGATCCCGAACTGCTGGACTCCAGATGGAGTCCTCCGACTGGGCGGCTACTGTGCGGTCGCCGGTTTTGTTTGCAATTTGTTAATAGGTTGTGGCATGCAGCATGTAAATACCTAATGCCGGTCCCTAAGTCTTGGAGCTGGACCAGGTCTGGAGGCTGGAAACTGGACACGAAGCTGCATTCTCATTAGCCATGCGATTTGGCCCGGCCCGTTCGGCTGGCAACTTAATCCGCCGGGCCGAGCGCTTATGCTAATGCCCGGGACTGTCCGTGGGCCGTGTGCCTGTGCCCGGGCCTGCGCCATGATGTGCATTAAATTTGCACACGGCTATGGCCAAATTAGCCGGTATTGGCCAGTTATTTAAGGCATCTATTAGTCATAAAATCGATTGGAGGGAGCCTGTGTCCAAGCAGAGGCCTGGGCTCATTCGCACGCCTTGGCCACGGCTCGTACTTGACTTCTGAACCGGCGCCCACCGAGCGTGACTGGACTGGAAATGGAACCACACCACACCAAAGGCAGGCCCCAGACAGCCTGGTCGAAAGACAGGCCTCAAACACGGCACAGAAATTGGCTAACCAAAACTAACAACAATGATGGTGACTGCTCCCCTTGTTTCCCAGTTTCAGAGTTTCAGAGTTTCCGAGTTTCTGAGTTTCTGAGTTCTGTTCAGATAGCAGATCTGACTCGAGTGGAGTTGAGCGCTCGAAATAGAATTTTTCCCACCATCTAAAAATAAAGCGACTAATGCAATGAGTATTTACATGAGGGTTGGATCTGTGGCCCCCGACTACAAAATGCTCTCCGAAAACTAAGTAGTTCTGAAAGATTTCGGGAGTAGCAAGATAAATGGGATATTTGTCGTTTATTTTGTAAGCAAGACATAAGCACATTTATCTTCGGTGAAAGTGGCTATGATCCACTTAAGGTGGCTTGTATTAGAAATAAACAGAGTTGTTAAGGGAATGTATTTATTGAGGGAACTATGTATATAAAAAATGAGATTTATTTGGTATTAATACTGTACAATTGGTAATACTGTAAAATAAATTAAAACATTCCTCCAAAAATAATCTGTGCCACCTGAAAAGGATTACAAAATTCTTTTCTTGTTTTATTTTTGTTACTTATCATTACCCCTTACCCTTAACATAATTTCCCTTTCATTTATTTATTTAACTTCCTGCATAAAAGTCTCTCTTTCGAAGAAAATAAAAATATTTACCCATATCGATAGTATGGTCAATATTTATTTTAGATACCAGTAACAATTATTTAATAACCATTTGTATTCATGTCTGGAAGTCTCTGTCGTTATCACCTCCCCAGCCTTCGTAGCTCAAGTACCCCGCTGCGGGATGGGCAAAAAGCGAGTTCAAAGTCTAGGCAACGCATTACAATAATACCGAGTTTCGTGTTGGTTCTTTTGTTCTGTTCAGATGTTTATTAATTTACCCATTTATATATAGTTTTCCATAGTTGCGGTTAGAGGAGGAGTGGAGCTGGAGTAGGAGCTTGAGTTAGAGCTGTAGCTGGAAGTCGGCTTCATGGTTCAGAGATGCGGGGACGTGTGACTGCAAATTATACGGCCGGACCACATAATAATAAATGAAAATGTCTGTAATTCTCATGTGCAAAAGGAGAGGCCCTCGCTTATTATGCAGTTCATTTGCGAAGAGGGGCTGGCAGTTCCCGCGGTCTCTCGCTGCCTCTCCGATTCTCGGCTATAGTCTGGGGAATCGGAAGTTAAGCTAAACAAATATAGGCGGCGTGTAAATGAACTCTGCCGGGCAGCTCTGCCTCTGACCTGCTCTCAATCGATAAAGAAAAGTGCTGTTGAGGGAGTTGAGCCCAGGCCTTTTCGGCTTCGGGTTTTTTACGGGAGCCGCTTGATAAGTCCACAACGGACAGCTGTTCGGGGCATCTATCATATGGCGGGGCTTACCGCCTGACATGGGAACATCCGGTGGCAGGAACGCCACGAACGGCCCTCGCACCGACGACTCCAACTCTGGAGTTCAATAAACTTGTTGAGCCTCAAAAGTTTCTGGCTGCGGTGGCGAACGAAAAATTTTCAAACTGGCCAGCATCGCCTCCTCCTTGGCAAGGGTGAACGAGTGCTGCGAGTGGCAGTCCAGTCCGAGTCGGGCGATACACTTAATTTTGACAGATTACATCTCATTATGTACACCTCGGGGCGGGCTGTTAAAACGAGTTCGATTTCCAGTTCGAGAGCCACAGATTGATGGCCAGATATTGGCTTTGCATAGTAATGCCTCGGCCTCGGATCGATCTAAGTTATGGACCTTGCAAATTAATTCCCATTCTCACTGAGGCGAAAATATTTGGCTTCTAGCCCCGAACTAACCGTACAGAATGCGATCCTATCGGATCGCGACCCGAGTTTTCACATTGTTTATTGCCCAGCGAATTGGAGTTCATTTATAAGGCAATTTAAAATCAATTTACGTGTTGCATGTGCCGTTAATTTATCAAGAGCAGCCAGTTGCTGTAGTTCTCCTCTCCAGAGGATACCGAGGATCCAGAGCTAGAGCTAGAGAAGCAGCGACTTTCAACAGTCCCATCATGGGCAATTAATTAAAAATCGAGTGGCGGCGTGGAGTGGCAAGGCGAGGCGAGGCGTGCTGGTATTATGATTTTTTCATTGATACAAATATCTCGCGCGGCTGTCTGCTGTCTGCTCCTGACTGCCCCATCATCGCCGCTGCCAACTTGTTGCCCACCGTCTCCGCCTGCACCGCCAGCTCTCGGGGTTTTTATGGCCCCGTCCGGTTCTAATAGGAGCACATTTATCAGCTCCGTACGTGCGTGGGGCTCAAGTCGAGTCGAGCGAGGGAGGTGTTGAGGAAAAGCTGCCCAGCGTATCAAAACATATAATTTATTAGAAACAAATACAGACTACATAACACGTACGGCCCGGCCGAAGGAGACTCTATCACCTGTCGGGGCTGTGGGACTGAGCGCAGGGATGCCCAACCTTGGAGTCAGAACAGAAGGAGATACTTTCGTGGGAAAGACACAAACTTTTATAGGAAAGACAAGGGGCAGTGCCAGGCTTGGGCACCCCTGCTGCACTAAGACTAGGGGGCTCTAAATCATAATGAGGCAAGGTGAGGCTGCTCCAGGATCACAGTATTGCTCCTCTTTCGTCTCTCCTGCGTCTTACAGGCAGTAGACCAATGTCCAAAACAAGGCATTGAACAGAATAAAGGCCAGCGGGAAGACGAAGCGCATCTTTCGGTCGATCCACAGGGATACCTCCTTGGGGGTCATGGTGGCAAAGGTCTGGGGCGGCTTCTCCTTCGTCGAGTCGCCCGACGTGGATCCCGAGCTCTCGTTCTCGTGGTCGTGCTCGTCGTTCTCGTCCAGACTGATGGCCGAGTCCTCGCGGCTCAGGCTGCCTCCGATTATGATGGGCGTTTCGATGGTGATTACCGTGTTGTTGGGACTGCAGGACCTGTCCAGGCTGGTGGTGCTCATGGTGCTATCGGTTCGCTTGTATCCGTGCCGTCGGTGCCTCCTCACTTTCGGCACGAAGGTGGACTTGACGATGTACTTGGTGGTGCGCTTCTTCAGCTGCAGGTCGTTGTTCCGCCGCCAGATGGTGTTCACGAAGGCGAACTCCACCAGGCTGCCGAAGATGAAGATGGTGCAGACCAGGAACCACACCTCGGACATGGTCACGTAGCTGACTTTGGACAGGTTGTTCTCCTGCGACAGCGAGAGCGTGATGAAGGACAGCAGGGTGGTGCAGCCGAGGGTGGTGCGAGCAGGTGTCTGGTCAGCCTGCAGCCAGAAGGTAACCCAGGAAATGGTCACTATCATCACGGACGGCAGGAAGTAGTCGATGACGTAGTAGCCCACCTCGCGGGTCAGCAGCACGCTGAAGCTGATGGTGCTATAGTTGCCCTCCAGGGCGCCGTGAGTCATCACCGTGCCGTTGGACACGCGGATGGACTCGTTGTACAGGGATCCGATCAGGTTGTACTCCGTCAGCTGGAGCTGCGTGTCGAAGCTCACGGCGTTGGTGCTCTCCCAGTGCAGCTGCACCACCGAGGTGTTGTACATCCAGCTCTCCAGGATCGTGGTGCACTTTTGCTCGTCGAAGGGAAACTTCTGGAAGTTCATCCAGCAGTACAGGGTGGCCTGCAGCCGCGTGGACACCAGGACCGTGCCATCCGGATAGATGGTGGTCAGCTCGTCCTTGGCACTGGTGCCCAGCACACTGGACGTCTGCTCGTTGGTCAGGAAGATGTGCGGCACCCATATCAGCTGTTTCAGTCCCGTCTCGCCCATGATGGGATTCCTCCGCTGGGGCAGGTAGTCGGAGAAGGCCAGGCGCGGGTCCTTGTAGCGCAGCTGCAGCAGGCCCTGCACGTTGAACTGCAGGTCGCTCGAGTCCAGGTTCTTCATCACGTAGATGTAGAAGCGAGCATATATGGGAATGGGCACGGGCTCGCCATCGTCGTCATAGGTCAGCGGCGGCACCATCCTGTCGTAGCGACAGTTGTCCGTCAGACGCATCACGAACTCCATCTGCGTCAAGGATGCGGCATTCATCAGCGTGGGACAACCGCTGCTCACCGTCTGCGTCAGATTTAGGGATAGGTCGTAGGCGCTCGAGTTGTTTCTGGGCTCCAGCATAACCGATCCATTGGCACCTAAAGGAAAATATTTAGAAATTATGGAATCAAAATTATTCTAAATAATTTTACTGTTTTTTATAACTTATAACTATAATATAAAGCAAGAAAGAAAGCTAATTTCGAAAAGCCGAAGCTTACATACCCTTGCAGTATGCTAATTTAGAAAAGACACAGCTAAGCCAAAATTGCACATATATTTTAATTTGGATAACTTTTTTGCGCTAGCTTTTATTAGATTATTAAATATGCATATTGAGTTAAGAAATTTAAATATATATTCTTTTTTTCAAATTTTAATTTTCTTTTTTAGAATTTGGTTGTTAATAATTTAAATTTAAATGGCGATTCGGCTATCACTTCATTATTGGCTTTAAGAAGCTGCATAAAAAACATAAAAATTGCGCATTTCCAGAAACTAGTGGAAAATTGTGAAATCATACTATATTTAGTAGAGGCTTATAAAATTTAAACTGCCAAGCTATTGCAATATGATTGATTCGTTTTTTAAGTGCAGATAATTTGTTCGCAGTATTTGCAATAATCTAGTCGCGGCTAAAAATATATATGGTGTCATTACGATATGGCAAATGTAAGTTAAGTCTTATTAGTTGTAGTAATACACAATTATCCTTCATAAAAAGTTTGGTAAAAATAAAAACATATCCCTTTTACTAATGTTTCCTTACTATCCATAATTTTCAGATTACATGAATGAATTTTAAATGGTTATGAGAGTCATAGAAATTGTGAAATATCTTTTATATGATTGGAGGGACTAAATAATTTGTCACATGATTTTTAATAGGTCTATAAACGATGAAATTACTAATAAGATACTGATTACTGATAAGATAGAAGGTGTTTATAGCCCACTAGGAGTGAGGATATTTAAAATTAAAGACATTACTTTAAAGAGGGAAAATTATGTTAAAGTTTTTTAGAAATAATCTTAAGGGAGTTCTGATAAAAATTGAAGAAATAAATTAAATGGGGTTCAAATTTGTAACCTACATATTGGTGGCCTAAATTTATTTTGGATTTTTTAAGAAATGAAAAAATTTAAGTGTTAAGACATTGCAAACTCAATGTAAAATGTTTTAAAAGACGAAAAAAATTATAAAAACAAGAAACGATTCCAAGAGCTTGTTTAATAAATTATAATCCTTGAGATTACTTCATACCGAAATTTAGAACAAATTATGAAAGGATTTTCCTAGATATTTCGTCCTTTTTTAAATTAAAGGATGTGAAATTTGCATTACAATATTTTAGCTTTATAAAACACCTTCCTATTATGTTTTTAGAAGGACTAATAATCCATTTTGAGTTCGCAGGGCACTCGGACATACCTAATTTTAGCTGAAGATCGCTCAGATCGATTCCAAATGTAGTTGTTAATCCCAAAAAGCCGAAAATTGTAAAGAATCTGAATATATCCATTCTCCAATGCGTCATACTTTGCACCGAATCACGAGACTCGATTGGTAGGTAATTCCCAGGCAGATTTTCTTTTTAATTTTTCTATTTCTTAGTTGCGCGCGCTGCGATTTCACGGCCATTCGCTTGGCCTTTTCCCGATCAACTATTTGACTATTTGGCGACGGGTTCCAAGTTCGCGGACATCCAAGAATATCGGATGTCGGACGTCGTATGGGGCTCGGGTTCGGCTCCGGCTCCAGCGCCGGCGGACTCGACTCGTGGAGCGCTTCGTTCTACGTAATATCTATTACTAACTTATTTATTTTAATTGCGAGCAGCTTTTAATTCCTCGCCACTCATGACAGCTTGTTCGGGCAATTATTGTTCGGTGGCTCTTGGCTGTTAGTTAGCAGCTCTTGGCCCTTATCGCTTTTGGCCAAAATCGCCTGTAAGTGGGGGCTTCTGCCTCACCTGCTGTGTAATGCCGTTAATTGCGGTTATCACTGCCGCCGCAGAGAGAGTGCTCGAGTTCCTGAGTACGAAATGTTTGCTCATGTCCCGGCTTTTTGATTAAGTGGCCAGCGCGAAACGCCAGTCGGCGGCGGGCTTTATTTATATTCGTATACTAGTAGCGAAAGATATACGCTGTCGCACTTCAGTTAGCGCTGGCGATCGCATAATTGATGATGACCCCTTGTCAGAAGCGATTCGCTGGCTGGTTTATTTTTGGCACAAATATTTCTGCAACAACTTGGCCAGATTTGATTAGCCGGCGAGCGGCTATCCAACGGATGTCGATGAGTACTTCGGTTTAGATGGAGTCACCCCAAAAATGGCACTTGACAACTGAAGAAGGTGTTGGCCCCTTTTTTCATATTTCTAGGTTTTTGTTTATATTTTAAATTATGAGTAAGAAAGATAATAATATCTGATCTCTTGTTCTCCTAATTTTATTCTTATATGCGTATCTTTTTTTTGTCAATTTATTCCGCTCTGAAAAGTGCGTGAGGACTCTAATGAATCCGCGCCGCATCTTGAGCAACTGGAATCCGACTCCAACCCCTGGACTTGTTCCCCCAAACAGCAGCCCCTCCTCATCAGCACTTTAATCAAGCGTCCGCCCTCTTTTACCGAGAACACGACCGCCTCCCGCTGTTTTGTTCATGGATAGCCATAAAAATTTATGACTGCACAGCAGCAGACGCACAAAACAAAACTACGACGGAGTGCATTACGCATGGCTGCGACTGTTGTGGCATCCACACCTCGTCTCAGTCCCCCGCCTTTATCTAGAAACCCCCCTTCATTCACTTATTAATGCACTCGGAAGACCAGGAGGCACGTGGCACGTGTAGCAGGCCCACAACATCGCAGATAGCTGCGAAATCGCGGCAGATTGGACTCTTTGGCTGGCAAATGGATGGCTATATCAAGTGCTTTTGCCTGTTTATCTAACGGCCACAAGTTTGATTTATAACGTTTGGTCTATCATGAGGCATTTTAATGGAAAATGGTATTAAAACAAAGTACGGACTATTGTATTCTAAGGCTGAGTAACATATGTGACACTTAACTGATTATAATTTTTATTTTTTTTAATTAAAAAAATAATATGTTTACAAGACATATAATAACTTATAAAGTATTACGTTTGGTTCAGAGATATAACCCTAATTAAAAACAAGAATTGATTGCCTTCTTAAGCTTTCTTTTAATTGCTTTTAATAGATGTCTACTCAAAGTTTGTTAACGGCGTCATAGATAGCCCATAAATAATATTTACAGGTACTCATAGTAAGTACCACACGTGTTATTGAAAATAAACGAGATCTTTATAGTCTAGAAAATGTAAAAGTGCTTACTCTTATTATTTAAAAAGTTGTTTGGCTAAGGAAGATATTAAGTTTAAAATAAAAAGGGTTTGATATAAATAATTAGCTGTGGTGGCTTTCCTTCCTTATATTCCTTGTATGTAACCAGCATGTAATATAATTTATTTGTATTGTGGAGTATGACTTACGTTAAATACCACCCATAACTCACTGATATACTGTAACCTGACAGCTGTACATCATAAATCTGGGTGAAGGGTATACCACGAGTCACTAAAGCCACAATCTCATCACTAACAAGGCTTTTAAAAATGTTTACAATCGCATTTTCCCAACACTTTGCACTGATTTTTACTGAAAGTGGGCGTGAAAGTGGCGTTGATTAGATAGAGATTGTTGGCTGTCGGGGAAGCGAGCAGAAGGAGGAGGCACTGATACAGTAGCTGGCCAACTTGAAATCAATTAAAATCACTCACAACTCCTGCTCCGCACTGAGCAGGCCATAAAAGTGCAGAAAATCCATTCAACTATTTAATCACCTTTCGCTGCATCCCCACGGGTCCCTGCTCCCTGCTTTCATATTTCATTTCCATTTTTTGAGTGCCAATGCTTTTTGTTTTGTTCGGAGTCGGAGCCCTGCTAGCGCATTAATTTAAGCCGCCTGGAACATAAAAGCTGCTCGCAAAACTAAGCCGATTTAAGAGCACATTTGAATTCAAATGCCGCTCGGCGAAACACAAAAAAAAACTAAACGGAGCCGGAGCCCTTTCCCGAGCTCCAATGCGAACCAAAAGGGAGTTTAAATGGCACAAAAACTGTCTGCAAAGTTTGCGTCTGAAGTTTTTAGTTTTGGGCGAATGCAAAAATTATAATCCTTTAAACGGCAATCGAGCGAGTTGTTCAGCCCGGCCCCGAAGATTAAGCCAAAGGGAGTGCTCTCTAATTATGGACTGTAATCGACGACGTGCAAAGGTTACGAAAGTAAGAATATCGGTCTTTTATTTTATTATATATTGTCAGAAAAAATGTCAAAATGACACGTATCGTGTCATAATATAATTGTAATTAAGTCTTTCCTATTAATTGTAGAATTATTTTATTTATTTGCTTCAGAAATCACAAATAACACAATCAGTTCGCCGTAATTAATGTTGTCCCAGAACCTCACTCGCTTCCAGGTATCACCTTATCTCACCTTTGTTTTATTGCATCCAATCTATGCACCTGGGTATTTCTGCGTCGGGAAGGCTTCCTCCTTCATCTGGAGGTGGTGAGTAATAGTCGCCTCTGTAATTGGGGGATTGGGGAGGCGTGGCGGGGCTGGGTGACCGGACCGTCACAGCAATTAAGGCTGGCCCAGACTTTCAGCAGATGCTTGCCGGGCAGGTTGACATTGGACACCGGACAATGGCACATAAATCACACGACTCGCCGGACAAGGACACACCGTGGTCCTTGGATCCTTGCAGCCACCGGCTTGAGGGCTTGTCATGCATTTGATTCCGCCGCTGGCTCGTTTATTACAGCTCGGCTTTTTACAACTGTTTCAGCTGGTGTTTTTGGTTCATTCTATTTTATTATTTCTGCAGATTCCCGGCGTTTTATTGGTTTTTTTCTTCGCTTTTATACCGGGTGTGGCGGAAGCTGGCAGCGATATTTTCCGCCTTTCCTTCGCTTCGATTTGGCTTTGTTTCTGCGGGTGCTCCATTATTGTTTCCTTTGATTTATTTTCGGTTTCAAGTGATTTCCGCCAGCATTCAACACTTTATGTTTGTTTTCGTCCGTTTTTCACTTTTTTTCAGACAAACCAAAGGTTTTTTCCTCCTCTCTGGGGCTTTTCTTGTTGCATTTTGAGCAAAACTCTCAGTGCAAACATTTGTCATTTGCGGACTTGTGTTGGATTTCCATCGGTTTCTGGGGTTTTCGAGGTTTTTCGGGGTTTCCTTTTGCACTTTTGCCTGGCTTTTGATTTGCGGTGCTTAATCGTTGGCAGCGTCTGCGGATTTCGTGTTTTTAATGCAGCTCTTGAACGGCCAGAACGGAGCAAAGCTGTTCTGGCCATAAATTTGCTTGAATTTTTTTTTGGTAGCCAGCACACGTAATTGAAAGCAGCGGGGCAGCTTGTGCTGCTGCTGTGCTGGCCAACTCGCATTTTTCGGGGCCAATTCCCACTTCCATTCCGATTCCATGCCATCCCGGGTGGTTCAATGGCATCGCCTGCACTGAGGCCATTGATTAGGGTTCCTCCTCGTGGATCCTCCGTGGGTTCCATGGCCGGGTGGCTTACCAAAAACTGGCCCGGAGGCTCCTTCGCTGCCTTGTAATCTGTCAAAATTGGCAGAGTTCTCGCTAAGCGGAAGTTCGAACAAAAAATGTGCCACACTAAACTGGTTATTTGTGGGTACACAAAAAATAATGCTTGAGAGTTCTAACATATTTAAAATGGTTTTTGGTTCGATATAAAGTATTTGCATAAACAGGAAAATAATTCATTAAAGCCAAGTTTTTATTTTAAGTTTGTTTAAGTAAGATTTAAAAAGGGAAAATGATGCTCAGTAAATTAAATTATTTATTTTTCTTAGTGCACCCTTTGAAAGCCCTGCTCGCAGTTCAATGTCCTCGGTGGGCGTGTCAATTGACTTTGAAATCCGCCAGCCTCCGCTTGGTTTTCTCCTTTTTCTTTTTTTTTTTCTGCCATGAGAATGCATTTATGTCTGCAATGATCGCATAACTGGCACTTGAATGAAGCCAGTCAGTCGCACAGTAAGAGTCGTCTGTGAAACCGAAAGTCTTAAGCCCGGCCTGGCAGACACAATTATTATTTTAATCAACTTTCACACACACCGAGAGTCAACGACACTATCTCCGGGGCTGAGCTCGGCCAGCTGTAATGGATCACGCTGCGACAAATATTTATGCCAGAAAATAGAGGCCCAGACACTGAGCCAGCAGTATCTCTAAGCTGCACAAATAAACACGAAGAGCAGCAAATTCGTATTAAGCGATCAATAATCATGGGTAAATACGCCAATGTGACGCCGCCGGCGATAAAGCCAGAAATATTAACGCACCAGCGGGGGGAGTAGAGAGAGGCTCAAGAGGTGGAGGACTGGAGGACGGCCTCACCAGGAGAGGACCACAGTCATGGAAAGGAAGACCAGACCAGTTTGGGCCTGGCTCTTTGCAGATAAACAATAGAAAAGCATAGACGCAGGAAGGGTCAAGCGCCCAGGGCTGTGGAAACGCAAGATACTGGGGCCCAAGACTCTGAAACCGCAGAGATGGTCAGCTGGGTTTGGAGCCGGAGCTGCAGCTGGGGGAGGGAGGACTCCAATGATGATGATGATGAGCATAGCAAATACAAATTATGGCTGAAAAGCGCTACGTAAATACTGCAATCATTTTAATAGACCAAAAACGGCGGCGCATAAACCATAAACCAAACGCCAGAGCCCCGACCACAGATGGAATGGGGATGGGTATGGGGATGGGACCTTAGATGGAGTCTCTTCTCTGGCCTCGGAGTAAGTGGCCAAAAAAAAAGAAAAAAAAAAACGGTCAGCCAAATGTTTTCTATGGGAAGTTAAAGGCGTTCGGAGATGGGGCGATGCTGGGCGATGTTGCAATGTTGCCTGTTGATGTTGCTGCAATGTGGCAACAAACTGGCACGCGAGCAGCGAAAATTGCGGGCAGCCGGTGAAGCGGTTTCCCTTGCACTAAAAAAACAAGGCAGGATGCTAAAAAATAAACTGAATTTATCCAATATTGTGGTTCTAAAATTCAGGAAATTGGTGAAGCTAAAAACTAAAATTCTGTTCGGTTTTGGAATTTTGTTCGCTAAGAGTTTAAAGGCTGCAATTCTTGACCAAAACTAAAAGTCTAGTTTATAAATTAAAGTATTCATCAGTTCTACGGGATATCAAATATTCTCGTATTTAATTTTGTCAGTAAGCCCTTATTTTGTGCAGTGCACAACCTGCACAAGCTTAGCCCTCGAAATGAACGTAGATAAATATTTCTGCGGAAATTCCTCAGCCGATGACCACTGATCGATGGACCAGGAGAGGTGAGGACTGGGTGTGGGTGTGGATCTTGGGTGTGCATTGTGTGCTTTTTTGGCTTTGCGGATCTATGGATTTTTGCGATTTCCATTGATGGGAGAATGCGAATTCCGATGTGTCTCGAGAACTTGCGGTTTGCAAATTGCAGGCCCGGATCCTCGGCACCTCCACTTGGCAGTGGATCATCGGAGCTCGGAGCTCGGCGCTCCGTGGGGTGATTTGTGTCGGATTCATGGCTGTCTGATAGACAGCTACAAGCGCACTTAATGCGCTCGAAAGGAGCTGTGGATGTGAAGGGGAAGTATCTTTGGCTATCACTCGCGCGTAATGCCTCGGCGGCGTGCAAGATACAAAGCAGATGCTGAGTAACCTCAGCCTCCGCCCCTTCCTAGAGGAACTACATACTCTCACCACCCCCCCTTTGACGAGCTCATCCAAATCCAACTGCCGCCCCTGTCAATTTCGAGGCATTTATTTCCATAGTCTTTGCCGGCTGGTTCGCTCTTGGCCTCTCTCTGCCTTTGTGGGAGATGAAGAGCTCTCAGGAGTGGATTCTCTCACTCAGTGTGCGCATGCGCTCTCCAACTCTACACAGATTTCGAAGTTTGTTTTGCTCGGCTCATTCGTAACATGGCGAAGACTAAAATAAAATTAAAGGGAATTATTAAAAAATAAATTAAAACTGAAACATATAATTTAATTTTGGTAGGAAAAGTAATTGGAAAAGATGTAAACAAAAAGTTGTTTATATTTTCCACAAAAGAATAGTTTTTTTTTTTATAACTGAGTATATTTTTATTAATGTTAAGCTGGAAGAAAGAAATACAATTTATTCTTTTTGGATATTATGAGCTTTTTATGTAGTTATCTACTGTGGCTACATTCATTAAAAAATATTTTTGGGTTCGTAAAAAACGTTTACATAATACTGGAAAATAAAACTATGAAAAATATAAAAAGAAGAATAATTATTTCTAGAAGAGGAACTCCAAATGTTTAAAAAATTGCTGCTAAGATATGCAAAGTTAAGAAAATTATTAAATAAATAATAAAACCACTTTTCCTGAGATTAACTCTTTCAACTTCTGCATTTCCCACGTGCTCGCTCTCCCGCGGTCTCCACTCCCAGTGCCGGCATTTCAAACTCTCCAAAGTTGGCGCCAAAACCATCCCCCAACACCATCCACACTCGCAGTCCACTCCTCTGAAACGGGTTCCACAGGGGGCTCAGCAGCGCGGCTCCAAAATAACCGCTGCTGCGTTCGGTGTTCAGTTGCTGTTGAACCGTCGCACGAATCGCACGTTTTCAGCGCTATATCCGGTTTTATCCCCCAAGTCGGATTGCTCCGCCGAATCGCCAGCCGTTTCGGGTTTCGTCGCTGTCGGTTTTCCGTCTCGGTTTCGGGTGCTTTTTCGGTCGCTTGATCAGCGCTTTCCTGTCGGCTATTGGCAATCGTGATTGCCCTCGTGATTGATGGACTGCAGTTGCCCCGGCGCTCTCGGTCAGTGCAGTCTGTGCAGCGGCGCTGAACTCTGACCTCCGTGCGAATAAAACATACTCCTATGAAGCATATAAGCGAACTGGACAATCAAATTGTGTGCGTCTTTATGGACTCGAACCCTGCGGAAAAAGGGAACATTTTATGGCGGTCCCTTGACCGATTCTAAAACCTAAAAAAAAAGAAAGAAATCATCAATGAGAACGGGAGAATATATCAAATAAAAAAAGTTCAATTTCGCTGGTTTTTTTGTTTGTTTGTTACTGCCTTGCTTTCTTCGCATTTTTCGCTTTTTCGATTTTTGTCGATTTTTTCGGCTAGCATCGTCGTGTGCGCGGGCTTCATAAATTATACAAGAGCGCATTTTGCGAACGACTTGCAAATAAATAAGCATTTACGCTTTTATTATTGCCCGCCCGCGTGTGTGTGTGCAGTGTGTGTGGTGTGCGGTGCGGTGTGTGTTTTGCTCTTGAGTTTGAATTTGGGCTTGAGCCTGAGCGTGAGTTCCCTGGAAATCGCTCCCATGTGGCGCAGGAAATAAAAGCGAAGAAGGAGGCTTCCACTTAAAATATCATCTTCTGCATACAATCACCATATATACCTATGAGTGTGCGCCGCTCGTCCATAAAAAATATTTCGGAATCCGCTCTGATTTGTGTGTGTTGATAAGCCGTCAGTGATTGCCAGCCGTAAAAACAGCGAGACGAGGCTTGCGGAGAGCCCCAACCCGGGGCCCTACTATAAAGACATCAAGCAGGTAAGTGCGGGGGTTAAAGGCCCCATTATATAGGACTCATCACGCACATTGAACTTCAGCTTCAACGTCAACTTGAAACCGAACTGAAAAGTGCAATGACACCTCCGGTGCAATGCATCATCATTATGCAAATGGGCAAATGGCGAAATGAGCAGGCGTGCTCCTGCATCCCGATGCAACCTCATCCTCAGCCCATTCCCATTCCCATTTCCCAGCCCTGCCTGCCAGCCAGCGATCTGCATAATTGGAGCGCCGTGCTGGGTGTCTCTAACTGGCTCTAATGAATAAATAAGTGCCACTAATAGTTTTCGCACTTCCTGTTGTCGGCCAGCCGGCAGAATGGCAACTGGCAACCTATCAGCTCATCAAATTGCACTCGGTCTCAGCTGCCACAACTCGAAATCACGGCAACAAAGTCAAGGGGGCAGCAGCAGCAGCAACATCTTTGTATCTGGTTGCTGGTCCATGTTGACAATATTAAATTATGAAGCTGCCATGGCAATAACCTAACTGTCTAGTTCTTTTTTTCTACTGAGTTCTTGGTTACACAGGGAAATAATTAGTGGCTTGGGAGTTCTTAAATAAAAGTTGTGATCTGAGGAAGTTGCAAAAATGAGTTCATTAAAATGGCAAAACAAAGCTTAAATATTTTTACTGTCATGTACTCTGTAAAATTAACATTAATAGAAACCAAAATCACATAAACACCAGCTTCAGAAACACCTTACATATTTTATTAAAATTACCATCAAGCTAAAGTTTTTATTATTTCTATTTCTTGGTGTGTAGAAAAACTTCTGTGGGCTGTTGGGATGTCAATTGGTCGATTGTGGTTGTTGCAGCAGCAACTTTAACTGCTCTTGTTGGTGTTGCTGCTGCTGTAGTTTCTGTTACTGCGATATTGCTCTTACTGCTGCCGTTGTCATCGTCAACGTCATCATCGTTGTCGTAATCATTTTCGTTACTCTTTCCCACACAAATCGGCATAAAAATGTTTTCATTTTGCGCATTTACTCTCTGCCCTTTTCAGCAGGGCAAAAAAGAAATTCTTTCTATGGAAATCTCAACAGTTGCCATGGCAAAATGGCAAATGTTTTCGCAATTACGACTATTTCTCGAAATATTTTTATTACAAACTTTCTCATTCTCTAAAATTGCTTTTCTTATATTATTCTTCCTTCACTTTGGGGGGAAATTTCTTATTAGTTTCGGATATGATTACGAATTTTATTTGATGTCAGTTTAAAGTTTGGAGTTGTGAATGTAAAATGCCAGGAAAAATAATATTTTTTAAAGATTTTAAGGGAAATAAGTGTCCAGAAATACTTACTTTAAAAGAATTGGGAATACATTAGGTTACTTCCTATTTAAAAAGAATATTGAAAGTGATGTTGAATTTGTTTTACATTTTTATTAAAGCAAGTAGGCAAAATGTTAAATGTTACTTTTAATTCCATTACATGGCTTCTGTAACTCAAATCTATTGCTTAAGCTCTAAATTGTTTGGAAAATTTATTAAATTTATCTATATATAATTTCAAATTTAATTTTTGCAATGAAAACTCCCTTTCCAAGTAAGAGCATTTAAGCATTTACTGGCCTGCATAACTGCAACTTTGTCACACATTTTATCGAGTGCTGTTTGCGTGTGAAATTTTATTTGCACCGCTGACAAAAACATTTCCTGTACAACTATTTTGTGCACGGATGCCCCTCCGGAACCCGGACTCCCGGTTCGCCGGTTCCGCGGACAACTGCCCCATCATAGGCATCCAGATAGGCATCAGTCAGACGGGGAACAGGGAACTGAGAACGGGAACGCTCGACTGACACGGACGGCTATGACTTGCGCAAATATCTAAAGTAGGGAAAAATGAACAGAAAAATAAATAGCATTTTCCAAAGAATCGCTGTGACTTCCTCATTTGCTTATCGGCGCAGAGGAGGAAATTTAAAATCGGCCGGGAGATGGCTGCGCTTGATTTCACTCACGCAGACTCATCAACTTTTAATTAGTTGTAATTTGTAAATTCAACGTCAAACACCGACCACGCAGTTCGGTTCCGCGGGGCCTTTGAAGATGCCGCAAATGCGGCTGATGATGATGATGATGATGTTGTTGCCACACTGACAGATTGCTGATAAAAGGCTCCCCAGCTCCAGCACCCAATCCACCCTGGTTAACCCTTTCAGCCGCCTCTAATCGCTGGCAAAGTCGAGCCACGAGTCGCGGTCGAAAAGCGAAAAACGCCCATCCATCAGCGATGAGCGGCAGCTGTCAGCGGGTTCGTCTCTCGGTTTCAGGCTAAAAGGATTGGCCTCCGCGCGCCCCTAAACAATCGAAATTTGACAAAACTGTTTCGGTAATAAATGATTCTTTGATGGTCATAAGCGGTGTCGAAACGAGAGATTGATTGCGAGGGGCAACAGCAAATCATTTCAATTCGGGTGTCACATTAACCAGGAAGACATCACATTTTAAAGGGGTTTCCAAAGCTTTAGAGGTTGTTCTCTCCATTTCTCATATCACTAATCACCACCAAGGGTCGTAAATCAAGCGATTCCCATCTTTGACAATAAAATAATGCCCCCCAAAAGTAATTTCAGGTTTGTTGTATCCGCTTTTTTAATTAGTGACATTATAAATGTGCACTAAAAACCAGAACTTTACGAGCTAATTTTATGGGCTTTGCAAATTTATAGACTTTTGGTTCATGTGACACAAAACACAAAACTAGCAGCAGCAACTTTCCTAACAACCTCTATAAATCCGCTTCTCTCTCTTAGCTTAGTCGAGGCACTTAATTAATTTCTGTAAAAACTTTAAGAACAAAGGGCTGTTCTCTTTCTCGTTGCCGTTGCCGTTGTCGTCGCAGTTGTTCTGTTCAGTTCGGGTAGCACGTTAATTTCCAATTTGAAGCGAAAGGAAAATACTCCTAGGATAGGAAAATGGCTGGAAAAAAAAGTAAACAAGTAATGTCATACATAGGAGCTGCAAAATCAAAGCCCAAAGAAACAACGACGACGACGACAACTTCGACGGCGGGACAACAGTAGAACTAACTGCAAATTTGCAGCCGGAGAAGCGCTGAAACGCAGCAGAAGCTTGCACCAGTTTCCCAACTGCAGCATCAGCAGTTCTCGAAGCTGGAACAGTTACCTGGGCGGTAAACAAAAAACACAAAAAGCGATGAAAAACAAAAAGGAAAACGGGGGAAAAACACTGAGCACAGTAACCAAGTGAACCAAGCTGAAAAGAGATGATGTCTGGAGCTGTACACTGGAGGCTAAGAAATCTATTAAGAAATATCTATAAGAAAGATGTTATTCTTATTTTATTCATAAAGTTTAAATAACAAGTAACAGTTCCTTGTTTCGAATATAAACCTGTCCCTATTCCCAGGTTTCAAGTCTGTTTTAAATTTATAGAAGGACCTAAATTGCGCCATAGTTTTCTCTTTATATTTCCCTGACACAGCTATAGTTTTCCCTCTGTTTCAGTTAAAGTCTCACCGTAAGATGCCAATTTCTCAGTGCAACTTTGGCTCTAAGGAAAGGCTTTAGAAAGTAGCCAAAGAGGTGGAAGAGATAGATGGGAGCGGTGCAAACCCGTTGGCAGCTCCGCGGCTCTTTTCGCCTTGCGTGATGCAATTGCCAAGCGCAGCGTCGGAGCGCCAAAAGATTGAAGGCAAACGACAGCCACGTAACTAGAACACTTGACGGTGATGCTGCCGCTGCTGCTGCGGATGCCTCTGCTGCAACAATTTCCAATTAAAGCAGTTACGGCTGCTTCTGGGAGTTGCGAGTTTGAGTTTGGAGTTGCTCGGGGAGTTCGCTTATGTGTCGCTTGCGCAATCATCATACGGCCACTTCTGACAGCTCCAACTGCTGCAGCTCCGTCTCCTTGTGCCTCTATTTGATTTTCTATTGCGGGCCAGTTTCTTGGGACAGGAAGCCATCCGTAATGGGCCTTAAAATACACACTTTATGCCCAGCTAACCATCCCCAATTAGTGCCGTGGGTTAATTGCAGTGACGCATAGTTGCTGCTCCCCGATTGCTGCTTCCCGATGACCAATGTCCGATGCTATAATCCATCTCCGCCGCAAAGACGCTCCCAGTGGAGTCGGAAGCTAACGGCTCGCGATTCAGAGCTAATTGATCATTAGGTCTATTTCCGCAGTGAGATGGCAACTTGGCTTTTCAACGAGTTTTTTACCCTTGGCCAGTTTTTATTTTCTTTATTTTTCTTTTTTTTTCATAAGTAAGTCATAAAGTGGCAACTTTTATGACAACAGCAACTGCGAAGGCGCATGTTGCACGCAATCGGCTAAAAAGGAGCGCTAACCTGGGCCAAAACCATCGAAATTCCAACTTTTCCAACTTGGGTTAGCATTGGGTTGGGCAGATTTCCTTGCATCGACAGTGGCAATAGTTTTTTATGGTTTCTGGCAGGCCAAGAGAACTGGGAACCAAGAACGGAGAACCCAACAACCAACATGAACGGCGGATGGACAGCGCCAACAGAAGGCCATAAAAGAAAATATGCTGCATGTAAGAGTCTAGAAAAAAGGCCGAGGAACTGGGTGAAATCGATTTGTATACGGTATGTAGTTCTTTATTACAGTTGCGGCCGAATGAAGACTTTTGTAGAACTCAGCGGAGGAGAAAAAATTCTGCTGTGGGTGGGGAAAATGCGCTTTGTTTTTTCTGCCCCAAACCCCCGACTGATTGATCATCGGAGGGAGAAAGAAAGCATTAAGTACTATGAATAAATATTGAATCTTTTATAGAACTCAATAAGAAAGGTAGCTATAACTTTTATGCTCCAACTTCAAGTCCCAAAGAAGTCTATTTATATTTTAACATTTTTTGCTTAGAACAATTTAAAAGATACATGTTACCTAACATCAATTAAGACATTTTTCTTGTATACACTCAAAGAGAATGGTTACTAACTGCCCACCTCGAGCGAGGAATCAGCGCTGACTGATAGATTTTCCGACAGTCACTGACCCACTGCCCACATGCAAATGAGGCGAGTATCTCACGGATGCAGTGGAGTGGAGTCAGTGTATGTATCCAGAGGAGTGGGGGCTCTCTCTCGCTCTGCCTGGGAAATTGGGTCGGGGGATCTGCATCCAGATCCAGATACAGAGCCATGCGTTCGGCGGTGCGTTGGCGTTGAGTGAAGTCTTTGCATCGCCTTTCCGTTTTCGGAAAGTAAAATAAAACGAGTGAAGCACACATTCCCTGGGAATAGCTGCTGCTGCCTCGGCTCTTGTTGTTTCTGGCTGAATCTTTTGTTTACTTCTCGGTTATTTTTTGCCGCCGAACACATTTGGTTTTTGTTCCACGAAAGATGCTGCTGCCGCGGCCCAGAAAAGTAAACCAAACCGAGGAGCAGAAAAGAAAAGAACAGAACAAGCGATCTTAATTTACGTTAGCTCGTTAGCTGGAACTACCGTTAGGAGTTTGGCTTTTTACTCTCAAGTGCAGGAATTGCAACAGGCCTAGCCTGGTTTTTTCCCTCCTTCTTTTCTGTTTTTTTGGTTGCCTTGGCCAAAATGCCGATACCTTTTTTGGGCATTCTACAACGCCTCTGCTCCATTGTGTCTGCTGCGGTTGGAGGGCGCGTGAAAATGGCCATGTCGAAGTGGCTGCCAGTATCTCAGCCTGGTAATCAACAGTTTGTGGTCAACAAATAACGAAAAACGAAGAACAAAAAGAGACGAAAAGTAGCTGAAAAAAATAAAATAGAAAGAAGTAATGCCATTGGTTTCGCATGCTTTATTGCCAATTGGAAAGTTGGCAAGCCAACTAAGCCAGAGCCTGGCCAGAGCCCAGAGAGTGCCAGAAAGCCATTGAAGCCGAGCGGAGATCGGTGTTAGAATGCTTTACGGGCCATTGTCTGAGACGGTCGTAATTGGAAGAGGCTCTATGCAAAGTCATAAATACGGCAAAGTCCACCAGCAGAGGCCTGCAAAAGCGCAGTTAAGTAATAAATTTTGAACGGCAGCGGTCTGAGCTTGGGGAAAATTGATTTAATAACTGCGCACCATTAAAGTGTCTTAATGGCATTCTTCCGCGTTGCAGCAGCCGCAGCCAGAACGAAAAGGCCAAGACGCAGCTAATCAACTCACTAAGCCCAAGACGATTCCGATTCCGAGATGCACTCGGACTTGGCCATTCATTAGGCCCCGACTTTGAGAATCCATCAAATGCCGCCTGAATGCCAATGCCATAATTTTCCCCCTTCGAAGTCCGAAGTCGAAGCCAGTTTTTTCCTCTTTTTTTCCAGCCAGGTACCGCATCGAGTCAAGTCAATCAATTAGGCATTTCAACACATGTTGTTTACAGTTCTAATTCTAGCAGCGTTTCATTTAAATGCCATCGTGTCTGCGGCAGTAATTCCCAGTGTCTTGTGGGAGGGGCTCTCTCCGTGGCACGGCGGCGGCGTGAAATATTTTTAAACATGCCGCGCTCGCTAACGATTTCCTGTTAAATTATGCGGCATTCGCTTCAAACTAAGGGGAAGAAAACTTTTCTGGGATTACACTAGCTTACAAAGGTTGTACATACTTATATTTTTAGATTATAATCATATCATAGTTATCATGTTTTTCAAAATAAATGTAAAATTAAAAATATTAAGAAATATTTATGAGAAAAAAGTTTAATCAAGAACCCAAGCATTGTAAACTAGTGTTAACCGCGAACCATCTTCTAGTTAGTTAGAAAGGGAATGGGAATGAATGATCGCCGAAGCCACAAAGTAGTCATAAAACACAATAGCCGAAAATCCAGTCTTAAATAGCCGCAAGTCACGCTTCATCTTAGGTAATTGAAGCACCCAACTAATGATTGTGTTTAGAACAAAGACCACTCATCAGACTGACGATGACTTCGGCGACTCGAGAGAGATGCTTTCCTCTGCTAAATCGACCCCTTAACCCATAAACATCAGAGGAGAAAGAACAAACGACGGTTAATCAATAATTTCTTAGCTACTCAAAAGCCTATTAACTGCCGGATTTTGGCTGGAAATCGCTTCCCAGAACACTTGGACAAATCTCCGGCGGCTGCCACTTTCGCTGGCGGCGCTCGAAGAGGCGAAATGAAAAGTGTAAAGCACCTCTCTAATTTGGCCAGGGGAACCGGCGAAACGTGCCTCGAATGCAGTTGAAAAATCAATTAGCGGCGCGAACGGGTTCGGGTCGGAGTCGAAGTCGAGGTCCAGGTCCAGGTCCAGGTTCAGTGATTAACGATGTGCCTGCTGGAGAGTCATCCCACTCGTGGGGATGCCGGTGCCGAGGGCGTCTATTGCAAACAAACATTGACAGCTCACATCAAACGGAGTCGCTGGTTCTGGCCAACTCTTGGCTCCGGCGGTCTGCTTTTGGCCAGGGCAGGTTCCCAGCTATCTGCTAGACAGATTTGATTTATTTGTCCGCCCACCCACGAGCAGCAGCAGCCAGGCAGCCGCAGTTCCAACTTCAGAGTTAATAAATGTTTAACGACCAGTATAAATTTAAATTAGCAAGCACAGCTCTTTAAAATAAACAAGGGAGCCGGTCTAGGAGTAGAAGGTCGAATACTCTTTTGAAGCGGATTCTTGGGACTCTTAAAATTTGGTAAAGCTTAAAAGTACAAAGTGAAATACATTTTAAATGTTTTCAAAGCAAAATTCCTGTACTATGCAATGAAAAGTACAAGTTTATCCAAAGAGAGAGTGCGGAAACGTTTTAAATACCAAATTCAGCCAAAGAATTCCAGTTCTTGCCTAGATATATATTAAAACAACAATTTTTTGAAAGAAATCAAAGCAGTCAGAAAAGTTTTAGGAATTTAAATATCTAATAATCTGGAGAGAACTCTGCGTTTTGTTTCTATCTTTCGATAATGATCATAAAAATGGCTAATCAGCCTCTACTGATTTCAGAATATATTTGCATTTCTACTCTTAATGATGAACATTAACTATTATTAATTAAATCTCTGAAGTCCAAACCAATAAAATGCCACAGAGGGTTTAAGCCAAAGGAGGTAAATCCCAGAGAATTGAAATCCAAAGCCCCAGCCATAAGGCATAAATGATTCCGTAATTGTTATTGGTTTCTGTTTTTTATTATACGGCAATTTCCATTTGGCCAATAAAAGTCTATGACGAGAACAGTTAGACAGTCGGTCTGGTCATGGTTGAAGGTCCCAGTCCGAGTACTCCATACTCCAAGCACCGTACTCCGGATCGTGGAGCGTAAAGATTCCCACTGATCGCATGATCATTTCCTAATGAATACAAATTGCACCATCATTTGCAGCTGGCCACGAAAATTTCATTTGTGCAGAATTTATGATGACGCATTAGTCCGAACGCCTTTCCTGGACTCTATGTATGTGTTTAGGTAATTCTGGGCAGGAAAAGCCTTTCGTTTCCACTGTGAATCCGCGATTGACCCGTATTTCTGGTTACGCTCGTGCCGACAGACGCTTAACCTTGACACCAACAACTGGCTCCGAGTCTCCGCGTCTCGCGGCGTTCTCCCTTGTTCTCCACTCTCGCTGCTCCGGCTCCCCTGTGTCCCCTCATCACCCTATCTGAGTCGCAATCCGCTAATGCCAAAGTGCGGCCGTTCGTTTCGGCTCGCCGTTAGATTTCGAGTAATAAAAAGTTTTTTTCCCTCGCTTTGCCCAGTGTTTTCTTCTCTGGATTTTTTGCGCAACTTTACACTGGAAAATATTATATTTTTCTGTTTATAACTAACTTTTAAAATTGTTTAAAACTTTCTTTAACTTAAAGCTTTATTTATTAAATTTATTTCTAAAGGACAAGTACTTATTCATGTTTATTTAATAACTTAAGTGTTCAGCAATGCAAATAATACATTAATTATAATGCGAAATTAATATTCTGTCAAAATACACTCACACTTAAATTAATATTCAACTTTACCAAAATTCGTATTCAACAAATCCTGTAAAATCAATTTACATGTTATACTTAAATTAAAAAAGACTTCTTTCCCCAGTGTACCTCCGTTTTCGTCCGTCCCAAAACAATTGCCAAGCATGACTCAAAATATAAGCAAAAAAAAAAAATCTACAAAAATAATCCAAACAAAATAAATTGCAAAATCTTTCGAAAGAAAAGTGCGGCATTTTTTTACGATTCAGTTTTGTTTGCCCGCCTCTCCGAGATCTTTGTGTAATTTTATAGTTAGCTGTGTCTTGTAGAACGTGATGCTATTTGCCTTGCGCCGCCATGCCGCCTATGCCCCTTACTTTTATTGCAAGAACCCCAAGTAGAAGGAGGAGAAATAGAATAGGGGACTAAAAGAAATCATAAATTTGCAGAAGCCAAGAGTCTGAATATTTAATAAAGTCGATGGGAAGCGAGGCAGGAGGTCGAATCCAGAAATTGTTTCCAATGAACGGCAATTACTTTCCTCCTCGCTCCCCCAGTGGCTCCTTCTTCCGGCGACTCTCTTTAAAAATGTATGTCAATTGGTCAATTTCCGCCCCTATGCGATTGTGGGCCAATTAAATGTCATTTACCTTATGTGGTCAGCCCCAGTCCGTAATCCGTAGACAGTAGCCCGCTGTCCCAAGTCCCACTTAACCCGACTCCAGCTCTCCATTAGCCATTCGCCAAAGCAAAGCCTATTTAAATATTTATAATGCAAGCTGTCCCGGGATATCCCCTCATCATTTGGCTAAATTGCACTGGGGGGCATTTTAATTAGGCAAATGGCCGATTTGCCTTCATAAATGCAGACATACATGAAATTAGCGAAACGATATCGCAATGCCCGCCGGCGAATGACAGTTCAATCAACTCCGGGGCGCAAATTGCCAATGCATTTGCAATACGAAATCAAATATTACGTATACGCCCCTCCATCCCTCGGCTCGGCACAGTCACCCAAAACTGTTAGCGCTCGAGCTCGAACAGCTACGACCCATTGTTGTGTCAGCGATAACCAAAAAAAGGCAAACAAACATGACGACGACGGCGGCGACAGCAACTCCAACACCTTTGGAGTGGCAATTTGTTGGCGCTGCCATCGGGAATCCGCTGCCGGAGCAGCCTGCTCCGGTTTGGCGACAAGCATACTGGCCCGGCCTGGCCTGGCCCACAAAGAGCACTGCCAGCGGTAGGCACAGAAATGCAAGCTCTCGAGATACCCTAACAATCGAGGTTCTTACTTTTAAAGAAGCTAAAGAAATATAATATAATAAATATATTATAAAGAATTTAAATACCTATTTAAGTATTTTTTCAGTCCAAAATCTTTGCTATTTATTAGGAGCTTTGATTTTAAAGTGCATTCATTTTTCGATTTGCCTTACATTTTTTTCAAGCAACTCAAACCCGTTGCGGTCTATGACTCAAGCAATCAATTGCCAGCAGCAGCAGCGGCAGCAGCATTTCCCGCAATAACAATGCCGGCCATACTTGAGTGGAAAATCAGGCATCGAGTATCTCAAGAATGACTTAACGGCATGAAAAACTTTTCCAGTAGCAGCGAGGAAAGCCAACAATGAGAGCTGCTAATAGCTGGCAACTTTTGAATTGAGATTGCGATTGCGTGAATGCTTTCAGACGTGTTGCATTTCAGTTCCGGCCAGGCCAGGCCGGGCCAGGCCACTTCGAGGGTACGATTTCGCGCCTCGTCGTGCCTCGAATGTGTCAAATGCATCGATGGATATATCAGTAATTTGAATCGCTTGCAAAATTTCCATTCGCATTGCGCAAAAATGGCAACGGCAGAAATGGCGCACACAAACAATTATTTGGAAATTGCTGCCATGGCTATGTTGAGTGTGTAGTGTGTGTGTTGCCAAGCTGGCCATAAATTGTAACAACTGTCGTTTGCATATAAGTACTTACTCTGCTGGAGTATCGAAACTGCAGATGCAAATGCAAATTTAAGAGGAGAACTGGGGCACACAATAGCCAATTTTCATTGCGTTTATTGAGTGCTTGTTTGTGTGATGATGAAATGAATAGACTTCGGCCAGAGGCATGTCTATTTATATAACTTATTTTGTTAGAAGGAACCCCCTGGGCCACACACTCAATTAATTATTCATTAAACATATCCTGTCATGGTTCCCATTAATTTTCAACTCTTTTTCGGCCGCTCTATTCCAGTCACAAATCAAACATACCCATCGATCCATTCCCCCTTTAATTAGACACACAAAATAAATTGAATTAACAGCGTGAGCGTGGCAAGAAGCGAGATACATAATTGCTACCACGGCTACGGCTACAGAAAATGTTTAATTTGTTTATTTTTCCGGTTTTTCGGTTTTTGGGCCCGCTGTTTCGGTACCGCAATTTATTAGCAAGCCGAAGGGAAACAAAGAAAAAATTGATTGATCTACCACTGGGCAGGGTTCAATCAAAATGTGTAATGAACAAGCCGGAAAAAACAACACGAAAAAAAGTTAAAAACACACAAAATTCTCAATGTGGGGAGAGGCGTCGTCTATGGTTTTGGTTTGGTTTTCATTACGCGGCTGCCGCTGCTGCTGCTGCTGCTCGTAGCGGGTTCTCGTTTTAATGATACAATTTAAAATCAACGCAGACTCATGATTTTGCATATTTCGAGCATTAAACTCGCCTCGTCGGCGGCTGCTGCTGCTGTTGTTGTTCTGGGGAGCATAATTCAGGCATGGTTACCGCAGATTCCCCTCTCCCGTTTTCCGCTTTCCACTGCCAACAATCAATGCCCGACGCCCGCTGTGATTTGACCAAAAACTGACGGACTCTAGCCGGGTCTAGCTGCCAAAGCCATCAAATAAATAACCGCGGGACCCGCAGTGAAAGAATGCCGGGGCCAGGCATTGCCCCTAATGTCGATGGGTGTGTCCTGCCAGCCGCCCTTTTTTCTCCTTCTTCAAGCCAAAGCATTAAAGCGGAAAAGAACAGGAAAAACGAGGGGAAAAACGGGGGAAAAACGAGGGGAAAAACTGCGGGAATAACTGCGGGAAAAACGGGAGGAAAAACATTTTGCCTAAATGGCGAGGCATTACTTTTAATTAAAAGCAACGCGAGAGCAGTCCACAAAAATTGAACTTGAACTCCACGACCATGTCCAATTCGAGTAACCAACTACAGCCACAGCAATAACAACAGCTCTAAGCCAGAGTCGGAGTTGAAGCTGTATCTGAGACTTGGGTCCATGGACACATGATTACCCATAAGCTGACATCGCCTCGTTCCACAGTTCGCTGCACAGACTGGCTTTAATCAGTTGGCCACGGCAACGGCAACGGCAACGACGGCCTGACACTTGATGTTAATTTGCACTGAGCGAGACATTGAGCATACGCAGCGTTGCCCCGTCTGTCAGCCGGCTAATTACCTGAAACCGAACTTGTAGCCAAGCCAATTTACAACATACAAGCCATAAAGCACACACGACATCTCGTAATGTATACATTTTAATCGCGAACGCATTAATTAGCTTCATGTAAAACCGCGTTCGTAGGTGTAAATAAAACAGAAACAAAACCAAGCCGAGCCGATAATAAAATAAACAAGTTTTGAGAGTTATTCCAAATGCGTTTTAATAACCCAGAGAGTCAGTCCACGGCCCGTTGCTGTGGATTCCTGATCGGCCCACGCCCGATTCCAGCAAGTAATTAGCATAAAGCACGTGCGCCGCCAACTGGGCAACGCCTGCCTCATTGGCATGCCGGAGTTTACCTGCGAGGTGGAGCTGGGAGCTGGGAGCCAGGAGCTGGAGGTGTATAGCTACCTGTTGGAGCCCACCGAGCTCGAGTCCCTCACAGGTGCGTACACGTCACGCCCCCCAAAGCGGCAGTGGCGGCGGCCTGCCCAAAGTCTCAGCCCGAACCCGAACATGGCCCAGAGCTGGCTAAGCCGGGCTCAGCTTGGCAGACATTTGCACAATCCATTTCATTTCGTTCTGCTGCATTTCATTCGGGCTTCTCCGCCGCTTGATTTATGCCCAGGGGCCAATGCACATGAATCACAGCCAAAGAAAACCACAAAAATTTGGCGGAAAAATAGTATAGTCCTGTGGATATCCTGTAGAAAAAAAGGTATAATGTTGGGTGCAAAATTAAGATTAAAATGAAAAGTAATTAAAGTAAAGTCGTTACTTTTGGGCTTCCAGCGTACCTAGCAAGCAACTCTATATAATTATCATAAAATCCAAATTAAAGAAAATGATGAGCATATTAAACCTAGTCTTAAATTACCAGGTCGAACCATATATATTTTCTCTCTCTATTACCATGGAAGCCACTTGCTTCTCGCTCCAATTAGTCCGTTCTATTAGCTCCCGTCTTTCTGGCCTAAATCCGCCCAATTATAGGGTAGGCATGCCGTGCCACGCTGACATTTCTAGTGCAAAATCTCGACACAAATAGAGTCAGTCGGTGATGGGGGAGCGAGCGGCTGTGATCATTGCATTTATTGTCTACCTGCAGATTTATGATCATGCAACGAGCATGCCGCTTCCAAAGCACCTACAACCGTACCGTGTACGTAGTATTATAGCCCCATTCCATTGTGGTCGGCTTTAAATCTGTTTCGGCTATTGTTGCTACAGCCTTTGCGGTCTGTCCATTTCACGCTTTGCCAAATTGCCAACTTGACCGGCACCAGATGAAAAACCGATAAAGTAATGAAAATGCGGGCAGGCTGGCGTTTGGGCCAGACACCGTGTATCTGGGCCAGTATCTCGGCCAGTGCGCGAACATAAAATGTTATTTAAAGCGAATTTCGGGCACAATTTGTTGTTAATGAATGCCAGGCACTGTGCCGGCCGGGGCTGGTTCGCTTGCCACAGATTTTTACAGATTTTCACAGATTTTCCGACTTTCAGCGAGCAAATTGCGCCCACAATGAGGTCAGGCAGCCGCACAATGTGCGCCGTTACCTGCAGCAGCCGCCACCGCCGCCGCCTCACGTGCTGACTTGTGAAAGTAAAGGCCCCAGCTCTCAGCTGGCTTAGGATCTCTCTATAGTGCAGTTTATATATATATATATAGAAAACACCTCCCCCGTCAGTGGGGCAACCTGCATACGCCGGCAATTTCGTGTGAGCCCGCAACTAACCTTCACATAAATTATTCCCATCAACAGCTGCAGATACGAGCTCCACAGCCAAGTCGGCCATCCCGGCAGCAGCAGTGGAGCACCAGCGGAGCAGCTTAATGTTTAAGACATCGTGATAAGCGGCAGATATTTATCTGGCTAGCAAATTACATGGGGCAACGCCTAGGAAAACAGAAAAGAGAGGAAACCGAGTGCCGGCAACATGCAACATGTGGCTGCAGTGAAATGAGGTGTCGAAACGGTTGTTAGCCGGTGCTCATACGCCCCGTGGTACGTGGGAAAAACGAGAACGCGCAGTGACCTTGAGTTGGGAGATTCTTAGAGGTTTCTTGTAAGGTCTCAGATATAATATTGTTACCTTTAAGTGGCTTACTCTGATTGTAAGTATTTCAGAGGCTGCTATCATTGATGTATTCCTCTGCGAACCTTTTTTAATGGGCCCCCCTTCGAAATCTCACTTTAATTGGCTGCCAAGAAATCCATCTACATGTACATGTACAAATATTTGCGTATTTATTGCTGGCAATCCATAAACCAAGCCCATATTCCGTCCATAGGCCGTTCGTCTACGTGTACTGGCAATCGTTTCGATAACACTTGAATACAAAATGAGGGTCATTAATTTTATAACAAACTATGTTGGCCTGCCATGGCTGGCACACTTGAAAAATCCCCAACTCGGGCTCCAGCTCCTACTCCGCTTGGATCCATCCTCGACCGAGGATGGAGAAGGCGACGGCGGCGGCTTATCCGCCTGCCAATGTCGCCTGTCCGACAGTCAGTCAATCATAACCCGTTTCGGCTGCCTCAGCCGCTGCCTTGGCGAACAAATCAAAACTTGTTATCGTTTCGAAAAGATCTCTAGGACCAATAAAATATACGGCCCCAGTGCCAGTGCCAGTCCACCTCTGCCTTCTGTTCGTATCTTGGTTTGGTGAAAAAAGAGCACAGAAAAACCAGGCGAGTGGAGCTGCAATTGTCAAGCTTTACGTGTTCGCCCATCAAAATGCTGCACGCCTCATCAGGCGAGTCGGAGTATTGGAGCTACCAGAGATACCAGAGACACAGAGAAGCAACGGTGACACTGGCAGCAGTTTAATTGCAGCGACTGTAATGTCACTTCCATTTGAACCTGGCGTCGTGGTGTCCGGAATGCCGAATAGAGAGAATGTCGGCATCGGCATCTCTCCTTCTTTCTTTTTTTGGGTCATGTCAGGCTAATCAAAGACTAGCCGGGTCACGCCCACGGCCATTTATCAGCATCAGGCACAGTCGCAGGCTCAGTAGGAGTCATCGGTGTCTTAGCCTCAGATGTTGCCTTTATTAAAAGTTACTTTTCTCTAGGACACTGTAAAAAATAGAAGGGAAATTATCCTTAAGTTCAAGGAATGGTATCTTTAAAATTCAAAGAAATTGAAGAAAAAAATGTTTTTTAAATTTTTTAACTCAACATGCAGGGCTATAAGTCTAATAAAAACAAGCCTTTCTATATTTCCGAAGTTTGCTTTCTTGCTTGCTTTAATTCTTTTTTAATTTTGCAAAGTTAGTTGAGACAATTGCTTGGAAATTCCTTTCCTGAATTGAGGCGTCTCTTTTCCAAGTGTACTTATACACATTTTTGTTTCGCTGCGGCCCAGCCAAACGTGAGCTTATGGTTTATGGCGACTTAATAAGGCTGTGACCAGCCATCAGCCAGCGGCCTGTTGCCAGTTGCCAGTTGCCCGTTGCCCTTCTGGCCGCGATTGCAGCCCTGTCGGCATCTCTGGCTAATGGCCGAATGGCGAATGGCCCGGCACATTAGGCACAGCGAGCAGGAGCTATAGCTTCTCCTGATACTAGAAGGAAAGCTAGGGAAGCTAGGGAAGCTGTAGAAGCTCAGGGATGCCGCATGATAAACAACCGAAGCGTTTTAAACGGCTTCATTAATCTTATTCAGCTCTGCGCTGCGCTTGTCTATTAAAGCCTTGTAATGCCTGCAAGACTCTCCAGCTCGCCAGTTCTCCAGCCTGCTTACCGCTGCTGATGATGAGCAGCTGTGGCAACCGCAATCAGCAGGCTGAGGCTGAAAATCTACTACCTGTCAGCTTCATGTCATTCAGGCATTTTATGAGCTGTTGCCGGGGCAGGAGCTGGAGCTGCAAATGGAGTTGGAGCTGGAGCTGGAGTTGGGGATGCTGGGTGCGCTTTGCTGCCGTCAAATAGAAATGGCATTGACATTGGCAGAGAGCTAGAGGGCCCCAGAGCATGGCTGTGGTGTAACTGTTACTGCCGTCTGCTCACTGCTGCTTACTGGCTAGGAGTTACTGGTTGCTGGTTACTGTCACCGCCAGCTGTTGCAGCTGTTGGCTTCCACATCCACTCTCTTCGGAATTCATGAAAATTCTGGCGTGATGTGTTAGGCAATAACTCGGCTTTCTCACAGAAGCTGCAAATTCGATTGGGAAATGAGGTTGAGAGTTAAGACACTTACTTGAATAGCTTCCTAGATGTTGAAAACTTAAATAAAGACTTTACAGATTGAATACTTGTGTTCTCATAGACAATAAGCCATTAGGAATGTATGTATTGTCATTTAAATTATTTTTAAAGTCATCTTCCTTTATTAAAAGCATAATTCAAATGAAATATTTTATACTTAAGACATAATAGTGGATTCCTCTTCAAATCCCTGTGTGTCTATTAAGACCGCTGTTCTCCACGAACTCCACTTTCTTGTCCAAAGGCTTGTCACGTTTGGCTTGCCGACTGCAAGTGGCCAACATCCCCGCTTCATCTTTGCCGAGCCGCCGCCGTCTCATCATCATCATCTTCATCATCGTCGTCGGCCTAAACATGACAATTTTCATGGGCTTATCATTTCATAATGAATTTGTTTTGTCAGCCAATAAATTATGGGCAACACGCCGCTGGTCTACCTACAAGGCCCAGGCCCAGGCCCAGGCCCAGGAACAGGCCCTAGCCTCCACAACTAGCCGAGGAACAACTACATCATAATCATCTAAGCAACATCGCAGCATTGGCAGCGGCATAAATAGAAAACCCTGTCCTCAGACTCCGTCTCCGATGGCTGGGCTTTATCGTGAGACCCGTTGATTTAGTGGCCCGCAGTTTGTTTAGTTATTAGCTCTTGCCCTTTTTGGCCCAGAACAAATTGCATTTTGATTTATACGGCCGGAATGAGTTTATCTACACGCGACAGGAAACGAGCGCGTCAGGCAGCGGCCGCCCACATCAAAGGCAGGCGGGCTGAAAGGACTGGAACGGGCGGATGAGGCTGGAAAATCGAAGAGGAAAATGCCAGTCATTCCGCCGGCCCACTCACCAGCCACATCCCGAGATCTGGCCACATCAAAGGGCATTAAAATTTCAAATAGGTAATTAAGTAAAACGCATAAACCGCACAGCACGAAGAGCCAGAGCTCAGCCAGTCGATTATTTACACTCGAGGTGAGACACGGCAGCGGTAGAGGTATCCGGAGAGGTATCACCAGCCGCCTAGCATACCATCGGTTGTGAAGTATTCAGATTTCAGTGTGTCAATCAATTTGCCTTCATTTGGCTTCGCTTTGCGTTTCCGCGTTCAAGTGCAGCAGCACACGGCAAAGTGTATTAAATAAACCGCAAAACGAACGCTTAACACGAACGCTTAACACAAACGCCTGCACAGGGAGAAAAATGTATGTGACAGGGTAATTAAATTAAGATATAACACAAAAGGAATTAAATTGATAAAGAAAATAGTTTTATTTTTATATTTATTGCAAGATACTAGTATCACTTATAAGAATGTGCAGAGGCTACAATCTCTCCATAAGGTTTCTTTTAAATTTATTTCAGTAGAATCATAAATAATTTATTTTTTAAACAATATACTTGAAGTATTTTTCATTATTATCCATTATTTTTAAAAGCATTAAAAGAAATAGGAAAACGTAGATCGATGGCAACACGGAAGGGCCAAACAACTTGAGTGCCGCAAATAACCGGCAGCACACGGCACACAAATTGTAATTGAGTCGTTGTCGCAGACAGAGGGGGGAAACCACGACTGGGTGCCGGGGGATCCGGGAAGCAAAAACCAGGAACTAGGAACCAGTAAACCGAAATCCCCAGGCCCCCAGATCCGGGCTCATTATGTCAGCGAGAGAGAGCACAAAGCCGGTGAACCGCAACAGGAGCGGCGCGGCGAATACCGAAAACTGAAAACCAAAACGAACCGAGAGACCCAACCGACTGTAAATATTTGGCCATCCTTCGGCACTTGCTCCACTTTTCCCATTTGCAGCAATTAAATACATTAACGAGGGACATTCTTTTTTTTTTTTTGTGCCTAAATGCCGCTGAGCTGACACCGTCTGCTGACCCCGATTCCCCGAAGGCATGTTGAACTTTGCGGCACGACCACGTTTTCCCTTAACTTTTGCTTGCCACTGTTGGCCGTTGGTGTGGCGTCTCGCTGTTGTCAATTTGTTGATTAAATTTATATCGCATAATGCCATAAAGGGATCACTTTTATGATGGCTTCACTCCAGCTGTCCGGCGGCTCTTATCGACTGTCATCAAACTGATGTTGCAGCTGCACCGCCCCGCGCGGCCTTGCTTATTTATTATTTATTATTTTTTGACAACTGACATGACGCCAATTAAAAACTATACTAAGCAGCTGGGCTTGTTTACGTAGCTAATGATTCACAGGGGTATCTTTCTTGAGTAAATCAAAGAAAAGACTGGGGGGAAACCCAAAAATGCTATTTAATGCTTAAATTTATTTAAGTTAAAAGTTTTTGATACTAGAAAAATATAACCAACTTAACTAGCATGTTCTGCATTATTTTACTTTAAAAAACCATTAAGAATATTCAAATCCGAACATGGCATGCACTTGATTGCTGCATAAATCAGTGCATTATCGAGTTTCTTAGGTATTAAATCTAATCGGATCGCCTAATTGCGGCAATTATGTGAACGAGCTTCATCCAACTCGTTTTTCACTTTATTAATTATGCAAATTGATTCAACATTTGTGACCCGCATTTAACTTTTGTATTGTTGGTTCACTGAACTTCCCCCCTTTCTCAAATTCTTCTCTCTCTTCGAGATTCTTTGGAGAACCAGAAAAATGGGTCACTCGAACGAAATGAAACCTGTTGTTTGATATCAAAGACAGACTGGGAATTTAAATAATTTTCTTATTAATGTGCAAATGAGCTTTGCCATTTGACACTTTTGATTTGGCCGAGAACAGATTTTATGGCAGGGCATAAATGTGTGCTAATGGTTCTTGGGGGGAAACCTTTCCCCCACCTCGACTTGGCTTGACATAAATTTTATGGCTTGACCGACCGCCTGAGAAGACGCTGATATGACAGCGAGCCCTTTGCTTCGGGCCATAAATGCGAGTGTTTGCCAGTCGAACTCCATGCAAAACAAAGTGTCAGCTTCGTGGCCATAAACCATTCACATTAAATGGGGCTTAGGGGACAGGGAGACAGAGTGGGGGTTATAAACCAATTAAAAAAGGAGCGACTAATTGGAGTCATAACTTATGGGAGGCATACGCATAGTTCCGCGGGTCTTAAGGAGTTTTTCAGGAGCGAAAGGTGGTAGCAGGTGCCACTTCTGACAGAAGAGCGGAGGAGGCACTGTCACTCAAATAAGTAAATTGGATTTACCCCGGCCACAAATCCAGGGCTTGGGATGCGGCAACTTTGCCTGATTGCCTCGTGGCCTGGGGACTCTCCTGGGCGCCACCTCCGGCTCCCTCTGATACTCCAATCCCTCTTCAGATCCATCTCCTCGAGCTGTTCTATTGCTGCTAGTCCTGCTACTTTTACAGCTCAGCTGACAATGTTGCCAATGTTGTACGGTAATTTTACATAAAAGCACATAAAGTGCAATGTTTGATCGTAAAACTTTTTTACGACATTTTTCCTGTGCGCATATATAAAAATGCCTTTCCGGGAAGCAGATGAGCAGAGCGGGAATCCTCATCGCCAGCTGACTCCTCCTCGGTGGGTATTTTCCTTTATCTGTTCAGTGGCGCTTATATTATGCTGCTCTCCCTTTCGCTTCCGCCTTTCCTTGGGCTCATATAAAATTTGTAACACGTGTGTCGCAAGGTGGCCATATATAGTAGGAGTAGGAGTCGGTATATAGCCGTCGCATTTCTATTTCGGTGCGTAGGAAAATTTATGTTGGCCCGGTTTATTGTTTGGCAGCAAGTGAAACACTTTGGAGAATTGCTGGAGACCAGTAGATCGAAGGGGAAGGTGCCATCGCTGGCTCCTCTGGCTTTCGAGGGCGGAGTAATGCCGGTAATTTGCCGGCTAGAGCTTGGCCTCATAACTGCGATTGCAATTGCAGCTTCCGTTACCTTGAGCTGCTGCAGTTTCTGTGGCTGCAGCCACATTTAAGCACTCATAAAGTTAATGACATGCACAGAACACCACCAGCACCCCCATCATCAGCATCAGCATTACTATACTTACTTACCCATCTCGCGGCTCAGGCCTGGGATTGCATTGTATCTCGGAGCCATGCAAATGCAGCATCACTCCCACTACGGCTGCCTGGGAGTCATTAAAAATAAAGCAATTTTCACGCATGTGCCAGACCGAATAGAAAATAAAATGCATTTTCCGCAACATGACGAATGGCTTGATTCTATTTTACAGTTTCGCTGGCGCGCAGCTTCCATTAAAGAAAGATAGAAAGAGAAAAACAAGAAAGAGTATTTTTCTCCTTTAGTTACTATATAATATATTTTCTCCTTTCTTTTTTTTATTAAAAGAAATACACAAGTGCAGGAGGGGGTGGGGCAGGCAGGAATGCAGCGGCAGGAATGATGACGTTACCTTTGCAACAACATCAACCTGAGGCAACAACCACACGAAGCATGATAGCCAAAGGCAAAGGATACCCTGTGATCTTAGAGGGTATGCTGGAAACTCTGGGATAAGTGTGATTTCTCCTATTTAAGTACTTAATTCATGTATATTTCCCAAGAGCTAACTTGGCCAGGGTATATAGAAACATGCCTCAGCCTTTGGCTTGCGGCAGTCGCTCCGTCACAGCAACGCCCCCTCACAGACAGCCAGTCAAGTTGTCCTACAGACCAGACGCGGCACCAGCATCGGGTAAAGGATACACATTAAGAAAAATCAATATTAATTTCTTAAATAATATAACAAGAACATTACACAAATTAATAGCCTTAAGGGAGGAAAAGGATAGGTTAGAAAAAATAGTATTTTTTATTGTTTATCAATTAAGGTAATTATCTGAGCCAACTTAAGATGCCAGCATGAATGTATTTTTAATTAAAAATTTCTCTCCTTGTTTTAATTCTGTTATTTTTAAAGTTCTCCCTGTAACTACAACATCTCTCGATCTTTCAAGTGCATGCCTTTGCCTCCAGCTTGAACTCTAGTCCGCACATCCAAGTGCAACTGCGACTGCAACTGCGACTGCGACTGCGGCTGTGGCGCACTTTAAGCGAATTTCATTTGTCTGCAGCGTCAAGCACTTGACAATCACTCACGTAGCCGTGCAGCTTCCTGCCACCCCTGCCCCTACCGCTCCTGCCACCCGGCACCCTTTTGGGCGCTCCTCTCGCTCCCTTGACGCTTGTCTGGGCTCGAGACTCGGTCTCGGTGTCGGTGTCGGTCTGGGGCTGGGTCTCTCGTTCTGGTCGGATCTCGTGGTCTGGACTAGCTGACTGGCTGGTTGGCTGGCTGGTTGGTGTTAACAAGTTCCCATGCAACCGCTTAAATATTAACGCACACACCAGCACACGCTGATTCATTGGAGGCAGCTGTCGTTGTCGGCAACTGTAAATAAATACTCATACAGCACACGGCGCAAAAATCTTGTGTGTCATTGCACTCGACGGTTGTCGTTGCTGGATCCCAACAAGGATTCAGCGGTAAAAACAAATTCAGAGGAAGGAACGACATAGATGAGAGCCGGACACGGCTGGGATATACCTAGTAACTGAAGGCCAGAGCTTATCCAGCTCAAGATATTATATACTTTCTTATAGAAAAGTGTGCCCAGAATATAATATTCTTCATAAAACAGATATGTTCAAAAATAGAGGGGAATGTATGCAAAAAATAAAAATATTTATGGGAAACTTCTATAAGCCCTCCATTCTATCATACCCGTACACTCCCCAATATCCAAGGTATTATTATGAAAAAAAGTGCAAACAGTTGGGAGGCATATACGTGACTTTACTCGGGACAAGACGCAAGTGAAATATTTGCCCGCAAACCGCTACAAATCATTAAAATCATCGAAATGCCAGCGAGGCATAATTAACTGCAACTCAATCAGTCCAAGGAGTCTGGGAGAGAGGGACACGGATGTGGAATGCCGCATGACGCAGGGACGGGAGAACGGGGGCAATGTCATTCCGGGGCACAAGCGTCAATGCAATTAGAGGCCCGCCTGTCTCGGACAATCCAATGGGTTCCACCAGGCTCATTACGTGCCAAAAATAAGTGAGAAAGAAACGCGCAGCGCAGAGCAGGCTGTGAATCTGAGTCTGATTGTGGCCCCCGTCGAAAGTGGGCGCCAAGACACGCCGTCGACCGTGTTAATTGCTGCAAATGCCTCAAGGTATGCCGGGCCCACGCCCAACGCCCCACCTTTGCCTGTGCCACCCCTTATCCTTGCCACCTATCCCCCTGCTAAACCTCATATGTTATGTGGCAATTGTGTGTGGTGGCTGTAAAATTTATGCCCGCCTGCGGACTGCCAACTTGCCTGCTTTGTGGCCAAGTCCATGACTAAGCACAGAGAGAAATATCAGGATAATAGTACGTCTTTAACATTAACTAAAATAGATTTTTATAGTTATAAAACAATTAAATAAAACTCATTAAGGCAGCTTACAATCGGAATGAAATATCTCAACTCACTCCTACCATTTAATACTTTTTATTCAGCAAGAAATATCCCCAATTTTCTTCTCTGTACACCTCTAGCCATGCATATTGCTTTGAAGGAATGAGCCGAGCTAGCAAATTCTGAGAAATTAGCACCGCAGTCGGAGAACGAGACGAGTAACAACTCGTGAACAAATATTAAGTAATTTTGCGCACGCATATCTCAAGAGGAGCATCGAGTGCCTTCAAATGGTAGATATTTTTCCAACTAATTCTTGCCGGGATTATGTCATTGCTCGCTCGCATCTTGGAGAAGAACCCTTCCACGTCCACGTCCCTGTGTCAGAGAGTGGAATTTCCCCGAAGTCATGCGGCATGCACACACCTTCCATTAACTCTCAGCCATTTCGGAGTCTGCGAAAAATAAATGCCTTTGCCCTTGGCTTCAATTTTCCAGCTCATTTGAGAGTTATTTACATCTCACTGCCCGCCCCCCAAAACCAATAAGCTCCATTTCATAGTCAAATCAACCAACTAAAAAAAAGAGGAGGAAATCACTGCCCCAAAGCATGGCTTCCACACCCTCAATATATCCATCTAATGCCAAAAACCCGGTGCGCTCGCATTTAATCATCATTAAGGTCTGGCACTCGCCGAGGTTCAGGATCGGGTTCTCAGGCTCCGGCTCAGGCTCATGCTCAGGCTAGCTGCTGTCTGCGGCCGGGCAATCCTTCTGATTTCAGTCGCCAGACTACACCGACTCTCTCACCTTTTTTGCCATTTGCACTTTCCGATGCTTTCACGTTTTTCATCATCATTACCAGCAGCTTCTACGCACACAGCAGCCACGGCGAGGCGAGTAATAAATAATTTCGTTTAGCCAGAGCCAGTGCCAAAATCAGACCAACAAAAACCCTGCCCTCCCTCCAGCCAGATGTATGTGCTGAAAGTTTGTTTGCCTTCGCCCTGGCTCGGGTGTTACTTCCGCAAACATAAAACGGCAACAGAGCGAAGGAAAAGTGCGGAAAACCATCGAGACGAAGGGACCCATGATCCATTGAAATATGACAAAATGCTGTTTGAGACATTTTCAGTTATTGATACGCGCTGCTGCCGGTCCGTCCATCAGCCAAGAAAAGCAGAAATGAATGCAAGTGTGTAGGGAGCAAGTCCGGGGTTTATGATGATGCGAGGCGTGGAGAATGGAGAACCGGGAGCCATGAACAGGGAATAATGTGTGTGTGCATTGCAGAAATATTATTAATATACCACCCAGAAAAAGCTTTGGAAAAATAAGGAGGAACGGTATAGAGAAGGGTCTAGACCATGGGATACCCGGTGATTAGTTCGGAAACAGCTTTGCAACTTGTACAAAAAAAAAAACAACTAAAGGTTCTTGTATGCAAGTAGTATTTAAAATATATAAGTCATATTTTGTAGGTGAGATTACTATAAATAAAAGAGTATTCACAAGTCAAAACTTTGAATTAGAATTTTATAATTAATATGAAAAATACAAGTACACTTCTCAACAGCCCTGACTTACAGTTTGATAGTTCAAAAGATTCTTATTCTTTTAATGTAGAATGAAACATATACAATATACCCTTCAAACCCACAAAAGAGCGGGTATAAAAAACAGAGCGGGACATGCAGGAAAGTAGTAAAAACCCCCGGAAAATTGAAAGCAAAGTTTCGTCTGATAAATAGGCAAGGGCAAGAGGCGGGTGTGTTGGCCTTTGCCAAATGCCACACGCACTTTATCACAAATCAAGCCAAGTTTTTCCCCCATCAGCAGGGGGTTGGGGCTTTCGGCCAAAAGTCACGCCCACCGCCCGCTGCTGCCGCTGTGATAAATTTGATGGGAAAAGAAATTATGAGGGTGTCGCTGGCTGCCTGGCTTGCTGAAGTCGATGCTGATGTTGATGATGTCCTGTAAACACAGGCTCGGGCATAAAGATATGACGCTATAAATATGCCGGGGCGATAAATTTCCCCAGTGTCATATATAAACTCGGAGCGGGGAGAGGGAGAAACTGCTCAAAAATCGATCAATGGCATATTTATCATGTGTGGCTGGCTGCAGGATTTGGGTATCCCGAAAACACACATATTGCCTTGCGGTTAACTTGGCCAAAGTTGCGGAACCTGTTGGGATTTCAGTTTTTCCAGCGATTTTGGGACACGAAAAGGTTATCCCAAAATGGGGTTACGCTTTATTTGAAAAGCGAAACATGGCAATTAATCAGTTTATGGCCCACCAAATTGCTTCCCCTTTAAATATACATAATTTCTAGGCGGGCGCTTAACGGGATGAGCATTAAATTTAAAGAAAATGTGGAAAATGCCGCTCGTAAAAGTGCGGCACATAAATGTAAATTGTAATTTCCGCTGTGCGGTGCGTTGGGTGGTGCTTGCAGTGAGGGCGCGAAGGCGTGTCTCTCTCTCTTTCTCTGTGGCGGGGCAAGTTGAATGAACTTGTTGTTGCATGCGTTTGGCTGCAATTAAAATTATTTCCACTGCGTCTCCATTCCCCACAAGTCGTCCATTCATGCTGCCTGTCATTCACATAAATATGCATTTTAATTGATGTTGCTGAAGCTGAAGCTGCGTGGCAGCAACTTTGCTGCGACTTGCTGCTCACGCTGCTGCTGCCGCGTTGACAGAGTGACCAAGTTAAAGACAGATGTGTGACAGATGTCAGTCAACTTGGCAGCAGCAGCAGCAGCCGACTTTCCATTAATTAGGCATAATATTTCATTAGTGTAATGAGCGCCACTGGGAAATGTGCCAGCCCCGTCCTAATGAAAGCACACACCAACTACACCAACTACGTACAGCCACTATCCTATGCAAAACAACAGTCTTGAGGTCTGTGGGGCCATGTGAAATATGTGTGAAAAGCCGGCATGCCGCTGCACTTGTTACCAGCTGCTCCTTGGCTGCCTTTCATTAGGCGAGTGCACATTAATTATTTTGCATGTACTCGCACATACTCTGTGGTGGTTACAAAAGACAGTACTCGCAACTCAGTACTCCGCACTCTCCGGTGCTCTTTCTCCGACTCTCGTCGGCGAAATTCGTGTGAAGTTGCCGAGAGATATCAACGTGAAATACAGCAGACATTGCCGTGGCTTAATTTGTTCGGGGCTCAAACTAATTTGACGGGATCAAATGTTGAAATGTTAGTCCGACGAACGCGAACGGGAGCGCAATCTTAAAAAGTTAGTCACTGCTTTAGCAAGCGTCACATGCAGTTGTCTATCATACTTAGGGGCGCTTAGGGAGCCCCTTTATCGGCCGCATTTCTTCTGGGGGTGCGACGGCCCTCCGGTTATGAGTATTTCGTCATGATGACTTAAAACCGACCCATTAAAGCGTGGCAGCCCAAAGCCTGGCGCTTCCTCCTCCGCTGCTTCGCTGCTTCTCCTCTTCTGGGACCATGTACTATAACTCTAATGACATAATCTGCTTTTGCCCAACACACACAAAGCACAAACACTGTGAGAGGCCCTTTAACTAATCCGCTTAAGTGACTTTTGTTGCTGTTGTTGCCGTAGGTGATTCTTTGCCTGCTTCTTGCCACAGCCACAGCCATTGCCACTTCCACTTCGCCGTCGCCTTCCCCTTCATGCATATTAAACTTATCGCCGGCAAACAACCGCAATTATAAAATTATAATGATAATGCCCAACTAGGGAGCGGCAACCGCTGACAGTTGGACTGTCATTGCCTCTGATGTTGCTCTTGTGGATGTTGATGTTGCTGTTGCCGCTGATCTGCGTTGCAGATAAACGGCCATGAAGCCAAAAGAGTTATTAAAACCAGGCCTAGTCAGGGAATGGGATACTTCAGCTTTAGCTCCGCTCAAATGCCAGAGATAGTTGCATCTATGTTACTTACTTTTTTTACACTTTAAATAATAAGGGAACTTGCAACAAAAGATGATTTGAGTTTCATAAAAATCAAGAAAGGAAGCTTACTTCGGAAAGCCGAAGCTTACATACCAGTTTGCAGTTTGCTTATTTAGAAAAGGCATAACTAAGCCACAATTTAATATATTTCAATTTGGATAGCTTTTCTGTGTTAGTTTTTATTAGATTAATAAATCTGCATATTAAGTTTAGAAATTAAAAATAGAAAAACAAACTTTTGATTGTAAATAATTAAGATTTAAATGGCGAATCGGAAAATATACGGCTTTTGTCTATCACTTTCTTTTGAATTTGAATAGAAACTTACTTTAATATGTTTCTCCCCATGCACAATCAAACCAGTTGCAAATGCAGTTGCATTCCGACTAATTACCGCAGACGTTGATAGTCGCATAGCACTTGTTAATTACCCGCACATATTAATTGCCACTTTCTATCTTTTCCATTGCAGAAAATGTCAAACGCGGCGTATACTTAATCTGGTCACAGAGGGGAGAAACGCACGGCAAACAACATGAACTGCCTTTGTCGCCCATCGCGGATTATGTCCGTGCGCATTAATTTGCTGGATGAAACCGAGTTTATACACGAGATCAAGGTGAGTTCCAGCCATTATATTCCTGCACCCCCCAAGTAAACATGGCCAACTCTTTCCCTTTCGTTCCAAACCCCCATCGTCATCATCATTATCATCATCGTCAACAGCATTTTGTGGTCTCCGTTGAATGACAAAAAGTGTTGCATACTTTGCACGTGCCTCCAAGTTTTAGGGGTGCGAGCCGAAGGGGTGTGTGTGCCTTCACCCTCATCAATATTTAGTGCAGGGCCTTGTGACTTGGCAAACATGCAAAGTGTCATCATTCACACGTCCATAGCCACAGATGTCTGACGGTGTCCCTCTGTTTTCACCGCTTTTCCCTTGCTGTTTCCCCGTTTTTCCAGCCATCCATCCATCTTCGGGCTTAAAACTGCTCACGTTTGCCAAATTAAATGGGTCGCCTGACTAAGGCTGAGGCTGAAGCAGTGGCATCCTCGCATCTCGTTGTCGCCCTTTGTCTCCGTCATCCGAGAGCCGGGACATGCGAGCTGAACGCTGAAAGCTGGGAAAATTTGTGCTGATTTTGCACGCCATCTCATAGTTGGCATCATTGTGCGGGCAAATCAAATAAATTGTTGTGATTTTTCTCCACACAGACACACACACACCCTCCTGCCGTCGCGACGGCCTGGTTTCTGGTCTTTGATTTCAGCAAACCTCTGCAAAACTTGTCCAATAAAATCCACATGAAAATGAAACTCGGAGCCAGCATATTTGTATTTGTCTCTCTTTGTCTTTTAATTGAAAAATATTCCGAGGACCGAAACGAGGGCATAAATCAGTTATGAATGGTCTTGGAAAATTTCATTTAAAAGCTATAAAAAGAGCTCAATGCCATGATGGAAAACTATATATCGATTGCGGATAAATCACCAGTCTCTTTTATGGCCAGACAATTGTCATGAAAACTATTGGAAAATTAATTTAGTTCTTGTCAATAACAGGAAAGTAACAAACGTAATCTAGGGGTAATTTACCAACAAGATAATGTCCCTTAAACATTGAAAACAAAATTGAAATATAACCTAGACAGCTGAAAAAAATAAAAAAATATTATAAAACTTAAACAAAGCTGCAGGCACAAAAGTAGTTAAGAAAACTATTAAGAAACGCAGCTATTTTTGATCTTAAAGGCATTAAAGCGACCTTTTTGAAGGCTATGCCCCTATGAATAATGCTAAGTAATCTGCAGATGTTCAGCTCCGATAAAGTTCAACTACAACATGATGCCCGATCATATTCAATGCAAATTCATGTCAACTCGCCTGCGATGCCTGTGCGGTCTGCGACATAATTAGCAGTGACTTAAAGGGCCGCGAGTTAATTATGCAGTCGAACCGAACACAAGCCATATATATACTTAGCATACTATGTGGTGAGACGGGGGGCTGCAAGTGTGTGCGGTAATTGGACCAGTTGAGCGTGAATCGCCCACGGCGCTGCGCCGAGTGGAGCTGCATCTCGGTTCCTGATTGATCGACCGGCGGAATGGGAATGGGAATGGGATGAGGTCCGGAATGGGGATCGAGAACTGCAAGGAACGACGACGACGACGACAGACTAGTTTAGCCATTCCGGGAACTGACTAATGACACTTGGCCCGCTCGTGGCGTGTGTTGCATGCGCAAAAATTGGAGCACGTAAAACGCTAATAATCACAGCTCATCAGCGGAGATTTATAATAATTTTACAAGCCAAATCGCCGCTGGCCTCGCACATCGTGCATTAGGAGGCGTGGCCACGATTTGACAATGCCTGGCCCGGGCTGACACTGCCCTCGGGGGTCACTATTAATGAGCCCGAACTGGTATGGGCCAGCGAGAGCAAGTACTACTCACTCACTGGCAACTTATCGCTTGTCATTATTGGCCCCGGTCGCCCGGGCCCGTGTCCGGCCACATGATTGATAAAAGACTCGCCGACAAATTCCGAAAACCCAGGAAAAAAGCCACGACAAACAACATCGAAAGCCAGCCATGAATGAAAACTCAAAGAGCCGCAGCGATGACGACGGCCTGATATGCAAAAATGCCAGTGCGCGGAGGAAAAGAAAAAATGCGTGTGGCCGCCAGCCTCGAAACGTAATTTTATTTACACGGCTCAAGGGGGCAGAGGCTGATGAAGGGAGGCCTCCACGCAGACAGTGAGTTTGCCCCAACTGTCTGTCAAATTGCCACCGACGACACCAACAACCAGCAACACCCGGACATCAACGCGACGCAACGCTGCTGTGTTGATTTTGACGGCTGCCGATGGCACTAAGCGCACGCACTTAAAGCCACCAAACGGCTGCAGTCTGCCATTAGTGACAACCCAGGGGGGAGGAGGAAAAACAACCAAGAGATCTGCACCGAAAAAAAATATACATCGCGGACTAAAGCTATTACTTAAGGGCTCAGCTTCTGAGAAGGCAAAGCTCTGGAGTTTTGTAAAAAAGTTCTTTCTATAACTTGAAATAAATATTCCCCTACAAGTTTAGATCCTAGTTTCTTATATATCTCTTGACAACTTCTAAATAATTACAGCCTTTAGCTCAATATTAAATTTATTCTTGTATTTTAATATTATACTCGAATATATTTCCTGTGTAAAATACGGAAAAGACATGATGCTATCGCCCTGCGGTTGACTCGTTTTGCATTTCAACTGGCGCCGAGTTACCCGAACAGTTATATCCACAAACATCAGTCAATGCTGCAATATATATCTCACATCTCTCTCTGTCTCTTCATCTCGCGAAAGCGGCAGTTGCGTAATCGATATTTCATGGCCACGACAAGAGCTGTGCCAAACGTTGCGTATGAGTGATTTTTCGGAATGCGTTATCTGGCGGATTAAATTTAAGTTGACAAATGGAAAACAAACATGCCCACGAAGTAGTGAATGAATTTCTTGGAACATTATTTAGCTGAATCATAAATAAAAGGGATTTAAATGGCTAAAATTTTGAAATGCCCACTATTAAACTGAGAAATAAAACACATGAAAAAAATATAAATAGTATTAATTTTAATTTCTACTCCAAAATGTTTTTTATCTAGTAAAAATTATAGAAACCAAACGATTTGCTTAAAAATAATGAAGCTAGGTCATTTTTTATGGGATTTAAGATAAAAGAACTAACATACAAATGTGAGAATAAGAACTCAGCCTATCCATAATTCCATCATTCCCTTAAAACCCCTATATATAATAGAGTTTGCCACAAAAATTCCAAGAGGTCTTAAAGTTCCCGAGACAAAAGTTTGAAAAATGGACCTGAAGCCGTTGAAGATTGGGACAAAGCCTCTGGCGCGCCGGCGGCCCTGGAGGCTAACCAGCCAGCCAGCCAGCCAGCCACTTAAAAGCTGGCAAAACTGTGACAAATGATTTTGACGACTTCATGCCCAGACATGTACCCCTGCAGCCAGATGGGAACGTGTGCACCTCTATATAGACCAAATCTGTGAGTTTGTGGGCCATTTATCACGCTTACCATGCTAATGACATTCGGCCGGGGCGCAGCTCCGTCTCTGAAGTAGAAGTCCAACTTGGAGTCGAAGTCGAAGTCGAGTTGGCCTGAAGTGCTCCCAAGCAGAGCGGTACTTCTCGCCGTGGTCTTGGCACTTGAGTTTCAGCTTGAGTTCGAGGCGGCCAAAATGGTATAAGCCTGTTATTGCTGGATAAGGTTATATAATTATTTCTTAACGGTTAAAGCCGGCTCGGCTCGGCTCGACTGCCAAGTGGCCAACTGGCCGGGGCCGAGTGTGTGGGCTTTGTTTGGCCAGCGCTTGATTCTGTCAATACAGGGTGCCATTTGAGAATTTATGTAAATCATTCCCAGCGCACTTCACACTGGCCACAATGACAGGTCGAAATGGAAAATGGTTAGTTTGAGTGTTTCACGAGCAAACACTTCAGTCCCCGTCCCCCTGTCCAACTTGGTATCTGAAATAGCCATAGCCAAAGCCATAACCACAGCCATTGCCATACGTAATTCCTAGCCAAGTGTATGGGCGAAAAAGTTGGCCAGGCCCCTGGGCGACATTTAATTAGAGTCCCGCTCGTGGTTCGCACGCCGGGGTTGGCCGAAATAAACCTGCAGTTTATGGCCAACATAATTAAGTTAAAAGCTTTTTTACAGTCCCCTCCCCGCCGCCATTCCATTCCATTCTGACCGAACCAAACCGAACCGGACGCAGCTCGCGCGCTCAAATTGATAATGAAAATGAAAATAAGCAGAGCCCATGAAGCGTGTTTAATGGCTAAATAAATGCCGGCGTCTAGATTTCAGCCACCCACACCTGCGTCAATGTATCTGGGTATTTGTGATGCTTAAATTCAACGTTAGCCCAGACAGTTATAGCCATTTCCGAAGGCCATACCATTGACTCGACCCCTGAAATTCAAATAGAAAAGGTGTTTTATAAGAACAAAGATACTCAAGAACAATGGAATATGATTAAACTTTAACGTTGCTTGCCATTAAATTTCCGGCAATCGACAATTAAATTTAAATTTTTGCATCAATAATTATTATTTAAATAGTTTTTTTAGGAATAAATATATATTTACTCACGGAAGTACATGGCAAAATATTATTTAATAAAGCAAACAACCCAAACTTTATTTTAAATCAATTTATATACCAATACTGGCTTCATTTCGGTTTTTATATATTTTCTCAGTGCACCAAAAGCCTAACCGAATTCCAAAATTTACAATACTCTCGCTTTCAACCGTATTAAATGATGTAATTAATAAGGGCCAAGAGGTTAGACCCAAAAGCCCCAAATGTTTTACCTTTTTGGCAAAGTCAGCGATACAGTTTCCCCCGTCTGTGCCCTTTTTCTCTTTTTTGGTGTCTGTCGTTTTTTGGGCAGCTGGAGTAATTACTTTATCTGTTGCTGAAGTTGCGCTTCGGTTCATAATAGGATTAACCAAAAGCGCCCCCCGAAAGAAGCTGAAATTTGGCTCGAAAGGCGAAACAAGCCAACTGGCCAAGTTGAGTTTTTGTGCCGCCGCGTCGCCCCGTTCGTTGGCTTTCGCAGCTGTCAGAACCATAACTCAGTGTCAAGTCAGAGACTTGCCGGCTATATCTGAATATCTGAATACTCGCATTCGGATCTGCGTTGGCCACAAAGCCCCCGCACCGCAGACAAGACAAAAAGCAATTGTTCAATCGCCGAGGAGCAACACACACACAAAGGGGGTCTGCAGAAATAGATTTGCAAACAATTTGCAACAATTCAATCAAAAAAACTTTAAACGCAAATACAGATCGGAGTCCAGCTCAGCTCCAGCGGGTGGCCAGTTGCACGGCTGGGTAGGTGGTGGGTGGCAGGCCAAAAGGGGATTGGGGATGCCAGCTTGACGGCCATCAGATAACTCACTCACTTGGTGGTCCAGGGGCACCAGAAACAGCAACAGCCACGAAGACAAGCGGTCCCACTTCTTGCGCCCTGTGTCGCTGTCAGTTTGGAGCTTTGAGCTCGGAGCTCTGGCTCCGCTGTTTGTTTGCCCAAGCGTTTGAATGGGCCAGCGAACAAAGCGCCAAAGAAATTCAAGGTGAGTCCCGGACCATGGACGCTTTGCACCTGGAAAAATTAGAAACAGAATTGCAGAATTATGGAAAATGAAATAAATTGAAGAAATATTATAATGATGTCAGATTAAGATTATATATTATAATGAAAGGGCTGTCTTTATAACTTACTTTATTACTTAGTTTTAAAAAGATTTTTTCTAAGTGCCAACCTCCATTTCTTGGCTTCGTTCACCTTAGGATAAGAGCTGAAATATTTGCCAGCCAAACAATGATATCCAGCATTTGCACAGACGTCGTGCAGCTTTGCGACTGAACCTCCGATTGCGATGGCGGAAAATGCAAGTGATGCCTCGGCGGCGGAAGTCGTAGCTCTTGTCCAGCTCTCGCCGGAAAAGCCCAAGACAAGTTTAACAGTTCGAACAGCTGAACAGTGGCACGTGCAATATTTCATTGGGTTTCACGAGAACGAGAACGCCCAGATGCGCATATCGATTGCAGGGAGCCCAAAGCTGGAATTAGCTTTGCCAAGGAAAAACTCTGCTATCCACAAAGAGAATCCCAAAAAAAAAAAAAAGAAAATGTGTGCCGGAAAGATGCGACAAGCGTCAACAGGCCAACGAACGGGCCAAAAAACAAGTCAAAAATAACCAGCAACAACCCAGAAAAAACAGCCCAAACATGCCGCAAAAAAGGGGAAAAACAGAATAAGAAATGCCGCTATGTGACGATGACGATGACGGGCTCACAACTCATATCGCAGCTAAGGCCAGGGCGCAGCTAAAGCTGTGGCTAAAGCTGATTCTGAACCTGAGTCGGAGAGCCAAAGTCAGAGTCAGAGTCAAAGGCTGAGTCGCAGCAGCCAGCAGCCAGCCGCCACATTCACATCCAAGTCCACATCGAGCATTGTCAGGCTTTGTGCCGTTTGGCGTGGCATGCGAAATAAAACTCTCGTAAACAGACAGCGACGTTTCTAAACTGCCAGCATCTGCGGGACAAGGAGCAGATGGAGCCGAGGAGCTGAAACCGACTGGAGGATACTCTAGATTTTACTTAAATATATGTATTGAAGCTCTAGAAGTTTAGTAAATATCTTTTTAAGCCTTACATCAAACACAACTCAATAGCTCTCGCTTTGTAAATACTTAAAAAATTATTTAAGCAAGTTGTAAAGGAATATATTATTCTACTATTAACTTATGACTCTCTGGAACTTGCCACATCTTCACCGTCGAAACTGCATTTGCCGAATCGGGGCTAGCCTCACCTGGCGGAGGGTATTCGGCTCACGGCAGGGGAATCTCAAAGAGCAGCAGCATTCGCATCCAGGAGGAGCACTACAAACAGACAGACATACTGACAACAACATCGCCGGAGAACAACCAAGCTAGGAACAACCAACAAACCGGCGAACAACAAACCGACGCGAGACGAGACGAGCGGAGACCTTCTCTTCAGCGCTGAGCTGCAGGAATTACGCAAATCTCGTTTGTTGAATGTGTTTTTCAGTTAGGTGAAGATGCGCCAATATGGGATGAGCTCGCAGGGGATTTTAGGGGGACATAAATCTGCTTTAGCATTTGGGCCCGATGCCTCTGCTGGCTGGTTTTGTGCATAACGACGACACGATGTTGCTGCCATTGCTTTTCTTTCATTTTGTCGCCGTTTTGTCTGTGACATTGCAGGCGGCTGGCTGAGTGCTTTCCCTCTCTGTCCTTCTCCCAGCCCATTTCCCAAGTATCTCTCTGTTTTTCTCTCTTGTTTTAGCCCCGTTTGTTTGCTTTTCCATGCTTCTATTTTTATTTTTTTTTATTTATTTTCCTTTTTTTTCTTGCTTACTGCTTTTGGCGTGCCCTGCCTGAGCTTAAGACTCATAATGCCGTTATAAACACAAACGAATGTAGCTGTGTGCACTTTGCACTCTAAGAAATTACATAGAACAAATTATAAAATTTGTAAGCTATTTTATATAATAAAGTGGAAAGCCAAAATTACTTGGTTAAGCTAAAGTCGTATTAAAATTGTTTAAACACTAATTCAAAATAATAAACTCTTCTTGGAAATATTTGTGGATTTAAAAACATATATGTACTACTATATAACAATTTCTTTTTTAATTTTTGTTTATTATCTATGAAGAAATAAAAAGGAATACTTGGAAATACTGGCTTCTTAGTAAGTTTTCTTTCTGTGCTTGTTTGTTTTTTTTTTTTTTGTTGCGAATGCATTGGCTGTTGTTTTTTGTTGTCAAAGGTCAGCGCACGCTTAAGCCAAGCATCGCAATTATACGCACAATGCAATTGGAGAGACTGCACACACACACACCGGCAGACGTACATACACACACGCAGGGAATTAAGTATACGACCCGGTGGATGGAAAAACCTTTTGGGAGCAGATGCCGAGCATCATTTTCACCATCTGACCTGACCCCCATTGCCAACGACTTGCATTTGTTTTTTATTCTCCATTTCTAGCATCTGTCTTGTTTTTATTCCACTGCAAGGGCAATAAGCTGGCGTTTCTTCTTAGCCGCCTTTCCCATTTAAAACGCGACAAATGAGCTTATGTAGGAAAAACCAGCATACAAAAAGTTTATCTATTTTTAAAGAGAATTAACAGTACGACTTTCAGTTTTTGTATTTAAAAAAATAACTAGTTAAGACATAATAAATTGGCCTTTTGTGTTGTCCTGTTTGTCTAAACATAACTTAAATTATGTTTCAGTTTATAAGTTTATCTTTTTCATATTTCACCTATTTATTTCTCATAAATTACTTTCTAACTAAGTAACACCTAGAAGTCATAACCCGTGTGTTAATCATGTTAAAGCCTGGCTCGCAGGAGATTTCTGCACACGCAATAGGCCGAAATGGGGTTAGTCACGTAGTTAAAGTTTGTCAAGACGCTGATTATGTCTTAGCCGAAAGCGCGATGCTGGGATTTTGCCCCGAAAAAGTGTCCCTCAAGGGGTGAAAAAAAAAGAAAAAGGGAGTAGGAAAAGCTAGCAGGGGGTGGCTGGTGGCCAGACATGTGTGCTATATTTTCCGGTTTACCACTTGGCGTTCTCTAATTAAGTTGCATGGCAAAAACTTCATCTTCTCGGCTGACAAGAAAGGCGGGCAATCGAGGTTGAGAGAGGGAGCGAGGCGAAATGTAAGCTCATTAAGTGTACTTGGCCAGGACTCAATGTCCTTTGGCCATAGAGCCAGCGTCAGCGGGTCCTGGCAGCAACATCAAAGTAAGCATAATTTGATTAAGACATTTTAGCCAAAGACCTAATCATCATTAGCATCAACATAATCATCGCCTGGCACATCCGGCGAGTCCTTAATTTTTTCCTCCCAGCCAGTCGCCTCCTTTCGCTGCTGTCAGCATCAGCATCAGGATCAGGCAAAGTAAAAGCTATATCGACTTCGGCATCCGCATCCACATCATCCTTTGATGCCCCAGACATCATCTACGTCACTGGTTCGAGAAAATCTAATTTATTGAACTCTGTCAGTGAGTGAGTTGTGTGTGTGTGTGTGTGTTTGAGGGTAGAAATTGGCAAAAGAGGAAAATGAGTCCGCCTCCGTCTGGACGTGGAAAACCTTTTGGGACTTAAACACTTTTGTTTGCACAAGTTTTTCCGGGTTTCTGTGATTAATTGCCGGCCATTGCGGTCCCTTACATGTTTACGTTGATTTTCAGCCATAATTTAGTCGCTGAACGACTTTAGACATGCACGGGGCGTACTTCATTAGGCCGAGACTCATTGGGCGTCTCTATTAGTCGGGATTCCAGGCACTTGAAGAGGGATATTTACTGAAGGGATCGATAAAGATGCTCTACGCCAAAGTGTGCCAACTTTAAGGGATATTATTTTACTCTGCTCTCACCTCATCTGAAATTCCATTTACTGGCACATGCATTATTAGCTCATTTCGCCTGTTAGACCCGCTTTTCTCTTAAGTAAGCGGCCACCGACAATATGATGAACGCTCATGGTTCTTATGCATTTTTAAAATGCACTTTCCACTCGTGTTGTGTTTTATGGTAAAAGCATTGACAGCAGCAGCAAAAGCTGAAGCCAGAGATGGAGTTGCAGCAGCACAACAGCTCTTCGCAGAAAGGACGAAACAAAACCAGTAACAACAATAAGGACATGTCTTGTGTTGAAAATTTCACAGACCATTGTATTAATGTCCCTGCCCATGTTCACGTATTTGTAATGCAATTTGAGGAGCAGGATAGCAGGATGGCAGGACGGCATGAGTGCAAAATGCAGCTGCACGTTCACTTAGCCACTGCCACTGCCACTGACGTCACTGTCAGTATGTCACTCTGACCCGTTAACGACTGTCATCTAATGCAGTCAACACAAATGCAATTAGTTTTTGACACACACGCACAGACACAAATTCCCCGATGGCCACTGAAGTTCAGGCAAAAATCAACCCACCGTCGCTCAATGCGAAGGATCTGAGTTGTCATATAGAGATTATTGTCCTTGGCCACTAAATGTTTGCTTCGAGTTAGAGATGGAAGATTAGGTAATAAATATAAATATCGAATAGATCGCAAATGTATCGATCAAGAATTATTTTTAGCTAGTGACGTATTTTGACATCGTATCGAAATGTCTACATAATTATTTCAAACTATTGATGATATAACGAAAATATCGAATTATAATGCAGAAATAAACCTATTTGATATCTGTTAATAATACATCCATTTAAAATTAACGAATTATATTGCAAAATTATTTAAAATAATAATTCTATAAAATAACTTTAACATATCGATATTATCGATTTAAATTGGTTTTCGATTCTTATCGCTTGCGATACAAATACTTTACCATCCCTAACTCGACTCAATTTTCTGGCACTTGCAATTCCCAAACGGCAACTTAAACAGCTCGATTTCAGCCGCAAGCCCTGAGGTCAGCAAAATATTTAACATAAATTCAAATCGGGTTCAGTTCGAAGTTCCCGAGTTGCGAGTCCCGAATACCGAATCCCAGTGTGTTCACACTTGCCAGCCATTAAGTTTATTACGCAACAACAATAAAGCGGGCCAATGCATGCAAAGGGAAATGCCGTGTGCAGGATGTGCCAGGATGTGGATGTGGCCCCCAAAGGGATCCTTCGGCCGAGCAGAAATACCATAAATAAAACATGGCAGCGGGTCGAACACGGCAACAACAGCGGCAACACCAGCAACAAAAGGCAAAAGTCAGTGTCTGCCGTTGGTCAGTGCCAAAAAAAAAAATATAAAAAAAAGAGAATATGGAACCACAACAAAAACAAAAGGGCCAAAAGCGCCAGCTGCTCCACATGAGAGACACACTGCAGACAATGGTGGAGCACAGGCTGGCGAGGATGAGGCGTGGCTCTGGAGCAGCCTTTGCGGTTAACAATAGCACGCCCCTGGCCATAGTTTGGGTGCTTTTTGCGGTTCCTGCAGCTGCGACCACCTTTTTCGGGGCCGCAGGATCCGGAGCTCCCCGGAGAATAAACTCAATTTATTATTGCCACTAGACAGACAGTCGAACGGACGGACGAAAAAAGGGAATTGGCATTTTAAAGCTTTAACAAATTAAATTAAACCAACGGAAAATTGTTGATTGCCCGACTTGGGCCGCCTTCGATTTGCCCATAAATTGTTTGGCCTTCCTTCTTATTTGCTCGCCCAGCCGGCTCGGCCATTTTGCCCGTTTTATTTGTTCATTTTCCATTTTCCATTTTATTTTATCTAGAGTACAGCAAAACGTGTGAGCGGAGGCAAAAAGGCAGCAATTTTCCAATTGAATAATTGTCACTGGGAAGTTTTCACTTTTGTCGGCGGAGCTAGCCGAGCGGATAGAAAAGGGGGCAGGACATCGGAGGACCGGAGGTCCGTGTCTGTGGCCATTCAATGGCTCAACAGTTTGCCAGTGTTTCCAGTGTTTGCCTTTGCCAGCGTTTTTCCTGCTTTTCCCTCTAGCTTTCCCCCTCTCTTACCTTTCTTTGGGCCTGCTCTGTTTTAACAGCAATTTTCTTGTCTATTTTCAGGATGATTTGCCGGGCCAGGCTCTGCTGGATGTCGTCTTTGCCAGGCTCAATTTAATCGAGACCTCATACTTCGGCATACGCTATATAGACGAGGAGAACCAGACGGTAAGTGTGTTCCTGGCCAAAAGGGGCAGACACTGCTCCTTTTAGCTCCCAGTTTCCACTTCCCACTTGCGTCGAGTGAACATATTGGTTTTTGAAATTCATTTTCGTTTTCATTGAGATCCATTCAGGCGCGTCGTCGAGCGCTGGAAAAAAAGCAGCAGGAACTCTTTGAGTCTCCTTGGCTGCGGGGCAAATTGCATAATGATTTCGCTTTCATTGGCCCCGGCCAGAGAGTGTCCTTCATTGAAATTCACACATGCTTAAGTGTGTGGAAACTCCTCACCTGCTTTATCTCGATTATAACTTTATTTTTCCTCATTTTACCAAACAGCACTGGCTAGATCCTGCCTCGCGAATATCCCGACAACTGAAGCCGAAATCGGATCCTTATGACTTGTATTTTGGCGTGAAGTTCTATGCCGCCGATCCTTGCAAGCTGCTCGAGGAAATTACGAGGTGAGTAATACTTCAAAAATCTCTAAACAATTAAACTCCTTGGTCCTTGGCTCTTCTGAATTTGCTGCAAGAATTCTTTATTTAGTTAATATTTTCCCAATTGAAACGTTTACATTTGCGAGAATACCTTAACACCGGCATTAATGATTTAATTTGCAACGTCCCAACTCTTGGTCTCCCCATAAATTGAATTTGGCAAATTTAATTTGTTAATTGAGGCACACACAGACGCATAATTATAATGCAATAAACAACAAATGATGCGAATCGAGACGCACGAATTGAGGACCCTGAACTCGGGCTGCCCACTCAACTAATGGATAATGCATCATGCAATTAATGCATTTATGGCCGCACATCAAGCTAAATGAATTAAAATAGCGCAAAAAAGTTGCTAAAGGCCAGAACACGCCGAAGGGAGTTCGATTCGGTGTGCGAAATGCAAAATGCAAAATGCAAAATGCAATGCCAAATGTCGCAAAATGCAAAGGCAAACGCTTATACGCCGGTTAGCCCCGTGTCAAGGGAAATAACCGGGAGTGGGAGTGGTAATGGGTTATGACCATGGCCCTGAAAGCCAGCACATCGTCATCGTCACATCATCGCTCTCGGCTCGATGATGCGATGCAATGGTGTCTGGGGGCTATTGCGGCATTTATCAAGCATTTGGTGTGTGCAAATATTTGCGCTTTATACGACGACACGTTCGCCATAATCATCATTGCCATCAGGCGATGGAGCTGGGGTCGAGGCACGGCACTGCCACTGCCACTGCAAGTGGAAGTGGATTTGGACCAACCGTTGGCCAAACATCATCAAAATCCATGCCAACTGCCGTTGAATTTGCTGCACTTTGAAAAATTATGGCTCTTAGATTGGAATAATTGCATTCGTTACAGAAAGACCTTTGATTTGATTTAGAAATTTTATTCAGAAGCTCTAATCCTACGGAAAATGTAAGATTGGTCAGCCTTTGACAAATATTTCCCTTTTAAAACTAAATATTTTTATTAAAGGGCCTTCCTTATATTTAGATAATTACTTTCCTGAATTTATCCCATGTATTCTCTAGCTTTTGAAGGTCAAAATATATTTTAGAGCTTCAAAAAAAATTTGTGTAAATTCAGGATAAGCTAGACCTAGAAATATCAAGGCAACTCAAATCGAAAGAAATTATTCCCAGTGGGCTTTGGATGCTGCGCTAATATTAGCGCATATAAATGCATCGAAATGCACTCGCAGCCAAGTGGAAGTGGGCCGCTGATGAGTGCGGGGGCGTGGCAATGCAATTGGAGCTGCATTATTGGAAGTGCACTACGGCCAAAGAATATCGTGTTATTTTAGCTATACAAAGTCTGCGGCATACAATAAACGGCAATTGACTTTGGACAGGACAAAGTTGAAAATTCCCATGGATAAGAGGGAAGAGAGATATATTCCAACCAGCCAGACGACGACAACAGACGGCGATGAGTGGGCTTGTTGGCAATATTCAAACACATCGGCAACCAAAAAGGATTAAGGCAAACACACAGCAGGCAGCTTGAAGTTGGGCCGCCTGCAAATAATTGTGAAATATGATACCAAGCCCATAACCCAACCCCGTCCCCTGTATATTTGTTTCGTTTCATGATTTCGATGTTACGCCCAAAGTCAACAAGTCGCCGCCTGTGTTTGTCCTGGCCAAACATCAAAGGGGATCAACTAATTTTATGCCCAGATTTGTTTGCCAACTTGTTAACTGCTTCCTGTCCTTGCCGTTGTAGTGTTGCTGTGTTGTTGCCGTGTTGACTAATGAAATTTGTCGTTTTCAGGTATCAACTTTTTCTCCAAGTCAAACAGGACGTTCTGCAGGGACGACTGCCTGTGGCCTTCGAGCTGGCCGCCGAGCTGGGCGCCTTTGTGGTGCAATGTGAGTAATAAAATTCAATTGAATTCAAAGGTCACAAGTCACAGAAATAGCCTGGAAGAAAATACAAATTGAATGCCAAATCTTTCGGTGTCACAAAATATTTATTTGGTTAACTTTAGGCTTTTGATTGGCATTCAATTCTTGTTTTCTTCAAGAAATTTGACTAAGAAAATACATATTGGAAAAATATAAAGCCAAAAACATATAGTAAATATTTTCTGTTAGTTCTCAGTTGTTCATTAAATTCGTGCAGAAACCTAAAGCCCTTACACTTAATACAAAATGCAGTTCAGATTTAAGATATTTGAATTTTTGGCTTAGTAATGCTTTTTCTAGGGTAGCAAGGGTATGTAAACTTTGGCTTTTCGAAGTTAGCTTCTTTGCTTGTTGTAATTTTTACTGCCTATCTTAAAAGCTTACATATTTATCCAATAATCACATTTCCAAACCCATTTATCTTTCTCTAGCCGAGCTGGGTGACTACGATCAGCGGCGCCACTCGAAGGGCTATGTGTCCGAGTTCAGGCTGCTGCCGAACCAGAGCAACGAGCTGGAGACCCGCGTCTCGGAGCTGCATCAGCAGCTCAAGGGGATGTCGCCATCCAGTGCCGAACTAAACTATCTGGACAAAGTCAAATGGCACGACATGTATGGCGTCGATTTGCATCCCGTTCTGGTGAGTTATAAGCCAATGTGGCGGAAGGGGGACAGATGGGGGTCCACACATGATCCGAAGTTCCCCAACCGCAGCTGGCTGGGTCGGTTGGGATGGTTCACCAGACAGCACAGGGTTCGTTCGACGTTCAGTCAGTCGCATAAAAGGGGTCAGAGGGAAATGCAAAGTTTAATTTCATTTCATGGCAAATATTATAAATCATTTGCCCTCGCATTTCTAGAGAGACCCCAGAGAGGGCTGGTGTATGATTACCCCGAAAAACCCCAGACTCGGGTGTCTCAGAACACCCCTTCTATGCGTTTGTGCTGCGTAAGTTGGCACTTCATTTGCATTTTTTATTGCCCTTTACTTTGATATCAAACCTCAATAAATCACCAGCTGTGTTTGTATACGGAGTATGGGGGAATGGGGAACCCCAACTCCACATGGCTGCGGTATGTGTGGCATGATGTAGCCTTTCACCCCCTTTTCACCGCCCTTGTGTTTGTTTATAGACACAAATCATTGACTATCGCGGCGCCAGCGCCGTCTTTTATATGCTTTCCCACTTCCCCGGCTTTCTCTTTTTTTTAATTTAATTAACAGCTAAAATTACATTTATTTCGGCTTGGCTTTCGGCATTTTCCTGGGCGGCGCTGTGTGTTAGCAAGAACGAACGAGGTATCCATAAAAATGCCGCCTGCTGCTAATGGGCGAAAACTTTCTTCTTGTTAACACATTTTTCGGCAATGGCCAAAAGGAAACTTTTCGCCTGCCCGCCTTTTGTTTGCCAAAGTTTCGCCGACGCCAACACCGCCGCCGCCAAAGTTCTCATTCTCATTTCACATTTCCCTACACTTTTCTCTATATTTTTCCCGCAGGGCGAGGACAGCGTGGAGTACTTCCTGGGCCTGACTCCTAGCGGGATTGTCGTCCTGCGCAACAAGACGACGGTGGCTCATTACTATTGGCCGCGCATTGCCAAAGTTTATTATAAAGGACGCTATTTTATGCTCAGGATAAGCGATAAAAATGTAAATTCTCAACGCACCCAGCAACAATGGAAGCTGCGAGCTGGGAGCTGGTAAACTGGTAACTGGGAACGCCAAAAACGACAATGGCCACTGTGACGATGTGGCTCCAGATCGAGATGCCCGTCCCAGCCATAAATTTGTTTGCCGACAAGTGCTTTTTACAATTTGCAGTTCGTTCCGCGAGTGAATGGTCGAAAGTTGGCAGTAAAGGGTAGTAGACCCACAGGAAAGTCGAATAGGGATTATCTATCAAGTGTTACAAATAGTATAAAGCACTTACAAGGCTGGGAAAATATAAAAAAAATTTTATTAAAAATTTCTATCAACCTTTAAAAATGTTTGATAATAATTACTTAAAGGTGATTACCTACTTAAATATTTCATAATGAGGTCTATGATCTTTTGGACTTTAATTTGGAATCTAAATAATTTTTTTTACTATTTTTTTCTCTCAATGCATTCTCCGTAAAATAACCAAACAATTTAAGATTTTACAGCAGCTTAAATACACAAGAAAACATTTTATTTAATGGTTAAAAACCCTCCATATTCCTAATACCAAGATATAATCGTAGTAATCCACTCCTACAACAAGCAACTCACTGAGCACACACCCTTTAGGGTATCCCATCTTCTCCAGATCCAGCTCTTTCAAGGGCTTTCAATTTCTTATTCGCGTTTTGCAGTGTCGCCAATTTTTTTGTGCGCTCCTTATGGTGACAACTTTTGGCTGTCAGCGGCATCAAGTGGCGCCAGGAGCGGAGGAGGTCGCTGGAGCTGGAGCTGGAGCCTCGTTAGACAACAAGTAGCTAGTAGCTGGTGGCTGATAGAAGATAGAAGAGGAGTCAGCTCCTGCCGCCTGAAACTTGCACACTTTCGGGTGTTAACGCTTTGATAATCAAAAAAGTTTCCCAGCCAGTTGACGCACACAAAAGCCGAAACTTTAACATTTTCCTTCGACTTGATTTTCCCCCGACAATATTTTTTTTCTTTTTTGGCCAACACTTTACACTTTGTAAGCGAACTTCTGCAGAGGCATTCATTCACTCAATTTGCCTGCCCAGAGGAGGCTTTGTCGGCATCCCGTCCGGAGTTACCAGTTCCCACTTCCCATTTTCCGCTGCCATCGTGACTTTGACTTTTACGCTTATCACCCATTTGCGATTGCTATATCCCCTGTTCCCTTTAGAACGAACTCAGCACCTACGGATTCGAGACGCCGCGCAAGTCCGCCTGCAAGCACCTGTGGCGCTGCTGCGTCGAGCACCACGCGTTCTTCAGACAGGTGCGAGTGGCTCCACTGCCCAGCTCGCAGTCGCATGCCACCGATCTGTTCCAGCTGGGATCGCGCTTCAGGCACAGGTGAGTGTACTCAAAAAAAAAAAAAAAATAATAATAATAATAAAAATCAACTAGGGAAATAATTAAAGAACACCCTGCTAAGTCACAGAAGGATTAAACAGTCTGTAAACAACTTAAAATTTTATGTTTTAGACTTTAAAAATACTTTTAAAATATTTTTAAGGCTAGAAAATTACTTGGTTTTAAAATGATTTCTCAGACAAATCAAGTTTTCACGTGTATAGTAGCGTGCCGGAAGTTATAAGCCGTGGGTGCAGTCGTGTGGCCCCGCCTTTCAGATGAAGTTGTAAAATCCCGAAAAGCATAACTTCCTACACTTCGGGCCCGGGTACTCTTGGCCGCCTAATTTACTGGCCAAGCCAAGCCCGAAAGTGCAGCCAATTAAGACGTAACAAATTTCAATGGGCGGTCACTCGAGTTCAATCCCTTGCCCCCAAAATGCACCTCATGTGATTAGCTCATTAAGGGGCAGCTCAAGTGGCTTTCATGGCCTAGGATTAGGGCTGGACTCGGGCCAAGAGAGCTGGTTCTCAAGGGGATAGAAGCGGCAGTAGCCAGGGGCCTTTCTGTTAGTTATTAATGTGGCGAATATTGAGCAGACTTGGAATTACTCTATTAACGGGAACTAATTATTAATAATGACAATGGGCCCAAGAGGATCTTAGAAATTAATTACAGTCTTCATACCTTTAGAATAAATAGTAATTTATTTTAAATAATTTTAAATAAGGCTTAGGACTTAAGGAAAGCTAAAATCGTCATAAAAAGTTAGTCAAATAGGTTCCAAGAACAGTAAATAAATATCTTTAATTTCACATGATTCCCAATGCTCATCAAGTCAGGGCTTAATTAAGGCCAAAGTCCGTTTGTAAAGAACCAAGTTCGCATGTCAGCTCCTCGAGTTTCCCGCATATCCAATTAGAAGCCATCTCTGGCCAAACAGAAGCAGTCCCCATCTCAATCCCAGGCCCAAGTGCATCGTATTCGTCCAGCGGGCATAGATCAAGTTTACGCCATCTCTGCATGGTCAACTAATTGGAAGTCCAATAAAAATGTCGGATCTGCAGGCTGGAAACATGAGGAAGTGTTAGGTGGCCAGGGGATAGGGATCCAGGGATTGGGGTCTGGGGTCTGGGGACCGACTGGAAAGCCTGAAGGCCAGCGGGCAGTCGGCCAAAAAGCAACTCGAGTGCAAAGCCCACTAATGACTTTCTGCGAAATGCGGCTCTAAGCTGGAGCAGGCCCACCAAATGCAGGCAATTGTGCATGACGAATGTGGCAGGGGACTGGACGAGGACCAGGACGAGGCTGGAGTGGTAGAGGAAAGCTCCTCCTCCTGGTGGTGCCTGGCCATGTTTATGACTGACATTTGCGGTGACTGCGGCTGACCATTTAGTTGCTGCGGTAAACTTTCTTGCGCCCGGCTTGGCCCAAATGGAGTTCACGTGGCCAACCGTAACTCAGTGAAACTATTAACTTGGCCTAGGGGGGGGAAAGGAAAGGCATTTCTATTCCTGCCACTGCTGCTCCGCTGCTGCTTATGTCAGTCAAAAAAGTTTTTTAGGGGCATCGGCTCGTTTTATGAGCGGGAGCCCAAGTTCAGAACGTTTTTAATTTGTGAAACAAATGAAAGTTTGCCCGGTTTTTATTTTATTCCGCCAGTGTTTTACAACCTTTTTATGGTTCACTGTTCATTATTAGCCCAGCGTCTTCTATGATTCCTTCTCTCGCTTTTCGTTTTCCTCTGCCCTTTTTCGTTTTTATTTTTTTTTTTTTACTTTTCTTTTCGGCATTTCCCCACTTTGTTTGTTAATATTTTTGGACGCCTTTATGCCTACTTTTATGTTGCTCACTCGCATGTGTCTGCCACCCCCCGTATACGCCCATCCGCCCATCCGCCAGTCGTCCGGACAAGTCCACGGAGAAGGATGCACTGGCCGCCGGACGCTCCCCGCCCGCCTTCACCCGCACGCCCTCCAAGCGCCAGCCGAGGCGCGTGATTGATGACTTTTTTAACAGCAACGGCAACGGGATCGGGAATGGGAATGGGAATGGCGGGAATGGAACCGCCAACGGAGGAGCAGCAGGTGGAGGAGGCATCCACATGGGCAACAGGCCGCTGCCGCAGCCCGGCCTGGGCACCATCTCCAAGTGAGTACTCCAAATGCCCATCATTTGTTTTCATTCCGAGCACAAAAGTTTTGATTTACCCAACCGCCCATGTGAGTAAATGTGAGTAGACGCCTTCCCTTGTATACCCTAGTAGATGTCCAGGGTATTCTTAGTTTACTTGGAAGTAAGCCATATTCCGGACCCTATTTGTATTATTTATAATTGTGCCTAATTTATATAAACTTAAGGGGAAAACTTAAAGTAAATACTAAACACTTTGAAACAAAAGAGATTGGAATTTAGGGTTTATTATAATAATATTTAAAGTCCTAGAAATAATGATCCATGAAGTCTAAAATATTAAGTATATTTTCTGTAATTTATCCATGTTTTTTAGACAAATATCTACCCATAACTTAAAAGAGTACAAAATCCTCGGCTCACCGCTGTCGGCTTCCTTATTTGTTCCCTTTTTGCGAATATTTCACCCACTTCTATATATGGCAGCTGCTTCCTTTGACGTAGTTGTCCTTTTTTGGCCACTTTCTCTTTATTTTTTTAGGGCTCTGTCCGCCAGTTGCTTTTTAGTAATCATTTTTGGGAGCTGGCGCGCCGGAAGAGCTCTCATGTGGCCCGTTGAAGGGCTTCCCTTTGATCTGTTTTTAATTTTCAAACATATTTTTGGGATGCTATTGCTATTTGTGTTTGAATCGCCGGGTTCAATTTGAAAGGAATGCAGTCCGTAGCACTTCATCATTCCCCGTGCCAGAGCGATACACTCCGTTTGCGTTTGACAGGACAGGCCAGGACGGCAGCTCCTTGCTTTGGCATTGTCCTGGCTCAAGTGCCCTCGGGTTGCTGTTTCGAATTCGTGTTCAAAATCCATTTAGTTGCCATTTCGAAGGCAGTTACATTGTCTAGACGCAACATTTATTAAATGTTTTATGGTTGCGAACATCAAATTATATAGACAAATAAAAAGCCAGCAGCCATTAGTTCGTTTGGGCAGCGGAAATGCCGAAATGTTGTGGAAATGCTTGCCAGGATAACAAACTGAGTCATGCAAGGAGATTTATGACTCCTAGTTCCTAGGAACACAGGGTGTGTGTTTCCAAAGAGACGATCCTAAGAAACAGACTCGAATTAGACAATTACCAGGGACAATTTCCAACTCACTCTCGCTCTCCCTGATGGCTGTCGGTGTAAGTGTTGCCCACCATCCGTGCATAAATTACACGCTCAGGCGAGGCTCTAAATAAGGTAATAGAAGCCACAGCCAATCCCGCGTAATCGCTGGATTTCTAGGCGGATCGCGATCGGGTCCAGGATCGGGATGAGCAAATAGCCCGCGTCATTTATCATTTGCAAACAAAGAGAAGCCAGGCCAAACATCAGGCAGCCGGACAGGCCAATCAAGCGGCGGCCCCCACACCGCAGCTGCCGTATCCCAGATCCCAGATCACAGATCACAGATCGCAGGCGCGATCGGTCGAGCGAGCGGGAGCATAAATCACTAGGCACGCCTGGGCACGTTCTGGATGTGGACTTGGACTCAGAGCTGGAGCGACGACTCCTGAGAGTACGAAATGATTGCCCGCTGATTGCCAGTGCGGCAATTACTCAATTTTACACACGCGCATTATTTGTCTGTGTCGATCTGGGATCGCTCCGCCTCGGACAGCCTAAATGGCCTCCGATGCCGCGGACTTTAATCAACGTTTATGTTAAACAATTTAAATTTATGGCAAAATAATGCGAGACTGATTCGCTCCCCCTTCTCTGGCTCCTTCTCTCTCTCTGTGTCTAGCAACTACGATAGCCCCTACCGCTCCACCTACAGCATCCCCACCAGCCTGGGAATCCGGCCCTGCCACCAGCAGCAGTCGCAGCAGCAGAACAACAACTCCAGCAGCTACAACAACAACAGCGGAAGCAACCTCCAGACCCCCGACTCGCCCAGGAGCACGAGGAGCGCCCCCTGGCCCCGGTCCCAGCAGCGATCCCTCTTCGGCCACAACCCGTCGAGTCCGCGCTCCGTGAGATCGGTCAGCACGGCGGGCGGCGGTCTGCACCATCACCACAGTCACCACAGCCATGGCCATGGCACTAGCCACCATCCGCACCAGCATCACCATCATCAGTCCTCATCCTCAGCGGCGGCCAACAGCTCCTCATCGCACCACCAGCGGCAGCAGCGGGCCAGCTCTTCTTCAGCGTCGCACCAGCAGCAGCGGTATCGGTCCAGCTCCGTGGAGAGTCACTCCTCTAATGATTCGAGATCGACGCGGAGGTGAGTTCTCAGCATGAGTCCCTTTTTAATAACCTGAAACTAATATTAATATTAATTAGAAATAATATTCCTTAATTACGAAAACCTTCTCTTAAAATATATTTATAAAATATATACATATAAAGTAACTTATTGATCTACAAAATAAATTATATAACTATCATTAAAAAGATGTCTTAAAGCCAAATAACCTAGTTAGGAATTAACTAGAAAAACATTTAACCCCAAACCAATAGTGATACTTTTATTGATAGTCTCTAGGTACACAAGAGGGTCAAAGTCTGATTAAAGTACAACTAGATACGTATCTTGGAAATACCTGAAAGTCAAACCCACTTGATAGAGAAAACGCGTGCGCCTTTTATCAAAATTGCTGAATTAAAGAATTTACAAATATCATTCACCGGACATCAACAGTTAAATAGTTTTGATATGGGGTCTTGAGAAGGTTAAGATAGAGTCAAACAGTCCACTAGATGTGATTTTCTAAGACCTGATAAGCCCTATTCGATTCGACATCCTATTTGTAATCTAAGGATTAAAGAGAGTGTGTTTACTCATTTAAAATTTCTAACTTATCTTATCTAAGGAGATTCAATTTTTTGATGATTTTAAAAGTTCCTAGATCTTACTGCGTATCAAATTGAGTCATGTATCTTATCAGGAAATATCTTAGGTGACATTTAAAATTTCCCAGAGTGCCTTCAAAATTAGCATATTTGTCTTATCTGAAACAATTTTAAAAAGGAAACACATTTAAAGTGTCAAGATGTCATTTTTAAGAATTGTGAAGATACTTTTATCGGCAAAGGTATTTATTTTAGGGAATTCTCAAGGTTATTCTATCAAGCGAAATATAGCTAAATATATAGGTACCGAAAAAATCTGCGAATGAATGTTTATGGAAAAATATTTAGTCATATGTACTTATTTAGTTTATTTATTTTCCCACATTTATTCCTTAGACACAAGCACCGTCATCGTCGCACCTCCGACAATGAAAGTGAGCTCTCCAGAGGATCGGGTCGCTCGGGCAGATCAGGACGTTCGCATCATCGCAAACACCGCCGATCCAATAGGCATCGTCGGGATTCCGCTGGAGGATCTGACCACGACAGCACCCGGGGACGCAGCTATTCCGGCCACCGCAGCTCCTCGATGCGCAGCGGCAGCGCCGAGCTTATCGACTCCACATCCCAGTGGCGGGAAGTGCAACGTCGCCAGGCGGAGGCCAGCCTGGGCCAGAGCTCCGTCCAGCAGGCGGCGGTGTCCAAGAGCAGCATGGTGGCTCGCAGCCTGCACAGCAACGATAGCCACTCGGACACGCACTCGCACCACAAGTCGCGAAGGCATCGCAAGAATAAGTGAGTTTCAGCTGAAAAAATACAATTAATAATAATTATAATATTAAATATAATAATTAAGTTATGCAAACAGAGAATAAACTATAATTTAACTATTAATAATTAAATTTTCACAGATCCCCATCAGAGTCTCGCAGTCGCATGTGGAACAGCGAGCTGGCCAAGCACCTGCAATTCGATTTGGTGGACACCGAGGGCATGTCGGAGCAGCAGCTGCGCGAGATTCCCTACACGGTGGTGGAGACCACCTCGAAGCGGTCCAACTCCAACCTGAAGATCCACAAGAGCAACAGCAAGAGCAGTGTGGGAGCCAAGAGCACGGGTTCCGGCAACACCATCACCAATGGCAGTGGCTCCGGCAATACGGGACAGGCTAGGAATCGCGTAGATCGCATTAGAGGGTAAGTCAGAGCGTTTATTTAAAATAAAATCTAAATTAAAATTATTGATTCAAAGCTAATAGCTATTAATATTAATTTAAGCAGCTTATTGAGCTCCGAAATATTATTTTTTGTTTGCCTAATATTTGTAGACTTTACTATCAAAGCTCGCATCCGCATGAAAGCAACGGTGGAGGCGTGGGCAATGGAGGTCATGCCCCCAAGAATGGATCTATAAGGTCCGCCAGCACAATATCATCCAGGGAATGTGAAAGGAATAATGGTTTAGTTAGGTAAGTAAAGAAAAAAGAAATCCCTTCTGAACGAACTTAAACTAGAAGGGCATTTCCTTGTAGAATGATGTCCAGCATGAGCATGGGTGACTTTATCTCACCCACTGGCTCTAATCTGAGTCCTCTGGAGAATTCCGCCTTGAGAGTTTCCCATGAGCATACAGACTCGGGTCTGGGAGCCGATCAGGATTATGCCTACTCTTCGGAAAGGTGAGCTAACTCTAAATTTAAAACAAAATTAAGCTCTAATACCCTAAAAACTATAAACATTTATATTTAATTTAATTTTCCTACTTTTTCTCATACTTCTCTTTGAATAGATCCAGCGACAGCACCCGCTATGGCACCAACAAATCGTCGGGCGCCTCGAGCGGATCGCATCGCAAGTCGGGCGGCAGCGCCGGAGGAGGCGGCAATGGAGGCGGCGGAAACGGAAACGGCGGCGGCTACAACAGCCTCATGCAGCAGACCGTGAGTAACCAGCAGCAGCAGCAGCAGCGCTCGCTGTTCGCCCAGCAGCAGCAGCAGCGCCAGCAGCAGCAGCATCAGAAGAACCATTACAAATACGCCAACTCCTCGCCATCCACGTCCACGTCCACTAACCCCGCGGGCCTGGCGCCCGTGCACAATCCCCCAAGTGCCGGCCCCGGCTCCAACAACTCCAACGCAAGCCCCAATCCCAACACTAGCGCTACTAATCCCCGCCTGCTCGCCTACACAACCTTCGAGAACAACCAGTACAAGTTCAGCCTGAACAACGCGCTGGCCAGGAGCTCTAAGGGCGTGCTGGGCGGAGCGGGCGGCAGCAGCAGCAATCTCACCGGGAACATGGTAACAACTGGTGGTGGTAGCACAGCTCCAGGTGGGTCTGGAGCAGGTGGTGGTGGGGCTTTCAGCCGTCAGCGCAGCTTCGTCGAGTGGCCCAGCAATCCGGCGTCGCCCTACTACTACCAGGGTCCCTCCACCCAAGCGGCGGGGGTGAAGAGGCGCGACGCCAAGTCGGACATAGGAGTGCCCACGCGGCGACTCTCCGGCCAGAGTGTGACCAAGACGCAGCTCCTCTCGGGCGGGAATGCCCAGCTGGCCAATGCCGGCTGCTATCCGCTGCACTACGCCAGCAGCAGTGTCTCGGGAGCGGGCTACAACCGTCCGCGGACGGGCGGGTCGGGCTCCATGCAGCCCGCCAAGTCGGACCTATTCCTCTCCTACATCCACGGCGGGGAGTACGAGCGGCCATACATCTACAACTACAAGATGCCGCTGATGCCGGGCGGCGGCGGTGGATCGGGAACGGGTTCCCCCAAGCATCCCACGGCCTATCATATCTCCGGTTCCCAGACTGCGGATCCACCGCCACCGCCGGCCCCTCTGTACGGCGGCACAGCGCCCGCCAACGACGTCATGTACTATCAGTTCGACAAAGGAGCCGCCGCGCCATCTTCGTCCACGTCCACGTCCGCGTCTGCGCCCGCGCCCATTGTCCAGCAGCCGCGTCAGTCGGCCGGCGGCGGCGTCGGCGGTCCATTAGTGTATCTGCAGCATGGCCAGAATGCGTCCACATCGAGTGTCAACGCGGTGCAGCAAACTGTGAGTACGACCCGCGGTCCGCATGTGAGGTGAAAACCTGTCGCATGTCGATGTCGATGTCGATGTCTCCATGTCTCGACGTCCCCGTCGATGTCTCTAGTTGATGTTGATGTTGATGTTGGTTTTGATGTGGCTGTCCCCGTCTCCTTGGTTCTTCCTCGCCTGCAACTTGTTTTCCCATTGTGTTCTGTGCCCGCATGTCTGCTACCAGTACCTGTATGCTGCTCCTGTGTTCGTTCCTTAATTGAATCCGTATTTCACGTATCACTATCGCAGCCGAGCCAAGCACTTAGCTCACTGTACACAGCGAACGGTTTCGCGTAATGCATGCCGTATACTTAATTTTCCTCCTCGTTTTTCGTACTTCTTTTATGTTTTTTCTTTCAGTTTTTGTGTATTTCTAAAGAGATATATGTGTATGTTATGTGTATTTGTACAAGTGTAATAAGTAACTAAAGCTTTTATGTTGATTATTTCGTAAGACCCATTGTAAACAAGGGGAGGGAGTTGGGTCAGCAGTGCTGACAAGAACTTATTCTATATAAAATGGTATTAAAAAAGATAGAAGGGATAAAATTATAACATTTTCATATAAAATTAGAAAAATAATATTCTTTAAGGAAGTTTATTTTTCGGTGATAATAATAATAATAGTTTAAACATTATCCCTAAGTATTTAGTCTTCTTAAAGTCTTCAGACCCACTATTTTTTGTATTTTAAAAGTCGAACCTGACGTTATTTCTTTGTCTCTTAATAACATAAGAACCCGATCTATCCCAAAAAAGGACAACTGAGCAGTTCTGTCAGACCCTGTCAGCCACTGTCTGTGTCCTCATTCCCTGGAATCCGAAATCCTTATCTCACACACTCCCCTCTCAAGAGGGCTTGTGTTTGTTTTTATTTTTCTGGCTTATCAGAAGGCTACGTCTACGTCTAGGTCTGCATAGACGGGCGTGTAAACTTGCCGCTATCTCAGTTGCGGGTTACTGTGAAATTTAATTAACTTAAATTTAAGGCGTGAGAGAGCCATTCGGGGGAATAGTTGGGCGATTCTTTGGCAATAAACATATTCCCATATCCTGCTCCGAACTTTGCCAACTCAAAAGTATGCTACGAATTCACGAGTGCTAAACTTTACCCAATTTCACGCATGCCTAATTAACAACTGAAATATTCCAACTAATTTCTGTTTGGAGCACAAATAAGTTGCCCAAAAGTAAAAGGCCATAAAGACCGAGTCAAGACAAAGGCCGAGCTGCGGGCGTTGTGGGGGGCAATAAAAGAGAATAAATAATAAGCAACTATTTGCGCTACATTATCCAAGTTTATATAACAGACAGGACGAGGACCTCGTCCCTTCTCTGGCCCAAGCAAATAATTTCAACTAAAGTTGATGGCACGAATTTCGCCGCTACCAAAGCACAAATACTTACAATTCTAAAATAAATTCTGTGCCAGCATCCATCCCGGGTCACACACGCACACGCATGTGTGTGCGAAAATACTTACATGCGTGTGTGTTTGTCCCAAATGGCCTCGGGAGCCAGCCAGAGAGTACATAGAAACATTTTCGAAATGTTTGGCATAATTTTGCTATAAAATAAATTTTGCAAAATTGTTTTTCCTAAGCCGGGAAGCAGCTTAGCGAGGCAGCGGGACCAAGACAACGACAAGGACAACGACAGCCTCGGCTTCGGCAACAACTTCAGCAGAAATGGCAGCAAAAGCAACGACATCAGCAAGGACATCAAATAAAACAAGCAAATCAAAAATTATGACAGCACAGCAAGGGGCTAGGGCAAGCCGAAGGAACATGCCGAACACGGGCTTCCTGGGAAAGGCAAAAGCTACACTTAAAAGAAAAACTAATCCGATTTTACCCATTTCTTGATTGAATAAGTCAATGAACTCTTAGATACAAGTTTCGTTACAATTCTTGCACATTTTAAAGTAGCTAAAAATCAAATTTAATCGAATTAATGTCCAAAATATAATTCCCTTTTAAAAAGTTCTAGCTTCTCTTAGGGATCCTTTATCCCTAGATTAAACCACAACATATTTAAATACTTCAACTTTAATTTTTAAAATTTCTTGAGAAGGTTGCATACCCTTTTCTCCGAGTGAACTAGGATATGGCATCGGGCACACCATCTTGGCCAGGCCAAAGTGGCAAAGTGCGCAGCCAGCGGCCAAGAGACAAACGCCAATGCTGACAACCCTCAAATGGTGGGCGGAGGTCGGTGTTGGGTGGGCGTGCCGGGAAGAGACTGTGGCCATGTCCTCGCCCTTCCAAAAAGCAGTTAAGTCAATAAATTTACTGATTTAATGTGGCAAAAGTTTCGATTGTTGTTGTCCCTGTGCCATTTGAGCGCTGTGTTGTTTCAAGGGTTAGCAGTGGCCGGCGGCGAAGGACAGGACTCGTCGTCGTCCAGTGACAGGGTTCGTCCTCGTGTAAAGCGCCTGCAGTTGTTATTATATCCATTGTCCCCGACTGTTTTTGTTATAGCCGCCTTGGGGGAACACACCACACTTGGCCGAAATCCTAACAAATGCTAGATTAACACAATTGGTAAGCAATAAAGGCAACAAACTTATAGGGCTTTAAGCGATGTCCTTATTGGGCGTGGATCGAATTTGCAGGAATAAAAAGGACACTGTTGGGTGATTCGAAAAAAGCCCTGCAATTTAAGTAATTATTAAGCTTGAAGCCTCTTTTTTGCTGTCGCAGAGCAAAGGTTAAAGGCCACATCAGGGCTTGTAATAATGTTATGACAGCCTTGGTCAACATCATAAATTTTTTAAATTTAGAAAACAATGCCCCGAGTAAACAATGACCACAGCAGAATTTTCCATAACTCGGAAAAAGCGGTGAGAAAAAATGCGAAATTGCCAATTGATTTATTGGCATAAAACATTTTTGCTCCGTCAAATAGTGCGGAAAATGTAAAAAACGATTGCACAAAGGGCGAACTTTAAACAAATACTCTTTTATTTGCGCTGCATCCGTGTATGATTTAATTATTCATCATGTCGGCAATTGAAAAGTACTAGACTAGATGGGGCCACGCCCATCCGTTCATCCGTTTTTTATCCGACTCTAAACGCCCCTTTGTCCTTTGACCTGCGGGCGGCATATGTCGCTTTTCCGCCATATTTTTATGCATTTTTATTTAAAATGTTTTATGCATATCGTCGACGGGAAAGCTAGTGGAAAATGGGGTGGAAAAAAGCATTGTCTGCTGGAAAATAAAACGGAGATAACTAAACAGATCGCGTGGCTTGGTAGGTTTGAAGGTAATAATTATCCTTGATGGTGACAGTCACTAGACGAGGTCCCTGACATTGGATGCCGGTCTTTCTGTCCCTGTGCCTTGAACCCGCGTGTTAATGAACGGGGCGTTTGACACTCGGCCACATTTATGCCAGACAATTTGATGCATTAGCATGCGAGTGTGTGTGTTTGTGTGTGTGTTGGCCATGGGCGTGTTTGCCCAATTAACACACACAGACAAGGGGCCAGCATATACACACACCCATCGGCGGGACGAAGAAAATTAATTAAATTCCTCTCTGGCTTCGACTAACGCTCGCCAAGTTTGTTTATGCAATCTTGTACGTGTTTCCATTAGGCTACAATTCAAAGTTCATTATTGAATGGAAGCGGGCGTGGCCCGGCCCCCGCATAAAAGAGGCATAAAAGATAAACTTCCCTTTTACGGCAGCAACAAATACGATTTTCAAGTTGAATGCAATTTTAATTAATAGAAAATCAAACAAACTTGTGGGGCCCAGACGAGCCTCGATCCAAATTCATATATATACAAAACAAACTTATGTTCGGCAAACTTGTGCCATAGTTGGCTACAAAAAGCATAAGCCGCCAGTACACAAAGGCCTTGAGCTTAAGTGAGTGAAGGATGCCCCCGACTCCGAGTCGGCGAGGCTGTGAGTCTCCGAGTCTGCTTCGAGTGTGTTTGTGCACCTTTCTGATTTCATTTACAAATGAATCCCACCACTGGCCGGCAGCCATCTTACCCCACTTCCGGTCCGCCTTTGAGTGCTGTGTGTGTGTTGACTTTTGGCAAGGAACTCGCAATCATAAAGGCATCAAATGTGTTACAAGCGAACGTGTCTTGGGCCAAATTGAATGAGCTTTTAAGTGTATTGAGATCGAGAGACCGAAAGACAGAGAGCCAACTCGTATTCAATGCGATTAGTTACCGCACATGTCTGCCACTTGAATGGCTTAATACATGGCTTAAATGCAAATCGAGAAGTGCCTTTTATTTATCAAACATTTTTAACTGATTAGGGTTTAGGGAAATGGTGATTGAGGTGTTTATTGAGGTTTTTTCTGCTTAGAAAATTAAAAATACAAGCAAAAGATTTAATTCCTTTTGGAAATGGAATTTGTTTAGTGTCTATACCACTTAATTTTGTTTAATAATAACTAATATAATTTTATTAATAATATTCCGGGTATATTTTTCACATTTTATAAAACTAGGAACATTCTACGTATTAACAAAGTTGTTAGTTGGAAAAATTATCAATATTAGTATATAATGCTAGTTTAACTTCGTTTCTTTTAGTGGAATCAATAAAAGCAATTTAAAATGCAATAATAGTGTAAGTTCACTAGAAGCTCTTAACATTTTTTAATACAATGCATAGAAATATTGTCCCAATTCTGCTTTCAAGAGCTTTTGAACATATAAAATATTGCAGTAGTTCCCGAATCCACTTCAACTTTCAAACGCACTTTTCGAGTAGTTTATGAATCAAATTTCAAATGAGCAAACTAGTTGTTTCCCAACAACTTAAACTGACTTTTTGCAGGGGGAATTTAAAGGGGCCAGGGCCCCAGCGAAGCCAAGTTAACTTACCCCCGGGAACAACAGGGGAGCGCTAGCCGCTGTGCAATCAGCAGGAGACCGCAGGGCACCCCTTAACTCACCCTGGCTCCCCTTAACACACCCTCTGCCCACCTTAACCCACCCTGGCTCACTTTTACCCACCTGTGCGCGCGGTTTGATTCCGCTAGTCAGCTGTTTGGCCGCTGGCCACGGTGAGCGCAATCAGGCGGAGTTTTGCTACCATTACCATTAGTATTGGCATTCGGCATTGTTGACTCTGGCCATTGTTGTTGTTCTGGTTTTTGTTGTTATTTCCTGCCTTTCTATGTATGTAATTAAAATTGTGCAGCGCGAAAGTTGCGCCCCGTGGCAGTAATGATAAATTCATATGCTCGCCCCCCACTCTATTGCCATTTGTAAATTAATTAAAATACCATCGAAGCATATTTGGTTGATTTTGTCAATATTTTCGCTATTGAAATATTATTTACCTAGTCAAATTGTGGATAAACAGCATGACATTCGTTCGCATGTATCTGAATGCCTAATTCGCATTGTTTGTGTTTGTGCGTCTGCATTTAATATCCTAGTCATAGTCATATATATCTGTTATGTTAAATTAGTAATAATAATATTGTGATAAACAACTAGACCAGTAAGTGCATGCCCGGTTGTGCTAAAATAATAGACATTAGTTTTTGATTAGAGCCCCTCGTTGCGCCTGCAAGAAAGCTAAACCTTGTTTGTATTTTCAAACCACTCCAAAAACCAACCCCCCGATACCGATACCGATACCGATACCGATACCACCCTGAATCACCACCCACCAACCAACCCTGAATCGAAATCGAAATTGGATGGGACAGACGCACTCGTCGCACTCCTGCAGCGAGGAGGACGAGGCCATGCTGGTCCTGGAGGCGATGCAACAGGACGCCCAGATGACCAACGACGAGACCGAAGACACCGAAGACGACGAGGCGGCCGAGGCCGAGGACATGTTTGATGCGGATGCGCCGCTGATGTCGCCCACCGGAAGTCACAATAGCACCAACAACAACAGCACCGTCGGCAACTACATCAACAACAACAATCGGCAATCGGCAGCTGCAGCGGCCAATATTAATTTCGATAATTGCAATGCGAATGTCTACGGCGGCCAGATGGCGAAACCACTGGGGCCAATTACCTCGACCGGCCAAACGTTAAATTGTCCCAATGCCAATGCCAATGCAAACCCGCATCCGCATCAGAATCCAAATACCAGTAGCCACCACACCACCAATAGTCACTCCAATAGCCAAACAAAAGCCATAGCCACCTCCAATGCGAATGCGAATGATCACCCCACAACCCCCACAACCACAACAGCAGCAGGTGCAGCAGCTACTGCAGCAACAGCATCTGGCACCGCAGCAGCAACGAACTCCAATCTGCAACAAAATCAAAACATTTCCTCCAGCTTAGAGATAATCCTATCGCCAATTATCCAAAGTAGTCGACGGTAAGTTTTTATTTTCAGTTTGTTTTTCGGTTCCGTTGTTCGAGTACCGCTTGAAATGTAGGTACAACTGCTACCTGTTTCTGTTTCAGTTCCTGTTTCCGTTTCAGTTTGAGTTACTTGATAACTGTTCTCCTTTTTTGTAGCTAACAAAAGAAATAATACCGATACCTATACAACCTTTGACCTGCATGATAGAACGGATCAAGCAACAGAAGCGACTTTGTCCCCCTTTAGTTGGAAATTGCAATGTTTTTTCGTTCTCAGTTTGGATTAAAGTCAAGCCTGAATGGCATATTGTGTGTGTATCCGCCTTTGTTTTGGATAATGTCGAAGTTTTAGCTTTGAGATGTTGCTAGAGACAGATGGAAATGTTAAGTCGTTGGGAATGCCAAAGAGGAGATGGACAATCATTTAGAAAGCCTTTGTATTAAAGTCCTGTTTCTCTTGTGGTAATACTCTTTTCTAGTACATCAAAGTGTAATGAACATTGTGGTTAATTTTACAAAAAATAGTTACCAATAGTTGACTTAATAGTTACAATTAAAATGAACATTGAATGTATTGACATTTTTTGGTATGATGTTGAAGTTGTAGCTTTGATGCTGAAATATACAAACTATAATTGAATTCAGAGGAAAATACTAATGAAAACTTACTAAACTTAGCCTTTCTGTAATTAAATAAAACTTTAACAATTTCCTTGGACCTTTCTAATGTTATTATGACAAATAATACATTTCCTACAAGTCATTCCATTGCATTATAACACGACTCCAATTTCAATTAAATTAAGTCCTTAGCAAGTGATTATGGGCTGAATACCTTTTTGCCTTTGTGACCCCATTTTTCCCCCTGAACATTAAATTTTATTAAACAGCCCGGGAAAAATTTAAAAATCCACCCTCATCCTCCGATACAGAGATACCCGAACATCTCCTTTAAGTGTGCGAAAACAAAACGGAACGAAAACATTATAAATTATGTATTAATGTGCCCGTTAGGCCTACGCAACGCCGGCAATGCTCGCTGGGAAACAACGCCTCCGTTGGGTCTTTGGCCTCCTCACCCAGCCAGCCAGCCAGGCAGCCAGCTGCCAATTTTCAATTGCCTTTAGGACAAATGCCGGGGGAAGGCGACAACGATAACAATCGAGTGGAGCTCTGGCTCGAACAATGGCAGGCAAACATTCATTTTCATTTCAATTTCACTTGCTTCTTGCTTTCGTTCTGGATTTACATTTGATTTGACTGCGCTGCTGCGTGCGCTGTTTGCTTTGCTTTTCCCTCCGATTTACCGATTTTCCTTTTGCCAATGTCTTGGCCTGCGCTTCGACGTTTTTACGCTTTGAAAGGCAACGAAAACGCACAAATATTTATGTAAGCCGACCGGAGCGGCGGTGGGGGTGAATTTTACCAGGAAATTCGACAGCCTATTTACAAATGAATAGGTTAATGTCATTGGGGGCGGATCCCGCTCTGTTCTGCTGTGTGTTGTTTACGAGCCAAACTCGGGCCAAATTGACTTTAAACATGTCAATTTAAATTTTGGGTCTTCCAACCCTACGAGACAGCCATTTCCGCCTGTCCATTGCCCGCTGGATCTCTGTCTCCGCCTCATTAACGCCCACCCAGAAAGTATGCTATGGCGTCGAAAAATATTACTCATACGCCGCATTGCACGCAGCCATTGAAGCAACAAAATGACAATTTCACAACAAATTAACTACCCAGCCAGGCGAGCAGACGACAAACCAACAATATACATTCGTAAAATATACACACACGGAATGGAATGTGTGTGATAAACCCGGCAGGCCCGGCCTGCGAGCTGGGAATTGCAAGTAAATGACCTTCAAACTCGATAAGCGAAAACAAAACAAGCGAAAGTGCTAAAAATATACATAATTTTCAGAGCACACGAAGACAAAAGGCCGCCCCAAAGCACACAGACACAGGAAAATATGATAGGACACAAAACACTCCCGCACACAGAAACATTAAAATATATGCGAGGCTAGGAAAAAGCGAGCCGGGTAAATGATACTTCTGCCGGCTCGATGCCCCGATGCCAATGTCCCTGTGCCTGTGCCCCCTCCGACCCGCACATAAATACAAATTTCAACAAAACAACAGGCCACAAAACAAAAATAAACCCACAAAAAAATAAGCGATGAAAGCAAAAAGGCGCAATGTTGGCAACAACGACAATCTAGTAACAAAAAAAAAATACAACCAGGCTAGGCAAACATTTCATATCGTAGAAATACTTTGGAGCCAAATAAACAAAATTTTGTGGAAGCAAAAAATATAGCAAACAGTTGAAAGGGAAAACGATAGCCTCTAGCGGATTCAGACCTTTGGTTACTCTTTACTTTGATTAAGTTAAAATTGTCGGACAACACAGAAATGGAGAAAGTTTCTTTAAGAAATTAAATTTGTTAAAATAAAGAGAATTAATGATGATTACCCACATTCATTTTAAATGTAAAATCTTTTAAAATGCACATAAAATTGTATTCTTAATTTATAGACTTAGAAAAATATCACACTTTATTCAACAGACTCTTAAAAAATATTACAAGCGACTTTTTTACAGAATACGCCAAGAAAAGATTCTTAATTAAAGCCAATTGCTGGCTTCCATATATGGTTTAAAAAGTACCCTCAATCCCTGCTCTGTCTTCGAGGGTATTTATATCCTGACGCTAGTAAGAGGGATATACAACCCTATCTCTGCTTAGGGTATTCCCACAAAGGGTCGACCTTGGCACAACAACGACTGCTCTTGTTTTTTCCCTACCCGATAGGACCCTCGCTCCTCTCTCGCCAAAACCCTTAACCCCTGGCACTCGGCCATTTGGAGCCCATCGCGACTTGTGGCTGTGGGTTTTCCAACACGCCATCGAGGAAGGCGGCGGCAACAACAAAGGCGAAATGGCAAAAACTTTACGCATTTTTGTCACAGAAGGAAAATAGAAAACGAAAAAAGGAAAAGGGAGGAGGGAGGAGGGAGGGAAAAGTGCTGAAAATGTTGAAAGTGCCCGAGTGGCAATCGTAAATTTGACGCACATTTTTTCCGGAGGGGGAGAGATAAGCTTATGAATGGCTATATAAAAACTCACCCACTGCTGCCAGTGTTCATTTTGGATTTCTTTTTGGTTTATGATTAAATTAAGTAATTATTTGTGCTACGGCGCCAACTGGAATGATAAAAAGTATTCAATTTGTGGGCAGACCGAGGCGATAAAACTGGATTTACTGCGGCCATAAACTGTGGCGGTAGAGAGGCACTTAAACTATACTTTTTTGTACATTTATTTCGAATTAAAAAGCACAATAACGTATACGCACCGTAGTCGCTAGAATAAACTAACAAGCCCCCGACTCAAACTTACATAACACACTCACCACACCACACCACACACACTTAACACACGCAACGCACACACACTCACCCAGCCAGGGAGTGGAAAAACCTAAATGCGAAAATCGAATCAACAAGGCAACTTTTTCTAACATATGCAAATATTTTCTCTCTCTTCTCGCCCCTTCTCTCCAATGCAAACCGCTTTTCTTTTCATGGAACTGCAACGAACTACTGCAAATACTGCAACTGCAACTGCTACTGCAACTACAAACAACAACAATGCAGAGCGCAATTGTAAGCGAAATGAGCACAGAATTGTGAGAATTAGCTAAATTTAATTTGCAATAGCCAAAGCCCCCCGACCACGCCCATGCAGTAACAGCTGGCGGCCCAGTGTGTCCCTCCAACCCGCCGCCCACTGCCTTCTGCAAACTTTGGCTGCAGCAGCAGCAGCAACAGCAGCAGCAACACTCCCAGCAACAGCAACAGCAGCAGCAGCTCTACGAACAAGAGCAGGCTTGGCTCTAAAAAAGAATAAACAACATGTAAGTGGAAAGTTAAATGGAAACTACATGCGGGCCCTGGCACAAAAGTATGCTATGGAAAGCAGCAGCCACAACCGAGAACCGACAACCTACAGAGCCCTGCAACATCAACAAGCAGAGCTGAGCAACAATAAACAACATTTAAAAGCCGGCGGGGCCAAAGTTGAGCTAAAAGTTTCGCATTGCGTTGCGGGTTTGCAAATTAAATGCACATTATGCCAACATGTAAATAGATAATGTAGCGCTCCCACTCCGATTCTCTGTGTGTGTATATATATACGTTAGTTCGAGTTGAGAAACTTAATCAACTAAGCAAAAAAACAGACCCAAAACGAAACGAGAAGTTAGCTTAAGACGCGAATAATCAAAAAGCCAAAAAAGCAAATGTATCTCACAGATAAACAACAGCAATTGTTGGGGGCCGGGCCCAGGGCTTTTGGCCGAGGCATAAAAGCAAAAATAAATTGTGCGTTAATGATAAGCGGCGCACATTTCAGCGGCATAAAATTTATTAAAATATGCGCACAAGCCAGACACTGCCACTGCCACTGCCGCTGAACGAGGAAGCGAAAACTTGGGCCCGGCCCCCAAAAAGTAGGCAGCACAAACATATTTATGCTCGCCAGGCTCACACACACACAGAAGGATATACAAGGATACAGATACAAGGAAATCGTTAGCGATAAATATAAAATTTTATTGTTGTGCTTGTATCCTGCGCCCTCGTGTGTCCTGTGTGTGTGTGTCTTGGCCGGGAAGTAAATTAAATATACGTTTTTATTAACTACTAAGAACCAATTTGATACGCATTTAAATAATGCCTCTTACACAAGAGCACACAGAATTATGTAAAATTTAAGTTTACTGCCAGCAGCAGCCGTAGCAGCAGCCGTAGCGGAAGCAACGAGAAAAGCCAAATAAATGTAATAGCCTATGTATGTAATTTAAATAAAATATACTCTAATATGCAACACTATTTGTCTGTAGCCCCGAAACTACTTACTTACTTATGCCAACAACGTCCAACAATTTCAATAATATTTGTGTAAGCCTAGTTAAACAGCCACGCAAGCGGATAACTTTTGACCATATATATTTTAAGCCCTATTTAGCCTAGTTTAATCATTTGCAAGTATTTTAAGTCCGTCCGTTTGTGGTCCTTTTCTCCTGAATTATGTAAATATCGAATTACCGAACATCCCCCAATATCTCTTCTCTCTTTTAGCGACTTCAATCAGAGTCAAACGAAATAAAATATTACTCAACCGTTTGTAATGTGTGTGGCGGTCAGATTAGAAGCGAATATGGAATGCATATGAAATATTATCGATTAAAAACACTTATACAATCTACTGCATATTGGTGTAAACGAAGGGGAAACCTAAATATATACGATTAAATGTCTCTAACAAGATTTTACAATGAGTGTGTCACTTTTATATAAATATATCTAATATATACAATAAAATTACGAATAAAAAATAAACAGCGAGCGACATTTTATACAAAAAAACATTCACAAAGCACATTTTTATTCCAATCTAAAGTGGGGTCGCCGCTATCCGCTATCAGGGGCTAAATAAGAAGGAATGCCACCCTCCGGGCCACTTGAGCAGGGGCGAAACAGTAAAAAGCATAACAGCAGCAGCCAAGCCCCCGCCAGATAAGCCAGCCCGTGGACAGGACGGCCAAGTCAGCGACCGGGCCAAGTTAAGTCAAGTTAAGGGGAAGGCCCGGCGATAAGCAGCCCAGGAGATGCCAGAAGACAAAGGCGCCGCACGAAACTTTCAAGGCGGATCTCAACGACAAAGCCTGGGGTTCGGGGCCCCAGAAATTAGCCAAGTTACTAGCAGTACGCAGCAGCAGCAGCAGCAGCAGCAGCAGGACAAAGGAATGCCCTTACGAATTATGAATGGCCTTGCATAAGCTCAGCTCAAGTGGCCTCGGCCAACAAAGAGGGCCAGAAGCAATCTCAAGCAGCTGAGCTGAGGAATCAGTTTCCACTACAGAGAATAAACTGAGAACTACAGTCGCTCCTTATGAATTATGAGTGTGCCAGCTATTAAATACCAAGTTTCACTTTGTGACAGCAACATAAGTAAGTACTGCAAGTATCAGATTTGTAAAAGCTATATTTTGCAGACTGGATAAACAAGAAGGGGCTACTTGGGGTAAGTTTTGAAGTTAACAACCAATTTCATTTGTAGTTGGCAAAGCTCAGGAAATAGTTTAAATGGGAATAAATAGTTTATTTAGGCTTTAGTTTGCTTACAAATATGTATGGTTTACATACCGAAAAAAACAACATACTTTTCAGTTGATTATTATTGAGGATCCTATTCCCAGCTTTATTTATTTATTTAAACCTTGCAGAGGGTATTATAATTTTGATCAGAAGTTTGCAAGTGAAGGATGCTTACCGAAATAAGATTATTTTCTTGATTGTCCAAAAAGTTATAATATTTTTCGAATATATATATGTATAACCCAAAATGCGCGAATTTCAGGTCTTCTTGGGAGCCTCTTATAGCCAAAAGCCGTATATATTCCGATTCGCCATTAAGACCTATGTAATTTATTTACAATCAAAGATATAAAAAAAAATCAGAAAATCAGAAATGAATTGTATCCAATTTTAACTTAGTTATTCTTTTCTAAAATAGCAACTTGCAAGGGTATGTAGGCTTCGGCTTTCCGAAGTTAACTTCCTTGCTTGTTTTCACAATAATTTCAAGCTCTCAACTCCTCCGATACATACTCTTCTTCTATGATCGTCTTATCGGCCCAGGGCTGCAACCGATAGCATATCGCACAGTCGCCCTATCGATAGCTTGAGCTTTGCAATCTTCCGATAACTTACAAAAGTAAACAAGTTAACTAGTTGAAACAAAAAAGCATTATAAAAGAAAGAAATACTGTCGCTTCATGAGTAATTCGGAGTCGTGGCTTGTTACTCGTGCAATTAAAGTCACCTAATGTCAAAGTTCATAAAAGCCGACAAGGAAACTCGCTTTCGCTTTCAATAAAAGCTGCTCTGGAAAGTGGCACAAAGGCTGTTTTTATCTCAGCCAGCCTGGTGTTAGACTTCAAACTCAGGGCTCCGGGAGACATTTCGTATTAAAAAAAATAACACTTGAACTCCTCAGTGCACAGTTTTTTACGAAAAGCACAGGAGAGCAGTCAAAAGACACAACCCAGGATCTAAGGAAGTAAGAGTCGTTCTCGATGATGGCGTCCCAGAGCAAGAGTAATGGCCTGGCCAACAAGGTCACCACGGTAATAGCCACCAATGCCTACGGGCCGGACACGATGACCGAAATCAGCTACACGGACGCCAAGGTCGTGGGCAATGGCAGCTTCGGCGTGGTCTTTCAGGCCAAGATGGTGCCCTCCAACGAGCCGGTGGCCATCAAGAAGGTGCTGCAGGACCGCCGCTTTAAGAACCGCGAGCTGCAGATTATGCGCAAGCTGCGCCACGACAACATCGTCTCGCTGAGGTACTTCTTCTTCTCGAGCGGCGAGAAGCGGGACGAGGTCTACCTGAACCTAGTGATGGAGTTCATGCCGGAGACGCTCTACAAGGTAGAGCGCCAGTACGCCCGGGTCAAGCAGACGCTGCCGGTCAACTACGTCCGGCTGTACATGTACCAGCTGCTGCGTAGCATGGCCTACCTCCACAGCCTGGGCTACTGTCACCGGGACATCAAGCCGCAGAACATGCTCATGGACACGGAGACGGCTGTGCTGAAGCTATGCGACTTCGGCAGCGCCAAGCAGCTGATCTCTGGCGAGCCAAATGTATCCTACATCTGCTCCCGGTATTACCGCGCCCCGGAGCTCATCTTTGGGGCCACGGAGTACAGCACCAAGATTGACGTGTGGAGCGCCGGCTGCGTTCTGGCCGAGCTGCTGCTCGGACAGCTGCTCTTCCCGGGCGACTCGGGCGTGGACCAGATCGTGGAGATTGTCAAGGTGATGGGCACTCCGACCTCGGAGCAGCTGCACGACATGAATCCGCAGTACAAGCAGTTCAAGCTGCCGCAGCTGAAGCCGCACCCCTGGCCCAAGGTCTTCAGGATCCGCACGCCGGCCGAGGCCATCGACCTTGTCTCCAAGATGCTCATCTACTCGCCCAATGCCCGGGTCTCGCCGTTGATGGGCTGTGCGCATCCCTTCTTCGACGATCTGCGACTCGATCCGCACCAGCAGCTGCCGAATGGCCGCCACCTTCCGCCGCTGTTCAATTTCACGGACTACGAGCGATCGATCGAGCCGGACATCATGCCGCTGCTCCAGCCGCGACCGACTACGCCCACATCCAACCAGCCAACCAGAACCACGGAGCAGGCCCCGTCGCAACAACGCAGTCGCCACGCCGCCGGGGAGGAGAGTCCCGTGTCCAAGCAATCGTCCGGCACTCGCCCAAAGACTCCGGAAACGGCGGGCAAGCGAATCCCTGAATTATCAGAGTCTCCGCTATCCCTCCACCATTTCCCAGATCTGGGCAACGGCGACCATGTGGCCGTGGGCAGCTCCGGGCCGTTGGGAACCTTCGGCCTGGCGGAGCCGCACTCCCCGCAGAGCGACGCGAATGATGCCAGCGCTGAGGACGAGGATGCGGCTGATGAGCAGAACTCTGACGACGACGATGACGATGATGGGCAGTTTAATAGCGCCGACAGCAACACCATCAGCGACGACATGGACGATGCCACAGAGGAGGATGACCTTGAGGATGACGAGGACGGCGACTAGCAGCGCCCAAGCGGTTCGCTTTTCAAAGGGGTTCCTTTGTATTTGTATTCCAGAGCAATCGCAATAACCACTAATATAATTGATAATTAAAATCCACTAAATTCCAATTCAAGCAATAAAATAATAAAAATTGTACGTCATTTTAAGATACACATAATCGAGTTTTGAGGGTAGTTATGTTGTGAGAACTTAGTAATTATATCTGATCGAGCTGAGCCATTTCTAATAGCCATATATATCTGTTTTTTTAAAGCTAAAGGATATCTAATACATATTAAAATCTAAACTATCCCCTAGAAAGATTTGTGTAAAACATTTCAGCAAATGAGCCTTTTTCTGATAAGTTCCAGATAAAGACCATCAAGAAGTTGAAGGCTGTAATTCACGGCACTTAAGACCGCCGTCAACCAGAGCCCGCACATGGCCAGGACTAAAACAGAACTCGCAAATGGACATTCGAATGAGGGCCTAAAAATATCCTTAATTATTTAAATGCCAGCCAACACACACTAGGGGTGGCGCCTTGTCGCGGTCGTCCTTGTTGAGTTCGTCCCGAATATAAATTTCCGCGCTTTATGGCTGTTCAAATACCGGAATGTCGAAACCCCGAAAAACAGGAGTCCGGCACGCACACATGTCCTGGCCGTAGGCGAGTCACATTTCCTGTCCTTAGTCCTTCGTTCTGCGGCCCTTCTGTCTCTGTGTGTGTTTGTTAATGTGGTAAAATGAATTTTCAGTTTCATTAGTTAAATTGAATAATGGAAAACTTTGTTCGCCGCATTTGACTCATTGTTGTTGTTGCTGCCTCTGCTGTTGGCCTTGTCTGGGGCCTGGAAGCGAAAGTTACACTTCCGTTGGCAGCACAACCACACGCACCCACAGCCAGGACACTAACTCACCCCGTGGCACATACACACTGGCAACTGGCAGCAGGCAGCGAGGAGAGCCAGGCAATAAAGCAAATTTATGCAAACGATAAATTTCGTGCGAGGCAAAATGTTTGTTTTGTTTTGTTTTCGCCAGTTGGTGTGACGTCAAGGGGAAATGCCGGCTAAAATATCCGGGGAGCAAGTGTAGTTAGTGCCTCTAAGTAGCAGTTACCAATTACTCTCCTCTCCTGACGGTAGAGAGCTGTTGAAGCCGGCTGGTAAAGTTTTCAAACATAGAAATTAGAGAATTTAATCCCTTTTTATGTTTCGGAATTATAAATTAAATAAAAGAGGACCTCTTACTTTGAAAGGGTTGACAAATATACAGAAATTAAATGTTGTTTGCTTTGTAACATGTAGTTTAAAACAGAAAATTAATTAAACACTTTAAATTAAACTTAAATTGAGTACCTAAAATGCAAAACCATATAGTGAAACTAATTTAATATAATAATAACAGAGAGGTTTAAATAATAAAGAGGTTTTGAATGGGGCTTAAAATGTTCAATATGAAAATCAAACAAACAAGTCCCAGTAAGCATTTAATTTTCTGAAAACAACAAGGAACTTTGTCTGAATATCAACTTTCATTTACTTTTAGTTTCCGTTATCCTTCGGCGCTCTCAGAATATGCAAAGTTTAAACTGTACTTTCATTAAGCGAGAAGTCAAGCGCACACACACGACTCCTGAATCCTGAATGCCTGAATGCTGACTACTGACTACTGAATACTGAAAATCTTTCGCAACAGCGATTACTCGGCAACACTAACAACTAACCGCAGGACCACACGGCTGCGGGAATACGGCGGAATGGAGGAGCAGGAGCAGGAAGAGCAGACACTCCGGCACGGCTGAGTAATAAACACGCCGATGACTATTTACAAAGTGTTAGCTGACGACGGTGTTTGTGCGGGTTCCGAGTGCGGGTGTTGCTCGGGTGTCTGCAGCTAAACCTTTGACTCAAGTGAGATTACGATATGCTACATAATAGAAACCCAGGCAGCCATGAAGGTGGATAAGCAGAGGCGGTGCTCCCGAGGAGGTGTCTGCAGCAGGAGGATCTCCGCGCCCGCTCCAATACTCGCCAGCAATGAAACATTTTTCGGGAACAGCAGCCAAGGGGCACATGGCCGTAACTTGCAGGCATTTTACGGCCTTTTGGGCAGCCGTCCAGGCAGTGGGGCGAGTGGGCCGAGGCAGACTCCTGTGGAGCACAGGACCAACTGTAACTGGGGCCAGGACACGCTGTGCTGTCTGTTCTGTGCTCAATGGCTACTAACAAGCAGCCAGGCCCAAGGTGAATGCGGTTAAAGTGTTTTCGGTTAAAGCATTCGTGGGCCAAAGCATTTGCATAAACAGTAAAACCTTCGCACCAACGCCAAACAAGCAGGCAAACAAGCAAACAGACAAACAAACAAACAAACAAACAGACAAACAGAGAGGGAGACAAACTTACAGGCAGGATATATCCAGGAGATATCCTGGGGATAAAAGGGCAGCAGAGACTGGGACTTCCTGTTGCTATTGCAACTGCCTGTCGAGTGCCTGCAGAATTATTCTATTTCCGTTTCCGGACACGCACACTTGTAGCTAGCCAAGTTGAAAATACGCCTGCGGTTGCTACCTTTCTGCGCCCAGATAAATTTTCACTAAATGCACTTTTAATGGGCTCCACACGGCACTCTGCCGAAACTAACCCCGGATCCGAGAACCGAAACGAAACCGGAACAAACCAAATGAGCTGCCAGAGATGTCGCATATTTTTTGGGGATAATTATATTTTTAGATTATAGGAAATACTGTTACTAAATATTTAAATCAATTTGATTTATACTTGAAGTACCAAAATTAGTTTATTTAATTCTACTGCAATAGGTCTTCTTTCAGAATTACATTTCATTATTAAAAAAAAATGTGTATTATTAAATTTGTTCAAATATATATGTAGGAAAAATAATACTTTGAATAATTACTCAAAATTTTTTAGGTTTTTAAGGTTAATCCCATTTTCAGCCAAGTTATTCTTACACAAATAATGTAAAAATTTATTGTTACTCTTACTGATTGATCAATATCATTTTTTCAAAAGCTTCAGCTGCTCATCTCTGGCCTGCATTGGAAATTGTATATGTTGCTATTTTTCGACAGCCCAGGATGGCAGCAAATGGGAGAGGCAGTGGCAATGGCCGGACTGAGGGGGTCTGCGGCTGCGGTTTGTCCAAATAAAGCAGTTGAGTTAGTTATGCGCAGCTTGCGGTTTCGCTTTGACTATTTTTGCGTGCAGAAATGCGAAATGGCGGCGGGGTAACGAGTTTGGTAGAGCCTGTGTAAGCGGCAGACGGACTAATTAGGAAATTGTGCGCTTTAATGCAGTTTTCCTGGAATAAACGCATAAATTTGTTATTGAATTTACACGCAAAAGCCGGACCTGCAAAAATGTCAGCTATGTAATTTTTGGGCGGCGACAAACTGTAAAAGTTACACACAAAAAAAGCGTGACACAGCTCCTCGTGGCCACATGTTGGCCATTTATGGACTTAAACTTTTGCTGCTCAAAGTTCTCCTGGCTACAACAGAATCGAAGTTTTAATTGGATTTGCGATTCAATTAACAGATTTGTCAGCATGTAAACAGTTTTATGATGGCGCAATAGCGACAGGACCTGCCGAGTCCTTGTCGATTGCAGTTGCACCTCCGCTGTGTGCTGCACACACAGCTCGGTGATATTTATTGAAATTGATTTGCAATTTTAATGGAATTACTGTGGCAAGACGAGAGCATTCCCAGCTCGGCGTTTAATTGAAATCTTTTAATTAGTTTGATTTTCCAATCAAGTGGCATAGAAGACAAACAGGAGGAGTGGCCATATCCCAGCCCAATCCCAATCCCTATTCCTATCCCTATCCCTATCCCCTGCGGTTGATGGCCTCCTCCACTTGGCCCTGCGACTCCTCGGACCCGCATTGTCTGCCATTTAAGGAAAGCCAATTAGTTGCAATGCCTTGAAGTATGCTTTTGGGGCTGTGGGCTACGCTACAGTCTCGGCTCGGCTTGGGGTTCTCCGCCTCGAGTTCGATATCCATTATGTTGTTCACGTCGATTGTCTGTCGATTACAAAATCCCTCGTCTCCCCGAGTGCGCTATGCAAAAGCTTCCCCTTCTCGGAGTCGAGTCGTTGCGCAACATAATCATTATCCTTGGCTTAGCTCGAGTGGCAGTGTAGCTGTATGTAGAAGGGACGAGGCAACGGGCCCGGGAACGGGAACTGCGTCGTGGCTGAGAGCGGGTCTGTGCCAGGCTCCGCCAAAGGATTTCGCCTATTGATTCCACAAAGTGAAAGCCAAATCCACATGATATCAATTTGCTTTCAACGTTGCGCCGCTGGCGTAAATAACCGAGACAGCCAGGCAGCTAGGCAGCCTGGCAGCCTGGCAGGCGGGGAGAGCACCATAACAGTACAAGCGTGGATTTTCCGGGGATTTCGGTACTCTCCGCATTTTCGGAGGGGGACTGGGAGTTTCCCGAAATAACAGCGACTTCTAGCGCCTGTTGGCGAGAGCGTTTCCGAGAGCCACCAGGTTCAATGGCTTCCGATGAAAGGCGGCCACTTGAGGGGCGGGGATGCTAATGTTGCGGCAGATATCCAAACTGCAGCCACATCCAAATCAATTAACTAATTAAGCTGCCAACGGAAACTATCTTGATTTAGTTAGAGGCAAAGTTCGCCTCGCTAAGCTCAAATCATCATCTGACAAGGCAAATTAGATTAGATTATGTTAGAAAATGGTTGGGTTATATATTATTTACTAATTATATTATATTAATTTGTAGCATGGAATTGTGTTTGCCTCAAGGTGCAGGCATATCGTCGACATCAAGCATTGGAACGACGAGAATGGGAGCAGAATAACGAGTAAAGACAACGCGATTTTAAACTTTATACTTAAAAGGAAAATTATATTAAATAAAAACATATTTAATCATTTTATAAATAATATAATCCACTCAAAAGAGAAAATAAAATAATGGCTGAAATTCAGAGTCTTTCTCTCAGTAACCTTAACACTTTTCCTTTATCATCTGCGGTTCCCTCCTGCGACACCCACTTATAACTAACCATAACATACATTAGCTCATCACAGGCATACCCAATTACTGAGCCCCTTCTCCCGGAACTGGCGCTTAATTTCTTGCCACAATCCGCAAGTTGGCAAGCCAAACTCTGTGGCGAGTGCACCACAAAAAAAATAAGCAACCAACCCGCCAACAAATCCATTATGAGCTTATGCCGCGAGCGTAATGCAAACTTTTCGCACGAATCGCGAGCTTCACTTTTTCCACTCTCGCCTCTGACAGCGCCGAGCAATTATTTTAAATGCGCCGTCAACGCCGCCGCCGCCAAACACAAACTAACCAGACAAACAGCGGGGATTCCGGCGGAGAGGCTCCGGACGCCAGCCAAGTAGGGGAGCTGGAAATCCGCCGAGTCAGAGCCAGTGCCGGGACCGGGACCGTACGTGCATAATTAATTCAGCGCATAAATTCAAGACGCCGCCCAAGAAGCCCGCCCGAGAGCGGGTAAGTCTATGAAATTATAAACTTTATCCTTTCGCGGCTCGAGTGTCAAATGGCGACTGGCTTTTTGATGTCGCCAGACAGTCAGCGAGACAATTCCCGAGCGCAACTTTAAATAAATTAAAAACGTGAATGATTGTGCCGAATGGAAAACGCTCCCCGGTGGCGGAGTACGGAAAACTGTGCCACCGCAATGGGGAATCCCTCGGTGCGGGGCCGGGAAAAACTAATCCAGATATGGGAAAACTATGCACAATGTTGTCGATACAGATCAAACAACTTTCAGATAATTAAAACTGAAAGAGAAGAATAAATTGTTCGGTGAAGTGAAAGATATCACGGAGAAGCCGGGCCAGATGGATATGCAAATCCCGCAAAGGACTCAGAAATGGATATGCAAATTGCTGCAGAGAAAGCAAAAGGAAGGTAAACAACATAAGTAAGGACCGAAATGAAGAGCAAGTTAAGGTGAATGGAGAAAAAAGCCCTGATCAAATATGGAAAAAGGGTTGCAAATGAAAGGGAACCGATGAAAAAGTATGTATCGGAGCACCTACCGATACTTACCCTATCCTTAAACGCGCCGGAGCCTATATAATAACAGTCCAAGCAGAATTCAGAGTTCTAACAACTTTTGCACTCTGCCATTTTCATAAAAAAAAAAAACACAAATGCTGTCGCCTCTCCGCTAAGCTCTCCTATTTCAGAGACCCATTTCCCACTTCCTCGGAGTTGCTCTCAATATTGTGTGCTCCAAGTGCTTTTGCTCTTTGCATTTTCGCATTGTCAGCAGACGGCGTCTGTTCCACATCCTTTGATGCCAGGCAGCCAGCTCGGTTTGGTCCTGGCTCCTTAGACTCTTTGGTAATTGAAAACGCAAGTTAATTTCTCACTTGCCTGTTTCTTTGTTTGTTGCTGCCTGGCTGCCTGGCTGGCTGAGCTCTTCAGAGAAGGCACAGCCCTAGGACCGGGCACTGTCGCACTTATTGTATTAAGAAGATTTTTCGGCAAGTTTTCGTAATTAGTAAAGTTTTGATTGTGCGCCAGCCAATGTTCATTTGCGAGATTTCTTCGTCAATTGTTCTTCCGCCTCCTCAAATTGATTTCAGTCCATGAAAATCAGCATAAGCCGACAGCTGGCAGCACTTTGCATAAATACCCTTCGAGTCCAGGAGACTCCGTCTGACTCCGAGTGGAGGGAACGCTATCAAAAGCAGCTTTGCACTTCATTCGCTCCAGAGTCGAAGTCTCCGCTTCTCATGTGCAACCGGAGGGTCAGAAAGTGCATAAATTTGCAGGTGAAAAGCTGGCGACCAGGCAGCAGTGTTGGCATTTTTCCCACAGATCTGTAAAACCAACTTTCTTCTTACTAGGTAATGATATTTTAGTTTGTTTTCTAAGAGTTTTACTAAACAATTTTATTTATTTTATTTTTTAAGCTTTAATTTCTTGGAAAAAAAAAAACGTAACTCAAAAATGCGTGAATTATACGTCTTCTTATAGCCTAAAAGAAAGCGATAGCCAAAATAAGTATGTATATCTTCCAATTCGATAAAAATCAGAAAAATGTTTTTGCCAATTTTTCAAATTTCTAAAAGGCGTTACATCATTAAAATTGTCCAAAATTTAAAAAAATTTATTTTATTTGCAGAGAAAAGTTATCCAAATTGAATTTAGCTTCCTTGCTTGTTTTTATCGAATTTCCATGATTTTTAAATTTATTTTTAATTATTTTCTTTATCTGCCGTATTTAAGCAATTTTATTGGCATCACTGCCTGCGACAGAAGAGACAGAATCGTCAAGGCAAATAGGTTTTTGCAATGCTTCGATTGGCAGTATTTCGAAACCGACCACTTCCTTCAGACAAATCCAGGACTCGTGTCCGTCCATTGTAAGTAGCTTAGAACTTGTTTTACCCACCGAGGCGGCAAAAAGTGCGCACTTCATTGATCAGCATGCAGGGGAAATATTCAAAATTCGGTACTCGGTCGGGCACAAAGCGATAAGCAAATGCAGATGAAGTTTTTCTGCGCCCCGGTCTCCCTGTAATGGAGCATTTGAATTTGCATTTGCATGCGGAATGTCGGGTGAAACTTTGCCGCCAACGCAAAGATGACAAAAAGCGGCGGCAGCGTCCAGATAGTGGCATATATCTTCGGTTTCGCCACTCACCTCCAATCGCAGGACTGATGCAGGTGCCAGCGACAATTGTCGCAGTCACGTCAGGATCAAAAGCGGCACAAAAAATGCAGACACGGAACGGGGTGCAAAGGGTGAGGAGAACGATGCCAGGACATAGATGCGAAAACAAACTGTCATGTGGGAAAATATGCGTTGCTGTCCAGCCCCATGTCCTGTTTGGAGTAGTCCGTTCATATCCTGCCGGCTCGGCATCCGGCGAGAGCGGTCCAGGCACACACAATTGAATGCCTTGATGCCATCAAATTGTGTTTGATGATGGCGGGTGATAGCAGGGCCGGCCGAGGCAGGTTGGGCAGGTGTTTGTCGGCTGTCCATTGATTGATTTTGCCCTCCTGCAAAACAAACTAATAAGCGTTCGCAAAGTCTGCCCATCACAGCAGCTGAACGGCAGCGGGGCGTGACAGGGCTTTTATGGCAGTGCAACAGTGCGTATGCGTGTTGCACATTACACATACGCCGGGAGTGGCGCGGTGGCAAGTGCATTTATAACTGCAGCAATCGCTTTTAAGCGCCCAACATTGCAAGCTTCCACGCATGAACAGTTCGCATCTGGATCAAAGTTGCCGGCGCACACCGCACACACATGGCATTGGTTCACACACCCCGTCGATAGTCGCTATTGTCAACCAACCAACCAACCAACGAACACACACCTTGCTCAGGCGGACAGGTGGGTGGTATTCCTGGACCGCAAGGAAGGAGCCAACCTATGGATGGGAGGCGCCTCCAGCTGGCATCTGCCGAATTCTAACGGATTTATTCGAAATGTTACTTACAAATTGTTGAAGCCGTAAAAGGGTGAACAATGAAAGAAGTGAGCGTGGCCCTATATTCATGCGTCAAACTGCTCATTATATTCCTTTTATATGCCTTTAGAGTTTTTCTATTAAAAGTATCTAAGGTATATATCAATATCGGTCTTAATTCCTCATATCTAAAAATTGCTTATATTATAAGTAAATATTTCACGATCCTTGAAGCATTATTTTCTACATTCCATATTTTTTAAATTTTAAATACAAATTTTAAGAGTTTCCTTGATCAATTTTAAATAAATAAATAAAATGTTTCGTATATTTTCCATTTAAAGTTTTTGACATACTTGTATAAGCTTTGACGACACCTAGCGACACATTCGCTGAACTATAAACTTTTTTTGTGACCGCAAAGGTGGCGCCACTTTAAACAAAAATTGACATTGCTCCCGTTTTTAAACTTAATTGAAAGCAATACATACTCGTTTTTATTTTTTAGCCAAAGTGCTAAAGGTTAAGAAAATGTAAAAAAAATTAAGGTATACTACTGTATACGACTGTAAAATTATTGTATAATCAATGTATAATTAAATGTATGTAAATTAGTGTAAACTTTGTAATATACAAAAATTACTAATTTGTTACTAATTTATTTATTTGACGAAATAATAAAATAAATTAAAATTCCCATGCTGGAAATTTTTGAAGATAAAATTTTAATTTCAACGAAACGAAGCCGATATATGAATAAAATCCATACTTTTTAAATAACAATGCTACAAGCACTTGGCATTTTCGTTACAAATTAAATAATTTGCCTAGCTTAGAAAATCATACAAAAAGCTTTCTGTTAAATGACTTTTTGAATATCCCACGCCCCACTCTCTAAGGTAAACATTTGAAAGCTCGTCCAGGACATGCGCACAAGGACTCGTCTGACCTTGGGTACAACAATAAAGACCGAGTCCCGGAGAGCAGCAACGCAAAGCTGGTTGTGCCAAGCCGAAAATTTATGCGCGGGCAACAAAGGCATTTGAATCGCCGTCGCGGCGGAATCGAACAACCGAAAAAAATATAAAAAAAACCAAAAGCAGGAGGAATCCGAGGCGCATAAGTGCCTGGCATAATTTGAAGGGCCAGGCCAGGCCCATGACCAACCTCCAAAGACCCTTGATGAATGCCTGCGCGTACGAGCCCAGGGGTTGCGAGTGGCGAAGTGTGTAATTTGCTGTTCGGAAAGGTTCTCAAGCAACGTGGTCTGCTCGAAGCCCTCTTATCAGAGAGCTTGCGGAGGGAATACCATGCTCGGCTCTGCTCTGCGGATTGCTCTCTGCTGATTCTGATTCTGAAGATGCTGTAACCACGACCACGCCGTCAGTAGAACGCGAACTGTGGCCACGACAACGAAACGGGTCTTGAGGCTTACACACATTTTATTCTCTTAACAAACATCGTAAAAGTATATACTTTAAAGAAGAACAAAGTTATTTAGTTATTAATTAAAATATATAATTAACTTAGGAAAAGCCTCTAAAAATGTGTAAAAATATTTAAAACTCGCTGGGCTTAAACTCACGGAAGTGCTTAAGCCAAAGAGAAAATCAATTTAAATTTGTGTGTAAGTATGCGCGAAACAAACCCCACGAATCCGTGACATTTTGTCCTGTAAGGCTATTTTTGGGTTTTGCGCGTCACAAATGGCAATCCATGACGTCACAAAGGAAAGGAAGCTGTGGCCATCGCCACCCACTTGCTCATCAGCTTCCGAAAGCTTCGCCAGACACTTTGGCGCCGCTTTTCGTGCTTAATCAGAGAACCCATTCGATTTTATTATAATTATATAGGTGAGAGTCTGATGCAATGTCAGCCAGCGATTTGGTCAGTCGTAGAACCGATAAAAATACGTCATGAAACGTGAGATTTCCATTTCCCACAGCCGAGCACTTGGAATGCCAGCTAAGTACTTGGGCTTAATGTCGATCTCTAAATTAATGTGCGTCGTCCAGGGCAGGTGGGGAAACATAATACCCGGGGCCCACCTTGCCCAGCAAGGTGTGTTTCGCCGCTCGACTCATTGGTCGCTGGCATGCCCACAGTATCGATACCGCACACCCTCTTCTTTTTTTCTCGTTTAATTTTCACTTTGGGCCAGTTCAAGGCCCCGAAAGGTGAGACAATACCTTGGCCTTGACAGAGAGCCTGATATTTATTGGCATTGGCGAGATGCAGTGGCTTAATGGAAGCGCTTAGGCTGAAAACCTGCCATTTGTCAACACAAACAGATGTCAGAGATTAAGAATTAAGTATAAAATTTCGTTGGGCTTAAACTACAGTATGTATTTTTTCTCAAGTAAAATTGAAATTAATTAGTATGATTAGCATTTTACTCTCTCTTTAGATGCACGTGCCAACAACCAGTTAATTAATTAATTATTCTAAAAGCCAGACTGAACAGCTGATGAGTTTGATTCCAAACAACTAAACAAAAAAAATGTGAATACTTTTTTAGGCACTAATAACAACAGAAAATACAGCCATATATATGGCAAACATATTGTAATATTATATATTAAATATGACTTCCTAGTTTACAAAATCAGATAAAAATCAAGTAATATGACCCGATTTTTCCGAGCTATGTAAGGTTTAGTAAATCCATTGACTAACGAGTCACGGCGCTCTTAAAGTGCCACACTTCACGAGGCCGCAAACGTCGAGATTCAATTATCCGGCAAGATATTCGTACTGATATTTTCAGTTTACCTTCTAACCGGCCGTGTGACGTCGCTGGACGCACCGCCAATTGTCGTTAATTCAAGCTTATATACACAAATTACTAATAAAGGGGAGATTAAGCAACTCGATGATGGGCCACTTAGCAGTTTGGGAACCAAACCGGCCGCGGAACAGATCAAAATAAATATCGACAGCCCGATCAGGGTCTGGATGAGAACAGAATCGGAATCTTTGTGTTTTTCGGTCAATAAACCCAAATGGCCCGAAGCCAAATTTAGGGTAAAGTAACTCTGAAAGGCGGCAAACATGCTCGATCATAATACAAGTTATTTAAATAGATTCCATAAAGAAATTGCAGAGAATTCTCGGAGAATCGCCGACGCGACGCCATTGTACTTCAGTTGGCGGAGACAGATCTGAATTAAGTCACTTCTCTGTGTGGATGCAGCTCGTCCGCGGCGCGGATATATTCAATTATAGATCGGGGCAAGTGGGCATTAATGGGGATTTGAATATGCGCGCGAAAATCAGAGCGGCTCGCATCTAATTTGCATGTCTAAGCGATGATCTAAGCAACCTACGTGTGAACGCAGAAAGCAGCACAGATACTCAGATACAATTGGTCTGGCAAAAGATACCTTTGTATCTCTTCCAGTGAAAGGTACACCCTTAGACTGCTACCACATGTGCAAACAGTCAGAAAGCCTTCAACTAAATTAGAGTTGCTCTTGAGCTTGTACACGATTCTCTGTATCTGTATCTGTAAGATAAAGGCCAGCGTGTACCATTTTCCGCCTTTCGGGGCAAGCCCAAGAAATGAGAATCACTTTTTCGGCAACCACCGAGTCGCCGTCGAGACCCGAAAAAACAAAAGGTACACCAACAACCACGATCACGGGAACAAACAAACAGCGCGGCGTCAGAAACTTGTTTCGGGTAAATTACAAATTCAAAAACGTTCTGAATGCCGGTTAGAAACAAGCGAGCCTCTCGGCCCAACATCGAACACGTTCGAAGTAGCGCAGTCTTGAGCTTTTTTGGGCTCTAACAAATCTTTCGAACTTAAAGGGGTTTTATATAAAGGGAAAATAAAATATAAATTATTTAATAATAACTAGTAAATAGTGCACAAACATACATAAAACAATAAGTATAATATACCAACAAAATGTCAAGTAAACAGTCACACTTAACTTCAAAAAGTGCAAGAAACAAGACAGCGTCATAACTCTATAACTAATCCTAGATCTGATTAAAACACAGTTCACTTTGTATCTGGTAAAAAAATATAATTGAATACAAATCCTTATAAATATCATGAAAAGTGGCTTACAACTAGGCAGATGCTTTATTTGAATTATGTGTGAGTTCCAAAAAATTTGCCCCTGTAGGTGATAGCCGACAGCCGACCAGTCCCGAACCCGACCAACCTCCGGCAGAGATTTCCGGCGCGAAGATGCCTCGGAGCGGAGCAGCCGCCGCTGGTGGTTGTCAGTCTGCTGTACCCGCTTAAAGCGTGCGGTTCTCGATTCCGGTTACGTTCTCGTTCTCCGGCGGAACTCTTACTAGCTGTTAGCAGTAAAGCCCTCTCTTGGCTTTCACACGGCGCGAAAAGTGCTCGAACCTCTTGAGCAGGTAGCAAAGCCTAATCTCCTCTTAAGTAAATAGCTTACCATACATCTTAGGCAGATAAAATATGTTTGCACGCTGTGAGCAACACCTGTGTTTGTGATTAAAATTAAATACATCCAGAAAAATTAAGAAAAGGTGTTAATAAAACAGCGCTGGAACGCAAAAGTTTAATTAAAACGCATGAGGCGATTTTGGCAACTCGTAAAAACGCTATCAAGAACTGCCCACAACAATTTATGTGTGCATATATACCGAAAATGTTCAATTCTTGTTTGAAATATATATTTAGATTTGGTTTTAAATTAACGATTAACTCGGACCTGTTGATACTTGGCATGCGACTCGAGCCGGTTTCCTCCTATTTTGATTATGATTTTTAGTGGATTTAATTCGAATTTAAATGTGAGCTGATAAGGATTTGTAGTTTTGTAAAAGTGCAATCAGCAAATGGAAATAATATTGTCTGGTTTTACTTTTTTGGACAGTCAAAGTTCAAAAATTTTAATAACAATTTGAATCTATTTAATCAGAGCTTCAGAAACTTAATTGACACCTTTGATTATCTCACGCTAATGAAGATATTGGCACGGCTTTCTCATTCATGCACATTTTTCATATTTCTTTTCATTTTCTTCAATTTGAAAGTAAACTACTATAATTTGCATTATGTGCTTGTAATTGTTAGTCAGATGGCCCTGCAAATTATATCAGTATCATGTTTTCAGCACAAAAAATCTAATTTTTCCATAATTAGCTACAATTAGTTGATAGCCAGAGCTATTTATATATTTAGCACTTGCCTCGAAATTGATAGCACATCTTTTAGTTCGGCTACAGTGATTTATAAACCATTTCTGCTTACTATAACAAAATTAATGGATTTTTTCGGTTCTTTTGTTGATATGTTGTGTTTTTTTTTTTTCCTGTTGTGTTTACCCCTCAGGTGCGCACACGAACATCATTTTGGATAGTGAATCAATAGTGTGTGCGGTATATCTTCATTTTGGCCATGAATTGGGTCAAGTAAATGGAAACTTACAGAGTGAATGCTTAGCATTATGGGGAAAAGTCCATTATATTTCAGCTAATTGCTCTGAATCAAGCTAAATCGAGTTAATGACATGCCACCACTATTGCCTTTCACACTTTGGTTGAAAGAAATCAAAAAAGACCCCTTGAAAGAGTGACTAAGCCATGATGCAAGCCCAGTTGCATTGTGAATTCCACAGATGCAATTTAGTAGTTTTGTTTCCCGCTCGAATTTCTCAGGAATTCCGCACTAAATAATTGGAATACCCCGTCTACAGAAATCCATAATTTATTCGTATTGCATCAGTCGAGAGATCTGGAGTAATTTGAGGAACTTTTTCGACCGTTTTCACTAGCCGTTCGGCTTGGCTGGCCAACTGTTAAGCCAAGAACATCGTCGGATGGCCAATTAGTCGTCGAGGCTGCAGTGTCTGAGTTATAGATCTAGTGTTCATTAGTTTAGTTTGTTCACCTGTTTGTTTTGCTTATGCCATTCTACCAGTTATTCCACACATTTTATTCTGTATTATTCTCGCCTCTGATTTTATGCTAATTTATGCGGAGCGTGGGTCCAGCTTTCGCTTTGAGGAAGTGACCGCCGCCCCCTTTTCCCTTTCTACCATCTGGTTTGTTGGTTTGCTGGTCATACTAAAGTAAACAAGTGGCGTGACCTAATCCCATGAGTGGGCGGGTTTCACTTCCTTGGCTTTGTGCCGGAGTTCATAGGCCCACACGTGCCGACACGCCAAAGGTTTATCAATCAATCTTCAGGCTTCGTCAAACTTTTGATTCAACAACAAAAAATGTCCAGGAGTTTAACGAACCGCGATCCAAAATTGTAATCTTAAAAGCATTGCTTCCTCATCAGCATTCACCCCAAGATAATCAAGTCACGCCTGATTATTGAAAAATCCCAGACAGCGAAGAGGTTGAGGTTGTTGTATTCAAGCTCAACTTACAAAAATCTATATGTAAGCCTTAAAAAAGCTGAAGTTTTGTTATTCATTTAATTCTTATACTTTCTAAATATCAGGAAAATAATTACCTATGACGAAATGCTCTTGAGTTTTTCTCTCTCTGCACTTAATACATTAAAAGCTGGTGTCAAAAATAAAGGTATATAAAAGTCAAAGAAAAAGTAGAGCAAATTTCGTTACTTTTGCTCAGCCAATGACCTTTAATTACCTTTCACTCCCCAGAAAGAAAAAGAAAAAGGGAATGAGTATCGCGAAAAGAAGAATCAGAAAAAAGAAATACAGCCTTCTCGCGAATTCTCCAAGCCGAGATTATGAAATGGCATGCAAGCATACGTGGAACATTAAATTGAGTCATCTGATAAATCCCAGACAAACATTGCTCAAGCAATTAACAGAATCACAACTTAGCACATAATCTTGAATTTAATATTTTACTTAGTATTTCTCGCTTTATCTTTTCTATTCCCTTTTAAGAGCTCACAATTAGCACGCCATTTCTCAAAGTCAATGACAGAAAAAGTCCATCCGTCACCGCCTGAATAATTAGAGTCATTATAAAAGCAAGTTCATTAACTAAAAGGTATATGAATTGAGGAAAAATATTTTTCCCGTTGGGCCGTTCGTTTAAATAGTGAACTAAGCAAAAAAGATTGGCTAAAATTAGAAGTTGAAGCAACTAAACACTGGCTATTTATGGGCCTATAAAAGCGTATTTCATACGGAATGATGTAATTAATCGAGGGGATAGGGAGATAGAGTATATAAGGTCATATTTAAGGAATGAAAATAGCAGTGCCCCAAAGTTAATGCTTATACAAAAGTTGATCAATTTAATGTTTACTTAGATATATTTCCTGGCTTACATTCCTATATAGATAAGAAAACAAATTAATATGGATTTATTAAAAGCTATGATCTTTGAATAATTATATTCGTAAGTAGCACGCTTAAAGCTGTTTAAATAGTAAACAGAGAACTGAATTAATGACCCAGTTAAGCTATAAATATATACTCACCCATATCAATTCCTTAACTGTCTTCTATTTTTTTCAGGTTACTTTTTAATATCCAGATCCCAGTGCTGACAGCATGGAGACGGAGTCCCTAAATCGCAAGAATTCCTCGCGGAAGAGCTCGATAGTGAATGGGAATGGAGATGCATCGACAAAGTTGACCAACGGAGATGCCGACGGCGGCGATGGTGGCGGAGGCGAGGTGACGCTGAAAGCCAAGATGAGCCTGCTCAACGGCTGCACCGTCATCGTGGGCTCCATCATCGGTTCGGGCATCTTCGTCTCGCCCACCGGAGTGCTGATGTACACGGGCAGCGTGAACATGGCCCTCATCGTTTGGGTCATTTCCGGACTCTTCTCAATGGTGAGTGGCCTCTGCTGCGTTGATTCGATTAGTGGGGCGATGTGAGCAGCTCATAAATATTGATAGCCCGATATGCAAATGGGACGAGGGCGCTCGATAACCCAGACACCTGTTGCGGGTGCTACTGCTGCTCCAGGTGTAAATAACCTGCTCCGACGAACAGCTGGGAAAGTGAGGGAAATGTGAAGTGCTAGTGGGTGATACATGGCAGGACTTTCACGCTCAATTACGAATGCTGGCAGAGTGCCATTGCGTCGCTTAATGAAATTATTGAAATTCCTGCACCCAATTCAGCCACCCAAGCGGCCCACAAGAACATGACAAGCCCTTGTCAAACGCAGGCGCTGCGGCTTTTCACATCGCCCACGGTTCAATAAAATTGCGTATACGCAGCGTTGCCTTTGACAGATGACAATGATTGCGACTTCCCCCGTCACTTCAAAGCAAAGGGCACAGCCTACTCTGGAGAACCGAGCAGCTGAAGACTTTTTATTAAAAAATATCAAATATCAATACCTTACTTTGCTTTTCTAACTTTGTTTTTGTTAAGTTTCCTTCATTAATTTCTGTATTTCCCCTCAATATTTTCATCAACATCTTCGATACATATTCATTATAATAATTCTTTCAAACTATAATGAACCTTTACTTTTCTGATACAACTTTAATTTATCTTTTAGGTTGGCGCCTATTGCTATGCCGAGTTGGGAACGATGATCACCAAGTCCGGTGCTGACTACGCTTACATCATGGAAACGTTTGGACCCTTTATGGCCTTCATTCGACTCTGGATTGAGTGTATGATTGTCCGCCCTTGCTCCCAGGCCATTGTGGCCTTAACTTTCAGTACCTACGTAATGAAGCCCTTCTTCCCGGAGTGCGCACCGCCAGAGGACTCGGCCCGGCTCCTGGCAGTCTGCTGCATACGTGAGTATTTAGAGAGTAATCAGAGAGTATTGTTGGGCGGAAGAACCTCCGTTGGGCGGGGGACGCCGCTATCAATGCACTCCGCGTACTTGACCTATAGATTAGACACACAATTTAAATGCATCCCCTGAGTATAGAGCAAATAAACACGCTGAAAGAGTTTGCCATACGAGGCTTATCAGTCAGTGTGCCAGAATTATGGTTCGCAGGGGAGGCGGGCGACAGTGGTTTGTTTTTGTTTCAGCTCGGAAATAAATTTAGATTGGACTGCATATAAAAAATATATATGTCTGTAAAGCCAATGCGAGAGTAAGGAAATAATTTATCGGCTTCGTTCTGAATTGTATTTAAAGGGTTTCTTGTAATTATAACAAATTGTATTGATATCTTTATTATTTATTTAGTGTATTTATTTATTTAGTATATACAAGCTTGTTTATATATAATTAAAATCCCTTGGTTTCTCCCCCAAAAAAGTCATTAAAAAACCATTTCACGATTGTGCTGTGTATTTACTTTATAAGCTTTATTGACAAACAAAAAATCGGATAAGCTTTTATTTCACTTGAAATGGCGATAATAAAATCTGACAGTTTAATGAACTTTAAGCCGAATTCGAAAAGAATTCCTGAAGATCCAGGGGAATTGATTTTCCGATTATTCTTAGATTTTCCATTACCCAAACCAACTTGTTGATAGTGACAGATGGCGATTCCCCCCATTACTTATTTAATAGTGATTTAATTGTGCGGAATCAAGTGCGTTTCCATGCGACAATAGTCGAAGCAATAAATAACGAGTTGTCACATTGTCACATGTAAGTCCTCGCGTTATTACATCACCCACATGGGTCGTTCGCATCTGCGAACTTATATCTTTGGCGTGACTTTAAAGTCGTGATGGTCCCCCGACTCCAAAGTGGGTTAAGCGGGCTTCTTAACCCATAATACATATATTTTCATTTCGCTTTGCAGTCGTGCTGACCCTGATCAACTGCTGGGACGTTAAATGGGCCACCGCTGTGCAGGATATCTTCACATATGCGAAAGTAAGTCGCCTTAGATTGGATTTACCCGGCCAGGGCTCATCAGTATCTCTCTTCCGCTTAGCTGCTGGCCCTGTTTATCATCATTGCCACTGGCATGTACCAACTGTATCAGGGCAACGTCCAGTACTTTACGTTCGAGAATACGGACACCAAAGTCACATCCCTGGCCCTGTCCTTCTACTCCGGACTCTTCGCCTACAATGGCTGGTAAGCGGCTTAGTTGGGGTCCCTGGGTGGGACAAGGACACTAACTAATTGGATTTGTTTGCTCTGACTCTGCCGTTGACAGGAATTACTTGAACTTTATCATTGAGGAGCTGAAGGATCCCGTCAAGAACCTGCCCCGGGCCATCGCCATCAGCTGCACGCTTGTCACCGTGGTCTATGTCATGGCTAACGTCTCCTTCTACACCATTCTCTCGCCGGACGAGGTCCTGGGCTCCTCGGCCGTGGCGGTGACCTATGCGGAAAGGGCTTTCGGCATGCTGGCCTGGACCATTCCAGGTGGGTTTCTGAGGGTATTTTTCAAAGTCAATTTTGTAACTTCTTGTTTTTTTTTTCAGTTTTTGTGGCCTTGTCTACCTTTGGGGCAGTGAATGGTATCTTGCTTACCTCGTCGCGACTCTTCTATGCCGGTGCCAACGAGGGTCAGATGCCGGAGATCCTCACCATGATCCAGATCCAACGCTTCACACCCACGCCCGCTGTCTTGGCCATGGCCCTGCTCTCCATGTTGTACCTGACAGTGTCGGATATCTTTGCCTTGATTAACTATGTGGGCTTTGCCACCTGGGTAAGTAAGCTAACTACTATATCCTAGTAACCACTAACCTCTATTTTACCCTTCCAGTTGAGTATCGGCGTTGCTGTCCTGTGCCTGCCCTGGCTGCGTTGGGCCCAGCCTAATCTTCCGCGTCCCATCCGCGTTCCCTTGGTCTTCCCCATTGTCTACCTGATCGCCACCATGTTCGTGACTGTGGTGCCCATGTATGCCAGCCCCGTGGAGACGGGCTATGGCATTCTGATGATTCTGTCCAGCATTCCCGTCTATCTGGTCTTCATTGCCTGGAAGAAGAAGCCCATCTGGTTCCAGAAGTGCATGGGTAAGTTGGTTGGTCTATGGGTGACCCCACCGAACTCCACCGAGCCGCTGCTTGCTTCCTCTGATTTCTCACTTATTCACGCTGTGCTCCCCCCAACGTTTTCAATATTCTAGGCGGACTGACACAAGTTCTACAGAAACTGATGATGGTTGTGCGTCCCAAAGCGGCGTCAAAGGTTTTTAGTTTGCTATTTATCCTAGTTTTACTTTGGTTTAACACTCGACTCGCCCACATCCACACAGATTGCCTGCCTAAGCACTAACTTCTAGATGATTTTATTGATTCCTAACTTAACTTAACTTACTAACGACCAACATTTTTGCACCCTCTAAGTTTTATTTGCACTCCTAACTACTTCTAGCTAACTCGTAGATATATATTTTTGACTCTGACTCGTAAGTAATATCATGTTTTTTCCTTAATTTCCAGTAAGCCTCACACACCTCCTACAAAAACTGCTCATGGTACTCGGCAAGCAGAAGAAACCAGCTCAGGTGTAAGAAACGGAGACGGAGATTTAGAGTTTTGGAGTTAGCCAGCAGCAGAGGAAAGCATTTATAAGCCACACATTTAACTGCATGATGCATTATATAGACAAAGTAAAGCGCTTTTGTGTAGCCAACCAATGATATACATACAAAACACACACGAACACGCGAAACAAGGAAATTTCCAGGCACAGGACTCGGTCTCCTGGCCGCGAAGACGAAATATATACTACATATATTTTTATATACACATACGTATATGTCCTAAGTTGAAACAAGGCCCAGTGTCCAGTAGGTTTACACAAATTAAAGCCCAATTAGCCGGCAGCACTGGTCGCGGACTCAATGCAAAGACTGTGAAACGAGAGAAAGGGAAATTACAAGGAAACATGTTGTCCGGAGCTGAAGGTTAATTTGGTTTTTAAAATTTCGCATTTTTATCAGAGCTGTGCAAGCAGTACGAGTCTCTTACGATTTTGAAGTATTCTCAAAAAGTAAACATTGTGCCCCCATAAAAAAATGTAATTTTAATTTGTTTATTCAATTCCAAAACTAGTTTTAAAGAACTTCAGACTATTTGCATATTAGAACAGCTTCAAACTAGTGGAAAACCGCTTAAAAACATACTCAAAAGAACGGTCTACAGAGCTACTGTTAATACTTAAAGATCATAACTACTTTAAAACACTGGCGATTTTATCATTGATTTTATTAAGACTAGCTTTAGTGGCACTGCAATTTTATTTCATCATTTTTGTTTTTAATTTAAAAACTATGTTTATTTAACTCAGTCAGGTTTCATTTGTGCATCATAGAGAGTACTTTCTGTGACAACTGCCACTCGTACAAATCCCGGTTGAATCTAGCTTTCCAAACCCAAAACCATCGCGTAATGCACATATCCAAGAGAAACGATTTCAAGTTGTTAAACGTGAAAGAGAACAGGAACATTGCCAACATACATATTAATATTTAATGAAAATAACTCTAAATGGAAATTGTTGTCTAATTACGAATACGAATCGAATTGATCTAGCATTGATTTCAACATTGATTAGTTGTTGTTGCTTTGAGTGTTTGACATTAACGGAGGGGCCCTCGCCCCCAGTGTTATTCATATAAACAAAAATATTATTGCCTATTTAGCATTCAAACTATTTAACTGTTACACACATAATATGGAGCCGCAGCTGGGGAATCTGTTTAACTACTATGAAACATATTGTTGACAATAATATTGTATTTATATATAAATGTATATTATATATGTATACCCATACAAAACCTCTGTCTTTCTAAACAAGAAAGAAAGATTAAAGTAAATTGACAATTGAATGGTGATACTTTGGTTTTCCTTTAGAGAAAAGGAGTTTTGCTAGCTGTCACAGGATCGCAGTGACATCTGGCAAAACTTCTAGACCCCGGAAATGGCTTAATTAACTTATATATTGAACCAAACGGACTCTTAGGTTCTCGATCTCCCTCTGCTTGAGGGTCTTCTCCGCCTCGGACAACTCGTAGTTCTTGGTGCTGATGTAAACCTTTAAAGTGGCTGCATAGGCTGATTGCTCCGCTTCAAGTGCTAGATTCTTGAATTCCTGTTGCAGCTCGAGGTATATTTTTTCGCTGGCTTCCGCATCTCTGAGGTTAATTGGCGACCGTGATGCATCGCCACCGCTTTCGTCTTTCTGCTCGCCCTGATCCTGGTTAATGCAGCTCAACTCTCGACGGAGGTCAAGGCTTTTCCTTTTAAACACATTCACAAAGTGCTGCTCCATGCCGAGTTTGAGTTGCGTGAACTTGGCGTCTATTCGCCTGTACCAGGAGGCCAGGCCTATGTAGTCCTCATCTGAGTACTTGGATGCGCGTCGCCAGTTAGCATTCGGAATATCAGGAACTGATCTCGCCAAGCTACGGGAGGTGTCTTTATCAAGGTTAATGGAGATATGCGAGGAGGATTTCGGCTCAGGTTTTCCCATTATATGTCGGGCTTTTTCCAGCGAATTGTAGGCCATGTCGGCCAGCTTCAAGATCTTGCGCCTGTAATCACTCAGCTCCGGGGTCATTGGCAGCTCGAACATAACCAGCGCCGGAGTGGGACTCTTAAAGTCGAAGGACTCCTTGAGGCAATCGTTCAGCATGGTACCCGTAACCCCACCACCCTGCCTGGCCTGGGGCAAACTCTTGAAGAACTCGGCCACTTCCGTCCGCTCCTCGCTGTTGAAGATGTGGAACACCGATAGGTGAATCTTGTGATGCATTGGCTGCCTGTCGCGGTACACAAACTCAAAGTCCAGGTAGTCATCGCCCATGCCGCGTCCCCGCAGTGCGGTCAAGTCGCTCACCAGCCACTGGTACAGATCCCTGGTGCTAGCGAAACTCTTTCCGCACTGGAGAGCACGTCGCTGCTGGGGAACCGCCTTTGGCTCCAGGAGCAGGTTGATCATGTCAAACTTCCTCACATCGAAAAAGTCCACATTGATGGATTTCAAGCGATAGCGCAGATCCTGCATCAGTTTGTCCACTTCGGTGACGAGCAGGCGGGTCAGCAAGCTTGGATTGAGGCTTCTTTGAAATGAGAATCGCAGCAGACTGCCATGACGATGGTAGCGGAACATCTGGGCTATGAATTCGGTAAACTCCGTCCGTATGTGAGACTCAAAGTCATAGCCAATGGCATCGAACTCCATATGTCGATAGTAGCGAGGTGGCTTCGTCAGATTACTAGGTTTTCCTATGGCGCTTGGCATCCTCAACAGCATCGCCTTGTTGTCCAAAAGCTTTATTTCGTCGTCCAAGCTAGTGTCTTCGGAGTAACCACGACGTTTTGAATCCGTGAGGGCCACCAGCACACGGTGGTGTCTTTTGGTCAAAGAGTGACTGTTCATTGTCCGAAAGTTCCTTTTCTTTTCTCGGTGATAGATTAATTTTTTAACTAAAATTTTGATAGTATTAAAAAATATGCTGTTTGAATTCAGACAGTTTTTTCAAAACATTCCTGAGCATGATACAATTATAGAAGGTAGTCTCGTCGGAAAAATAAGGCCCTCGTTCGGAACAATAAGGCCCTAGTTCGGCTGTCAAAGTTCGTGTGAGAGAAACGAATATATACGACAATAGAAAATGTGTACTAACCCTTATTTGGTGTTTGGGGTTAAAACTGGCCTATTATAATAATAAGTTAGAGCTCTTTATTTCTAATGTAATTTTTAATTTGCGAGCTCTATTCCTGCTCTGTTTTTCTTTCCGGAACAGAATCATTGTTAGTCGCCTTCTCTTGAAAGTCTTCCCCTTATTGGTTATCGACTTCCGCTGCGAAGTACTAAAATGCGTGTCGCAAATTCTCGAGTTCTCACTAAGGCTGCACTCCAAAGTTTGCTCCCACATACCAAACATTTTGATGCATTGATAAAATTTGCGCCTGGACGTGTTTGCGACAAAAATTGCAAAAAAACATTTTTTTGTTTCATATAAGGGTTAATAAAAGATAATATAATTTGTACACACACAGCCTTTCACGTCAACGAGAAAACACGAAGTGTTCAATAAGGCCCTACACCCGAACGCTAAACACACGACGAGACTACCTTCTATAATTATATCATGTTCCTGAGATTTCGGTTATGAGTAAAGGTTTAATCTATTTTAATCAACATATAGTTTATATCAGACATAATAGTTCATGGACAATATTAAAGGTAGCACAAGTAAGAACCCTCCTAGGTATTCTTTTCCATTAGGTTGTTCAGCTTCTGGAGATTGGCCTGCGATGCCTGCAACATGTGGCCAAACTCTGTGTTGCCTATCTGCTTGAGCAGCTCCTCGAACTGGGCCAGCTGCTCGTCAAAGCGCTGGCGATAGTGCTTCAGCTGCTCCGCCTGCTGGATGTACTGCATCAGAGAGCCGTGGACCTGCTTGAAACGATCACTGATCTCTTTTTGGCAGTTCTCAAGCTGATTGAGCTGAGCGAACGAGCTGCTGGATGACTGGGAGAGTAATAATAAGCAATAATGAATTTGCAACTAAGGAAGTACACTCACCATGGTATCCTGCTGGGGGGATTGCTGCTGACTGGCCAGATGGGCCAGGCCGAGCAGCTGCACGTTCTTGGCATCCACCTGGGAGCCACTGGCTAGCACATGGAACAAGATGAGCATATACAAAGGTTTACTGCGGTTTTGATTGGAGGCGTACTGCATGAAGGATATAAGTTCGGTGCCCACCAGCGTGGAGGTCATCAGATCGTCGCTGAAGTAGCATCGCAGTCCGCACAGCGAGCTCACGCTGAGCTCCTCCATGGCCACCAGCAGTACGAAGAGTCGAACGCTGAACTGGATGCCTGTCTCCGTCTGCGACACCAAGTACTCCACCTCCAGGGCTTCGTGGCCGGGGCCAGTGCTGAGATCCGCTCGCATGCGGTACTGATTGAGCAGCCAGAGCATCAGGCCATGGGTGTCGTCGAAGGCGCACTGCGTCTGCATGCTGTTCCCGGTGTTGCCCCGCCGATCTTCCTCCAGCAGCTTGCGAAACCGAACTATGCCGCGCTCCAGGTGCATTCCCTCGCGCTGCAGCTTTCCGTTGACCTGGATAACCAGCGCGTCCAGCAGGAACATCAGATGGCACTCGCGCTCCACCCGCAGATGCATAGCAAAGCCATCGCGTCGCTCCACGAAGAGACAGTGCAGCAGGGCGGGAATCTCATCGCCGCACTCTTGGGTACTCAACACATCGAAGCGGAACTTCTGGGCCAGGAGCAGGTGAGGCTTGGACGCATTCTGGCAGTAGAGCAGTCGCAAGGTGCGCTCGTCCAGAATGCTCACCTGCCCGCCATATTGGAAGGTGTCCGCCGGCGGCTGCTGCTGTCCACGTCCCGCTGCAGCTGGTCCGGAGAAGGTCTCACCCTTGGTTTTGTCCGATTCATGGGGGGATTTGGTGTTGCTTAATAGCACCACAACTCGAGTTTGCTCCATGGTTGGAATATCAGGTAAAAATTCCACAAAAACGAAATGTTTGGGGACTCAAAAACAATAAAAACATTCACATAAAGACTTCACCGTTACATTTGAGCTTTGGTGGTCAATGTAACGGAAATCGATCTTTTGATCGACAAAGGTGGCAACGCTGCTTGTGCAATAAAGGCTAAGACCCATAGGTGACGAAGGCTACCATGGTCCCCTCAATTTAATATTAAAAATTGGAAAATGCGGAAATGTTTTAAATTTCCCCGATTTATTTTTGAGTTTACATAAAAGACTTTCTTATTTAACGAATTTTCTGCTTTCGCTTCTTTTCCTCCTTGTCATTACCAAGGCATTTGGTAAAAGTCTTGACCACACAAAGGTAAACAATTCCTAAAATAGCCAAAATGCCAAGGAGAAAAGTGCCCAAGACATCAATACAGTGATAGGTAAAAAAGTCCAGTTCCCTGCCGGCTACTCTCATATGAGCCGCTCCTCTGTGCCGCAAGATGTACTCGGTCCACCAGATGGCCGTTTCCAGAGGCTTCATTGGCCGATCCCGGTACAAAGCCGCTCTGTTTCTTGCCGCCTCCTCAAAGCTCTTCTCTGTCAGCAGCCTAAGGATTGTCGAATTGAACTCCTGAGTGGTCATTTCCTTCATGTTGAGAACCAGACCTAGACCTTGGCTTCTAACATGCTCCATATTGTTGAACTGGTCAAAGAAGCACGGTAGTCCTAGCATTGGCTTTCCGAAATGAATGCTTTCAATGGTACTCAGCAATCCTCCGTGGGTTATAAAAAGCCTCACCTTTGGATGGGCAAGGATGTCCTGCTGCGAGAACCATTTGCTAATAAAAACATTGGAGGGTTTTCCAGGTAACTGATCATCATCAAACTTCCACAGGACACGCTGGGGCAGGTGGGCAAAGGTATCGATCAATACCTTCCGGAGATCCTGGGACAGGGATTTGCTTCTAACATTGGTGCCCAAAGAGAAGTAAATAACGCCATCCTCCCCAGCACCTTGGATGAAGTCCTCCAATTCCTGTGATAAAGGTTTTGGATCCTTATCAATATGCAGCCCTCCCACTTCGATCATATTTGGAACGTAGGGGCGGGGTGAACCCAAAGTAAAGTGCTGATTAACGAAAACCATTGCATAGTTTCGGGAAATCTCAGATAACGGAAGCTTATCAGCGATTTTCGGAAAGTACTTTCTGTAGAGTGTCTCTTGCTTTCCTCGATGCCGCCAACTCCAGTTGATCCAAGAAATGGACCGCTCCAAAAAATGGGACAACCGACCGCGAAATGTCTCCAAGTCGTACAGGTTAGAGGATGGAGACTGGATGTACGAGATAGGCGATGTATTGCCTACCAGTCCGTCGATTTTCCAGTCCGTGCCATAGGGAGCCAAACCAATAATTGGGGCGCCAAAGCTGGCCGCTAAGCCATAGAGTGCATCGAGCCGCCATAGATCCGCTATGACCAAGTCAAACTGAGCCTTTCCTGGTCTGAGAATCTCTCGACGCACTCCATCACTACTCAGCACTGTCCTTGTCAGATTAAGAGTGTATTCGTTGGTAAAGTCATTGTCATTCCAAATGCTTCGAGGCTTCGACGTGAGTTTTAGAATTTCTAAAAGGAAATTTTAAAAAATTAAAAAAATCGAAATTTTTACTAACGTTGCTTACCTTCAAAATTTTCAAACACTTCCAGGACAGGAACGTCGTGTATATTTTCCACAGGCTCTTTTAGGGGAAACGGATTAACAGAGGTTATTTCGTGGCCCAGGGAAGCCAATCTTTTCAGATAGGGCAAGCCGAAAAAATAATGTGATGGACTCGGTATTGGAAACAATGCCAGGATTCGAGCGGCATCCAGATAACCGGGCAGGAGACATGCCAGCAGGAAAAGCCATCTCGTAAACACTTTCATTTCCAGTAAGGGCATGAGCTGCCTACGGACTCACAGGGAAGACTGAATGGCAGACCTGATAAGGTCAAACCTATATAAAGACAGTTGAGGAAGTAGAAATTTTAAAATTTTACTTAGATAAGCTAAACCAACAATGACAGCTCTTAAATCTGGCAGCCTCATTTTTATGTTTGGTCACGCAGACGAAAGATGTATTTATATGGTGACTAAGCTGATTTTTAGCGTACATGTATAATTTATTGTAAAATTTATGTTGCCTAACAAATAAAAAGATAACAGAAATGTATTTAAGTATAATTTTTCAGTAATAATTATACATACGAACTATATAGGGTAGGCGCATTAACATTTAAATATTTTAAATATTGAATATTTTGCTTGCGTACCCTTATAAATGATAAGCATGCACTTATCGATGATTTCCCATCTCTATTAGAATCCTATCACGTTTTTGTTCTTACGTCGTAAATCTTTACGTTTTTGTTCACTTACGTTGTAGATCGTTACGTTTTTAATCAGGATTTTTTAGGAGGAAAGCTAAATTTTCATCTGGCAACACTGATCGAAGCAAAAAGCAAAAAAATACAAAAATTCGCAAGACGACTTCTTCGCTGGAAATAATTGAAGAAAAGCTCAACAGGTTGATAATTTTACGCAATAAAACTGCAGGAATCCGCGGTGTAATCGATTCGCCAGATAGTCCCGGTCGAAACAAAGGCGAAAGTAATGCAGAACGCAGCTGAAAGTGAAACAGCTGCCAGCGCAGGTTCAGGAAAATTACGCCGGCCGGACCTCTTATAACCCGGGCACAAAGAGGAAACCGGGTTAGACCGTCAACAGTATTCCAACGCTCCCGATGTAGCCACGGGGGTGCCCTAAATGTAATTGAGATTTAATGAACAACAGTCGGACGCCATGGCAGCGAAGGAATCTTTTCGCGAGCGGCAGACACAGGAGTTGGAGGTTATTAAGGTAAGCAGCTGTTGCGTGTCCGCTGAAATAGTGACGAAATCTGCTCTTCTGCTTGCATGCGTAGGCCATCTACGGCGGCGATGTTGAGGACTTGCGGCCCCAGACGAATGCGGCGATGTGGAAGCCCACGGATATCAAAATACGGCTCACACCGCTGCGGGACTCGTCCAATGGCCTGGAGGCCTACGTCTGCACCAAGCTCCATGTTACCTGCCCGTCCAAATACCCCAAACTGTAAGCAATCGGGTTTCCCATAAGAAAATATAATATTTATATTAATTAATATTTTAGGCCGCCGAAAATCTTATTGGAGGAGTCCAAGGGAATGTCAGATCAGCTGCTGGAGGAACTCCTTAACCAGCTGCAAGCCCAGTCCCAGGAGCTGCGCGGCGAGGTGATGATCTACGAGCTGGCCCAGACCGTGCAGGCCTTCCTGCTCGAGCACAACAAGCCGCCCCAGGGCTCCTTTTACGACCAGATGCTGCAGGACAAACAGAAGCGGGAGCAGGAGCTGCTGGACATGCAGAGGCAGAGGGAGTCGCTGCAGCGCCAGACACTAATGGACGAAGTGGAGCGGCGCAAGGAGATGTTCAAAACTGAGGCCAAGCGACGCGGCGAGCCGAGGCGCAGCATGAGCGAGTCAAACCCGCGGCACCCCAGCTCCTCGGAGAGTTCAGAGAACTCGTCGCCCTATTATCGCGGTCACATCTACCCCAGCAAGTGCCTGGATCACCGCAATACGGATACGCTCTATTTCCACAAGGTGGGCAGGCAGATCCAGCGGGGATGCTGTCTTGGTGAGTGCTAATCCCTCGTAAGTTGGTAAGCAAAGTAAGTTCCGTCATCCCTCCAGGCCACTCCCAACGGGGCTGCATCGCCTACACCGGCATTGACATGCACTGCGGCCAACTGCTCTACATCACCGAGTGGAACATCAAGTACTGCCAGCTGGAGCAGCCGTGCAGCGGCGGAGGGAAGTGCCACTGGAGCGGCGAGACGAAGTGCTTGGGCAATCATCGCGTGGAAGATGTAATTGCCTCCATCGAAAAGCAAGTGGCCACTCTGGCCCAGCTGCAGCACAAGAACCTCATCTCGTACGAGTGCGTGCTGTGCATCAAGCGCAAGGAGGGATTGCTTGTGTATCTCGTCCAGGACTTCCTCCTCGGCACCAGTGTGTTCAGCATCTCCTCCTCGCTGGGCTGGTGCATGGATGGCGCTCGGATGGTGGCCCGCGGCATGCTGGATGCGCTGGTCTTCCTGCACAACAAGGGCATTTCGCACAGCCATCTGTTGGATAGCACAGTCTTCATGGACAACGCGGGCAATGTGCGCTGCTCGGACTTCTCGCTAGTGCCCAATCTCCTAGAGCTGCTGAGCGGAGCGGGGCAGAGCAGCAGTCGCGGAGACCTGCCCGCCTTGGGGGCCCTGGTGGAGAGTCTAATGCCGACGAATAGCTACGAAATGCGCGACTTTGTGGACAAGTGAGTGTTGGTTGGGACTTCAAATCCTTTAAGTATCCTTTTCTAACCATGTATCACCTTCAGATGCAACTCGGACCGCACCCTTTCAGCTTCGGAGCTGCTCGAGCATCCCTTTCTGCGCTTTTACGTGGACAATGGACAGCAGCAGCTGATGCAGGCACCGCAGCAGCGGCACCCTAATCCCGCCCAGCGTTTGGGTCCCGCCATGCCCTTCCAGATACCCACTTTGGCTTTGAGCCAATCCCGCTTGCGAACCGAGTTCGAGGTTCTGATGTACTTGGGAAAGGGCGCTTTCGGGGATGTGCTGAAGGTGCGCAACATCCTGGACAACCGGGAATACGCCATCAAGCGCATACCGCTGCCTGCTCGCAGCCGCCAGCTCTACAAGAAGATGACGCGCGAAGTGGAGCTGCTGTCGCGGCTGAACCATGAGAACGTGGTGCGTTACTTCAACAGTTGGATTGAGAGCGTAGACGATGCCGATGCGGCGGAGATGGACAAGCTGCTGGGCGGAGATTGGTCGCAGAGTCAGCAGGAGCTAAGCGTGAAGCCCGCAAAGTCGCCACAGTTGGGTCCTACAATAGAAGAAGATGAGGACGAGGAGGATAGTTCCTCCAGCATGTGGAATGCTTACATGTAGGAATGACATAGGTTTCTTTTCGTGACTAGAACTGATCTAATTCAGCTTGTCTTAGGCCTGCCATGGAGGATTCTGACTCTGATGGCATCGAGTTCGTGGACTCAAACGGTCAGGTAGCTGTCTATGACAATGAGGAGGACGAAGACTCTACCAGGGGCAAGACCAGCTCGCCGAAGCCTCTAATGCAAGTCATGTACATCCAAATGGAGTTCTGCGAAAAATGTACACTGCGGTGAGGTCTTGAGAGAATTTCCTATACGAATCCAAAGCTAATAGTTCCCTTCTAGCACCGCCATTGATGACAACCTCTACGACGACACCGATCGCCTCTGGCGACTGTTCAGGGAGATCGCTGAGGGCCTGTCGCACATCCACCAGCAGGGCATCATCCATCGGGACCTCAAGCCGGTGAACATCTTCTTGGACTCCCACGATCAGATCAAAATCGGAGACTTTGGCCTAGCCACCACCAGCTTCCTGGCCCTACAAGCCCACGAGTATCCGGCGCCTGTGCCTGTCCATAACATAACCAGTGCCGAGGACGGCACAGGCACAGGCAAGGTGGGCACCACTCTTTATGTGGCTCCCGAGCTCACAGGAAATGCCTCGAAGTCGGTGTACAACCAGAAAGTCGACATGTACACGCTGGGCATTATTCTGTTTGAGATGTGCCAGCCGCCGTTCGACACGAGCATGGAGCGGGCCCAGACTATTATGGCCTTGAGGAGTGAGTCCATAAACATCCCGGAGCGCATGCTCAAGGATCCCAAGTACGAGAAGACGGTGAAGGTAAGCTCCTCTCAAGAGATTTGAACCAAAAATACATGGATTCATCCCTGGCAGATGCTGCAATGGCTGCTTAGCCATGATCCCGCCCAGCGTCCCACAGCTGAGGAGCTGCTCATTTCGGACCTGGTGCCGCCGGCCCAGCTGGAGGCCAACGAGCTGCAGGAGATGCTCCGCCACGCCCTCGCTAATCCGCAGAGCAAGGCGTACAAGAACCTGGTGGCCCGCTGCCTGCAGCAGGAGAGCGACGAGGTGCTGGAGCACACCTACCATCTGGGCAGCAGTCGGGCCATGAAGTCCTGGAACTCCATCGTCATCGATGACATAGTATCCCTGAACCCGATGATTGAGTTTGTCAAGGCCAAGGTGGTGAATCTCTTCCGCAAACACGGAGCCATCGAGGTGGACTCGCCGCTCCTGTCGCCGCTCTCGGCGAGGAACAGCAGGGCCTATGCCAGTGCAAACGCTGTGCACCTGATGACCCACTCCGGGTGCGTGGTGGTGCTGCCCTGCGATCTGCGCACCCAGTTTGCCCGCCATGTGACCATGAACGGCGTGAATCTCATCCGCCGCTACTGTGTGGATCGTGTCTATCGCGAGGAGCGGGTTTTCAACTTTCATCCCAAGCAGAGCTACGAGTGCTCCTTCGACATCATTGCTCCCACAACAGGCAGCCACTTGGTGGACGCGGAACTCCTGTCGCTGGCCTTTGAGATCACCAGCGAGCTGCCGCGTCTGCGCGAACGAAATCTCACCATACGCATGAACCACACCAACCTGCTAAGGGCCATCCTCATCTACTGCAATGTGCCGAAGTCGCAATACGAAGCCCTCTTCGAGGGCACCCTGGACTTCATCGAGTCACGCATCTCCCGCTTCCAGTTCCACTCGAGCATAACGGCCATCATGGAGAAGTCGCGCACCTCGGCCCAAACGCTGATGGACATGCTCTTGGCCAACTTCCTGTTGACCGGGTCCAGGAGCACTGTGGACGACTCGGCACTGAAAAGCCTGATGCGGGGCAAGGGTGAGGCTGCTTCGCTGGCGAGAGGTGCTCTCAGGGATCTGGAAACTGTGGTGGGACTGGCCTACAGCCTGGGCGTGACGGTGAGTAATCGAAGTTACAAGATGGTCTCTCATTTTCTAGCTCCTGTTTCTCATCTAGTGCCCCATCCACATATGGGCTGGCCTGCCGCTCAGCTTCGAGCGTGCCAGCGGTGGCGGCATCGTGTGGCAGATGACGGCCGACCTGAAACCCAATCGCTCTGGTCATCCCACGGTTCTGGCGGTCGGCGAGCGGTACGATGCCATGCTGCACGAGTTCCAGCGGCAGGCCCAGAGCTTCAACTGCGCCCTGCCCTCGCGGGGCGCGCTCAGTGGAGCGGGCATGACCTTCTATCTGGACAAGCTGGTAGCGGCAGTGGAGTACGCGAAGGACTGTCGCGCCATCGACGTGGGCATCTGTGTGTGTGGCACGCGACCGCCGCTCAAGGATGTGACCTACATCATGCGCCTGCTCTGGTCGGTGGGCATCCGATGCGGGATTGTGGAGGCCGCCAGCGAGGTGGGCGACGAGGCCCAGGATTTGGCTCGACTGGGAGCTCTGCACGTCATCCTGGTGGCCGAGAATGGTTCTCTTAGAGTGCGGTCCTTTGAGCGAGAGCGTTTCCAGGAGCGGCATCTTACACGGGCAGAATTGGTGGAGTTTATCGAGAAACTACTGAGAACGGATGCCATAAGCGGCTTGACTGTGGACAATTCTAGCCAGGTGTTTAACACGAGTGCTGGTGGTGGCGGCAACAGCGGCGGCCGGGAGCGGGAGCGCGGCGAGAACGGACTGAGTACATCCGCCTCGAATGCCACCATAAAGAACAGCTACAGCCAGCTGCCGAATCTCCAGGTCTCATTCCTTACCCACGAAAAGCCCACGGCGAACTATAAGAGACGACTGGAGAACCAGGTGGCGCAGCAGATGAGCTCCACCTTGGCTCAGTTCCTCAAGAAGGAGACGTTTGTAGTCCTGGTGGTGGAGCTGCCTCCGGCAGTGGTAAATGCCATAGTGGGGGCCATCAATCCCCGGGAAATCCGCAAAAAAGAGACTGAACCGGAAATCAACTTTGTGATGGAGAGGTTTGTTATTTTTCTCTTTTAAATTTAAGGTTTAAGTAACCATTTCTTGTGTACTTTTAGATTTCCCAAATACAAACGCTATATATCGGATATAAACGACGAGGTTATGGACTATCTGAGCGATGCCAAGACACCAATAGTGGCCTTGTACAGCATTTCCGATTCCTACTACCGCGTCATCATCTAACCCACACCAAAACTAAAGATTTCGCCGGCGAGTTTGCAGAACTACTTAGTAGTGCTCGTCCCTAGTTTAAGGTAAAGAATTGTCTCAAACTATTATTGGCCAAAATTCTACTTTAAGTGGCTGCCATTTACTAGTTAATCGAATCCAAATTTTTCTATGACTTCAGCTTCGAAATGGAGGTTAGGGAAATTAATAAGATGGAGGTATTCTGATTAAAAGAGGAGTTTAAGCTTCACTGATCCATTCAGAAATGCCATTTTATCAAGCTCCCACTCCGCACATTCGAATACTATTCAAAACAGATCTTTTATGCTTAGGTTTAGTCATTACTTCTTACTTGGTTTTAAGTAAACAAAAATTTATTACTGATGCTGTTCACGCCTAAGTCAAAAAATTAGTTGAAAACTTAAAAAAAAAATTTATAGAAATATATTTTATCTTTACATCCGAGATTTTAAATATCAGTGGATAGCCCCTTTGCATAGAGACTTAAACAGGTTAAGAGGCTTATCTTTTACAGAAAAACATCCGAATCGAGTTAGAAGTTGAATCCCGGGCCTAGCTCCAACCACAACTATTTTACACAGGGGATAAGATCCAAGATTTGAGTCTTCATCTATATTTTATATACGTACAAGTTTTAAACACGAAATTTATATGGCCTACAATAAAGTTGCATGTTTTAAAAGGGCTTCCCCCTTGGAAGTCCTAACCAAAGATAAAGTGTACAATCACGCTCCGTTTTCACCTGCAGACTTGTTGAGGGAACGGGCTATGCCCAGGGCGGGGCCCTGGAGAACCTTCCGCGAGAGCCGCATGAAGCCGGAGACGGGATCGCGGCCAAAGTACTTGACCTGGATCTCCTGTCCCACTTCCAGGTTCAGGACCGAGGGGTGGGCGATTTTGCGCTGATCCAGCTGCGAGTTGTGCAGCAGGGCGGGTGGCATACTGGGATAGAGGACGACCATGACGCCCGTGTCGCGCAGCTCTGTGATCTTGGCAGTGTAGATGCCGCCGAACTCCAGGTCCGGCACTCGCTCCTTCACCATGTAGCCCTCGATGAGCTCCTTGGCCTCGTCCATGGCCGCCTGCGAGGGTGCAAACACGGAGAAGTTGCTCTCGTCGGCGGCAGTAAGGGTGGCTCCGGTCTCCAGGTAGATGCGCTTCATGTGCAGGCCGCTGGGGCCGATCAGCTGCGCCCGCTGGTGCGGCTCCACGGTTAGGGTCTCGCTCACAGGCCAGCTGTCCTTGCGGTATTTCCTTGGCTCCCTTATGGCCTCCGCCATGATGTCCAGGATCTTGGACTTGGCATCGGTGGCCTTTTGCAGCGACTCCATGACCACCTTGAGCGGAATGCCCGGGATCTTCAGGTCCGCCTGGATGGCGGTGAAGCCCTTCCTGGTGCCCGCCACCTTCATGTCCATGTCGCCCATGTAGTCCTCGATGCCGAGTATGTCGGTGAGAATGCGATAGTCCTGCAGGTGCTTAGTGTCCTCGTTCTCGTACTTGGTGACCAGACCGATGGCCACGCCCGCTGCCGGAGCACTGACCGGCACGCCGGCGTCCATGAGAGCCAGGGAGCCGCCACAAACGCTGGCCATGCTGCTGCTGCCGTTCGACTCCAGCACCTCGGAAGTGAGCCTTACGGTAAAGGGATAATCGTGCGGCAGGGTGGGTAGTAGTCCTCGCTCCGCCAGGGCTCCGTGGCCCAGTTCCCGGCGACCCAGCGGACCGATCCGACCCACTTCTCCCGTGGCATAAGGCGGGAATTCGTAGTGCAGCATAAAGTTCTTGGCCTTCAGACCTCCACTCTCCAGAGCCGCCAGGGAGTCTAGTTTCATGGCGCTCTCCGGCGAGTCCAAGCTCACCGTGCAGAAGACCTGCGTCTGGCCGCGCTGGAATAAGGCGGAGCCGTGGAGCGGCTTGTACATGTCCACCTGGCAGGAAATGTTTCTCAGCTGGTCGTAGTCCCTGCCATCGCAGCGATGGCCCCGCTCGAAGATCAGCTCCCGGAAGATGGCTCTGCTGGTCTGGTTGAACTGCTCGCCGATTTGGGAGGGCTCCGTGTCCGGAAAGGAGCTCCACACCTTGTCGATCACATTGGAGCGCACCTCGTTCACCGCGTTGTCCCGCGAGATCTTGTCGTGCTGCGCATCCTGGAAGATCTCCCTCAGCCGCATCTCGGACATGCTCCGCACCGCCTGCTCCAGTTCCGGGTCCACTTCCTGCGGAGCCTCTACTTCCCTTTTCTGTCTGCCGTAAGCCTTCTGCAGGCGCTCGATCTCATGGATGATAGCCTGAGCCTCCCGAGTACCCTGCTTAATGGCCTTGAGCAGGTCCTGCTGCAGCACCACGTTGCCCTTGCCCTCCAGCATCACCACCAGGTTCTGTTTGGTGGCCGAGACGACCAGGTCCAGTTGGGAGGATTGCAGCTCCCGGCGGGTGGGATTGATCAGCACCTCGCCATCGCAGAAACCAACTCTGGAAGAGCACAGGAATTCTTATCATTGAAATACTTCATTTCTGGAGACTTCCCACTCACCTTACAGCTCCGATAGGTCCATTCCAGGGAATGTCACTCAGCGACAGCGCCATGGAGGCGGCATTGATGGCCAGGATATCCGGGCTATGCACTGCATCCATGGCCAGCATGTTGCACACCAGCTGCGTCTCCGTGCGGTAATCCTTGGAAAAAAGCGGGCGCAGCGAGCGATCGATCAGGCGGGCGGAGAGAATCTCCTTCTCGGAGGGACCCAGTTCCCGACGCATGAAGTTCATGGGAATGCGACCGGAGGCGGCGTTCTTCAGGCGATAGTCCACCACCAGAGGCAGAAATCCCTGACCCGGCGAGGGCTTCGGCTTGGCCACCGCGGTGACCATTACGGCGGTGTCTCCCATCTGGCACACAGCACTGCCATTGGCGAATCTCGCCAAACGGCCGGAGCTGAACGTCATGTTACGTCTGCGGGGGAATTTGAAGTATTAGTGGCTCGAACATCCAGTGGAGGACAACTACTCACCCATTGCTGAAGTTCACCTCGACGGAGGGAGCTTCTCCGTTGGCAGTGCTCTGAACGCTTCTTTTTTGGCCGGAACTGGAAGGAGTCAGGCATCTTAGGCGGTAATTGAGGAGTTTCACGGATTTCCTTGTGAAAATCATGGTCATTACCTAAAATCTGCCGGTTGGTTCCGGCTAATGCGGCATTTATCTGACCTGTAAGCGTTGAGGTTTTCAATGACTGACTTTTAGTTAAGTATTTAAACTTACCCAGTATGTGATACTATTAATATAAAGTTATTTTATATTAAATATAAATATTTAATAATAACTTTCACTTTATTTAATATTCATTTAAAAACCAAAATGCCTATTATTTTTAGGCAGTGTGCAACATGTGTGCGGAGAAACAGCTGATTAAATGGCGTTGCCACATTTGGTTACCGTTAAATAGCTAGAAAACAAGATAAAAGCTAAATGCAACATACAATTAATGTATATTAACGGTTCAATAATCAAAACAATAAATGGCATGTTTTGTATATTTACGTTTTAGAAATTCTTAATTATATTAAAAAGTTACTAAAAAAACATCGATATGAAAAGCAATTGTTCAAAACTTTTTTTTGCCAGCCCTGCACTAGTGATGTAGTTTTTAAAAACATCGTTGGTATAAAATATCGGCATCAGAAAATCAGAAATTATAACCATACATTTAATAAACTACAGCTAATTATGTAAATTTATTTCCATTAAACATAAAATGTAGGCTGCACTTGAACTTTATTTAAAGCATTATCGTGCAACCAGAGTAAAGCCGCGAAACATATATTTTAAAAAATATTTTGTTAAAGTTACGAATAAATATTTGCTTAAATAAACTGTGTATGAAATTTAAAATAATCTATATTTCAGGCTATAAGCTATTTGCCAATTGTAAAAGCTTTTTCATTTTTATAAATGCTAAATCTTGAAAAAAGCTAGAATGACAACATTAGTGGGACCAATTGCCGCAGAGGAGAAAATCCGCTATTTATCTGACTAATCGGAACGTGATAAATGCAACCCCTAACGGTAACACTGCAGAGCAGTGTTCAAAAAAAAAAAAATTCGGTCGAAAGCACTACAATTCGCGGATCCATCGCCATTCGTTTATGCAAAATCCCCACTGCGAACGTCGTCGTGTGCCGCCGCAAAAGCAGCTAACTTGGCTTAAATCGACCGATCCTGGGCGTACGAAAAAACGCTGAAATTTCTTGGCCCTAGTTTTCTTCTGCCCGCCGCGTGTGTCGTTGTGTGTGCGTGTGCATGTGAGTGCCCGCCCGCCCGTCTCTGTGTGTGCCCATCGGTGAGTGTGTGTGTGTGTGTCTCAGTGTGTGCAATTGTAGTGGTGAGAGCCGCCGCCGCAACAACAACAACAAAAAAGAAAACCGAAATCGACAAATGCGGTCAAATTGAAAAGAAAAACAAAAAGAAATAAAGTATTCTCGGCCAGCGCAAAGCCAAAAAAGCAAAGCCAAAAAGCACAAGCCAAAAGAAAAACGCTGAATCCCACGGAAAAGCCGGAAAAATTGCCTTTTAGGCGTGTCGCTGCTCTGCCTGCCAGCTTCTTCTTCGCCGCCTCAGTCGCTTTAATTTGTTTATGCTGCCAGAAAGAGAAAGCGAGAGCAAGAGCGCACTCTTATCAACGGACGGACTGCTTTTCTTATCAGAACCGCCTGTCGCCTGCCGCAGATTGTTGCGAAAAGTTCCGAATAACAGAAATTATTAGGAAGCCGCAGTAAGCGGGCTGAAATAGCGCAGAAGCGAATTGGAAAATCAAACAAACAGGTAAGTCATGCAGACTAAGTTAAAAACAACTACAACTACGCCGCATAAGGCTTACCTTTTTGTCTCTCTTTCCGCCGAGGCTGCTTCTTCTTTTAATTGTCACACCTCATTAGCCGTCCCTCTTGCTCTCGCTCTGATAAGTGTTTTATGGCCTTTCCTAGCAATTTACACACGTTGCCCCTTGTCTCTTGCAGTTGCTGTGTGTGCATTGCTAATTAATTGCATTAAGTTCAGCGATGCAGGTCCTTTGCCCCTCTCTTGGTCTTCTGACGTTTGAAAAGTGAAAGGAATGGGAAATGCGTTGGCACTTATCGCTTATCAGCTGCCTCTGCTTCTGCCCGCACTCATTCTGCAAACATGCAATCGCACACTCACACAATGATACCGACACGGGACAGACATGCTAAATAAACAAACAAATGTCCGTTTGCATATTTATAACTCATTATGCTATGCGTTCTTCCGGTTGTCGCTTTCCACTCTTCTTTTGCGTAGCCAACGGAAATTCGTTTGACCCTTGGGAGAGGTTAGATTGAGTAATTGAGTCAATAATAGTTTGGAATCTTGGTGAAAAAACAACTTAAGAATCAATCTAAGCCGAGTTCTATATGACTTTGTCAAGACTTTGTTTTATAATATATTTTAGGAAAAATATTTTCTACAATTATCCGTATGTTCTTCTACAAAATTGTGATACAAGATTAGAAACCCTCATTTAAGCATTTACGACAACTAAAAAACGGAACTTTATCATTTTAAAAAGTTTTTTATAGGTTATGATCTTAAAATCGTTAAAAACTAAACACAAATTTAATATTTTCACTCAAGAAATTAATAATTTGTCAAATTTAATATAATTTAATATATAGGGCAATTTTAAAATCATTTTCACTACTCTTAAAAACCAATATTTCACCTCTAAGCAAACTAAAGCCATTAATCTAATCACTCAAGCATTTTTTCTTAGTCGAAAATTATATTTTTAATGCACAGAGACCGCAGCTAAAAATAATTGCAATCTATCGTGGCTGCTCGCATTTTTCTGAAGCATTTATTTTCGTAACATCAAAATAAAAACTCAAACCAATTAGTGAAACCATTTTGAAATCACCATAAATCAGAATCATTCCAGCAGGGCCATAAATTGCCGTTTTCATTTGCAGCTGACAAATGCGAGCCATTAAAAATAGTTTTTCCGAAAACGGAACAAAACGAACGAAACAACACGAAAGATATTCCCGCTTTTCAAGGGCGACCCTCGCTATATATATACATATATTCATAGCCGATTTCGATATGTTCCTTATCGCCTCTGCATTTGGCTGTTATTTTTGTGCTGGACTTCATTCTCAGAGGCGAGTGCCTCTGATTGTTCCAAAATCGAAGAGGGCTGCATAATTAAGACGCGCTTGGGCATTTGCTGATAAACGTTTCCTCTTTTCATCCGGGGAGTCAATGTGCCGCAACAGCAGACAGTACGAATAGTAAGGGAAAATATACAGAAAATAACAGCCGACAACTGCAGATGGTTAAAGTTCACGATGTGGCGGCGGTATCTCTGATGTGACCCCATGTGGCGCCCTTTTCAACTGTCAAAACTATTGCCACTCGAAGGGCTTGCGTCACAGTTTATCGACTCAACCCATATCCTTTCCCTTTTGCTATTTCCATTCCAAGCTAGAGTCCCAGTCCCACTCCATCGGGGTGACGTAGGCAATTGGCAGAAACATGTGTATCCTGTGTCGTCGTCTGCCAAGACAATAATAAACCATCAATGTGGGGGTCGACGACGACCCAGCCCCAGAGCAAATAAAACCCAATCGAATATTATTATCAATGAGGGCAGGACCCAAACAACGAACCCCATTTACCGGGAGTGTTGGCCACATGCTGCTCATACTTGGCAGGATATCGCCCGTACACGGACTGGGACTGGAACCCAACCCCCGTATACCAACCGATCCAATGCCCAATCCCTAATTCCAATCGCTGTCCGTTGTCCTTGGTCCTTAGTCCGTTGTCCGGGCCACGCCCTCGTGCCATCATCGTCGCCTTGTGCTCTAATTTGGCGCGACTTTGACACTTGTTAGCCAATATGTTTTTGGCTCGTGTTAATGGCCCAACGGGAATTGATATTAATTGCCCCGACGCCCCCGCAGCTAGCTGAGTGGGCGTGGCCGGTGGTCAATATTGTTGGTCCAAGAAAAAACAGAAAAAAAGGAGGAATGCCTGGAAATCAGCTTAAATCAATTTTATGTTCATGCCTGCGCCGCTTTTGTTCACTTGCTGGTTTTGGCCAATCGGCTTACCAACTTTCGTGACTGTTTTTGTTGCGGCTTTGACTTTTGAAAAGAGCTCTGTTCCTCCTCCCTCATCCCTCTTGTTCCCCTGTTCAATATAATTAATCCCTGCAACCCTTGGGGGAAAAGATTTGGTTTTCCAGGTCCTTAAGAAAGGAGACCCCTTTTTGAGTGAATGGAAACCGAAATGCTCTAGCCTTGTTTCTCTTTCATGGTGCCTATCATAAAACTAAATTCAATTAGAACTTGCAGTTCGAGTTCCTTTCTTTTCCTGTCCCAGTGTGCGTGTGGGAAAGTTGGAGTGAAATGTGAGAAAAGTTTGTGAAATATGTTGTAGGAAAAGCGAAAAAGAGGGATGAGTGCGTGTGGAAAAGGTCGCAGTCTTTATTAGTTGCCAAAGAACACCCCGAAGGGCATGCAAATTTAATGGAATCTCTTCAAGTGAAAGCAATTTAATTATGGTTCTTTTGCGTGAATATCAATTAGAAAGGAAAAAAAGATACAAGGACTTTCTGATTCCCATTTGTAAAGTAAAGGCTAGACAAAATAAGCCCCGTCATTGTTAGTTTGGTTTAGTAATTGACGAGTTTTCAATCTACACTTGGCCGCATATTTCTGCGTACAGCACCATTTAAAATTAAACCTTTGACTTTAACGTCAAATAACTCTGCTCATATTTTGCACTGCGAATCAAAAATGGGTTCATTCCAGTAGTCATTCAATTGGCCGTCTCCTTATATTTTCCCAGAATTATGCGCTTAGCGGTTTTCTTATAATAACCATTTTACTCAAGCTCGCTTAAAAAGAGCAGTCGCAAAAGTCTGCGTACAGCTAAGAAAATCATATTTTATTTGCGAATTAAAAGCATTTCTGTTACCTTTTTTTGTGCAAACCTTCCTTCAGTCGTCTGGGCAAAGATTCCACTAATTTTTTTGTATCTCCTGGTGTGATTTTCTGCCATTCTTCAAAAATAACTGACTTAAGTACAGTTTTCGACGTAATCTTGTATTTTCTTATGCAACGCTCCAGAAGATCCTATACATTTTCAAAATAATTCAAGCCCGGAGATTGTGGTTGAGTTCGCAATTGTTTTTAAACGTCATAAGGAAGCCAAGGCTTGATATTGTGGGCAGTATGTTTTAAGTCATTATCTTTTTTTAAATATAAAGTCTCTTTCCAGGCCCAACCGTTGGGCACTTTCAAGTAAATTTGCCGTTAATATGTCAGTGAAGTACCTATGGTTTAGATTAGACTCTTAAACAGACAAATTGCCAACATCGTTGGCTGCCATACACCCCTATATATAACTCTGTCGGCTCCATGTTTAACAGTTGGCATTAAATTTTGCCTTTTCAGAGCTGTACCACTCTTACGCCACACCATTTTTTTTTTTCTCATCCCGGCAATGAGAAATATTCGTTCTTCCGAAAAAATTACCTTATCCAAGGCTCGGAAGGCTTTGAAATGTGGTTATTTGTGAAATCCATTCTTTATTCTAATTTGTTTCTGAGCTACATGGTTTCATCCTGGCCACACGGCGTTTTTAACCACATTTTTTTATTGCCCATCGTATAGTATGACCTTTTATGAATATGGAGAACGGTTCCTCAACTTAAAATTTCAACCCGTGGGCTGTCGATTTTAGATTGTTCTGAACTACTTAGAGAAATTTACATTTTTCTCTGTTCTTTAACTAGCTTAGGCGACCAGATTTGGGCGTCAATAAAATTGAGCCCGACGTTATGTATTTGGTAATGACTCTATGAACAGATAAGTGCGATCTGTTAATGGTTCTTACACTTTCCCGGTAACTTTTTGCCCTCAAGATGGAATTTCAGAATGATATTTCTTCCAACAACGCAAATCTCCTCTTCTTTGAACCCCATAGTGACAAATGCATATAAAACCAAATAAAAATTGATGATCCAATTAGGCAAAGCCAACTTTAATCCAAAGCATAATTGCATTGGACATTTAATGGCGATTTTTTTAGCTGTACGCAGACTTTTGCGACTGCTTTTTTTAAGGGAGTTTGAGTAAAATGGTTATTACAAGAAAACCGCTAAGCGCATAATTCTGGGAAAATATAAGGAGACGGCCAATTGAATGACTACTGGAATGAACCCATTTTTGATTCGCAGTGCAAAATATGAGCAGAGTTATTTGACGTTAAAGTCAAAGTTTTGATTTTTTATGGTGCTGTACGCAGAAATATGCGGCCAAGTGTACATCCAATCCCTCCTGCCAAATTCGATGATATAGCAATTCTATCCTTCCTAGTGGCCTAGAGTTGATTCCTAATGGCTTCTCCTTCCTTTGCGCTGGAAGAGCTTACCTAGCGCAATCCACTTAGGGGGGAAACGCATTCCATTCCATTCGAACACCTGACGCACCTGCCTTCGGTCTGCCTTCGTTTTGATAAGAAATTCCTGGTGCTAATCAACAAGACAGCCCTGACAGGTGGGCGGTAGGGCAATGGAGCGGCGGCGATGAAGCAAACAGAAGCCAACCTGCCGTAATGACCTTGATAAACTTTCGTACCAAGGAGCGCTTCTCTGGCGGGAGTAAGTTGGCTTTGCTTTTCTTTAGCTGTTTGCCTAGGGCCAATTCTATTTGCTCTCGTCTGTCAAAAACGTTTTACATTCACCGACCGCCCCCAAAATTACCACTCCCCAAATAAAAAAAAAAGAACTCGTAAAGTACACTTAGACCAAAAAACAACAAAAACAGTGAAGTTTTTGTTTGACATTTTTCTGGTCCCTTTTCCTGTTACCCAAAAATGGTTCGGCTTATGCTGCGTCGACGCTTTTGTTGTCTCTTTATTTTTCAGTTTTGATTAAAGACAAACCCTTGTCTGCCCCATCTCTCCCAGAGCTCCGCTCACCTTGCTTTGACTGAGTGTTATTACCACTTTGTCGCATCAACCTTTAAACTTTGCCATTTTATGGGACGCACAGCTTTCGCCTTTTTCGACTCTATCCGGTTCTGTTTTTGGCCGGCTTTGAGGGAGGTCCAGAAATTGTTTTTTTTTTTTTTGGGAGGGCTGCTGCCTCTGTCAACAGACAAATAGGATATCATGATCCATCAACAATGCCTGTCCAAAGCCCAACGCCCACAGTCCGTCGGAGAATTCCAAAAAAATTATGCAAAGTGCCATTGAAACTTTACAACAACAAATGAAAGCCAGGGAACGAAACGGCAGGGAGAAAAAAGGTAAAGCGTTGTCGGCGTCTCATGCACTTAAAAACCAATCACTTGTGCATTGACCCTCGCAAAGGCACCACAATCAGGCAAAGGCAAAGCCATGGCCAACAGCAAAGGCACAAGAAGCAGCAGCTGTAAATGCGACAGCAGGCAACGCAACGTGGCCAACACCTTGACACTGTGTCGTCGGCCAAGTTTGGCGACTTGGCAACAGCGCCAAAAGAAACGAAAAGGGTGGGGCGCGCTAAATTGGCCAACAGAAGTCGAAGAACGACACACTCTTGGTCAATTATACTTATTTTTCTACACATATTTTATATTTAAGCAGAGACTGGAATGTGTTTCCTACTTTTTCTACTTATTTCTCAATTATTAAAAATATTTATACACAGTCAAAATAAATAATAAAGGCCAGTCAAAATGAAACACATTTACGTATAAATTAAAATCAATTTAAGCCAGGATTTAAGCGAAATAGGAAGCAGCTTTCAACTGGTTTTTAGCCGGTTGCACACCTAAATATAAACAAGCTAATTTGGTATAATTAAAATAACATATGGGTTATGGCCTTGAACTTAACCAAACCAGTTTCTGTGTAATTTCGTAAATGTGGCATTCAAAATTAAATACAAAGTGAGTTTTCCCCATCCAAAGATCTTGCCCAGGCCAGATCGTTACAAATTGATAATGACTCCCCTGCAAAAAAGGGTATTGGCATCATTTTTATGCAAAAACTCGCTGGCAGAACAGGCTCCTCCAGACCGAATCCGACTTTGTCCGGGACGAAGCGCGACCATGAGGCCCAAGTCGAGGTCCCGACCATACATACGTGTAGAATTCATTAACAATAATGCGCAGTGGGAAGGGATAAAAGGAGGAGAAAAAAAATCAGAAAGGGCCTGGAAGCCGCTCAGTTACCAGGAATTTCTGTTTAAGCCTAATCCTGGGTGGTCTCCGCTGCGTTGTTGTTATGAAAGAGGATATTAAAGCCGAACAATCGTGTGCCGAGATAAGCTCAATAAAAAAGCGAACAGAAATCAATTAAAAACTCAATTGGATTCTTAACTTTTACCTGGAAATCCTAGTTTTAAACTGAAATGATAAAAAATAAAGTTTTTAATCTCGTATACGCTTATTTTTTATTTTCAGATACCTTATTGACAGCAAATTGGTCATTTTCTCTTCGAGAAGCCAAAGGTGAGTCGCTCGTTCTCATAAATTGAAAGCAATTTTATCTTTTCAATTAATAGCGCAATCTTTTCACGTTCCGCTATAAATTATGTCATAGATAGACTATTTGTGTATGGCTCTATATGAAGTGTTTTTGATTGACGAGCAAGCAGACGCTCATTCAAATGAATTGTCATTCATTCAGCAGAATGCTGGGTGCAATTTTCCGCAAAGAAATTCCTAACTGGCATCGCTTCGTCGAACTGTTATCGTTAATTGTTTTTTGCCGTCGTCGGAGTTTGTTTTTGCTTTTTTTAGGAACCCAATCGCATTATTCATTTCTCTTTTTTATTGCACAAATCATTTTTCATTCATTCGGTATATGTTCATACATATATCGAAAGGCACTTACAAGCAGAGAGAATCAATGTGCAAACACTTTTAGCGCTTAACTTTTTCTGTACTGAATTAGTCATCCGGTTACTTGGAGTGCTTCTTGTTAAGGAGAGGGTATATCAGATATTTAATTGGATCTATTTCAAGTTTATTTTTAGATATTTGATAAGCAAATATACCTAGCAATCATTTTATACTACGTAATAAAATTTAATAATAGCTTTTGGTACAATTCCATAACTGATTACCCACATTTGTTGATAATTTCAGGTATTTAGATTGTACTAATCGCCAAAGAAACCTATTTAAACATAATTTTACGCATTCTTCATTTATCAACATATAAAAGTAATCGTTAAATAACACTGCGGATTACGCAAAAACATAAGGTTATGAGAAGGAGAGCTTCAACACTAAATTTACTGGTAATAAAAGATTCAAATAATCCCGTAACAGTCTCGTGTTGCTTCTTCAACATTTGAGAGCACTCTGCCGTAAACGTGTTTTATGTGGGCTTCGGACGCTCTCGAGTGTGTGTGCTGCAGCATTTAAACTTTTTATTTATTGTTAAACATTTTTAGACATTTGTTCTCCTTGCTGTTGTTGCCTGATCCTTGCCACATTTGCAAAGTTTGTGTCTTTTGTTACAGCGCTGACATTTTCCAACACACACATTTGTTTTTCGCAACGGCTTTTGTTGATTTTTGTGCTTATATACATACATTTATATAACTTTTGTATATATAACTTTTGGCTAGGTAATTTGCCAGTGACGCCTATAAAAGGCGGGGGCGTGCCAGTTGGCACCACTTGGCGGGGCTGGCAGAGGCGATTAGCAACAAAAAGCAAACTTGTTAGCAGCGTACATATTCTTTTTTTGCGAAACTTTCTGTTGCACTTCAGATTTAGTTTGTTATTTTTACGTGTCCTGCTTTTCATTCCTGTTATTTTTGTATTTCCCCCCCTTGCACTTGACAAGTTTACGGCGGCACACTCGAAGTGGCAAAGAAACTTTCCCGGCTATTCCTGATCCGCCTAAACTCGGTTCCCCAGCTGACATTCGAGCCATCGAGCATTTACAAAATTCCAGTTCAGACATCCGTCGAAGTCCTTGGTGACGTCGTAAGAAATTTTGCCAGAAATGTTTATGAGCTCATAAATTCTGACACAACGCCAATGTCAGTCGACGTCGTCGTCGGATACTCCTCAACTCCCATTGTCTGGCTACCTGGGAGTTAGCTCTCGCGTCCTCGTTTTTTGGGTTTTCTTTTCATTTTACTTTTTTTGTTTTTCGTTTTTCATGCGTCTGACAACTTTTGGCACATTTGTCGTACATCAAATTAGGAGCAGAATGCCCGACGGCGCGAAATGATTGAGCATTTGCATTAAGCCGAATCAACACGGCACACAGGTACACCCAGACATGCCGCAAATCGTGAGGAATGTGTAATATCTTGGTGGTGCCCTGGGGAATTGTCGACTTGTGAAATGCCCTGCAGGTACACGAAAAAAAATCAATTTCAATAAAATATTTAAAAGCGTGTGTGGATTTAGATCTTGAGTGGAATATACATATAAGGTGTCCTAAGCGGGTGTGCCCGCGGGAATCTAAGCAGAGATAAGGAAATGCATTTCGTAGTTATGTTTGTTTTTAGAAGCGATAAGCTCTTTATCTAGACCATCGACTATCTTTTGCCCAAAGACATGCTATGTTTCGGCCAAGCCAATATTAAATTATTTGAGTCCCAAAAAATGTAATTTCTACTATTTTATTTTATATTAATTACAAAATTTAATTATAATATATGCATTCATATTTTTATGAAGCCCACAAAATACCCCTTTAATTGCCTGAACACGTCATCATTTGTTCCCGTGTCGTCCCTTGGTCAATTTGCAGTTATTTTCGGTTAGCAAAAAGCCAAAAGAATAAAAAGGCACAAAGGCAAAAGTAACCAAATGAGTGGTGGTGGCCGGAAAAGGAACAGAACAACTTTGAGCAAATATTAACTCAGTTATTCGAGTTCCATTTTTATTCGTCCGCCGCCGCCTCCGACTCGGGTAAATAAAGCATTTTCAAATTTTTGCATATGCATGTCAACTCAGCTCAACTCGGCTCAGTCCAGTCCTTGTGGCCCGGCCAGCTCAACTCAACTGGACTCGTCATCGCAGACCCTTCTGTTTGTGTTGCCAACTTGACTGTGTTGTAGCCAAATTTTGTCCATTTCTGTCTTAAAGAGAGCTAAAAAATATTTATCCGAGTTTACTCCCTTTTATTTTTTCTGACTTTATAAAACAGATTCTCAAAAAAATAAAAAAAATATTTTAAAAATGTTAACGAGTCTGCTTTACTTACTCGACTTTTCGCTTTCTCATTTGCCACCTTTGATCATCTCCGACCTGCCCAGAGTGCCAGTGTCTGTGCCTGTCGACTGCCGTCATCTGCTGTGGGCTTAGCTGTCGTCCTCGGCTGGGCATTTGACCAGATCCGTCGGCGTCGGTTGACCTGGCCTGGGACTGGGACTGACATTTACTTAACGCCGTCCGTCCAGGTCCTTGGGCTCGGCTGGTGACTGGCCAACGGTCAGATTTCAAGAGTCTCCTTGACGCGCTGCTGATGCCGATGCACCATAATATTTAATTTATAATTAAATGCATTTTATTGGCTCAACGAGGCATTCTTGGCTTCTGTAACTCTCAATGCGACACGAAAAGAGATCAAAGGCAGAGAGAGGGTGTCGAGCATTGAGTTTAATTAAACCAAAAATGCCTTGAATTCACTGACTTTTCCAACGTTAAATCGAATGGCAAGCTCTGGTAGCCTTGATGTATTGATTTTGGAGCAGTCAATGCATTGATGAGGAGATAGTCTTTGTGTCATTAGGAGGAAATGGAAATGTAAAATTGTGCTGCTCGCAACCGATTCAATTCCACACTGATGGACAATTGGTTTACGTGCTGGCAATGCATTTATGATGGCATTCAGCCAAAGAGCCGAAAAAAAATCCATGGCAGCCCCCATCAGCTGTGTGTGTGCGCTGATTGATAAATTCGTTAGCAGGAGTATGTAAAATTTCGAAAAAACAACGGACAGAAAGGCGATCGATTCGGTTTGTTTGCCGTTCGATTAGGAAGGCAGAAATTTACACAGTTCGGACGTGTGCTTGTTTTTTTTTAACGTTTTTTATAGCGACTGTAATTACGATATATATTTCGCCTGTGAGAGCTGTCTGTGTATATTTGTTTATGCATTACACAGCGAAATCTCTGCGGCCAGATCCAAATGACTTGACCGGCGAACTGAAAAATCATTCATAAAACCACAACAACAACCATAACAACAACATCAACAATAATAACGACAAGCTTTTTACGCAATCACCAGCCTTGTGCCAAATAATAATAATAGTAATAATGCGCAAAAATAATAATAAATAAATAAACGACTGCAGCGGCTAACAGCAAGAAATAACCAGAGCCAACGTCCGAATCGAGAAAATAAAATGCCTCAAGTTTATTTACATTAAAATCGCATGCATTTTGTGTTAAAAAATCAATTAAAAGCGCCGACCCGTCGCCAGCAATTAATGCAAATGGCCAGAAATAAAACTAAATGAAGAGGTTTTCGTCGCGTAGAGTAGTGGAAAATGCAATCAATATAAAGAAGATCAGAATCCGAATCCGAGCAAGTAATACAAAAATATTTGGTAATATTTATATTCATGTCAGACAAATGTGTATTTCTTGGAAGTGGAACAAATGCAGCCCCTATTTGTGGAGCAATAAATATGCAAATAGTCAGCTGAATCTGAAAAATGCATTCAATAAATTGAATATTTGAAATGCAAAACAAAAAGCTTAATAACTTGTGAGTTCAGACGATTGAAAGTTTTCATTTGCTGAATTTTGTTGTGGGAAATTGTTGGTATTTTAATAGTTTATTTTGTTTGCATTAAGGAAAACTTGCACAGTCTGAAGGAGGGATTGAGTGGCGATTCCGAGGATATCTGGGGCAAGAGAGCAAGTAATACAAACTATCGTGTGCAAATATTTTATAATATATTCATATGCATAGAGAATGTCTGTAGGAATTGCCAGCAACAATATTTGTGCAGCTGAATATGCAGTCAATAAATGTAATATTTCACTGCGAAACCAGAATGTTCAATAGCTTCACAAGCTATGAGGAATGACAGCTCTTAATTGTTGAGTTCTGCTATGGACTTTGGACTTTGTCTTTCAATCGAATTTAAGAAAGAAAGATTAGGCTTTTCAGATTCAAGTCTAACAAATACGAAGCACTCTCACGTGGGACTGCTTGGAGTGGGAACCTGTTTCTGACAAGGCGGCGCTTGGACTTGCTTAGACACTTTGAAATAGAATGATTAAATGAATGTTTATGCATTGTGTATATGCTGTCCATTCCAAATTACGTCACTGTGACGTCAAACACAAACCGCTTTTATTTTTATTTATTTATTTCTGTGTGTGCCATTCCTCCTTGAATTCATAGCAGGTGGTGGTGGTGGTGGTGGGGGCAGCGGCAAATGCCAAATTAAAACATGTACACAATGTCAATAATACATCGTCATAGTATTCAAATGAAGTTTGACAGACACAGGCAGAAACGCAGACGCGGAACCACGAAGAGACCCGGTCTTTTCACCCGTTGTCACCTCACAACACCGTCACTTCACCCCCACAGGTGTAGACACAGGTGGCCTTATTCACCGGAGGCAGACATCGGTAGCTTTTGGCCAACAGAAAAGAGAGCCAAGAGGCGGTAGAGGCAGAGGTAGAGGCTTAGCCAAAGGCGACTAACTGCGAATAGGTCAGAATGCGGGCCTTGGCCGATGTTGGCCATGTGGGTTGGCAATTGTGGCTGCTATTATTGCCGCCTCGTTATATTTATATCCCCTCCGTCTCTATATCGTGTCTAAGCAAATAATCAAAAATTGTCAGGTACGAATTCGAGCTAAGAATATGATGGGATTGAATCGGAATACAGAATTAAATAGGTTTAAACTGGATTTGTGTGAGTTAAATATAAAAACCAAAGAACTTGACTTTAAATAATTTAATAAAATATATTTTTCTCTCAACAAAACCACATAGTATCGATTGTTTTCTTCTCTTTGTATATTTCCTTTAATAAATCGGATAATAAATTCTTAATTCGATTATCACACCTACATTTTAAGTGTTATTATTCTTTTATTTGCGGTTAAAAATAATATTTGGCGTAAATCAATTTCCAATAATAGACCACAGTTATTATCATTGGATTTCTGTCCGCAGAAATATTTTTCCACGATTATCTAATTATTCATAACAGACCTAAGGCCAGCATTTTCAATTACATTTGCCAAAGTTAATAATTAAAACCGAAATAAAAATTATGGGCGCAATGAATAGTTCGCTGGGAACTATTCATTGCGCCCATAATTTTTATTTTAGCTCGGCTGCGGTTTACACGGCCGTGTCTACATTTTAAATTTAATTGCGCTCATTATTATGTAATAGAAAACAAGCTCGCTGAGAGAAGTTCACATCGAAAAGGCGATTTCGCAAAGGGGCCAGGGAGCAGCTTGAGATGAATTGGGGATGGGGATGGGGACCGCATATCATCGGCGGATCTGTCGCCGGCGTTGTTTCTCAACGCGCCCAAGGTCCCCGGCCTCCATTTGAATACAGAATACAGAATACTGAGTGAGCTTCAATGAATGGCAGGGCTTGACGGAGTCGGCGGAATTCGTGTGGCGGCGATCACGAATGAATGGAACAGCTCAAAGTGCCGGCAGCGGGCGAAGTAACAATAACAATAAACATATACGAATTCCTTATGCCATATTGCGGCGATCAAATGAGGAGAACACAGTCAGCGTCATGCGTATAGAGAAACATAAATACCCAGGGGAGAGGTGGGAAATAAATAAGCTTATGGTGATAGCATTGATATGTTTAACAAGGCAAAAAGATTGATCAATGAAATATCAAATAAACCAGACCTCGAAATTACTATTAATCGATTATAGAATTGATTTCCTGGATTACAAATGCATCCAATCCAATCGATGCCTGTAACTTTACCTTATATATAAGACATTAATTCAGAACTATAAGTATCTGCTTCGGAGGTTCCAGGCAACTGACATGTGTCATTAATATTTGATTTTATATTTGTTATCAGTGAATTTTCAGCCATTGCGTACACTGTCCTTGAACTACTTAACGAATTTGAGATAAATGCGCCTTCAAAAGTGATTCACAGCCATTAGCCCACCGGCCACTCCCCCGCCCGCACCCACTCGCCGCCTGCCATGTATCTAGGATATATATCTATTTCGACTGACAATGATTATTGCCTATGGCCCAATTGCGTTTGTCGTGTCTCGATAATTTTCGCACCATGCAAATTAGGTAGCGAGCTTTGCTATTGCGAATTCGAATTGTTTGTTTCGTTTTCCTTTTGCTGTTTTTGCTGTGGTTGGCTGCTCGCCTGGTGTCACTTTGTTGCCGACTTCTAATTGTATTTTCCAATAGGCCAACCACCGCCTGCTCACCGATGACTCAGCGGCTGTGCAATGACAAAAGAAATTATCACATGATTATCATATGATGTCTATGATTTGCATGGGTTATTCAATTCAATCGCCGCTTGACTTGGGCTGAGCAATCGCCTTTAATGAGTTACCTCTTCAATTCGTTGTGCTTTTTCTGCAGAGCTCTAGAAAAGAAAAGTAGAAAAGGCCAATGACTTCAGATGCCTTCAAGGCGTCAGCACGTATATCCTTGGAATATTTGAGGTGTAACCCCCAACGATCCTCCCATACTAGAGCCCGAAAAAAATTCTGTAAGCATTCGTTCGGTTCGGAGTCCTGTTTCTCAGGTCCTTATCCCTTTCTGACAACTTATCCCGACTTGTTTGCCGTCTGCCTTCATTTTTCGCCTTTGGTTTTTGCTGCCTTCGCTTCTTTTGTGCTGCATACAAAAGATTCAGCTCACCCGTTGTTGTTTTCCTTTCTTATTTTTTTTTAGCAAGGGGTATTCGCAGGATATGCAAGCTAAGGGAGTGCTGGCACTAGTCCCGGGACAAGAACACACCCTACAAAGTTCTTTAAGAGCGATTTGCGAGGCATGCACTATTCGAATACTTGAAGCTTTTAATTTATTCGAATTTTTTCCCCCATTTTTGTGTTCATTTGCAAGAATTCTTCCCTTATTTTCCAGCAGCAGGGTGCTGGCAACTGGCACAGACTGTGCATGGGGAGTACTTGCATATATATATACCTATATATATATATATGATTTTGGGAGGGTGTTTACACACTCGCCATTGAAATGCAGCCAAGCATCTCCGGAGCAGAGCAGCTTCCGCTGCATAAATATTACGCTACTTGTGTGCATTCAGCATTCTGTGCAATTTATTTCATTTTACTGCCAACTGCCAGCTTCAACTTCAACTTCAGTCTCGGTCTCAGCATTTCTGGCGGCGCTCAAATTGAATTCTATGGGAGATTTTTTGCGAGACTTGGTTAGTTGGTAACCCGGACATAAAGTGCTCTTGCCTGTTTGCTGATTAGCAGCTGCTGGGCAGCAGTTTTTCCCCCGTTTACCGTTTCCCAATTCCCATTCATTATTTTGGCAACACATGCCGACGCCGCACCTATTTTTGGGCGAAATTGGCATTCTGACCTCTTGGCACTGGCACTGCTGTTGCCTTAGAACTTGGGAACTTGCCCAAGTGCTGTATGACCTGGCCTGATTTTGCCGTTGGCCAAAACTTTGTTACCCAACTTTAATTGCGCCTAATTGTTGTGTTGACAAAACCAAAAAACTTCTAATGAATGAGATCTTGTCGAAAGGAAGTATCAAAGCTGAATTTTTATCCGGCATGCGACAAAAAATGCTTTTAAAAAGTATCTTGTAGCTCAAACTTGTTCAGCTTCTATTCATTTTACTTGACAATGTGTCTTTAAATCCCCTTGAGCATAGAAATTTTGTTCGTATTTTAATTTTTGGGGAGACTTTTTTGCACAATCTCGTTTAATTATGGAAAATAAATGCATTCTTTATAACAGAATCATGTTGGCTTTGCGAAACTTGTACATTTTTGCCTAATGGATTCCCTTTATTAATTGCAAGTTGGGTTCTCCAACTTTCTATGTCGTTTGCATGGGACAATGCATTAGTTGCAGTTCGGTTGGGAGAGCTTTTAAATAAATAACAATAAAATGCAGAAAACAAAATGAATAGAAACCATTTTTTGGCCATTGTTCTGTGGCAGTTGAGAGGGTGGGGGTAGCAATGATGCTACAACCATCGTTTTGGTTACGAAACTTTTCCCCTAACCCAGAGTATATTGATTTTTGAGGGTGCTCTTGGCCAACCTCTAATAGCTGAGAAATATTATGTACACAAGAATTTTTGCGGTTTCCATTGTTGGGAATTTTGAATAACCAAGTACTCCATTATAATAATTATGGGAAGTTTGTTTACCAGCTACATAAATAGTTGATGTTTTTATTATTTTTTTGGTTGTTAAATATTTATCTAGGGTTTTTTTTTTAACAAATCCTAAATTCTGGGAAAGTGCAATACGCATAAAACTCTACCACTTTTCCCCCGGTCAGTTTTTATTTTGTTAGCAGTTAATTTGTTATGTGACATTCAAAACGCTGGGGAACTGCAGCTTGCAGGGAAAGTTGAAAGCTAAAAACAAAAAAGTCGCGTAATTGAGTTTACCCAGTTATCTGCTCTAACTAACTGGGTAACCAACTAGGAGCTAGTAACGAGGGTGACCGGGAAAAGTTGTTGTCGTTCGATAATGTCAAATAATGGCAAATAAATAAGCCAGAGATAAATGAAAATATACTCGCACTACGCACGAAGGGATGGAGGAAACTCGGAGGCGGGAAAAGTCAAGGCGAGTCTTCGAGTCGAGTCAAGTTGTGTGGCCATTTTTGTGGCCGCACAGTTTGGCCGAATTAAATCCAGTTGGATCGTAAACCTTGAGCGCCACCAGTAACCCAACAAATCCTCACGCTGCTTTGGCTTAAATTGTCTGAAAAAGGGTTTATGGTCATGACATTTTATGAACTCAATGAGGGCCAAAAGAAACCGAAATGAAACGAAACGCAGCGCAACCTTCGGCTGTAATCTACATGAAATTGCAAACAAGTATTTGTCCCGCACATACATTTGTGCAGGAATTGTTATTGTGATTGCCTGGCCAAAAGCGTTTCGTAATAAGCTATCTGGACTGACTCTGGCCCAGACTCTGGCTCTGGCTCTGATTGCTGTTAACATGTCGTAGAAATTTCCCCAAAATTTGTTTTGTACTTTGCCTGCAGGCGGACGAGGGACATGGGATTTCCCAACCCCGCCGGGAAACCCGGCCTGCTTTTGTTCCGTTGATTAGGGCCACGTACATTTCAATTAAAATGTCGCCCCCAGCGCCAGAAATTAGGGAACATCCGGGAGTCCAACAGGCGCAGATTTTCCATTTCCCTTGGTTATCTTTGTGGGCCTACTTCCTATTTCTGTTCGGCGTAAAGGAAAGTCCTTTCGGTCTCGCTGTTTGCAATCGAACGCGCAGGAGCCACAGTTCAAGCCGTCGAATGGGAACCATTCAGACATGCTTCCGCTTTTCACGAGCTGTCTGTCTGTCCCTCCAATCTTGGATTCCATCCCATCTCATTCCCTCCATCCGCCGCCTACCACGCTTGCGTGTATTTGGCATTTGGCAGTGGAACATGTTTTTCCAATTTCTGCTCCGGTCTTAAATGCTTTTGGGGCCCTTGACAGTCGGATATTATGTGTGTGAGTGGGCTTGGCACAGCTCTCTGTCCGATCAAAGTGCTGAATCACACTTGATGTGGGACGATGGATTTGCAAGTTTCTGTTCCTTAAACTTTGCTAGCTTAGACTTGTGATAAATGATTTCCCCGAAGGACTATGAGCTGAATTTGTAAGTTAATTGTATATTTTATTACTCTTACTTACTGTTCGTTTAAGTAGTACTCTTTACTCGTTAATCGTTAATCGTTACTCATTGATTATTACTCGTTATTATATACATGTCCCTCGTTACTCGTTACTCGTTAAAATAAGTGCAATTAAGGTAAATGTTTTTTTATAGTTAGGAAATGGTAATTGCTGTTTATATATTTTTTTACAACTTCTTATAAAAAAAAAAAATTTGATTATTTTATATACCCCGTTTTCATAGCTCTCTATAACTCCCAAATTCCTTTTCAAATGCTAGGGTATATTTTATTATTTCTCTTAGTATCTGTGAGATGCCACCACTCCGCCCACAGAGTTTCCACTTATTTTTCATGGTGTTTACCCTGATGCCTCCTGGCTCCTGCCCCCCAAACCGCTCTCCATCCCCTGGAGCCGGGCACTTTTGGCTTGTCCTGTTTTTGTGTGCGCGACTTTCACTCATGAATAGTTAAATCCGACTCACAACCATTTCCCTGCAGCATTCCAAAACGCTCTACCGTACTCTAGCCCTCCCATGGCTGCTTTCCATTTTTTATTAATGAAATCGCATGGCTCAATGAAGCGTAAACTCCCCTAAGCCAAGTTCAAGTGTCCTAGAAGCAGGCCAAGGAAAGCGACCGGCTCAAACCGTTAATGGCCCGGCTCAAGAGCCGGCCAAACGTGTTTTCTTGTCGGCTCGGCATCGGCATCGGCTATCAACTTCAGTTCGGTTTGGTTTTATTGATGTGGGGCCGTTCTAGTCGCAGGCAACTCGTGTTTGTTTGTTTTTGACTTGACCAGGATCTGTCAGCCGGCTGATTGCCTCTCGCATTCATAATCCCCGCCCATTAATAAGCCCCGCAAAGTGGCCATGTTAATAGAAACGTCCGTTCCCCGACCACCGCCGCCGGCGGCCTCAATCACTGGATGCCAAAAGCAATTTATCTAAGAGCTAATCAAAGCTGGGTCGGTCTGCCATTAGGACCGCAATCCTTTCGGCTCGCAATTAAAGTCAGCCGAGTGCAAATTAACTTTGGCCGCACTCACATCCTTGCGAGCATCAAATAGATTGAATAACTTTGTGTCCAGAGCAGCCCTGGGGCAATGGGGATGTCTGGGGGATCGGAATCGGCGGGGTGTTCATTTCGGCTGTCTGTATTTGCACATTTATTTGATGCAAACATCGAATTGGCAGCTCAGCAGACCGCAGACGCATTTTCCAACTACCACTGAGAATCCAGGTCCTGGGGCTGCGGCGGCTCCTCCCGATGATTGCCGGTCCGACCCGTGCCCCAAACGAGATTCGGTCGACTTCATTATGGGAGTGCTCTATTGAATTACGTAGGTGAGCAAGAATATATATCAGAGGTGCTGGGTATCGGGGACCATCATATTTTATGGCCGCCATAAAGTGAGAGCCGAATTCCAAGCGGGGCGACGCGAAGGTGGGTCTGCTTAAAGCACAATTTATAACGTGGCCGATAACAGAGCCGCACGCACATGGTATTTATCTTCATCTTTCTCTCCAGGATGCTTGTAAATATTTAACTTGCAATTGGTACAGCTCATATATCTTGGCTGGCTGTGAATCATTTACTCCGCGTTCTCTTTGAATATTTGAGCCGGCTTTTCGCTACTCAACTGGCTGCCACTTGGGACAGCAGTACCTTGGGCACCTTCGTTTTTTATCTATGGCATTATTTATGCCACGCATTTAGGGATGTTCAAGGTGTCGGGGCCCAGAGACATTTAAAAATAAGTCCCAGAAGTATTAATTTACCATGAATAGGGTAGCAACATTGGGGTATACTGATTCTGGTAAGATGTAAGTGATTTTTCCTTTTAAATTAATTATGTCAGGGTATTCGAACGTCCTTCCGTTTTGGCATGCACCAAACTTAATGCTTACCATTATTTTTATGTTATTTTATAATTTTTTCTGGTCTTTTATCGGCTTAACTTGGTCGCAATAAATTTTGACGATGCCATCGAGTCGCTTGGCCCAGGGCACTTGACTCGCATTGGCATCAATATTGGGGCACCAAAGTAATTTAATGGACTTTTAATCTATTTCTTTACTGCCACTGATCAAAGGAAGAGCACAGAGCAGAGAGCAGGCGCCACAAAATATTTATTAAAATTCCGCGCGTAAAAAATCGACGAAAGAATGAAAAATGTTGATGATGCGTGTTATGTGCTGCTCTCTCCCTTTCTTTCGTTTTTTATTCTGGGTAAGAATTTCATTAGCTTTTTTCGACATGCCCTTTTTCTTGGTGCCAAAGAAGACTTTAATTGCCTGTCAATGCTTTTTGTGGCGGCGCATAAATCGATTTTTAAGTAGCTAAGAAATAATATGCTAATCGCAGCAAGGGCAGCAGCAGCTATAAACGTGGCAGAAAAGTGTGCAAACGTGCCCGGAAAGGTCTATCAAAATGTGTATGTGTGTGAGAGAGAGACGAGAGCAAGATGAACATCTTTACGGGGCCGGAGATCCATCCATCCCTTCACTTTGATGTCAGTGGAGGTTCCGAGAAGGGGTAAAAGTTTTACTCTCGGTAATTAGATTACAGCGCAACTGAAAAACAAAGATGAAAGGCTTGAAAAGAAGTAAACTGAAGCAAAAAGGAGTTTGCAACCTTAATTTCTGACAGTTTCTGGTAGTTCTATTTCTAAATGCCGTTACAACTCAATCCTTTTATTACCTGTTCACTTTTCTAGGTAACTTAAGACTGTATACTATTATTGTATGAAACTGAAATCCCCAAACAGTTTGCACTTGCAATTACCATTCCCTTGAAAAAAAAAAGAAAATAATAAAAGGATTGCCGTAGTTGCGATAAATTGATGTCAATTTCTGAAACCAAATAAACCAGTTATAAGCCATTGATTTGCATCTGTAGCTGTTGGTTTTCCCCCTTCTCTTTTTTGGCAAGTGATGGAACGCACAAAAGTATGCTTTGGTTTCGTATCCATGGAGATTGCGCATACGCCCCATGGCACTTCGAGGATTTTTGGGTATGAGTCAACAAAAATTCAGGGACTGACTGCAACAGCAACAAAGAGTTTATTTCGTTTATTTCTCCATTTCGTTCAATTAATATTCAAATGGTTTGGGCCAGGCTAACCGCATCTCCTTGGTTTCCCATGTCTTATGTTAAATTCATAAATCATTCTCGCATAAATATTCGATGGTCTTTTTGGAAAATGTTGCATAAGTTTAAATACTTTTTGGCCGTGGGCGACGTGGGAGCATTTGCCGAAGCATTTGCTTGTGTTTGTGCGCCTATTGAGGCATAAAATCCGAAGGCTCTGCTGCTCCCCTACATCTCTCCTCCCCCGAGTTCATGCAGCATCCGGCCCTGTGTTCGCTCGCTTTGTGCTTTGTTATTGTTCCAGGGCGGTCGTTGGGTGGCAATATGTTTGCCTTATTTCACTTTGTGTTGACAGCAATGACCCACATGCATAAATCATAACTTGTTCGCTGACACACACTCACACCACACACGCCCCGCAGCACATACGCTCTTGCTCTAAGAAAATATTCAAAATTTAGCGAGCGGCAAGAAAAACATTGCTGCTGGGGCGGAAAATCACGTTTGAAGCAAACAGTTTACGGGTCAATATTTAAAAGTCAGTTGCAATATATTTTTCTAATGATGGATGGCATAAAAATTATTATTGCAAGGCATATTATTGCATATGAAATAAATTATAGGTTAAATAGGTAAAAAAGCATTAGGATTATTAGAAACATAGTTATATTCCGTTAGTATTTTCGCAATTAATTTATTAAATTAATTTTAAATACTTCGCTTGCATATTTTATTCAAATAGAAAAATTCATCATAGTCCATTTATAATTTGTTTTTTAAACAAACATTTGGCCAACGCTGCAGGACAATTAATTCATTGTGGTTATAAATAAATGCAAATAAATAAAGAACAAATTAGCAAAGAGCAGCAAAATATTCATATTATACGCTTTAATTAAATAAAGTTTCGACAACAGAAGGGGAGTTTAATCTGTATTCATCGTAAACAATTCAAGCACATTATAACAATATTTTATTTATTACATTTTTCCATGAATCACAAATTAAACAAGAAAAGGACAGAACATTAATGATATATTTATCTTTAGGCCAGTAGTTCCCTAGCTAATATCCTAAAATCAAATTCTAAAAAATTCCTTATCTAATAAAGAACTCCGAAGTGCTCCCAGTAAAACGAATATATTTTGTACAAATTCAAATGCAATTTATTAAAGCACAAATTAGCAAAGAGCTCCAGTCAAGCGCTGACAGCGTTTGGGGAAATGAAAAAAGAAAGGAAACATGAATAAGCAACGAGAAAAGCTTTCCACTCCCAAAACACACACGGAACACATCACACATGGCACAGACATATGGGCGAGGGAACTTTGCATATGCATATCTGAGTGGAAGGGCAAATTATGCATGCAAACAGGTCGAAACAGCAGGGCCAGGACATCCAGGAGATCCAGCAGAGCAGCTCGCTGGAGCAGGGAGCAGGAAGCAAGGAGACCCGAACAGGACACTGGCAATCTAACGCTCCAATGCGCATCAAAGTATGCAGCAGCTTTTAAGTGTATCTCGGTTTCAGTCAGGAATTCGAAGCGTTTCCAATGGCAGCGCCAGCAGGAGACCTGCTCCCTGGCGGCTGGACTTCCAGATACGTGCCTGTGAATAGAACTCAAGCAAGCGGCACTCAATCGTTTGCAATGCGGGAATCATAATTTCTTCCTGCTGCCGCCTCTCTTCATCTCAACCCTTTTGAAAGCAAGTAAGCGAGCAGTGAAAAATAAAAGGAAAAGCGAACCCAATCAGAAGCAATCTCGTCCACAGTGTCGCTTGTTTTCTAACCGATACCGCATAGCTGTCATGCCACAAGAGGAGGGGTTGGTTTGGGGTTCCAGGAAAAATGGTCCACTTGGCAGCCAGCTGCATCGACGTCCTTGCCGAGGGTCTGCTGCGGCATCAAGTTTACCAAACTGGGTCATTTTTGGCATAGTTGCTGGCGCGCAGCTTTATTGATTGCCAGCAGGAAAAATGACACAAGTCTTTCGGTCCGGCACACTGGACAAGGATTATCTTGCTCTAGATTCGTGCTACAATCTGGTTCTACACATATTTCATGGCAAATAATGGCTAAGCATCTTACTGACATTTTCACAGGGGAAAAGATAAGAAGCAAGAAACGGTTCTTGATTTACGAACATTTTTCATTTTAATTTTATTTTCACGGATAAGAAATGTTTGTTTAACGGATATCAATTATTTAAAGCAAGTTTATTCCCTTGTTTCTTATTATATAAACTTTATAATAGTCATCGTTGAGTAAAACAATTATATTTAGTATTTTTTTGTTATATTTCTACGTCAGTTTTAGATCTTTTATATATCATGTCGATCGGATACTTGTTTTCTCTGTGGCCTCTAAGGTGTCTCTGCTGCTCTCGACTCTAATTTCAGGCGAGACGACAGAATGTGTAAAAGCGATGCTGTTACGTGGATTCTGCTCCCTGCCTTCCATTATCATAAGTCAATCGAGTATTGGCCCAACTAACCGCAAGCGTCTGACAGCCGCATGCTTGTGGCTGTCTCCACTGCGCGTTCTGGTAATGCGAATGCTGTGTTATACAACACCTACTGACACGTCTTTGCGGTTGCTCTGAGTGGTTAAATACACACGCAAATACGAATCCAAATGCTATTTGCTCGTCAAGCAATGGGAAATCTGATTTTAGAGGGAAAAATCCAGATAACTACAAGTTTAGCAAAAGGGCCCTAAAATTGGCACACAAATTAAATGTGAAATCTATTACAGGCAACCAGTAAAAACCTGTAGATGCTAGATATTGAATTAGTTACTAATTCACCAAATCAACATTGTTCATTAAATAGCTAAGGCCTCAAATAATATTTTATTTAAATAGGAAAGGCATCAATGGGATGTAAGTAATTATGAAAAGTGACATTTTAATTTATAAATATCTAGAAGATCAACTTTAATATTAATTACTTTGACAACCAACAAGACCAGCCATCATATGCTATGCTTAAAATACAAATATGTGCACAGGGTTCTTGGATTCCCGCTGAAAATTCATTTCAGCTGTATGAAATAATCAAAGCTTTTAGCTTTTAATTCCATTTTCCTTCCAAGCAATTGTCCAAAGTCAAACTCAACAGGGAACTTTTTGTGCCGCGCATTAAAACGCTTGGCATTTCTATTTCCCGGCTCATAATGCAGAGAAAAGCGGAAAATAGGGGAAGGCGGAAAGAAAGGCGGGCAAAGCATGAAAGTCGACGACTGCGAGGGAGAGAGAGCTGATTAAAATTTTGCAGCGACCGCAAATTAAAGCGAAAACATTTTGAGGGAGTCCGCGTGTTTGTGCGACTTCATGGAAGCGAACTGCAGGCCAGGAACATGCAATGCCACAGGCGCCATGCGAAAAAGTTGATCCTTTGCCGCACCCAGCCGGAGCCGGAGCCGGAGCCGGAGCCCGCAGTCGGGTTGGACTTGGGAGAGTGGGATAACACCAAGCACACATGCCTCCGACCGCCGCCCACACATGCACGTCCAAGTTTAACGCAAATAAATTGCGCATTCAGACCAAAATTAACACGGCTGGAGCAAAGACGAAGGAGGAGGAAGAGCAACCGAACTGGCTGGAACCATAACGAAGCTTAAGCACAAAAATATGTGGAGACCAAAAAATACGGAAGCCAGCACGACGAGAAGGGAAAATAAAAACGAAAGCCAAGTGGGCAATATGACTCTATACCCAGACTGTTTTTCTGTTTTTTGCTCTCTTTATATCCTCCGGATTGCGTTTTCTACGCTTTTTGCCAGCATCAGCAACAAAATGCAGACAGAAACAGGATGCAGGAGACTCCATAACTTACGGAGTCGGGCAACGCGCTGGGATATCCGTTTTGGGCATTCCCATGATTGAGGTTGCCCTCCGTTATTCCGTGTCTGCGACAGCTCCGCCATGTCGGTATTTGGCTTGCCTTTCCTTGCCATTGCCTACTTGGCTATGCATAGACCGTGGTGGATTGCAAGACGATCCGTTACACGGCGAAAAATATAAGGTAAAGAAGCAAAGGAAGTCAGTATAAATATAGTCCAACAAAGCGTTGTTCAAATACTGCTATCTTTATTTTTATAAAAATTTTAATTTGAATCCAATTTTGAATAACATTTAAGGCTTCCAAAAGTATAATACTTTTGTCTCAGTGCCAGAAACGACCGACCACTTCGCGTTTGGCATTTAAATTGATGTATTTCGAGGCTCTGGCTCTGGCCATGACTGTCATAAATGTGATAAGGGATGATATGCCTTGTTTCTGTCCCTTCCTCGCGTCCATTTACTGACATTTGGGGCCTGACTGCTTTGTCTTAATTAATAAGTCAATAGCCTGAATGCTTGAGGCTGCGTACGCCGCCCAAACGATGGCAGCTGCTCGCCTCCATAATTTAGTTAATGCGCGCCTAAACTAAGGCCGCTCTCAGCCAGGACCTGCGTCGTCCTTGCCATGGGCCCCTTAACTCCATTCACATCCCCCATCCTCCGGTTGCCCGAAAATCACAGATGCTCTTGTGTGCCCAACAAAGTGGGACAGATAGAAGCAATTTGCCTGCGACAAGGTGACAAAGGTGTGCGCGGCCGGAGTACATGTGTGTGGTAATGGAGGCCATAACAAAGGCGGCTCCGGGGTATGTAGAAACGCGGATACCCTGAGGAGGTCTTAATTGGATGTGAGCAGAAAGGATTATGTGAGGGAACTACCTTAATTCATCAGATAAATAGAATTAGGGCGACTATCTAACTATATATAACAGAGACTAAGATTTCGGTCTGTGGTTTCCATGGCAAATGAATTAAAAGCCTCCAAAAACGGCACTATCAATCTTTTAGAATTACTACCTTAATTCTATACATAGAAAAACATTCAAGATGTATCAAAAACAGCATGAAATATAAATTTAAAACCTGAAAATCACATCAGCTTGGTATAATCTCTTGGAGAAAATATTGAAAAAAGTGTCACTTGTGCTGAAGTTTCTTTAGAACATAATATCCGCAGGTTTTATCATATCTTTTACGTGCTTTGCTACCTGTTTTTCTTGACAGAAGCACTGATAACTCCTACGAAATAAAATGGTATCAGTTTGAAGCCTCCAAGAAAGCCACATTAGCTTTGTTGCCAGGTTGCCTGCCTGCCTGTGTGCCGGGAAGTGTTGAAAAAGTGGCCGTAATGCCGCCGCTTAATTTCGTTATGAGCCCCATGCACATTTGCGCCATTTCGTAACATTTTCATAATGGCGTCGCTGGCTGCACATATGGGTGTGAGTGTGGGGCGGCGGATGACTGACAACATCGTTTGGCGGTTGAGTTTTTTATGCCGGCAACGTTGTGACAGCAGCAACATAGGCATCACCATCGACATCGGCATTCAGCTGGGCCTAATGGCGCAAATGTTCAATAAAGAGGCTTTTAACGTGCGCTCCCTGCACTCCTCTTACTCCGCTTACCTCGCCCAATCGATGAACTAGAGAGCGGGGATGCTGGGATCCTGGCTTCCTGGATGTGAGTCCTACATACATGCTGTGCAATCTGGGTGCCCTTCCACTGGCTGGCTCTTTTAGTAGCCACTAGAACGCACTTTATGGCCTATGGCCCCTCACCTCGGCCGGAGTACAAATGAAATGGCCATATTCATGCCCCATTCGAGTTCTGAATAATACATGGCGGCCGTAAAAGCCATGTTTATTAGGGGCGCTCTGATAAAAATTGCAAAATATATATGTATTTAGCTCGATTGGTTTGGCCACCCGCCCATCTTGGGTCCGCGCTCGCTTTATTTATTTGCCTACGCATTTCGAAAACAATTAATTTCGCTGGACTACAAAAAAGTGGCCTGTCCTTCCGCTTGGCACCCGTTGTGTGTATATATGTGTTGCCTAATGCTTGAAATTTGTTTGGAAAATAAACACTCGCATGGCCACACTTTAATGCCTTGATTGATGTGAGCCGAACTTCCCCGCAGCCGCCGCCTCACTCTCTTTTCCAGCACATGGTGCGGTTTTGGTAGCTGCTGCTCCGTTCTATGGACGTCGTTCTATGGAGAGCATCATGAGTTCATTTTTAATTAAAAAATTGCCCATACGCGCGATCCAATATATTCAATTCAAACGAAACTTTTGTGACGCACAAGCAAGCAAGAGTTGATAAGTGAAAACTAAGCGTCTCGGCTATAAAAACATACTGTATTTCTTATAAAAGTAATTACAAAATCATCTCTGGGTGCCATATAGCCACACGTACCTACTATATATGTAAATGCCTTCACGCACTTTGTCGCCAGTTTGGGAGAGAAACAGCAGAAGAAAGCTTGTGTCATTCAATTATTTTGCTATTAGTTGCTCGTGACACTCCACTTCACAGGCATGCCCACACGTAGACCCTCGGCCTCCCATTCCACAGTCTGGGAACTTGCTCTCTACACTTGAGATGCCTGGTGGTACCTACGCCCCTTGTCAGTACGCCCATGATTAATAAATGCGACACACTGTGGAGCTGGACCACAACATTACTGACACCTCCAGAAGGCTAGCAGACATCAAGGTGGGCTAAATATGCTGTGGCTTTGCCATTCGCACTCTCACTCCTCTGTGACTCCACTGTTTTTGCCGGGGCCACAACCACAATATGAAACTCACTCACGCCTAGAGGTGCACGGCAAACAAAGACATTTAAATAGGTGTCATTATAACGTACACAAGAGAGTAATATTTTATAGTATTCATGTAACATTTTCTTAGTTGTGTTTCTCCTTAAAATCTTATCTGGAAAGACTTCCTTTAAATAAACTTTAAAAAAGACTAAGAAAGCATGAATTATATAAAAGCTGATCTGGTTATCCCTTTCTCTCGGTGTAGACATGCAAACTTTACCAACGCACGCTGCTCCTTTGTCAGAAACAGGTGACAAAACAGGTACACGTAGACATAACGTGTACTAACTTCTCTCGAGAGGCGACGAGCATCAGCCGCAAGGAACCCAGAATAGATGGATATGTGCACTTGTGTATACTTTAACTTTAAGAGCGTGCAAATTGGTATTGCGGTTTGCGCCAGGCGGTTTGGAAAATATAATGAACTTTGTCAGTCAGCCATCTAGGGTTACGGCTTGCTTTAGCCTCGGATAATTCTCATTTTGTATCAAAGAACTGGCAACTCCCCAGTTAATAGCCAGGAAATTATGAAGCTCTGGCTTCATTTAAATGTTTAGCTTAAAGGAATTCTTAATGTTCACTGGGGGCCAATTTAAGTGGTCCCATGGATCCCGCATGAAATTGTGTAAGGGCCTGCCTTGTCCCTTGTCAAAACCAATTAACTGAGTTATTTATACATATATATTTATTCGGCTTTATCGCTTATGCTCTATTTACAGATTGAGGAAATCCATATTGGCCCGCAGTCCCACAGCCATTCAATCGAGCGCAAATTGGTCAAAACTTGAAAGAGAGCACATTTTCGGCTTTTTGCAAATACCAATCTTGAAACTAAATGACGCCTGTGTCTGAATCCGAAACCGAAACCCTGCTGCCACATACCGCAACAACGCTGGACGCCAGACGACGGCCACAAATTAGCCAGGCAGTCGTTGATTTGCAAGTCTAAGCATTAGCCCAGAACGCAGAGCAGGATCCCTGATAAAAAGGAGCACTCCAAGGCGACAACAAGCACAGGAGGAAGGCAACGGGAGCAACATCAAACGGAAGGCCCAGCCAGCAACAACAACAGCGTGTGTGTGCGTCTGCGACTATTTTTTTTCAAGAGCGCCAAAGGATTCATTAAAAAACCGCCAACCTGGAACTAATGGAATTAGAGAATATTGTGGCCAATACGGTCTACTTGAAAGCGAGAGAAGGTAAGTGGCTTTATTTTCGTTTGAAATATTTGCATGACGAATTCCCTTTAAAATGTCTCTATGATTTGAAGCTTTGCAAGGGAAAAGGACTCGTTAATTATAGATTTTTCTGTCCTGCATATGGTTTAATTTTCTTAACCAAATTCTATACAACAGAGACCTGTGAGTGGCCCAGTTCTGTCTGTTCTTTTTATTTTTTATTTGGGACACAACATCCTTGGAGGGCACGTGCTGAAGTGGCCTGCGCTGTCACCTTGTCATCGATTTTTCGCCCTGCCTCAGTCTGCCTGCTTGCCTGTGAAGGGCGTTCTGTTTAATTGCAGGGATTGAAGTTGGCTGGGCTTTCTCTATTCGTTAGGATGGATGGAAGGAGGAGGAGGCTGTGCCCGAAGTTGTCCTCCGCCTGGTGCTGGGCTTTATCTAAAGTTAATGAAGCGTTAAATGTTTGCGCTCCAGCAACTTATTCATTTTCATGCTCCATGTTGCCCGCCCGGGCTTTAAGTGCTCTATTGGACGCGCCCGCAGATACTCACTTCACTTCGTTATCGAGGTCACACTTCAATTGCAGGGCCCCAAGTTCACTGTCATCTCGGAAAAATCCTTGGAAAACTCCGCCCATCGTTGAAAATTCAACCCCTGCCCCTCGTTGTCGGCGCCATTGTTCTGTTTATTTACAGCAAAGTCAACTTTGGCGATTAGGTCTTGGGAAATTTATGCAAAGTTATGCATTAGAATGGCGAAAGAAGTCGTTGCAAGCGCCCAAAGGTCACCTTCAGATGGTATCGCGGAGATTCAGTGCACTCCCCAACATGTTGCATGCCATTGGAGATGGTACTGGTACTGATGCTATTACTGTAGCCTTTTTGCCGGCGCCCAATCAAATATTTCATTTCAAATGTTATTTATTTTATTGCTGTCTGCCTGATAGTAAAAGCTCAAAGCCCCCCGCTCGCCCCCAGAATGTATCTGACAGATACTTGGCTCTCGTTTGGTTTCAGGCCGCCTCAACAGATTTAAATGACAGAAACGTGCGCAAAATTTCAATTTGTAGTAATGTAATATTTTAGAGCGGAGCGGAGCGGAATGGAAATGGAAATGGAAATGGGCCTGGCTAGCACACAGGCAAATGGTCTCGGTTTCGGTCTCGGTCTCGGGCTCAGAGCAGCGGGATGAGCATACACATTTGCAATACATTTTACGAGTCAAAAAGTGAATTTGTCTTTTGAGAAGCAGCAGAAGGAACAGCATAAAATCAAGTCGCGCAGCCGACTGCCGGCTGCAACGAGTACAAAAATCCATTGCCATAAAGTTTTTCCAGCTCCGCCCGGGCACTTCTTTTTCTGGTTCGGAGAAAAGTTCGCCCCATCCCATTATATTTTCTTGCCCGGAAAAGTTATGGCTGAATTTTATACTCCGGCATTGTGCGAGTGCCACCAGCTGAAGTATGCAAAAGCAAATGCAAATCTAAAGCAAGGATGATTGTTCGCGTCGGGAGAATATACGTACTTTGTAGTCACTCATTTACAAGGACTTATTGCTGTCAGACTTGGTAGCCAGAAAATCTAGCTGGAAAACTCGACCATCAAAAAGCCTGACAAAACTGCTTAAAAAATGTAAAAAGTCATTAGAAACCAGTACAAGTTAATCTTTATTAAAGCCATACCTTCTATTGGCCACAAACTACCTAGATTTAGTTATATAAACCATGTAATTTATGGGTTCAGCCCTAGCTCGTCTGTCAGTCTCCAACCCAATCCAACTCTCCATCAAATCAAGGCCTTCATTAAATGCTGACACTTCTTGATTGCTGTCCATCACACCAATATCGTAGGTTAGCAATTGTTTCACCGGCGGACTGCCCATATAATTGTGTGTTCTCTGATATCGCTCAGTAAACGAATATGCATGTGTGATGTGCGTTGTGCGTTATGCGATATGGAATGCAAGTCAAGTACAAGTCACTGGCTGTCAGAGTTGGTCTGCAAAAGCAATTCTCCCGTATCAGTTGTCGGCTTGTCGATTGTCGCCTGTCGAATGGCCAGTGTCAGGGATCGGTATCGGGATCGGAGGTCGTGAGCCAGAGCAGCCGGCGTACGTCACTCAGTGCGTCACAAAGCGCTGTCTTATCGCCGTCGTGTGGTTCGCTGGCTCTGGATCCCAGTGGGGCCAGAGTGGTGCCATGCGATAGTGCATTTCGTAATTCCGTCTGGCCCATCCAATGACCGGGTGGCACCTAGCCACGCCCCAAAACGTGTTCGGCTACCGAGAGCAGCTCGCTCTCTAAAGCTGTTTTGGCTAATTGAATGCATTCCATTAATGACTGCAAATGCCAAACTGTTCTACGTCTCCGCCTTTTGTGATGGCATTAGGGAAAATTATGTTGGCATTCGGGAGATGGTCTCCGTATTTTCTCTTGTTTTCACAGAGAAAGAAAAAGAAAGAAAATAATAATTGTATTAAAGTACAGAAAATTGTTTATGAAACTTATGAAAGAAGTTAATGGGCTATATCCCTCATCCATGTACTTTTAAAGTATCTATTTCCCTTTTTTTTTTAGAAATAGCGTTCTCTCAGTGTTGCTCTATCTTTTTCTTTTTTTTGTTCTTCCTACTTTTCTACTTGATGCTGGGGCATTAAGATGACGTCGCATTAAAATCGTTGTGCGGTTGAGGCAAGTTGGGGGAAAATGTCGCCATTGCCGCATAAATTTCACCCTAATGCCTGGCCATAATGCTGATTATACCAAGAGGCAGACTCATCTGACGTTGAAACTCCACTCGAAGTTAGAATGAAGTGAGAAATTTAATTTGGTCGCGAGCTCAAAAGTTTGTCGCTGCTGCTGGTGCTGCTGGTGCTGCTGCACTCTAGTTATCAGCTCAGAGAGAAGTGCCATAAAGACTGGAATTTATAGTGCGATAGCGAATTAAAAATCCCCAACTAAAAGTGAACAATTAAGGAGAGGAGAGTCACAGAAGCTTATCGCCGGGGCTAAAAACAGCAGCCGCAACTTGTTTGTCGGTTACTTTTGATGTCTCAAATCCATTTATGCACTGCTGCAAAAAATATATAGAATATTTACTGATTTATTGTACAGAAAAAGTTTTGCAGTCTATACAAATATGGGAATCGTGCTTAACATATTTATAAATCGTGATGAGCACAGAAATGGCCTAATAATTAAGTTTATACTACATTTTGTTGCCTTTTTATTCTTGGAACTATTAAATAATATGTGCTTAAAAGCTACTCTCTTCAAATTAAACTCTAAACTAATATCTAGTGCAAGTCAAATGCAGTAAATTTATTTTTTTGGAAGCGACAGGTGCAGCTGGCGGCCTGGCTGGCCAGTTCATTGACCGGCAGACTCGTCCAGTGGGCAAAACTCAGTCAGTCGGGGAAAAGTAGCCGCCGCGTGGGCAACACACAGCCCAGAAACACGCAAATTCATTTCAAGTGGTTGTTTGCTATTCTTGTTCTCTTTATCGGCCCTAACAAGCCCTTAGTTGTGTTTTGCTGTGTATGCCAAGCAGTTAAAAATCTAGATGTTAATTATCGCACGCAACTCTCGGGGCCGAAGGGAAAACAGAGCTGCTACAACCTCGGACAACAACTCGGATTGGCAGTGGCCAGTAGGCCGCTTGGCAGCATGGCAACATCGGCAACATCGGCAACATGGCAGTGGGGCAACTCATCAAACCGGCATTCTCAGTTCAGCATGTCCCAGGGAGATGCAGGGAGGAACCCCTACGTCATATGGATGGGAACTGCGGTGTCTGCGGTATCTTTTGTGCCCTTCGGTGGCTGCGCTGCTCCATCTGCAGTTGCAGCACGTACCGCCCACAAGCCACGTTGGAGCAACTAATTTGCAATGCCAACATCGGGCGGATCCTGGTCGTATCTTAGTATTTGTATCTCTGCTCCCCTCTGTCTGTGTTCCATGGTAATTGCAATCAAAACGATTGTTGTTTCGCAAATTGAAGACGCATTGATTGGCCTGCAAATGCGTATAGCGAGCGATTGTTGCCTCGCATCACATATTCCCTTTAATTGTATATGTAAAATGCCAGCGCCAATAAAGTGCCATTCCATCCTACGTACATTGTGCGTGCAATAACTTCCGCAGTTTAGCTGCTCTTCTCTTGTCGAAGCTAATGCCAGATATAGTTCATATCTGAAAAACGAACATTTCCGCTGACGCCGACAAACAATATTCATTAGCACCTTGACGCGGATAAGTAATATGCGAATGCTGATGCAGAGGAAGTCGGAGCGATCGTTAATAATAGAATATATATTACCCTGTAATTGGGATTGGAAATATGATACTTCTTTAAATTCTTAAGAATTTTATTAAAAAAGTTCTGAAACATACAAGAACTTCCAACATTAGGCCTACAAATTTCTTTGTTGTCGAATTCGTACTTGGGAATTTCAGGCGCACTTCATACTTCAGGAAGATTATTAAAAAACCGAATAAAATGAGAATGACAGCTGATTTTTATGTATCAACTTAATATTTAGACATCTTATTCTAGTGTTTAATAACTTAAAATTGAAATCAGTTTAATAAGGTAGCAAAACCAATTATCCTGGCAAATTAAATTCAATTACTTGACCACAAAGGACTTGCCATTGAAAGGTGAAAGCTTCTTAAGTTGTCAATGTGTGAACAATGGCCTAGAAATTCGCTTATATAGTTGTTTCTATACTTGTTAACAAAAGCCAAGTGCCATGCTTTTGTGTTTGCCTATGCGAAAAATTCAATTATGTGGGATTATAAGGAAGAAGAGACTTTACAGCCCATATGCTGGTCGCGAAACTCACAAACAAATCTAGCCCAGCACTTGGCGTCGAGAGTTTCAGAGTTTCATGTTAATTCGATGTCTGTTTCTGTTTCAGTGTTTTTTTCTTTTTTTGTACGCTGCCGCTGTGGGAATTCAAGAGATTGCTTTTGAAAAACCGGTAGCCCCGACAGTTGTTGGGGGTTCGCGCACAGAAACAGATACAGATACAAACTGTTTTTGACGTAGGCACACAGAAATAATCAGTACGGCAATAACAACAACAACTGAAACAGCAGCTACAGCGGCTGGCGGGAGCAATAATAAGAAATAACATCGAAACGTCGACCCCCGAGAGTCGCGAATCGAACGCTGTATTAAGTGACGTGCTGCTGCGTCAGCAAATGAATATTTAATCGGAATATTTAATCGTTTTGTCGATGGCGCGCGTATACGTAATATGCGAAAAATGAGTATTCAAATACACGTTTTTCGATTCTTTTTGGCAAAGCATAATCGCTTCGACGTTCTCCCTTCGTTTCGTCTTGGGACATTTGTCATTATTCTTCGTCTTTCGTTCCCAAAAATGTTGGCTTTTCCTTGTTAATTGATTGAAATGGATATACCGATAGCCATCAAATAGATTGAGTTTTATTCTTCTCGTTTGCATTTGTGATTCAATCTAGTTCGGAATTTGTAAAATCTCATTAGGCCACCGCCGGGGAATCCCACCTTATACTCCTCCTGTTGAGCAAGCTCTCCGATTACGGGTTTATCATGCCGCGTGCCTTAGAATTAACTCGTTTCCACCCAAGACCACCCAACCCCCATATATTTCCTTTCTACATGAACCATGAGCGTAATGTAATATTTATTGTGGCGACCGCGCAGCGAAATGCGCCAGGTGGTGGCCCAGTATCCCAGGATCCCTTATCCTGTAACCCCGCATAGCAGCGGTGGGTCGCTGACATGCTTAAAAATGCATGCACTAATGACCGCAGCGACGGATAGGTTCATGTTGTAAACACAAATGCGATCCTGCGACAACAATATCCTGTCGCCGTCGCCATGAGTGTTGGCCAGTGGTCAACCGGGCGTATGATTAATGTTTTAAATTTTAATGCAAACGCGGCCCGAGCTATAACCGGAACTGTAAATTATTTAATAACTATGCAGCAGACTAGAAATCAATATTTAAAATATAGGGTTGTTCTATTAGTCTAAAGTATTTGATTAACTAAGCAATCGTACTTTTAATAGCTATATATCTAGTGTAAACTAGAATTAAGTAAGTAATTCAATTGATGAACGTAGAAAGAGATTCCCGTCTAAAAAGGTCTAGTTTCGATTTTCTATTCACTCCCTTATTCCGATACTTCTTCAACATCAATCATAAAATGCTTTCAAGCTAATATTTTTAAATCTTCTTTATTGCTTTATTTCTGCTCTCCACTATATATACCCGTATGTGTGTACAGTTTTTACCTTTATTTCTTCGAGCTCGTCGGCACACGCAACTTGCACAGTCGCCTGTGGGCCGCCCATCTCTGCCCTCTCTGGTTTGAGAGGCGTGCGGATTATATACAAAATAAATTGAATCTATTCACTTTTGTTGCTCAAAAAAGAAAGAAAGAAAAAATGGAAAGCAAAGAAGCCGCCTGGGCTGCCCACTGGCAGCGGACGACGTCCGACAGATCGACAAACAGTCAGATTTATGTATACCATATAGCCGAATATGGCGGGTGGAAGAGCGGGGGAGACGGACGGAGCGATAAGCAAATCGACTTAAGCGCCATTAGCCTGCCACGAGCCCACGTCCATTGGAGTCGGGGCCATAAAGCAAATTTATTGATTGTTTTGACAATTAATTTTTTATACTGTGCATTATTTATTTATGTATATGGGGGAACAAAGCCCCCGGCATCCCGAAATTCCATGGAAAATTGTTCTTCTACTTGCTATTCTAGAGCTCGGCTCTAATTTATTTTTATTATGTTGGATTCTTGTTTTAATTCGCCGGGCGGAGCTGCAACAAGCGTGCCAGACTCATAAATTAAAAGCATCAAAAGTCGCAAAGTGATGTGAGTTTTACAGGGCGACGAAGGATTTTCATGTCGCTTTCCCTGAGGAGAAGCAGGAGGAGCAGTAGGAGGAGATGCTCACTGGATCGCTGGGTGGTTGGATTGTGATTAATTTGTCGACAAGGCAACGCGACGTATGCGCAATGAACGCAAATGCCAGCAGACAGACAGTCTGGGATTGGGTTTGGTTTTGGGATTGAGAAGGGACAAGGAGCGTGAGGCGTAAGCTGCTCTTCTGGTCAAAACAACCAGATCCCGAGGATAACTCGCCTATTTGTCTTTGTTAAGCAGAGTCGCCCATTGGTGTATCCTGCCACTGCTCATCCCCCCAAGGACCGGCCTTATGATTGATGGCTCCGGGCGCAGTGCGTGTTGCCTGCTTTTAGGCCCTGTCGCCTGCCATTTTACGAGCACGAACAATGCCGCGGGAGTGAGCCACTGAGCTTAGAGACTGCGTTAAATAAAAAAGAAACGCCCATAGTTTGCAGTGTGCCAAGAAATTCTCGGTGAAGGGGAGGGAGTCTCTTTTCCCTCCCATCACACCTTTGAGAAACTCGCTTTTTATGGGCTGGCATAAAGCGAAACAAAAAACAAAAAAAAGCCGAAGAGGAGTCGGAACTTGGCATATTTTATGCTTGCGTCTGCCATGAAAATGTAAGTGTCGCAGTGAAAATTTTTGCTGATGAAAGGAAAGTGAGTTATATGGGCACACTGGGCCTGGCTGGTGTTGAGTGATGCGAAATCGATAAATATTTATTTGGCGACTTTTACGATTATGCCCGTGGGCTCACCTTTTTGCCTTGAAGTGCGTGCAATCGAACGTGATTTGCCGGGATTTTCCCCTGATTTATTGGATATTTCTTTTCGGGGAGAACCTTCTCAAGATCGAGGCATATTCTGACCACTGTGCGTGTAGGTAGTACCCCTTGAAATGAAGCTCCTGTTGCGGCTGTAGCTGCTGCTGCTGACAACGTGTCGTATGCGCAATTTTGCCATATAAATGACAGCATTTCAGGTTTATGGCAGTTTGCGATTCTCACGCGCGCTTCGCATATCAATTTCAATTCAATTTTTGACAGCATACAACACATCCATTATCCATTAAGCTGCAGAGTGCGAGAGCGAGTGCTAGTACAGGCACCGTGGACTGTGTCGATGTTGCAGCTTTAATTTCTAAAATGCAGCCCGGGTCTTTACACTTCATTGGTTGCCAAATGTGCCAGCAAGTTGAAATGTTGTCAGCGGCGGCAGCAGCAATTCCCCAAAGCAAATAAATAAATGTCAACGGCAAATGGGGAAACCAAAGGTAAGCCGCTCGGTTTTGCTTCTGCTACTGAGGCTTAAAAGCAATTATAAAATGCAGCGACAGCTAAATATATAGAAATTCATTGTGATTCTTGATGGCAAAAAAGCTTTTCAATTTCAATTTACCATTTGCCATTTGCCATTTGCCGTTTAAATTGCAGTTGCAACTGGATAAGCATAATAACAATAGAAGTAATGCACTCTGCCCCAAGTACGCTGATGCTCACACCCATCATCTATAAACTGTTGTTCGAATTGATTTTATTTATTGATAGCGCGTCGAGAGAATTGCAAATGCAATTTCAATTAAATTGTTGATGCCACAAAAGCTGACGAGCTTGCAGTTGCAATTGAAATCGCAGAGCGAAGCTTATTGTTTATTTGGTGTCTGGATGGTTGATGCCGGAGCGGCTTGTTTAACTTGGCACTGGCAGCCCGCGGTCCCCAGTGACAGTTCCCATATAAAAACAGCAACTGAAACTGAAATCAAACCGAACCATTTTGGCAAATACGAAATAGATCCGACAAACTAATGCAGCCACCCAAAAGGTCATGACATAGCTTCAGCGACTGGCAAAACCTAATCATCATGCCTTGGCCTCATGTTTATCTACGGATTACGCCTGAATGACATAAGCCATTACATCCCGGCAAAGATTCTTCTGGGTTTTATTGCGTTATTAATTTCACTCAATGGCTGAAGAGAGGGATTTATGGCATGTCTTCATCGCACCAAATTTGCAATCATGTGCACTGGCTTAATGTGTGATCCTTGTCAAGTTTTGTGAAATGCCATCAGCTCGAAAGACCAATTTATGATTTGTAACATTTGGCCAACTTACAAGCTGAACTTCTAATATATTTCTGGCCGTATGGCTACTATTATTAGTTGCTTGGCTTGCAATATAAATTCCTTAGCTAGAATTATTTCCGTCCTGCGGCATTCAAAGGCAAAGCTAATTACAATTCCAGGATTAAGGATGTGCCGGAGCCAAGGCAATGATAATGGTGATTGCAGCCGTGGCTGCCAGCTATCGCCATGCATTTCCCATTAGCTCGTGTTTCTATATTTATGACGCCGCTTAGCTTCGGTAGCACACGCGGCGTATGAGCAATTTCTCGTTGCGTATGCGTATTTAATTATAATTACCACTTACAAGCTGCCTAATGCGCTCAACGCGATTGGCGTGTGTGCAGTGTGTGCGGCAGCAGCATTGGGGGAAAGTGGCGTGCACACACCACACCCTTATATCGTATTATAACATGAGCATAAGCCGCTCAGAGCGCATTAGAATGCGCCGAGAGGCGAAGGCAGCCCCGCCTTGCCTTCTTCAACGGCTGTCGCTTGGCTTTTGCCGCTGTCAATGCATTCTGGCATTGCATATTTGCTTTTGTCACTGACAGCCACCGCCTGCTGATTGTCTGCGAGTGAGTGGGTGAGTGGGCGGCTGTGCTGGGCCTGGGTTGGGTGCCTTTACGAGGCTTGTCAGTCTAAAAATAACACACTTATACTTATACGGACGGATGCCCGTCCGGAGATAAACAATGCCAGTCGCTGAGGCTGATAAGTCACATTTCTTTGCCTTTTCCAAGCGGCTTAATTTTGCCAAGACATTTATTTTCAGACACTTGCTTCCATTTATGAGTGAAACAGTACTCTTTTTAATTAAACGTCACTCGAGCTAAGCTATAAATTTATGATAATAAAATAACTGCATATTTGTTGCACTTTAATTATAAAATCGAAAAGGCTGCATCAGTCTGGAAAATTGAGAAAGTCCGCTCATTTTTCAGCCTGCCAACTGCTGCTGTTGCTGCTGATGCTGCTCGAGCTGCTCCTCCTCCTGGTCCTGACTGCTGCTTTCTATCTCATCACTTATCCGGATTCATCTGTTAAGTGCCGAGAAGTCAGACATGCAAATGTCCGTCGGGGAAAGTGTCTGCTTGGACAAGGAAGGAGATGTACGATACATAGGAGAAATTGCAGGCTGGCCAGTCAGCCAGCTTTTATTGGCAAAACCGAAACCATCAATCAGAAACGGCATCAAATCGCCAGCTTATGATAACTAAATGCAAATGAAAATCATCAAACTGCAGCCGAACGGCAGGGAAAATGGGCAAGAGTAAATAACGAGCATCGATCATGTTGTAAGGCTGTCAAATGAGCTGCCAAACAAGGCCAGCTAATGTGGGAATGCGGCATGTGTGTTTGTTTTGCTCTGCTTGTTGTTTTTTTTTTTTTTCCTTTCGTGTTTTGTGGCAACAGCAAACATTTATCTATCGGCAAGTGCGGGCTCTCGAATGTGAGGCTCCACTCGAACCGAAATTAAATCAAATGTTTGCCAAAATGTAGAGCATTTAATTGACTCGGCTTGTAAGTCGCCTGACTTGACTCCGCTCGACTCGACTGCAATTAATGTCAAGTCAGCGGACACTGATGAGCCGCCAATGAGGGCAACTAATAAAATTCATTCATAAATAATTCAATGGCACACAAAAAGCTAGACGCTACTCTCGCGTCTCTCGCAGTGTCAATTTATAACAATTTCGCATGCGTCGTCAACGAAAATTGTGCGCGGCTTAATTGATTTGTTTTGCACCCAATAGAGCGGCATTATTTGGCATTTGAATGCTTTTCGACGAGTCTTGCCAAATTGGCGTAGATTGAGAATGATTGTGAATAGCTCCGGGCTACCCAGACTCCTCATCCAGTCCTCCTCCACTCCCCATGTTATCAGCGCTCCACGACGCCTCTGCAAGTTCGGTTATCAAACGATCTTCTATCTCGGCCATGTGCCCGGCTAATGAACAGACCGTCCGAAAATAGAAACAATACTCGTACTCGAAAATTATACATGCAAATCCCAGACTGATAAAGTGGCCCAGATAATTGCGATAAATCTGGTGAAAGCCTTAAATAGAGCAACATTGTGGTGCTGGTCAAAAAGAAAGCTCAGGAAAATGCCCCTTTAAGCCATTTTTAAAGAGCTTTCCTGGCAACAGCTGCTGGTTGCCTTCACTTACTCGCCCCGATCGCTCACTTGTTCAGCGATATATTACACAAATGTTGTACAACTTCAAATGCAACCATATGTGCAACAGCGGACAACAATCGACAACAGCAGCAACAATATTATTTGCAGCAGAAATAGTTTTCTACATCGAGCACACTCATTAGATAAATGGGCATGATGTTTGCCTTGCACAGCACACAGTCTTGGCTAAGAAAAAGTATATACAAAAATATAAATAACAAGAACACTCCTAGTATTTTCTTTTAAAGGATAAAGTAAACCTTAAATTATACAGTACAGTATCTGGTATCAAGATTAGTGGGTAACTTGTAGTCCTTAGACCAATCACTCTGTGTCAGAGAATGTTTATTTCGTTGTTGAACATTTTTCTATGCAACTAAATACTTTTCCACAATTGCACACACACGCAACGATGAATTATAAAACACAAAAAGTAATATACATGGGAAAGACTGAAATAAAAACCAATAGCAATTAGATGGCAAACTAGTTTGTGGACCAAAAGCAAGCCAAGAGCCAGTGGACATGGGGCCAGAGTGACTAGTGCCACAGTAACGATGAAGGATGAAGAGCAGAGAGTAGAGAAAATAAGTGAAAGATGCCTTAATACCCACGTTAATTTATAGAATTAAAAGTTGTTGTGGTAAACTTAAATAATGCATTGTGCAATGAGATAGTATTGCAAAAAGTCAGCTTTAAGAAACATTTAGCTAATAAATTGTGAAAGAAACTATAAGAAAACTACATTATAAAATTAATTATAAAATAAAATTCAATCCAGAAAAGCAACCTAATACTTCCATATTAAACCCCTGTTCGATCAGACCCCGAATGAAATCTAATACCTAGCAAGTAGTTGAGCAGATGAGGAAAGCTTGAGGCGAAAACATTTCTGAAATTCATTGCTGACGCTGAAATATGCAACATTTTGACAAATACTTTGACAGCTGCAATGCTGCCTGTTGCCGCTGCCCGCTGCCTGCTACCCGCTACCATTTGCCAACTGCCGGTTGTTGTTTAGACCAGGCTTAGAGTGCTCCGGGCACCCAGTTCCAAGCTGCCAGCGCCGCCCAGCTCCGGTAACCATTCTCCTCCGTTCTCCGGAGTGCGTTGGCCGAATGCGACGAAAGCGAGTGAGTGAATCGCTCGGACACAAATCGAGTATCAAATCACGACACGAGCAGCACGTTCAGACTGTCAGCGCCGGGCAGAATTATTTAAATTATGTACAAACTACACTTGGCAAAAGTTGAAATGCGAGACACGCGCCATGTGCTGCTGTTGCCTACTATGCCTTCTTTGCAATTTGGTTTTGTGTGAAAAGTTTTTGGCCGAGAACTTTTCGGCATTCTTCTGCTTGCGCGTCTCCTCACCCGCTGCCTGATTATTTGTATGCTTTGCCGAATTGTTTTTCGGTTTTCGCTTGGCAAATTGCACTTTAATGCGACGGCCGCTACCGCCGCCTAGAGAATGGCGAGAGGAACGTGCAATGCCTTTGATCCAATTTGCAATTCCAAGTCCCTGCTCTGCGGCGTGCCTTAAATGCCAGTGGATGTGGGGTGGCATTTGCATTACAAATTCCTTTGCTACGGGTTTTTTATTTAGCCAGCCTTTATTTTATATTATTTTACTTGGTTTTACTTTATTTAATTATGAACAGCACACGAACCACTCAAGATTTCAGCACGAAATCCGGAACAGGAGGGATCCGATCCGCTTTTTGGGGTCTCTCGAGGACCTGCGAAAGGCGGCCGCCGCCTTTGATGTGTTTTTCTCCCTCCTTGACGTCCTTGTCGTCATCGGTGCGTTCTCGTCTCTCGATTCCACGTGCGCGCCTCATGTCCTCCGTTGCCGCAGCCGTTTATCGCAAAAGGTCAAAGTCCTTGACAACAGTTGTCTGAGTTTAAGGTTAAAAAGGCGAAAGGCTGTCGGTGATTGCCAGAAATAACGTCGTTCCCTACGAAAATTGTCACCCAACCGACGGCCCGATACGATAATGAGTTCAGGCTGGCAGCCGGCACACGCGTCGTATGATTAATCAAACGAGAGTGAGAAAAAAACGAACAACGAAAAAAGGGAATACACAAAATAAACGCCAGCAAGCGAAATTGAATACGCTTTATTGATTTTTATTGTTTTTCCACTTTTCATTTGCGCGGTTTTTCATTGAAATTTAATGAGATGAAACCCGGTTCTACTCTCTTCGCCTCGTTTCAATTTTTTCCCCTTTGTTTGCTTTTATGTTTATTACAACATCACGAGGCTCGTAACACGCGCCTTTCGGCATATTTATTTATGAGCGGGATTTGCTCGGCTGCCCAACTAATTTCGCACCCCGTTTTTGTGTTGGTTTAATTATGACCGACGAACAGATGCCGAAAAACATTGTCACATTGCTGGCCCCGATGCATGTATCGTCGTAGATTTTTATGTTCCTTGCCTGGCACAAGGTTAATCAAATTTCCTGGACCATTGCACCCAAGGCCGAGCATAAAGGTCCTGTTTGAGTAATTACACATGAAGCAAGCAAGCGAAGAGTCCTTCCTGGTCGTACCAATTTTCCTAGATAAACTAATTTAACCGAAAATCAATATTAACCCAGGCAAAAATCAACAGACCCTTAAGAGCCCGTACCGCCTCCCAACACAAACTGCATTCTTCAGATGATTGCCGAAGCGAAAAGTGTTTAAAAAACATTTAGCAGGGCAAAAGCAATGGGACGGGAGAGCCGAAAACGGAAGGAGGCTGCTGAGTGTTGGCCATAATTTCCGTTTCCGCAATCAAAGAGAAGACATTTGCGTGGGACTGTGCGGAAAAGGGCCAAAAAATATTAAGAAAAAGGCGTCCAAGAGGCCAAAAGGAAAACGTCGCAGCTGATGCTGTTCATATAAAAGGCATAATAATTCGGAAATTCTGTGAGAGACCTTTTTCAAAGAAAATTTATCAGTGATTAGTTGAAGATTCCCGTTGCTAGTTCCCTTTTAGCTAGTCTTCTTGTAGGAATTTATGTCCATTTAGTTTAAATTGTTGTTCCTATTTTGCCTTAAGTTTTCTTCTTATTTTCTCTATTCAATTAGACTGAGCTGAGCTGACGACGCCTCCTTTATGTTTTCTTAAACCCATTCCATGGGAAAGTTTAAGCTAAAGTTCTTCATTCTATTAAATAGTTCTTCCCTTGTACATTTTGCTACAGAATAAAGTTTTTCAGTTTCGTTTTCCTCGCAAAATATTGACCAATGCGTTTTTTCTCTTCCGTTTTATCCGAGTTGAAAATGTCATTAAATCTGCCCAGAAATACACCTGACTGGCTCCCAAGTGAGAGGAGAACAAAAAAATCAAAAAACTATTGCAGAAGTTATGCTGGAAATTGAAAAGGTTGCTGGGCAGCCAACTTGTTTAATTGCCAACTTCTGAGGACGCAAACGAAACCAGTTAAATAATTGTGTAATGCTGAAAACAATAATTATAATTGGCCGACAATTTACGCAAAGCAATAAGAATTCATGAAAACTCTCTGGCAGGCCACGCGCCGCACCAAGTGGAAGTAAATGGAAATTTTACGGAGCAGCAGGGCTTCTTGCGGGGAATCTGGTTTCAACTGGAGCTCGCTCGCTCCCCTTGGCTCCAGCCGGCATATTTTCAAATATTTCAAATACAATGTCACAGGAGCAGCCGCCGCAGCGCAAGGAGGTTTCAGCCTTCAGCCCTTGAGTTTGCCCCTTGGCTGATGCTGCTTTCGCCGTACTTATATATACCAGCCACGACCACAAGTATATATAGAACTAAGCCGGTATATATACGACGGAGAGGGTACATATAAATTGGAGAAGGCACCACCCGCACTACCCACTCAAACATGCAGCGACAATTTCCTTGAGTAGGATATGAGCTTTCCTTTTTATTTTTTAGTTTTTCTCCTCTCTTGCCCGGCTTGTGCAATTTTTATAACAGCAACAACGAGCGCCAACGACAGCGAATTATTATAACAAGAAATGCACTTCAACGTTGCAAAGGGGATATATATGGGGGACTGTGTATATATGGGGAGGGAATGGAGAACCGGAAACTATGGCCCACGAGTGGTTAAGTGAAATGAGAGAAGAATGCAAAAGTGTTTGGCGCGAACTGAACAACGCTCATCATACTAATTTAATAAATTTAAAAACTTCCAAGTATGCTGCACTTTTTCCATCCGCCTTCCTTTGTGCTAGCCAAGCCGGGAAATAGCATAAAGTAGCTAAGAAAATGGAGGAAAACTAATGAGTGAGGAAAGTGCCCAGTTATGCTAATAAAACTTTAGAATTTTTTTAAAGAGGGAAAAACTGTAAGAGCAGACAGTCTATAGCTGAACTATCTTTTAGGTTGTATAATAGTTTTTCTCTGACCTCTGAAGCTCTTTGCCAAAGTCAACATTTTTAATTTTCTATTCCAATCGGTATTGTTTTTTCCCTTGCAATATTTATGCCAGAATTTAAAAACATTTCAATTTCATTTGATTTTCAAATCCCACCCACATCCGCTGCCACAAAGCCAACGTTTTTTTCCATCATTTATTTACAGCCAACAACGTCACGTAGTTCCCACACACAACGCTGCGCTCGACTCACTCTGTTTGCAAAAATCTATTTCGCAAGTTCATACAAGTTTCTGTTTCTGTTAAGCCCGTGCAAAAAATAAAATCACACCATTAAAACAAAAACATGGATATGAGGCTAGCTTCGGGAACGAATTTGTGAATGCCCTTAGAGTTTACTAAATAAATATATTTTATATCAGAAATTAAACTTACTTACTTCGAATTTGCAGTAAAAGTGACTTGAGTTCCCTGTTAAGTAAATGCTTAAGAGTCCCCAGTAAACCTCCCCTGAAAACCATAATATCCCTGTGCCAGGGTATTAAATATATACATATATATATATATATATATATTTTGATGTAAAAGGCTGGCGCAATGCGCCACAGCCACAGCCAGAACAGAACGCAGTACTCAGTAGTCTCCGCCGCCCGGACTGCCAGTTTGGATGGATGTTTCAGGGGAAACAAAGCCAAACCACAGTGTTTTTGTTCAGAACACGGCGGAGGTGTGTGCGATGGTGGAGCTTGGTCGGTTTCTGTTGATATTTGCACAATGCTTTTCGGGCTTTCGGGCATTTCGGCCAGCATTTGTTGCCAGCGGCCGCGGCTGCTGTAGAAAACTATTTACCAGCCGGATGGCCATTCGGGAGAGGCGCTCATGTCAAGTCAGTTGTGTCAATATTTGCAGTTTTGCATTCAACTCTATATATGCCAGGGGAGCCCCTGGACAGGCCCCTTTAATTAAACGTGGAAATAGAGATACTTGCAGAAAGAAGGCCCCAGCCGAAGGCAGTGGAATGCGTATCAGTTTTTATATTGCCCATTAGGCCAGAAGGTCCTGCCTGGCTACGTCTTGGCTGGGGCTACGTGATGGTGAACTTTGGGTGAAGAGGAAAGGAGATGGTCCAGTTGGGGGCCATTGTCTCTGGACAGTCTCAGTCTCAGGTAGCTCGTAACTCGCCCGGGTGCCATTACGCATACGCAGTGTTGTGCTTAAGCACGCTTCCTCGGCCATGTTTACGTTTCGTTTATTGTGCGTTTTACGACATCATGTGCCCCATATAAACGGAGAAGAGAAGCGATCTGCCGTGTGAGCCAGTTTATGCTCATTTATTGGCCAAGTAGCGAAACAAATACAACCAGCAACTAAAAAGGAAAAATTCGAAGGTGGAACTCAAATAAGAGAACTCCACTTCCCACTTTGTATGCGAATGAATAAATTAAGGCTCATACATATGTGAATCACAACTTGCGCCCGCTTGACATTTTGACATTTTGTGAGACGTAAGCTTATGACGCGGGAAACGTGCAAAGGACATCAAAGGACGTCCGTCACGTTGAGAGGAAAAATACAATTCATTTTACACTTTTCGGGGTTCCCTTCCTTTGTGCCTAAGATATAACCCAAGTTCTTTCTTACTTTCGAAGCCAACGTTTCACTAATACCCTCGAAATTACTAGCGCCGAGAGTTGAGACCATTTCCTGGACCATTTGCCGTGGGCTCTTTGAGGACTTAAGGAGGTCTAAAATGACGGCGCCAATGAATCAACTTTCCTTTATAGTTTTGCCCTCAAGTAAACTGTGTCCGCCACTCGGACAAAGTCATTAAAAAACGCCCACAAAAGGCGCCAATTTTGTGCCCGCCGAGCAAATGAAGCTTGAAAGACAAAGCAAACGAAGCGGCAAATTGTGTGTCCCAGGTTCCCAGTTGATGGCAGGACCCTGCTCCTTGGTCCTAGTATCTGCGTCTGCTGGGAAAATAAAACGTGGCAGTGGAAATGAAATAAAACAAATTAATAATGTCGAGCAATAAAATATTTTATAACGGACAGAGCGCAAGAGCTTCCCGTTGATTTATGGCCGTGCCAGACTAATTTAACTATCGCCCGGCAGCCAAACATACAAACACCGAAATAAAGAGTAATTCCTCTTTGTCTTTTTTCGTTTTTTATACTTTTTATCTGTGGAATCGAAGAAGAAGGCTTGTTGGTGGCCACTTGAGAGGGAACATCGGCCGGCCGGCCGCTTTCGATGATGCGATTTATATAGATATTTACTTTTCAGTTTGCATCGCGTGTGCCCGGAATTTCAATGAAAATATTTGAGTTTGCCGATGGGTATTTCAACTTTCCAATTGCCGGCCAAACACTTGAACGGGGATTTCGGTTTGGTGCTCATTTCGCGATGAATGAACCCCATATTAAATTGCCTGAATAATGGGTACATTTATTTTATGCGATCTACATACATCCATGTAGGCTGTACTTTATTACCACTGCTAATATTGGGTTAAACTTAATTAATTTAGCCTGCTACTAGCTCCCCATTCACATTTCCTTTATCGGACATTTTATTCTGGTTTCGGGTTCCTTCTATTGCTGTAATAAATTGCACCTAATAGCCGGGCTGTCCATTAATCGCTTTCGCATAAAGGAAAATCTTCTCCCGCCGCTAAATTCCGGTTGAGGTAGGGTAGGGTTCCTTGCCAGGCACGTGCTGGAGGTCGATTTTCATATTTACCTCGTGTAATTATTTTATCACGCATTTAATTAGTTGGTTAAACCCATTTCATATATTGGAGGGTGTGCAAAGTGCTATTATCTGCATTCCGTGCGTGGCTTTCCCTCCGGTGCACTTTGCACCGACCTTCCTCTTTGACTTTGTGCACGGAAAATAATATATTTTGGGAATATAATTTAATAATTTATTTTTGAAATTAGGGTACTATATGCTGGAATAAGATATCGTTCTATTACTCATAAAACAAAAAAGGTCGCAAAATCAGCCAATCAAATAACAGTTAAGTTGCAATAATATTTGGAAAATAACGATTTAAATACTGTAATTAAATCTGGATTTACCTTTACACGAGATGTATTTTTTGCCCCATTTCTTTCACTGTGCTGAAGGGGTTATATATGTGTTCCATGGTGCCTTGCATATCACATTCTTTGGTCCTGGGAGTGGTGCCTGAAACTCGCAATTAAAAGGTATCCCAATCAAACGCACATTTACATGCAATTCGTGTGGCAATATATGCTTTTATTTTTGCCTCTTCTTCGGCTCCAATCAACCCGACCTTGAGCGCCGCCCACCGCAGCCACCCAAAAAAACCCATTGATGAGGCTGGAGGTGGGATGTCTGCGTTATGCGACTGCCAATCAACTTTTTCGATTGCCGGCGGCGTAACTTTTACGGCTTTTTATTGTTATTTTGTATTTTTATGGGTTTTTAACAGTAATAATTAATTTAATGTGCGCTTCGCTGTAGGTAAATCGTCAGCGTAACGCTCCTCGGTTCGGTCCGGAACGCTGACGTTGCCGCCTGACGTTGTGCGCTGCTGCTTGTTATTGTATTTTTTATTATTTTTCTTATTTTGTTGTTGCTTGTGTTTGTGTTGTCGTTGTTGCCTGTTTGTTTTGCATTAGCGAGGTGTGTACAAATTGTTGTTGAACATTTGTGTTGCCGTTTTACTACATGTTTGCTTTGCAGTCGCTCTCGCCGTGACGCTGAACTTTAAACAATCAAAACGCAGACAGCAGAAAAAGCAAAAGCAGAGACAAATGAGAGGTCAAGTGGGGCTGAAGAGCCAGATTATCAATACGTCAGGGGGCTTAAAGATGCATCAGTAGCTGGAATTGGGTATATTTATGAGAAAAAATGTATTTTTTATTAGCCTGTTGTTGATTTTCGAGTTAATTTGTTATTTTTGTGTGTTGAAACTTTAAGGCAGCAATACTTATATTTATTCATTTATTTATTTACTAAATTCTTCAATATATCCCCAATCGATTTTATCAAAATTAAAGTTTACTTATGCAAAATAAATAGGACTTACCTTTTTCTTCCTATTTTTTTTTTCCTTACTCCTGAGCTAAAAGGCTTCAATTATTTTCAATATTCACGATTCGTCCAATGGCCCATTCCCTATTCCCCTTGGTCAGAGCTTGGGTTTCAGCCCGACTTCACCGCCTCCATAATAGATTTCCCCAGTCAATCGAAAGCCTTTTGCGATGGCTCCCCCAGGGCCGTGGCCGTGAGCTTATTAGCACGCACTTAACCTTGGACCAGGACTCCTTCTCCGTCAGCTGGAGTGGAGAGCGGGCCATAAATAATTGCAGCTAACAGTTGGTGGCCGCCTCGTGGCTTTCCGTTGCTCCGTTCCTTGGCCAGTTCCAGTGTTCATCAAGCTGAAAAATTACATCAAATTACACTAAAACGGCGAGCGAGCGAGAGTGGAGCGGCGAAACAACTTGACACTTATAAATTATGTCACATACTTCTTGGCGTCCAGCGGCAAAATTGTTCATAAGGATGGCGCGGTCAGGGTTCATAAAACTTTCGCCCGAAAACTTTTAATGCGAATCGATAAATCAGCGAACGTTTAATGTAAATTGTAATTTCTTTTTCCGAAGCTGGCCGCGTAATCTCGTGTCAACTTGTTGAGTCGTAAATAAAAGAGGTTCCATGTCCCCATGTCGCCAGTGATGAGTCCTTATCCGTATCCCTTATCCCTCTATTGTGTTTTCGTCTGGGCCACTCAATTAGCTGGCATTGCAGTTGTCAGTCGCTCGGGCTGACAAATTGCATTTGTAGCCGCTCGACTTGGTCCAAAGGGCTGAGGACTAGGACCAGGACCTTTACCAAGACTCAAGACCGGAAGGATGGAGTGGAGCGGAAGTGGACGCAATTTTTCTTATTGATTGGTTTTAATTAGAAAAGCCATCAACCGCAAATTAGCCTTGCGATGGCTTCATTAATAAGTTTTTATAGCACTTTCTTTCGCCAGTTTCCCCATTACTTTTTCTTTTTCCTACGAATCGCGGGGATACACATGTTCCGTCGCACCGTTGAGAAAAACCCCTCACATAATACGATTTATTTGTTTTGAAAATGTTTCCCTGACTTTTCGGTCGTCTTTGGCTCCACCATTTCCATTTCACGTACAAGTTTCGTTGGCTGTTCGAGTAATTCATTGAAATGTTGCTGCTTCTATTTTTACGCCTCGCCAAATAATTGCCAAAACTTTACAAAACTTTTGCCGGCCATAGCCGAAGATAGCATTTAAGGGCAGCTGCCCATTTATTGGAAGATTCCCAGGGCCATCGATGACCAGGGAAAAGTTTGCCTTGCAAAGAAGGCGCATGTTGGGATTATAGAAATACATTTCTGATGGGGAATATTTTCTCTTTAAAATACCACAAAAATCGGAGCTATAACCTATATTATATGACGTGTTTCTTGGCAAATAAACTGTGATTTTAAGTAAACATTTAATACCATTTAAAAGGTTTTCCATTTTAATCCCACATATATTTGCTTTGGTTGCCCTGCTCCCATGCCTAATTGTTAGTTGGACTAACTTCGGTAAGCCCCTGGAACGTTCTCCAGTCAGCAGTCCAGGCTTAGGGTTAACTTCTCCCTTTGCCTAAACTTTTTGCCGGTAATTTCATTTAACTAAGCGAAGAGGGGCAGTGCAACTCATCCTTCAGTTGGGGGCGGCGGCTCCTCCTTCATGGAAATTACGACTGAGGCTGCTGTCCTTCAAAGTTTTCGAGTTTATTTTTGCATAATTGCACCGAGACTAAATTAAATGCGCACGCTCTGCAAGATCCTCGCAAGGAACTTTAAGCTGTGGAGGGGGCCAAACTTTTGGCAGCAGACTGTTGCCAACATAAATAAGTGGCTAATGCTCTCTCTCGCTCTGTGGCCAGACAGGTCTGAGTATTCGGAGTGTATTCTGCGTTCAACGAATGCAAGGCAAGGCTCTGCTTGGGAAATCAAAATTACAAGGTTGCTTTTACGCCATAAGCACGCCTACTTTGTAGTAAATGGCAGAGAGTGCCTGCCTTTGAGCCATCTATAGCATACTTTTCAGGGTGGCCCTCGGACGGTTAAGGGCGGGGGAATAAGTACTTTTATTAAATATTCAAATATTATAGGGTACATTTAGTTAAGTAAATGAATCATTGCAAGTCACACCATGACCAATTAAAATTGGTAAAGAAACTATATTCTTCTAAAAATAATAAGATCCTGTTCCAAATTCTCTAATAATCCTCTGGCTAAACCGGTTACTATTTTTCTGACCACTATTATCGCTGTGTGTAAGGAGCAAACGATGGGCATATTAACCCATTTTCCTTGACTGGCTTTGTTTCTGTTCCTGCTTCACCCCAGCCGCCGCCGCCGCTCCTTCCGCTTCCGCTCCGACATTGTTGCGAACTCGCTACGTTTTGCACTTGATTTTGACTGCTTCTGACATTTATGCCCTCTCACTGGCCACCCAGATGCTCCCTTGCCCGGGCGCCTGGCCTCGGCTATACACTTAATTTTCTTGTTAGATTTTATGGCTCTACTATTATCGACTGGCCAGCCAGCCAGCCAGCCAGGCAGGCACTGAGAGAAAGGGAAGCGAGTAAGCCGAGTCACAGTTGATTTAGTGATTTATTCAGTGTAATGAGGCTTTTGTGTGGTCACTTGGCAAAAAACAAGATAAATAAGTAAATAAATAAATAAAAAATGAAACCAAATTGAGTGAGGGTGTCCGAACCAGATGAGATCTGGGGCTACATAAACTCTGATTCGTTCCATTCATTCGCTGGCCGTGTCAACAGCCGCTCCAAGTGTCACGAGTCACGAATCAACGGACGGGAACAGTGAGTGGAGCACTCAATGCAGTTTATTTGTGATCCCCCTCCGAGAGTCTGTGTTTATGTGGATGCATTTTATGCATTTCACATTGGAAATATTGTTTTTATGGCCCGTTGCTAGTGCAAATAAAACAGAATTGCCAGCATGACGTTAAAGCAGACAGAAGAAGAGCTTGTCGATGACACTGCAGAGTACCAATCAGTGCACATATCCACGCCGAACCCTCCTCGTCCAAGTAGTTTAAGCAAATAGCTCGCTTTACCTTTGCATTTTTCCCTGGAATACGAGAAATTATAGTGAAGATGGAAATTAGAAATTCCTATTCATAAAAGGTCAATTAAGTTGTGCGATTGCAGTTGAACTATTAAATTCTCAATAATATTAAGGTCGCTGTGCAAAAGCAACTCGTCTTAATTTGCTTCATTTTTATTGATTTTCCAGGTGGTTCCGACAGCAACAAGGGAAAGAGCAAAAAATGGCGCAAAATATTGCAATTTCCACACATATCGCAATGCATCAACCTGAAAGACAAACTAGGTGAGACCTTAGAATTAGTCAAAATATATGCTCCTTCTTAATCCTTATGTTTCCCTTAGATATAAGCTATGGCTACGTGATAGATCAGCAACCCATTGGTCGTGAGCTCTTTCGCCTGTTCTGCGAGAACAAGCGGCCCGTTTACTTTCGCTACATCACCTTCCTAGATCAGGTGGTCAAGTGAGTGCTCTTCAAGTGGTTGCTCTTCTGAAGGCAACTCCCAACTAATCCTTTCCGCTTGGCAGATACGAAATCGAGTACATCTCTAACCGCATATTCATTGGCCATGACATCGGGCGCCGCTTCCTGGATGTGGAGCCGCAGCTAGAGCTGCGCAACGGCAGCGGTGGCGATGCCCTGGACGCCGAGACGCAGGAGGAGCTGCTGCTCAACAGCAGCAATGCCAATCCAACTGAAACAGCTGAGACTGAACACTGCAACAATACCACCGCCAACAACTGCAACAACATCAACAACAGCAACAGCAACTCGCACAGCAGCAACATCAATCACAAGAAGCTGGACACACGCAATCACAACGGCGATGATGCCACCGGGAACGGGAGCAACGACGACGGCGACGAGGGCGTCGAGTGTCTGGACAGCCATGATGACAACGGAGCGGAGAAGGGCGGTGGCGAGGGCGGTGGCGGAGTAGATGGTGGCGGTGGTGGAGGCGACGGAGTAGGAGGAGGTAATGGCACAACTGCCGGGGGATCTGCCGACGAACTCGTGCTGGACGTGCTCAACGATGATCTCATTGCGCAAGTGCGTACTAAACTCAACAGCGGCGGCAAGGACATCTTTGGTCAGTGCGTGACCGCGGTGAAGGCGTTTCTGGCCGGCGAGCCGTTCCGGGAGTTTGAGAACTCCATGTATTTTCACAGGTGCGTACTGGTTTCGATAGTTTAAAGCTCATAAATATTGCAAACCCATGAGATGATGTCATTAATGGATTTCGTTAAAAACTTAAAACCCATCTTAATAGCTTTCCTTAATACATTGTCCGCGTTTTTCCTGTTCCCATCCAGATACTTGCAGTGGAAGTGGCTGGAAGCGCAGCCAATCACCTATAAAACGTTTCGCATGTACCGGGTCCTGGGCAAGGGCGGCTTCGGGGAGGTGTGCGCCTGTCAGGTAAGCCGGAAAATCACCACCTGTGGGCGTCTGACCTCGTTCTCATACCCAACCCGCCCCTCTCTCTCTCTCTCTGTCGGTTGCAGGTGCGGGCCACTGGGAAAATGTACGCGTGCAAAAAGCTGGAGAAAAAACGCATCAAGAAGCGCAAGGGCGAGTCGATGGTGTTAATTGAGAAGCAGATACTGCAGAAAATCAACTCGCCTTTCGTGGTTAATCTGGCCTACGCGTACGAGACAAAGGATGCCCTCTGCCTGGTGCTGACCATAATGAATGGTGGGTATTATCCAGTTATTCCTGACGGTGGCCGGCCAGTTAGGGTTAATTAAGTGTCTCAGCACTCTTTATCGGTTAATCCTGTTATTTTCCCATTCGGTCGTCAGTGTCCTTCGCTGCCAATTACCCGAGAGTCCGGCATTTGCATGCATTCATTAAAGCGATAACAAATGCATATGTAAGCCAGGCGGTGATTGAGTTTGCGATTTTAATTAAATTCTGCGCATTGACAATGCCGCTCCGTCTCTCGGAGAAGGCATCCTACCCAGATGGACAGCTTTCCGTCCGTCAATCCGTCAATCCTCAGCCTAATTGAATTTGTGCACAAAGGCCAGGACAGGCTTTGTACCAATAAGGCTCTCCGGACCTTTCATTGTTCGAGGAAGACAATCAAATGTGCTCTTCCCTTTCAGGCGGCGATTTGAAATTCCACATTTACAACATGGGCGGCGACCCGGGATTCGAGCTGGAGCGTGCCCGCTTCTACGCCGCCGAGGTGGCCTGCGGATTGCAGCATCTCCACAAGCAGGGCATCGTCTACCGGGACTGCAAGCCCGAGAATATCCTGCTGGACGATCACGGCCACGTCCGCATCTCCGACCTGGGCCTGGCCGTCGAGATACCCGAGGGCGAGATGGTGCGCGGCAGGGTGGGCACAGTGGGTGAGTAGTCGCTGAGCTGATTGAATTTAAAGCCGCTGAGCAGCCCAACTAAGCCTCTTTTATTTCTACTAACAAGGCTACATGGCCCCCGAGGTCATCGACAATGAGAAGTACGCCTTCTCGCCGGATTGGTTCAGCTTTGGCTGCCTGCTGTACGAGATGATCGAGGGCCAGGCGCCGTTCCGGATGCGCAAGGAGAAGGTCAAGCGGGAGGAGGTGGACAGGCGCGTTAAGGTATATAAACTAAGTGGGGTTTAGTGTATTAAGGTTTTCTTAGGAGCAAAGCCATATTAAATGTAGAGACAAGGCTGCAATTTTCAATATTGTGCTGGCATAATATGCTTACATTATGCATTTAAATTGGTTCACAGGAGGATCCCGAAAAGTATTCGAGCAAGTTTAATGATGAAGCCAAATCAATGTGCCAACAGCTGTTAGCTAAATCGATAAAGCAGCGCCTGGGCTGCCGCAATGGACGCATGGGGGCGCAGGACGTGATGGCCCACCCGTTTTTCCACTCCACCCAGCTCAACTGGCGCCGGCTGGAGGCTGGCATGCTGGAGCCGCCCTTTGTGCCAGACGTGAGTTGTCGACTCATTTGCATATGATGATATTGGCTCTACTTATAAATCACTTCTCTATCATCCGCAGCCGCACGCCGTTTACGCCAAAGATGTGCTCGATATTGAACAGTTCTCGACGGTGAAGGGCGTCAATATCGACGACTCCGACACGAATTTCTACACGAAATTCAACACGGGCTCAGTGTCCATTTCGTGGCAGAACGAAATGATGGAAACGGAGTGCTTTCGCGAGCTGAACGTGTTCGGACCCGAGGAGTGCCCCACGCCAGACTTGCAGATCAATGCCACGCCCGAACCGGACAAGGCGGGATGTTTTCCCTTCCGCCGGAAGGTGAGTACTACTTTTACTATTATTTTCCACGGGTTATCCTCTAATTAAACTTACAGAAGAAGCAGCCGGCACGCACTCAGCCCATACCCATTCCCGAGCATCTGTTAACCACTAGTCACAGCGTGTCCTCCACGACGGTCGAGAGCTGATAGCAAAGATTAGCCGAAGAAGCCGCTAAGCGGACGGAGCCTGGCGAAGAAGTCGACACATAGCACAAATTGCGCACAGTTACCCCGGATCGGGGGTATTCAGCAGAATCAGCAGCAGAGGAACATCGTAGCACAACCTAAATGTCCAAAGCAATTACAAACCCAAAACCGAGTTCGGTTTCTCACTCAGTTGACGCGCAAGAAGCATTTTTGAAATTGTATTTTTACATCAACTTTTCTAATGAACTCGCGAGCTGATTTCTATGACTACTACACACACATATATTTATAAACGTTTCCAAAAGACTCTCCACACCGAAGCACACAACCTAGAGCGTTACTTAATTGAGAATGTGGTTTGGATAATTACCACGCACTATACGACTTTGAGAGCTAATAGCACTTACAGCGCAACCCTTGCAGAACTAACTAAAGGCGAACTTTGAGCACCCAAAAAATAATGTTACTTAAAATACGAGCGCTTTTTAAATATCTAAAATTGATCATCTCTAACAAGCATTACCATCAAAAAAGCAGCAGCAGTAGACGGCAAAGTAGAGGCAACGCCAGCAGAATATTGTGTAATTTTTGTAAAGTAGTTTGTGCTCAACGGGAACAGCGTGGGGAGATGTTCTAGTTAGCATTTGTAAGTTAAGCAAATGACATGAATACTCGAAAACTTGAATGCATTTTTAACAAATACTTAACACATGCTACTATATCTACGAGCATAGATACGGGCATATATACATACGCACATGTATGTGGATTGTACATTTTAAAGCCTATGATTATTTATAAACGACTTTTAATTTTTATTGCCGCACACCTTTGCTAAGCTTGTTCTTAAACTCTTTTCTGTTGTCTAAGTTTAAGTTGGCCCGAAGGTTCCTCCGCTGGGAGAACGTTATTACGGATTATTACTGATTATAACTGATATTTGTTTTGTCATGCAATAAATTTAACTGCTAACTAATGCTAATTCATTGAGATATCGATGTCGGCTAGTGTCTAAGTTTTGTGTAAACGTAGCGTAGGCATTTTGTAATTAGCAACAAAGAGAAACAAAAACAAAAACGAGAACAAGAAAAGAAATGAAAACCAATTGGAGAATTTATTATGTTAATATTGAAGATTAATTACTATAATTATTGAAATTGGTGGCAGTTGTGGGTTTGCCCAGCGCCAAGGGCAAGTTTTAGTTCCAATTTAATTTGATTTTAGGCACAACTAGCAAATTGTAAGGCATAGATTGAACAACTACTACTACTACCAGCACAACAAAGCAACAAAGCCGACACAACAAACGCCATCAGCCCCGAATCCAATTTAGCGCTACAACCACAGTAAAGTAAAACCAAACCGAGCAAGCGCCGAAATATTTATCTTTAGCAATTAAAGGCATATTTATAGAGCATCATGAATACCAGATATACATACATACACATAAATAAATCTATTCTGTAAGCGAATGATACAAAACATTACAAAAAGTCAAGAGATGAACATTCAGAAACAATAAACGTATTTAACTACAATCTAAGGTGCACTTTTACTTGGTTTAAATCCTATTTAGTTGTGTGGGACGTGCTGACTTGGTCACAAAACCCATTAGAGTTCAAAAATAAAAGGATAAACTGGATTCTACCATGGACTTAGCTAGAAGTTTGCAACGCAATAAATGTTATGCCTTTTCTAAATAAGAAAACTGCAAGGGTATTTAAGCTTCGTTCTTCCGAAACTAGCTTCCTTGTTTGTTTGGGTTATAGTTCCTCCCCCAAGAGCAATGATAAGCCCCCCAAAAGTATGCAATCGTTTTATTTATTTTATATATATTTACCCACCGCCGCCTAGAACTATCTTAAAACCTAAACAAAATCATATTTTAAACCACAACGGCGAGCGCCGACAGTTGTAAATCCTGGTTGTGCCGCTCACGCCCGTATAATCGAGCATGCATTCGGCTCCGTTGTTCTCGAAGGAGATCTCACCAAGCCTGTACTCGGGATTCAGGGCCACCCGGAGGATGTAGCGCCGATTGACTGGTACTCTGGTCACATCCACCCACTGGCAGTCCAGGACGTGAGTGTAGGTGTCGGCACAGCCAACAGAGATGCCTACCAGAGTAAGGGGTTTTTTCTAAGTACAATGCCAGACTAAAAACCATTCATACACTTACCCTGGGTGGTGTTTCCACAGGTGTACTTGGGCCGGACTCCTGGCGTGCAATCGGTGTCCATCAGGCAGAAGGAAGCCTTGTGTCCCTGGGCCACCTTCCTGTACTTCAGGTCGTACACGTCGAAGGTGGCGAACACGTTCATGCTGTGGTAGTGCCTGTGACACTGGTGCCACACCCAGTCCTTGTAGTTGGCATACGGACTCACGTCGGCAGTGCCCACATTGGAGGCCTTCACGGAGAAGCGGAGCAGGAGCCTGGCGGCGTTCGGCTGCGTCCTGCGGATCTCATAGGCATCGGCGGACACACAGTGCTCTTCCATGGCGCAGGTGAGTCGCGACATGGGCACTGCCTCCAGGCGGGCGGTTTTTTCGATATCTGCCAGCCCGATCTCAAGATCGGCCGAGTGACTGACGCAGGCCACCACGCTGACATTCTTATTTCGGGCGTTACAGAGGTTCGGGTAGTGAGATTCTCGCGAGCAATCGGCCAAGCGACGCTCATTGCCCCGACAAAGAGTTCCCACCATGCCCCAACGATACGTCCTGCTGTCCCCATGCTCTGTGCTCAGCGATGCCCTGGAGGCGTAGCCCAGACCTAGCTGCCTGCACACTACGTTGCCCTCCCGCATGCTCCACGAGCTGCTACAGATGGTGCCCCAGGTGGCGCCGTAGTCAAAGCTCACCTCCACTCGTCCTTCGCGGAGTACCTGGACCCCGCCGAGCGAGGCTTTATTTGTGTTCAGGCGCACCTTCATGTTCCTGTAGTTGTTCTCCACATTGAGGCCACTGTTGATGGCCCAGGACTGGCCCCATACCAGCAGTTGGAGCAGCAAGATCGTCAGCAGGCGGTGTGATTCCATGGCGCTCCTTGCACTTTCTGGCAGGCCGTGTCCCGTACCCAAGCAGCTTTAAAGCCGGCGGAAACAATGCCCAAAAGGGAACAACTGAGCGAATGGGGCTACATATGTAGGAGGTATATTGTGCGTTGTATTTTCCCAGCGGCCGACCCACATCTGCTCGGCAGGCAGCAGGCGGCACCGCCGATGGGAACATGTTACGTTTGTATACAAAACTCAGCTGGCAAAATGCCTATTCCGAGCGCGCGAGTGTGCTCTTGTTTTTTGTGGTTTCTGCTTCTGTTTCTGTTTTTGGGGTATGGGTATGGAGTGCATTCGTAAACAACAATTTCTGTGCGCCTGTTATGAATCGAGCAGCTTGTTGATCGCCTCTTTCAGTTCCGCGGGCCTGTACACGCCTCGTTCCGTGATGATGCCGGTGATTAGGGAGGCGGGTGTCACATCGAAGGCGGGGTTCCAGCAGTTGATGCCCGGCGCAGCGATGCGATGCTCTCCCACGTGCGTCATCTCCCGATCTGGCCGCTCCTCGATGATGATGTGGTCGCCGCTGGGTATGGCCAAGTCGATGGAGGTCAACGGGGCGGCCACGTAGAAGGGCACTTCGTGATGCTTGGCAACCACGGCGATCTGGTAGGTGCCAATCTTGTTGGCCGTGTCACCATTAGCGGCCACCTACAAAAAAAAGGATACACAATTAGTCCATGTTTATTGGTGAGGATATAAAAATAAATCGGGATTATGAAAGCCAATTGATTCATCATAAGACTGGACTATTTATAAAAAAAGATTATTTTTAGAACGATTAGAAGAGTATTAATTCGAATTGGCTGCCGAAATCTTTTTAACAAACTGTGAATAAAAATCCATTGATATTTGTTTTCATAATATCAATATGGAATCTCTTTGGCTTAAAATCGACTTTTTTAATGATTTTTAAATGCAGTTACTTACCCGGTCAGCTCCCACTACAACTGCAGCTACATTCTTGGCCCGCAAAAGAGCAGCCACCATGCTATCCAGCACCAGGGTGGCGGGAAACTTCTCATGCACCAACTCATAGGCTGTCAGACGTGCACCCTGATTGTAAGGACGGGTCTCTGTGCAGTAAACGTGCTCTAGAAACAATAAATATTATAATTAGTAGTGAGTCCAGCCAATTAAAGCAAATCCTGTTTCGATATTCACATAATAAGGCAGATTAGGAAGTGAAAAGCGAAACAAGAACTCGCTTTTATCAAGTGCTCACCCAGCTTTCCCAGTTCGGCCAACTGACGAACTACGCCCAGTGCCGTGCCATAGCCGGCGGTGGCCAGGGAGCCCGTGTTGCAGTGGGTGAGCACACGCACTGAACTGCCGGCTCCCGCTGGAGTGTTGGACGCCTCCGCCACGCGCTGCAGAATCGCCTTGGCGCCATGCGCTCCGATGGCCCGGTTATCGGCAATATCTTTCTTTAGCATCGCCTCGGTGGCACTCAGGAATCTTTAATGTAACATGGGAAACGTTGGCGGCACCGTGTCTTGCTTGCTTAGCGACGTGTGATGTTGTTACCTTTGCTTCATTTCGCCCACGTCGATTGTCTCGTCCTTGGTGAGGTCGTTGGCCAGGACAAGCAGTTCATCGGCGGCGATTTTCATGTTAACAGCCGTGGGTCGGGCAGAGACCAGATAGTTGAGCTTGCCCTCCACCTCCTGGCGCAGCGACTTCTTGCTCCCAAACTCCTCGGGGTGGATTTCCACGGCCAGGGAGAGGCAGCCCACAATGGCAATGGCCGGGGCACCACGCACCTGTAGGAAGAAAAAAAAAAAGAAAAGTAATTAGTTCTCGTTTTTGTTCAAATCAGAAGCAACACTGGATACTTTGAAAAATAAATAATGGCGGCAATTTCACAATGATTATAGCTAGGAATAGATTTCACAAAGTGAAACTAAACCCAACAAAACGATAGAGTATTTAATCAAAACAAACACTTAAAAAACTTTAGAGTCTAGACACTTACAAGCAATTCACGAGCCAATTAAAGCAAAAAATCTTTAGGTATTTCTGTGACAAGCCAGATGATGTAGATTATTTTGTCAAACATATGTTAAACTGGCCTGCCACAAAGCAATTAAAAGAACAATATTTACGATTGAGAGCCCCCAGAATAGAAATCGTATTAAGATTGTGAACGATTTCTGTGGCAATCATTATTATTATTTATTTAATGTATAGAGCATAGTCATGTTCGTTGTGTTATAGATAAGGACTATTTGAGTAATTTTTGTGATATTATTTACCCTTCAATGTGGAAGGCTAGAGCAGAGAAAGAGAAGATTAGCCCGCTGGCTGGCCTATCTGGGCTTATCAGGTGATGGTGCAAAAAAGAAAACAGGAGCAAACAGTTTACATTGTATAAGGCCTCGGGCGCTCCACGTGATAAGCCGCTTGCTCTTTGCCTAAACGATCTGCGACCGATGGCCGATGGAGCATCTGGGGGCATTAGCCCAGTAAGAGCGCCCCTCGACGAGTGACGCCCGAGGAGGAGTGCTTTTATTTTTGGCAAGCGTTTTCAAAATTTTTAATTTCAATTATGTTATTTATAGCCGCGCAAGCGACAGACGACAAACGACAAGCGTTGAGCGATCATTGCACAGATTAAGCAGTGTACCAATAAGAATTTTAATGGCCTCTGCCGGAATGCCGCATTAGGGTCTAATAGGTTCTAATAGTGGCCTTATCCCAGGGTCTCCGCACTCACCTGCATCTTGTTAATGACCTTCCAGCCGTCCTCCACGCCGCGCACCACCACGTACTTGGACTGGACGGGCAGCAGCAGCTGGTCGAGGATCTCCAGGCTGCCCCGCGAATATTTAATAGACTGCAGGCTCATCTCTCTTGTCTAGGGTGTACAGGGTGCCTGGAATATCAGAGAAATTTGATTAATTTGAGGAAATCATGGTGGAGGAGGACAACCCACACTTTCGGCTGCCAATGAAGCACAGCCCGCGGGATCGCTGGCAATTTATCAGTTATTAATCGAACGCCACGGAACAGATTCCGAAGCTTTCAACGCTTTCTGGCGACGTCCGCCAGGCGATCGGATCACTGAGCAACTGAACGCGCGGCGCTGTTTGTGTTTCAGGGGCCTCGAAAGAGTTTGCGGCCGAGCGTTGCGAAAACGAGAGCGAAAGCGGCGAGAGTGGCAGCATTAGCACCGGAAGAGGAGGCGGTACACGGTTAAAAATATAGTTTAATCCCTGAAGCTGAAAGTTCTTTTCAAGAAGATGAATTTTTAGTGAAAAAATTGATATAACTATAGTCTTAAAGAGGCCCTTGACCATGGATTACCTGACTCTCGAGGTATTACATACTTATGACTGGAATGAGCTTAAATGGTGTTTATCCTCGTTTTATGATCGTTGATATGATCTTTCTATTCTTATAAGGACCTATACTTGAATTTATCAAACAAGGACTTGAACCCTATAAGTACCAAATATTTTAAGTGATTTAGCATTTAGAGGGTACACCTGAATTGTTTTCAGTGGAGAGCGCTTCGGTGCCACCACCATCCCTACATCGACATCGACGATCAATTCAAGTTGACACATCGGCTGGCGCTGCTGCTCCTCTGCCGCGTCGTCGTCGTCGTCGTCGACGCTTTTCCCCGATTGATAAAGACTTCTGCCCGTCGCCTCTGCGTCGCTCTCTGCTGCCGCTGACGTCGGATTGGCTTGTTGACATTTTATAAGGGGGAATCGGGCGCGTAATAATTAATCGTGCTGCTTATCTGTCGCCGCTGGTTATTAGGCAATTTTGAGCGAGCGTTAATTTATGCGGCTGCAATTAGTTGCGAACCGCGCCGTGACAGGAACTTTTGCTTGGTCCTGTGCCAACAGAGGGGGTTGAGGGTACAGCGGACAGCGAACTGGGGACAGCAGTCCATTAGGGGGGCACTCCTCCCTCATTTGCACGCTGGTTCCGCTTTTGCAGCAACTGGTGGTTGCCGTGAAATAACCTCACAGCTCGACAATCGCAAAGGCAGCCGCCGCCCAGGTGAGTTGGTTATGAAACACTTCGATGGGTTACATCTTCATTAAGTACCTTAAATACTCACCTGTATTGTAAAGTTTAAGTGAGTTCCTTAAAAAGTTAATAAATTCCTTTGACTTTGGCTTAATCCAACTCTCTCTCGCTCTCTCTCCAGTGACAACTTAGCCGGCTGGGGCGCCAAAACAACGTGGCACTTGTCCGTTGCCGTCATGAATTATGCAGTAGTTTAAAGGGAAACGCTCCCCGATTTTTATTAGTAACCGAAACTGGAAATAAAAACGCCAAATTGCAATGTGAAATTAACTTATCTGCCGGCGTCGAGCTTTTTAGAGATGGTACAAACCAGCTGTTCGCATTCGATTCGTGAAATTAGTAATCTGTAACACATCTCTAGCGTGAAAATTAAACTGATATTAATGAAAATATATTAAACAGGCATTAGGAACTCTAGATAATATTATATTTTATCCAAATAACATCAAATCAAATGCATTATTTTAAAATTAGTTCCCTGCCAATTCGTTGTGACATTTTATGGTAAAACTTGCTATAAATAACTTACGAGTACTTCTACCTCCCGCCAGAGGTCGCTAGCTGGGCGCCAAATTTAAACAGAGCAAGCATTGACATATTTTGAGAAAAAAAAACAGTACTTTAAGAGAGGCGCTGGATACTTTAAGTTAAACTCAAAATAGCCCTTAGTTTGGGAATGTAGTGAAGGGAGCAGAGCGGCTTGCTGATATTTATGTTTGCCGGGACTATACTGTCCAGCCGGCAGAGCCTGATCCTCTCCAGAATAGCCGGCCGGGTCTATCCTGTCCAGCCGGCCGGGACTATTCTGTATAGCAGGCAGAGCCTGATCGTCTCCAGAATCTGGTATGAAATCAGCCGGCAGAGCCTGATCCTATTCAGAAACTGACCATTTACAACCGGCACTGGGTGATTCTCTCCAGAAACTGTACATTTACAGCCGGCAAAAGCTGATCCTACTGTGCCTATTTACAAGTCGAAAAGTACGCTACATTAAAAAAAAATTAATACATAGTGCAGCATACTTTTAGGATTGTAAATATAGCCCAAATTCGCAAATATACCCTAAACTTGCCCCTATTTATAAATATTATAGCACTTTTAGGTTTGTTAATATATGTAGCCCAAATTTGACCCTAGTTGACTTGTAAAAAGCCTAAAAGAATGCTACAAAAAATTTTGAAAAGTAGTGTAGCATACTTTTAGGCTTGTTACAAGGCAAATAGGGTCGAATTGGGCTATTTTTGACCCTCTTTGAGCTTGTAACAAGCCTAAAAGTATGCTTTAAAATTTTTTGAAAAATAGTGTAGCATACTTTTAGGCTTGTTACAAGGCAAATAGGGTCGAATTGGGCTATTTTTGACCTTATTTGGGCTTGTAACAAGCCTAAAAGTATGCTACAAAATTTTTTGAAAAATAGTGTAGCATACTTTTAGGCTTGTTATTAAATGTAGCCCAAATTTGACCCTATTTAGGCTTGTAACAAGCCTAAAAGTATGCTACAAAAAATTTAAATAAATAGTGTAGCATACTTTTAGGCTTGTTACAAGGCAAATAGGGTCGAATTGGGCTATTTTTGACCTTATTTGGGCTTGTAACAATCCTAAAAGTATGCTACAAAATTTTTTGAAAAATAGTGTAGCATACTTTTAGGCTTGTTAATATATGTAGCCCAAATTTGACCCTATTTAGGCTTGTAACAAGCCTAAAAGTATGCTACAAAAAATTTAAATAAATAGTGTAGCATACTTTTAGGCTTGTTAATATATGTAGCCCAAATTTGACCTTATTTAGGCTTGTAACAAGCCTAAAAGTATGCTACAAAATTTTATTAAAAATAGTGTAGCATACTTTTAGGCTTGTTACAAGGCAAATAGGGTCGAATTAGCTATTTTGACCCTATTTGGGCTTGTAACAAGCCTAAATGTATGCTACAAAAATTTTTAAAAATAGTGTAGCATACTTTTAGGCTTGTTAATATATGTAGCCCAAATTTGACCCTATTTAGGCTTGTAACAAGCCTAAAAGTATGCTAAAAAATTTTTTAAAAATAATGTAGCATACTTTTAGGCTTGTTACAAGGCAAAGAGGGTCGAATTGGGCTATTTTTGACCTTATTTGGGCTTGTAACAAGCCTTAAAGTAGGCAACAAAAATTTTTGAAAAATACTGTAGCATACTTATAGGCTATGTGCTCTATGTTAGTTTTTATTTAATTAAGAAATCTGCATATTGGGTTTAGAAATTCGAAAAAACAATTTTTTTGTAATTTTTGAAAAAAAAGCATGATGTATCCCCTTAAAAATTTTTGAAAAATCGGTTAAATATTTTTTCCCGATTTTTTTCCATATTTTGATTTTAAATAATTAAGATTTTAGTGACGAATCCGAAAATATACGACTTTTGGCTTTTACTATCTTTTTGGCCCCGAACAGTGATATTTCCTACATATTTATACATAATATTTTATTCAACTAATAATGAATAGATAAAATAAATAGTTATTTAATATAAATTTATTCTATTTTAATTCTTCGTGACATTTTATGGTAAAACTTGGTATAAATAACTTACGAGTACTTCTACCTTCCGCCAGAGGTCGCTACCCGAACGTTAAATTCAAACTGAGCAAGCATTCACACATTTCACTTTACATTTCATGTACTTCAGCTTTTGATTCCGAAATTCGTACAAACAATCATGAGAAAGGCTCTCTACCGCCTGGTGCCGGAGAAAACCGTCTTCTTGCTGTGCGACGTCCAGGAGAAGTTCAAACCGGCGATACCGCTGCTGGGTGCGCTCATCGAGAACACCACCAAGCTGGTGAGACAGCAAAAGTGACAGGATAATGGGCGGGTTCTAATAGATTCGCATTCCAGCTAGCGGCTGGCAAGGCCTTCGGAGTGCCCCTTCTGGTCACCGAGCAGTATCCCGAAAAGCTGGGCAAGACCGTCTGCGAGTTGGACATCAGACATGCCTGTGCCAATGTTGCGAAGACAAAGTTTTCCATGCTGGTGGATCCCATCCACAAGAGCATGGCCGACATCTTCGGTGGCAAGCCCAAGACGGCGGTTCTCTTTGGCCTGGAGGTGGGTCATTGCAGGGTTCAGAGGGTTGGTCCTTTAAAAAAAAGCTAAGCTAAAAATTAATATTTTTAGAGGATATTTTTGGAAAAACGCTTTAAAAATTATAAAGTATTTTAAATTTTCTGCCCCGCCAGACCCACGTGTGCGTGGAACAGACAGCCTTTGACCTGATGAACGAGCAGATTGACGTCTGGTTGGTGGCCGACTGCTGCGCCTCGCGCCTCAACCAGGATCGGGATCTGGCAGTGGAGCGACTGCGTCACATTGGCTGCACCATTGCCAGCTCGGAAAGCGTGATCTTCAACCTGCTAAGCGACAAGGAACACAAGGCCTTCAAGGAGGTTGCTCCGCTGGTGAAGAAGGTCTCCGCGGATATGCAGCTCTGGCGGCCCACGAAGCCGGCGGCGAAGAAGTGACCCCGGCGGCTCCTTTTATGTCAGCTTCATCTTCTGCTGATTAAACGATCCTGAGATCGCGTATGTAGAGTGTGTTCGTTATTATGGGGGAATTATGAGAGAAGGACCCACCGGTAGGGCCGGCTCCCTGTCCTCGTCAACTCATAAACATCTCGGCCAAGTGGACAGCTGAATGGAGCAGGGAGCAGCTGTACTGGCATTTGGCGCTGCCCCTTTTTGCCTAAGCGGCGCCTTATAAGCCCCCATCAACAGGCACTGCAGCCACGGCAGCCGCCAAATCGATAGATGCAATAGATGCAGATGCGGACGCAGCTCCTGCAGCTCCTGCTGCCAATTTATGCAATGACTTGGAGCTGGGTCTGGGTCTGGTCGGGCTCCGGCTGGAATTGGCTGGCGGGGCAGTTAAATTTTATGATGCAATCGCGACAATCTCCAGCGCCCATCTACCCATCTAGCAACCGATCTACCCATCTTCCATCGGCGCTGCAGGCAGCCACCAAGCGATCCAGCGGAGCAGACATCCCGCGATCCTATCCGAGCCAAGTGATGGTGACAATGTAGGCAGGCGTCTGATTGACTCATAACAGGCCACGCAAACATCGCGATCTTGATCGCCATTTGCATGCCAAGGAGATCTCCGCCTCCGGCAGCTGGCAATTTATTTGCCCAGGCCCAGGCCCAGGCCCGGGCTCCATCCTAAGCCACTCGCGAGTGCAACTGATGGCGATGGCTTCGCGGCACGCGATAAGTCAACAACTTATCCGGGTCCCAGCCAGATCTCTGATCTATCCAATTAGGCAGGCCTCTCCGGTGTCGCCTTAAATCCGCCCAAGTCGCTGTCGCATCTGCGTTAAAAGTGAATTGGCCTAACGGCAACGTGCGTAAACGCTGGCCTCCTCCGCGTCCCAGCTGCACTTCCCCTACCAGCCTACGAGCCCAGCAGATTCAGGAGATAAATTTCTGGCCTTGGAACGGGTTTGTGTATATTTTTAGTGCCAAGCTCGCACTTGGCATATTAATAAATTTCGTTTTTCCTCTTTTCTGCCGCACGATAAAGAGAAAAAACGATGATAAATCTGTGAAATTGCCAGCTCGGTGTGCAAATGAACACCGCGATCGATGCTCTATGGCTCCATTTCCATTTCCACTTCCATCTCCTAGCTCCCATCTCCCATCTCCGATCCTCGCCAGCTGCAGTTGCTGTGGTGAATCGATGAACGATTGGCGCTGCTGCCAAGGGAATTTATGTGCTGGCAGCCCGGCAAGTGGCAACTGTGGACACGCTCATAGATCAAACCGGGGAGCAGCCCAGAGAGGCCGCTGACTCGCAGTCAGAGTCGAAGTTTCTATTCCCTGGTCGGGGGCCATAAACAAACATGAATTAAGTAAAACCGATTCCCTAAAATTAAGAAATTTATCAAGGCGGCATCCCTGGACTTTGGCCTGGCCCGGTCGCCGGTTTCCATCACAAGTTAATCCCCCGGCGGACCGCTCTGTCCGCTCCAGAGGTGGAGCATCGCTGTAGCCCATTTGAATGGGGTATTAAAACACTGTTGTCCGGCACTCGTTTCGCTTCGTTTTGGCTTTGGAAATTCCTGCAACTCTGTTGCCAACTGTGTTGACAAATGTGAGAATGCCGGGCGGCGCTTCAAAGAGCTCCGCTCCGTTTCAAACGCTCCTTATGGCTGCATTGCCTCTGCTGTAGCTGCTCCTCACTCAGATTGCATAATTTATGGAGCCGCCTGCCCAAATTAGCCAAAATCTTGCCCGTAGCCCCATCTACATCTCCCCCATTAATGAGACAACTAATGAAAGATCGCTTGCATTTCCCACACTTGGCGCACTGCTGCTCCTCCGTGTGCCTTGGTCTGGGCTTTCTCATGCCACAATTAGTGCAATCATTTCTCCATGCTAATTATTCGTTTGTTCTTCAAAATACCGCTCTCCAGCTCGGGGGCGTGGCAGCTGGCATCGGGCTAGCGGTCATAGGGAAATTCTGAATGTTTCCAGCCTTAGCTCCATCCACATCCACATCCACTTCCACGTTCACGTCCACGTCACCTGTTAACCCACAAAATGCATGTGGCCAGTGACCAGCAATTAGCCGCCCGAGATCTGTATCTGCGGCTGCTAAGTGGCTGCGAGTACGTCTAATTAGCATATATGGCACTCGGCTGCGCCGCATCCCAGCCGCTCGAATGGGCTGGTCTCGCATTTCTTTGGAGCCGCCTCGGCCAGGGGGTGTTTCTGGGTGTGAGATGCCCTGGGCACACATATTAATTAGCCTCGACTCCACTCTGGTTATGATTGCCGGCCTAGCTGCGGCGATAATCGTCCGCTAACAAGAAGCCGGGAATCTGGAAATGCGTGTGGAAGAGCGTTGCCCGAGTCAGAGATGCGGATGGACATGGATCTTGGGATACCAAAAGATTCGTGATATTTCACTTAGTTGCCTTGCAATCATTATGTAATTTTTGGCCATTTTTTGTCCAATTTTCTTTACATTCTTGGCTGATCTTGTTAGCTTCAAGAGAAAGAACTGTACATCGGAAGTCGTAACTGCGCTTTAAGTTCTTTGTGTTTTCTTTACAGTTCCCACACAGACTTAACCCCAACGTTTGCTTAAATTCCAGTGGAGATTTATTTATGTTTTTAACATAAGCTATTCTTTATGATAAGTAAGTCTAAATTAAAATAATTTCATGGATACTTAACCAATTAACTAAATATAAAAACAAGCAAGAAAGTTAACTTCGGAAAGCCGAAGCTTATACGAGACTTCCAAGAAAACTTCAAATTCGCGCATTTTTTGATTACGATGCCTCCTTTACTGCGTTGCAAACTTCTGCTCAAAATTATAATACCCAAGAAAATGCAAGAATATAATAAATAAATTTAATACTTTACTTTATTTTTTATCTGCTGAAATTAAGCTGTAAGTTCTGGGTACAATCTCTAGAAGAATTCCCCTCAGTGTGTCCACCTGTTCCACCAATTGAATGGTCAGGCAGCAGGGACAATGGGTCAGCTCGGCGGCTGCCGGTTGGCCAGGTCTCCTGTCGTCGATTGGGATCGCCGCCGTTTATTTGTAAGCTTGTCTGATCGCTGGAACTAGATCAGGCGGAGATATGAATGCTGTTTACACCGTGTCTCCGAATGTTTTCTCTCAATCCCAGTGCTATCTTCACTTTTTATCAAACAATACCGCGGCGGCAACAATGGCGCGACAGTTTAAATGGCAGTGAAAGGCCAGTGGCCACTGTGCTTGCTCTGGAATCCGGAGATCGGCTCGGGAAGATCACTCATATAGAATAGAGTACATAACTAATTTGCCTAAAAGCGAGGACAATTGTGGGCAAATTCGCTATGTAGGTCGGCCCACAAAAGTCACCGAAATAGATGTGCAGAAATTTATGCTGAATATTCGGAGCGAGTGTATATTTATATGGGCAATTGGCCAACAAAGGCGGCCGAGTCTAACACATTTGCGTGCTTTATGGCCGCTCCCATCCCTCTCTTCACTCCACTTCACTCTCCACTCCAGTCGGCAATCACGGTGACTAGTGACTTGGGCTTATGCAGTTGCCGATGCCATGTTTGGCCATTTCACTTGTTTGGAGCTTCTTCTCGGGGGAGGGCGAACAATTAGATATGCGCAATGTGCATTTACTTTCTAACCGAATTAGCATATGTTTCTGGCTGGTTTTTCCATGGATTCCGCCAGCGAATTCCATCCTGCGATTGGGAAAGAAAGTGACAGAGTATGACTAGGACGCTCTGATCGATTGCCCGACCTCGAGCGGGCTTTCGCTGACCCAGCCCCAGACCGAGTACCAGTCCGAGTCTCGGTCCCGAAGCGAGTAATCCACTTGACTCAAATGTCAAAGGCTGCGCCCGTGGGCTCTCCAGCTGGTTCCGCTCATCCCCGACAAAGCCTTGTGTCACGACTGTCCATAAACACCTAGTAAAAATTAAAATGATCGAGTGCCGCGCGGCGCCGGACGATGGTTGTTATTAAATCGAAGCAATTTGTGCGCGCGGCCAACAAAGAAAGCCGCCTCGGGATTTGCAATTGCCGGTGCACTCGGAAAGTGAAGTTTTTTTTTGGCCAGCAGATTCACTTTCTGGCCGGGAAAACAAAGGCACGGTCCCGCTAGCCCGAGAAATGGGCTAACGATAATGGCCAAGTAAGAGCTCGGGCTCGGGCTCGGTCGCTGCTCTAATTGGGCTTATTAGAGGCTTCCACTGCTGCTCCAGTTCATTGCCCGACTCCCACAAGACGGCACTTCGTCAAATGCATTCAATTAAGGTTAATTTATAGCCACTTCCCATCCGTAATTACCGATGGGCCACGAAAATGTGTCAGTACGTTGGCAAAACTCTGCGGTTATGATTTGTGAAGAGCTCTCGGCCATTGTCCAATTCGGCTGTCCGTGATTAATGGAGTGTGTGGCCGGCCACTGGAAATTGGCACACTCGTGGTCACTGGCCACTGGTCAGTGGTCGCTGGCTGATGTAGGTGATGTTACCGCCGCTCTCATCTCGTGTCCAGTTAGCCAACTCTTGTACGCCTGTCAGGCGGCAGCGCAAAACTGACAGCTAACATTGACAACCCAGCGACGACAACGGAATGGATAACAAGGCGCTGCTGCTGGCCAGGATCGGATCGGAGCAGAGCCAACGGTAGCCCATGTCGGACATTCAAATGGTGGAATGACGTTCTACCTGTACCTGTACCTGTGACCCATATCAGTTTTCCATTGTCCCAGCGGCGACGGCGCTTCTCCTGCCTGCCTGGCTGCTTGGAAAAGTTCAGGGGGTCGCTGGCAGAAATTTTGTTGGCATATGAAAAGTGAAATTGCCCAGGCCTCGGACCCCATTTGAATGGGACCCACGCTCCGGATTGAAGCACTGACTGACTGACCGACCAAGCGATTGAACAAATGAACGGTCTGCCTGCCAGCGGAGCGGCAAATGAAATGTGTTGACAGTGAGCGGGGCCAACAGATCGCCGGCTGGGGGCTTTTATGCTGATTTCCACAAAACTGCAGCAGCAGCGGCAGCAGCAGCTGCTAGCAGGCCGCAATTTGGTGGAAAAATCAAAAGTGAAGGCGTTGCGGGAGATCTTCTTCTCGGCAAGGCAAGGCTTTCATTAAATTTCCAACCGAATAACTTACAGAGCAAACACAAAAGACTCAAACGAGGTAGCGAACGCTTTTCACTCACTCCGAACCGAGTGCATTTCCTTTTGTCTTTGCGCTCAGAAAAACCCGTTTCTCCTTTGGGCCAAGTCCAAGTCGAGTGTTGGCTCAAACACGCTGGGCCGGGCCAGGGTGTTGCTCTTTATTTTAATTTGGCCGGGCAAAAATATCCGGGCAGAGTGCTAATGAGACATAATGACATACCAGACGGCAAGACAAGGTCTACTTAATCATTTCTCCCCCGGATGCGGATCGCCTTGCCCCCGAGATGCCACTACTGTTGCCTTCGCCAATATTTCCTAATATTCGCAATCATTTAACTTAATGTGCGAACATTAATTTTCCAAGCCGAGGATGCGAATGCGACTCCGGATGGGAATGGGTTGGGATGCGGAGCTCCTGCAGGCCGGAGCAGCAGGCAATCTCCGCTCGATCTCGCCGCATCCATCGCTGGGCAAATAACCGAACACGATATTCACTAATGAGACTGGGTAACGCAATGTGGGCGTGTCGCCTCCGGCCTTCGTGAGCCGGGCCAACAACAAACAATTCAATTTCCAAGGCCCGCAGCATGCGGCCCAAAAACAAAACAAAGGCATCTCGGAATCAGAGTCAGAATCAGAATCCGAGGCGGCATAGGGATCGGCATGGGGGATAGGAATAAAACATTTGCAATTTATAGCTTAATGCATGCAACGTGCGTCAGATTGCATCGCCAGATAGAGCGACAATAAAGCGGAGTCCCACTCGGAACGGGAGGAGCAAGTGCCGCTGTCAGTCAGTGCTGGCAACTAGAGCTTCGTTTTCAGATTAAATTAGGTTGGAATTGAAGGAAAACTATAAAAATGGGGAATTTATTTAGTTTTTCCTTTTACTTAATACTTTAAGGGATTTATTTTGTAAAGGTAGAAGCACAGATAACTCGCTTTTGAGCTTTAAGTATATTTTACTTTGAAATTATATGAAAATATATGGAAATTCTATGGAATATATACGGAAATATAAGAAGTTAAATCTCTTAAAAAATTACAAATAAGCCCCAAAGACTGTTGACAATCTTCTCTCTATCCGGAAAATGGACAAAATGCCTGCACTGTTTTCCAAGTGGAAGTGGGAGTGCCAGCGGAGGTGGAAGTGGGAGCCATCCGGACAGCCGGACACTCGGGAGTTGAAGACGAGGCCGAAGCCCGATCTGCCGTATTAAGTTTCACTCTGCGGTAGCAATTTGTCACTCACAAATAAAGCATTCCCATTGCCATTGCAGTTGCCATTCCCGAGGAGATTCTCCTATTCTCCCGGAGACTCAGACGGCGACTGTGAGAACCGTCAGGCGAAGAGGCATCATTAAGTGCGCCGGCCCAGACACTTTTCAATGCCACTTGTGTTGACTTTTCAACCCAAAAAGCGAAACAAAATGAAACGAAAACGAAACCAGCTAGAGGCCCCTGAAAATGAAAATGATTCCAGCAAAAAAGAGAAAATGTGGCAAGTGTGTGGGCTATTCGGTATTCGAGTGTGATGGCTGATGGCTGATGGCTGTCACTCAATCCAGGCCAGCGGAGAACGACTGGGCAAGGGCAATGGCAAGGGCTTGGGCTGGGGAGACTCAGGGATGTCCAAGTCACTGGGTCAACTGGGTAGGGAAGGAGAGGTACTGCCAAGAAACTAGTTTACAATAACTAAATGTCTCATTAAAATTAAAATATCAGTTTGCTAGTCAAGAAACCATATCAAATATTACCATTTTAAATTTAGACCTTTATATTTATTAACTACAATAATTTCGTATGCCAATCAATACCAAAAGTCCTTAGTTTTCAACTGCATAACCATTAATTTTAAAAGGAAATATGTATATTATTATAATGAGAACCCCTTTTTGTCTAGGTCATAAAAGTCATAACCCTTAATTTTTAATCATTTGATTATGCATTTTTAAAGTCTCACTAGCTCAAGATATAATGTGTTTATTACTTAATGAAATATAGCCATTAAATAATTTTCTGCACTTTTATTGGTAGCCAAAGGTAAGGCCATAATTCTCAGATTTAAACCAAGGCAAGCTGCGTTCTCTTCGACAGCTGAGACAAAAGACTCAGGGCACAAACTTGACCGGAACGCACTTGATGCGTTTCGCGGGCTTAACTTGTTGGCTCTCAGTTCTTGGCCATTTCTCTGGCCACTTCAAAGCCGCCGCTCAACACAATGAGCTGCTAGGTGCTCGCTGCTAGCTGCCAGCGTCTTAGCCCACTTTGAGCAGCGAAAAATCAACATCGAATTATGGCAACAACAAAATCGCAGCCGGTACAAGTGGTACAAGTACAACACCAGCCCGAAGTCACCCTGACTCCGGCGGAGGAGAATTCTGGGCTGTCGAACATTCTGAGCGCACGCGGTGAAAGTCGACTCAATGACAAGAATTTCTGGTCTTCATAATGAGGCTTATAAATGTTTTTATGGTGGCAGCTGAGCCGCTAGCACAACAACGGCCGGCACTAACTACAATTTGGCATGTGCACCATTTATTAGAGTCATGCAAAAGGCAAATTGGCTTCTTAATTGTTCTGTTTCATATAAATTCTACTGCCAATCCGCGCTCTTCCGCATCTCGGCCACATTGGCAGGTGTATTTCAGTTTGCTGTTTGATTAATCTCGCTGAGATCTCCGCGGGTGAATGGATTGCACGGCCGCGGCGATGTGATGTGCGGAAAATGGAGATCATTAATCTGTCAAATTGAAAATAGGAAAATGCTGCCCCGTCGTAATCGATTGATCGGGCAATCGAAGCGTTTAGCTACCGATCGCGGCCACAATTTGTGTCAACGCTATCTCTGGTCATCCGAAGCTCACAGATTGGTCACGATCCCCGAGATATCTTGTTCAATAAGAGATCTTTAAATGACAAGTTGCCGTCGTCGTTTTCCCAGGCGTACTGTTAGGGGGCAACACTGGGTAACCGCCTCTTCCGTCTAATCAAGCAAATATAGACATATGCATATGGCTCTGGCCATCCATTAGCCAACCATCCACAGGCCGATTGCTTCCTGGGTTATGACTTCTGCGGCAGGGGATAATGCCAAGAATTAGTTGTGGAAAAATTAACACCACGAGGGAACGGCATTGACCACAAGGCTGATTGTTCTCGGTGCTGAAAACTGAAAACAATTTACGGGAACCGTACGATCAGTGCAACTGCAACTGGCAGCACTCGACGCTGGCATTCTGACCAAGCCAGCTGTTTGGCCAAGTGCATTGACCGCCTGCAAATTGCACTCGCTGCACAAATTGATTTGAATGAAAGCGGCCGGCGGGCTGGAGGGGCTAGGGTTTGCAGTGAGGATGCTGCCGGTGGCTATTTACCATTTTCCATTTACTGTTAGCTCATCTCTGATTGATTTCTGCTGCCGCTACAGCTGCCTCTGTCACCTTTGACACCTTCAGCGCGGCAACGGGTTGGGCCGGATCGGACGGAACTCATCATTCGGCAGCTGGGAAATCGAGAACGATCGATTGGGAATGGGAAAAGGGGAGGCAGGATGAGAGGGAAATTCCACAGATCGATTTGCAACTGGAAAATTTTGAAATATTGGCTGCAATTGAGGCCTTCTCTTAGCCAAAGAAGTATGGTTGGAACGGGCTTTTGGTGGAATGGTAGGGGAAGAACCTAAATAACTAAGTTTTCTATAAAAATCATACTCTTAAGTACTTAGAGGAATTTTTTAGAGGCTACAGAACTCTTAAAAATTAGCTTATGGAGAAAATATTGGAAACTTAAGCCGTTTTAAAAAATAAACAAGACTTTAAGGACATTACTTTGTGGTTTAAAGATCTTACCAAGAAATGGACAGGACTCTGTGCCATCTACTGAATGCTGATTATGGGAACAGCTCATTCCCATTGCCAAGAAGAATGGAATAGAGATTTGCTTTTGCTGAAGCTGCTGCCGAGTTGACACTCGCTCTGTCCTGGTCGCGGTTTTCCAGCTGCTGTTTCTGCCAATTTCTATTTTCCATTCGATTCGCCCTGCCCCAAAAGCCACGTCCACAAAGCCACAGTCACAGCCACAGCCACATAGCCACTAATCTCGACAATCGCCCGAAATCGACATGTAAGGCCCTTAAAATGCATGTATTCTTCCTTGGGTTGGGCTGCTCCCAAAAAAAAAAAGCAGTGGGCGTGGCAGTGGCCACGACCACCGAGAGCTCCAGCTCCAGCTGCAGCCAGGGACAGAACCCCGAACAGGGGTTTCGTTTTCGGCAATTATCAAGATGATGTTTGCCAGTTGTTGTCTGCGACATTCGTTAGATGCCTCAGTTGCAGCCTCGACTGGGTCCGATCCCGATCCCCTTGCGTAGGATTAGGTAAACAGAGAGAGAGAGGCTTGGCCTGGCCTGGTCTGGTAGCTGGAAACTAGAACTGGGCGTGGGTGTGTGCTATCCCTATTCCAATCCCTGGCCCTAAATCGGTTGGTCATTAGTGTGCAATCGTTAGACTTTTAAATGCCCACCACGCTCTGGAGCTTGTTGTTGTGGCTTTGTGTGTGCTCTGTTTTGTTACGAATATCGTACCAATTAAGTGGGGGAAACACACGCCGAAAGCCAGTCGAAACAGAGTGTCTAGCATCTGTACACAGCTTTAATCACGTTTCAAACGATAATATCCTGTGACCCCAAGAGTATGCCTGAATTTCGGTTGTTTTTTTTTCGAGGAGAATTTTTTAAATGCCAGAAACGTATGATAAACATATTTATTAAACCTGCTTTCTAAAGATGGGTTTTTCCAGAGATGGTTTATAAGCTCAGAAATCTTTACAACGTTAGCTTTAGGAATTTTAGCTTTGTCTTTGACGTCTTTGCAAGACTTTATAAAATTAGGTACATTCCATATTTATAAGACTTAATGATCATGATAATAATGCTTCTATTGCTGCCATATATTACTAATTAAACTGGTTGGAATTTGAGCTTTGATCTCTGGAATTAGTAAATATACATATTTTTTTCTTTGACCTGTCTTAGCTTATGATATTTCCATTATCAGTTAGATTATTATTACGCCTTTAAAAATGATTGGTCAGGTGTCTAGGAAGTATTAAGAAATTATACAAACACATATGAATCAAGAGCTTTAAATTATACGCAACCTAATAATAGAATCCTACGACTTGCGGTATCTCAAAGTCGACTCAGATGGCCCAAGAATGGCCCCTCTTTTGTGGCCTTAGCCAAGATACATCATCTCGGCAGCTGCGATTTACGTGGGCTTTTGTGGGATGCTGTGCTGGCCAGGCTCTCGCATGTACAACCAATTAGCCGATTGGCGCGGAATGAGATCGAGAGCGAGCGGCGAGCTCACGCAGCGGCCGACCGGCGAAAGCAGGATCGAATCATAAATCAACTCGAAAATTATAAAACAATCGGAATGCCGGTGGTTGCCAATAAACGTTAATTGCGCGTACAGGACAATGTGATGTGATGGCCATGGCTGTTCTCCGTTCAAGTGGATGCTGGATATCGATATGGATATGGATGCTACTGCGACACCGGCCAACAGATTGGACATGGACAGAGCACCACCAACCACTGCCAGGACAGAGCCACATCAGCAGCAAACATCAGCAAATGCAAATTGCTGAGGAGCTCGCTGAGCGTGTTGCGCCAATTTGCTTGGCCTGCCAACGTCTGTCAACGTCTCCGTGGTCTTGGCCCTTCTTGGTTTCTCAGCCAGAGTGGCTTCTTGGCTTCTTAGCTCCTTGGCTGGTCCTTGTTGTCGGCCACTGGCAATTACATGCAGCTCACGTCCTGTCAAAGTTGAAAGATGACAAATCAACTTGACAGCCGCGCCAATTTGCATGGCCACATGGTCGCCGAGCGAGATGATGCTGACGATGATTATGTATACGCCGTGTGGCCACGAGATTGCGCAGAGATCGGCAGCTTGACGCCCGGCATTGTGTAATAATTGGCAGTTCGTGGAAAGCTCGATTTTGAGGCCGATTAATTGGTCTTCCTGCTGCTCGGCCGGTGGCAGTTTGCAGTTACCAAATGCGAATGCGAATGCTTTGCCCCTGCCGATGGAATGCAGAAACTGGCATCTAGAATGGAATTAGCATATTAAATTATGGGACCGCCAATTGCATCATTTCATTTCCAATTCTTTTTGCGCGGTAATGGCAATTGACGAACGTCCATTAGAGCAAAGTTTTATAGCGTCCGTATAAATGCGAATTGAAATGGGCTCGTTGAACCAGACCCAAACCAGTGGGATCTCGTGGCGACAGCTTCCGTCATGTTAATGGCCCAGCGGCCATAAGCGCTCCTCCTCGCTGGAGGCTGCCCAGCAGGAGACCCAGCTGCGGCGCCGTCAGAATTAGGATCGTTTTCGCGCATGGCGGGCAGTAGCTGCCCACAGCTGGTGCTGGGTAATGAAGAGGCAATGGACTAACAAAACCGATCTTTGGCCATATCTTAGCGGAAGCACCTGACTCCCGGCCGGGAGTCCCGGCCAGGCCACGCAAATGAGTTGCCCATCACTTTTGTAGATCATTGCCGGCGAGGAATTCAGGGCGCACTTGTACTTGGTCTTGCCACAAGTTACGACGGCTGTGGACGAGTGTCGTGTGGGCCTTTTTTGCTCTTTCTCGGCTTTTTGCTTTTTTTGCTGGCCTGTTTGTTCACACGACTTTCATGTTAGCAAGTCGTTCTGCTAACAGTAAAAATCAATAAGTACAGCGGCTTATTATGAGCCGAACAGGCGAACAGTGGACTAAATAACTTGGCTCACAGAACATGAAGCAATCATCGTCGGGCTCGCTGCTCGCTGCTCGCCCCCTTCTAACTAACAAGCCATTAGGCATTAATTTTAGCCATATGCACTGGACCATACCACTCGGTACCCCAGGGACTGCAACTCCGCAAATATGTCGCACTCGAAGGAGATCCAGAGATGCACAGCCACAGAGAAGAATCTCTCTTCGGCAACCGCAAGAGCCAGGCACGACAAAAAGGTAAAAAATAAATTAATGACATAACTTGGACGTAACACACGACTTGGATGGGAATCAAGTTTATGAGTACCCCTGACGGAGGACTAGGAGAGTGCGGAGTGGGTGTGGGGAGTGGGGAGTCGGGAGTGGTATCCCCTAAGCAGCGGTATAAAATGCACTAATTTCGCTATGTAATAGGAATAACATGCTCGTGCCCGCTCATATTTGCCCGACCTTTGGCCCCCCACCTTTCACCAGCATCGGGAGCCGGCAGGAAGATTAGATATTCCACTGAAGAAAATATCGACACAAATAGTTAATCTTGATACAAAAATAAAGATGAAGAAAAAAGATGAATAAAATTCAACTATAACAAGCAAAGTGGCTTTAAAAATCCAAGGCAAAATTGCATATATTTCAATTTGGAAAGCTTTTTTGTGGTAGTTTTTATTAGGCTAATAATTTGCATAATACGATTAGAAATTGAAAAAAAAATTTGTTCCCATATATTTGCGAATTTTGAGAAAATGACCAAATTTTTTTTTCTGATTTTTAATTTAATTTAATTAATTAATTGCGAATCGGATGCTATACGGCTTTTGGCTATCATTTTCCTTTTGGCCATAAGAGGCTCCCAAGAAGACTTTAAGTTCGCGAAATCGCGCTTTTTTGGATTACGATTAGAGGTGGAGAACTATCGATAGTGGGCGCCATCGATAGTCGACGATAGTTTATTTTAAACCATCGATAGTGTCAATAGTGCCATCGATAGTGGCTTGATAGTGGCTCGATAGTGTAGCCCAACAAAAAATTTTTTTTTAAGCAAATATAAAAATATTATGCTTTATTTTAACTAAGTTACGATTAAAAAAAAAAAGAATGAAACGAATACAATAAAATATGCTTTATTTCACCCAAGAGTTGCGATTTAAAAACAAAAGAATGTTAACATTTTTTTCTTTGAGCCGGGTTCGCCTCTCCGATATTATTTGGCCCGCCTTGCTGAATGTTCTTTCAGACTCCACGGACGTAGCCGGAATGCAAAGATATTTGGCGAAAAGGCTCCCAATGGCAGGGAAATCAGTTTGATTCACCTGGAAAAAAGTAATATACTTAATTATAGAAGAAGCGCACTATCGATGGCACCATCGATAGTGGATGGGCCACTATCGAAGGTGTCTGCTGCCATCGATGGTGGCTCGATAGTGCTAAACCATCGATAGTGGCGATAGTGCCATCGATAGTTCTCCACCTCTAATTTACGATGCCTCCTTCACTGCGTTGCAAGCTTCTGTTAAAACAAGCATAACTTTTTTCTATAGCTTTTTAACGATGCAATTCCTCTGAATTTAAAAACCTTTTAAAAATCACACTTATGTATTACCATTATTATTATTTATTAACCATCTTAGTTTATTCAGTTATTAAATTTATTGTTTATTTTACGAGGCAGCATTTAGAAGTTTATGGCACACCTGCTGCGCAAAGTTAAAGATCAAAGTATTCATAAATCAATAATTATATTACAATATCAATATCTTAGATTTTCCTTCAGTGTCCTGATATAAGTATCAGCCGATCAACCTTTTTTCGGGGTTAAGTGCGCATTACAAACAATTTTGTAATGCCCAGTTAGGCAACAGAGCTGAAATTTGTTTTCAAATTATTTAAGTCGAGCACGGATGCGCGGATGGTGGCCGCGGATGGCGGACGCTGGACGCTGGCCGCCGACGGATGCAATACGAATGCAATTTAAGTAAATTAAAGCAACATAATGCAAGACGTGTGGGTGGTTCGAGGTCACAGCGAGCAGTCTCTTAACGTTTTGAACTTATTCCGAAAATTGCTCAAATTGAGCTGTACCGAAGAAGATTCCCTCGAGTTGCTGCTGACAATCTGGAGTGGCCTGGGAAATCTCCTCGGAGAAGGTTCGTGGGCGGGCCATTGAAAGCAGAAAGCTTCCATCTGGACGATCTCCCAAGAGTGCGTTATTATACGAATGGTTAGTCAGCTTTCGTCACAAGAATTTGACATCGTCTTGTGATCCGACTGACAGGTGGAGAAAACGCGCTTCTGTGGAAGCCACTGGACAATGTAAAAGTGAGAGGAAATGCTTATCAGCCACTAGTCACAAAGGCCCCAAGAAAGTTGCCTATGAATCGGATGAGATGAGGTGACAGCTCCCTTAAGAGGTGCATATTCAATCGACCCCAGGCCTCGTTTGTCAGGCACTTGCCATGTCTCGGTCGAGGCCCGTGCCCTCTTTAGGGACAGCTCGGACATGACACGTGAATATATACAAATGGACGTCCGTTCACTTCTCTGGCCCGCGAAATGAGCTCTTAATTAAGCATCCGTGTCAGTTGTTTCGCGGCCTGGCATCCTTGAGCAGCTCTGGTGCTGACCAAACACACAAAAAAGAAAATACCAAAGCGACATGCAAGTTTGTGGCCAAAGTCTTTCGTTTTTGGTGGGCCAAGTGCAAGTGGGTCAGCAATCTGGCTATGGCTATGGATCTGGCCCCGGCTCTTCTGGCCTGTTCGATTTTCTTGTAAAACTGGCGCCTGACCAGAGTCGGCAATGGCCATGCATAAATAAATATCATACGTGCAACGTCGGGCATCTGGTTATGAGGGAAGCAGAAAACAGAGAAAAAAAACAACGCAAATACAAATAGAAATAAATAAAATAAATTTCGCCTGCAGCCTGTTTGTTTGTTGCCCGTGTGTTCGCGGCTCTGTTTGCCTTGCTCTGCCAGTCGAGCAATTTACAATTCGCACACATGCTGTGCATTCTGCCTGAGCCTCAGCCTAAGCTCGTTGCTATTGCAGTTGTTTGGGAACGAAACCGAAAATAAATGCACGTTAAGAGGAGAAGTCCTGTCATCGGTCAACTGGCCGCAGTTGTTTGATATGCCAGCCTGCAGCAGCCAGAGCCAGATCGGCAATGATTGTACCCAACACTCGGCGAGAATAAGGGTATACTTGATTTAGGACCAGCTGCACCATTACTCGGAAATTAATTAGTTGAAAAACCAATTAAACTAAGCCCTAGCAAAGGTTTTTGATACAAAATAAATTGCTATGCAAGTAATAAAGCTTATTTTTTATTGAACCACAAGGGCCCAATCATGGGTCTGGACCATAAAAAGAAATCTCTGTTCGGAGTGTTTCAGGTGTCTCTAACTAGCTACACATTAAAAAGGTATAATAATAACATAGTTTTATCTAGAGTGCTACCTGAAAGTAAAGCATTAAAATGGGTTTAATAGTGCTATGCCGAATTAATTGTTTTAACGGCACATAAATAAAGAATTTAGTAGGATTTAGAGACACAATATTGAGGTTAAATATATAATTAAATTTATTTAAGTTCTGTTTGGTATATAGAAAAACCATTTTCCCATTAACTTGTTTAATGGTTCCTAATTTAAATAAATTTTAATAAATTCTTGAAGCAGCTTCAATATTTTTTTCACAGCTTTAGGGTATCCTCTTTCCTATCAAGCTAGCTCTGTAGACGCTTCCCATCTTGTTTTTACTTTCAAAGTACACCAAGAGTGGAGTTCAGCTCTGGCCATTTTATGGCTGCAATTTCACGGGCTTGCTGAAAATCATCAGCCATCATTAAGGTCAGTTCGTGGCTGGGATCTGCGTAAGGTTCGGCAAGTGAAATGAAATGAAGCGATGAAGGCGTATGGCGATGTATGACAATTTCTGGCAATGATCATCGCTGACCCCGCAGATTTCGCTAATTTGAAAACGAAAGCCAGCGAATGAGAGGAACCTAAGACTGAATGAGGTAGCTTTACTATATCGGAAGCCACCTCTTTTCGGGAATGACACCTCTTACTTTTTATACATTTTTCTATGCAAATTGCCAAGACTCGCGAAGAGCCATAACATTCTTATGGGTTTCTCTTTTTATTTTATTATGTTCTAAGTGTTCTCGCCACGCACTCTTCTCTACAGACGTCTTACGTTTAATGAGGGTTATAAAAAAACTTCAACAACCAGTTTCAAGGTTGCTTCGGGCTCGCTTGGTTGGTGTGACACTTTCCATTTTTATTTTGGTGCTAATAGCGAAAGCTGTTATCACTCTATTCTCAAAACATCTATGAGGGCTTTGTTATATACACCCACCGATCATCTCTAGCTGCTACCGGATGATCCTTTCACTTTTTTACGCCTAACTGTTAAAGATCGAATGGCTCGAGGGGCTCATACAAACATAAACATCAATCAAGCAGCAATAAAACAAAGGCGATTCTCCCTTTTGTACCTGTGTTTGATTTCGTTTATCATGTTAATTTCAGTCCAAAGAACCGCCGCTCCATTGGCCGACAGCTACCTGAGTGGAGTCACGGCGCTGCTGCTTCTCCAGGTGAGTGGAGGCGGTGCCAGGTGGGCGTTGAATGCAGCTCTCAACGTCGTACAAATTAATCAACACGTAAACGAGACGCTTTGGGGCCAGATCAAAGCGGAGACCTTTTGTCCCAGTTCGAGGAGCACGCCCGCTCACATATGGGAATTCGGATGGGGCGAGGACGGGATGGCCTTCTAATGGGCTTTTTATTGGGTCACCAGGAGACGCAATTCACACAAAGTTGCAGCGGTACGGGAACGGGCAGCGGACAGACACCTGCCAGGGACCCACATTTCATTAATTGCCTTTTAGCCCGAGTCGTGAGTGAGCCAAAATGGTTGCTGCCCCGAGATGGAGTCGAGCCGAGAGGGAAAGTTTAAAGTGCAAGCCGGCGGAGAGTCAAGGAGCCCCAGATCAAAGTGGCCAAAAGCAGGCGAGCCGCCTAAATTGGATATTCGGTTCACGGACCCCAGACGGTGATGGAAGCCTAGCAGGTGTCGCTGCAAAATATAACTTAATTGATTTATGACGAACTCCCTAAAACGCCGCGACTATCGCCGCAGTTATGCGGCTTTGAGCTGGAATTTCTTCTCCAGAGAATCCACCTGCGGATTCTGGGGCAAGTTGATCTGCGCTTTCCCAGAACTGTCAGCAACGCCAGTGTCTCCGTTTACAGATCAATACGGCGACAGAAATGGTCTAATGAGTAAATTAATTGCTGCCAGTCATGATCTGGTCCGGGCTTTATTCGCTCCACACTAATTCGCAATAAAGACTCAATTAATCAGCGAGGAAAGCGCCCCCCAACTTGACCCCACAAGAGCCACAATCGCGGATTAATTAGTGATTGATCTCGCTGGAAGGGCTAAAGAGATGCAATGAAAGTGCAGTCGTACTTTTCACTTTCCTCGGAAGAGTGTTAACAATTTGAGTCTGGCCCTAATGACGGTCCATGCAGGTTGCCCGTCGATTAAAGTCGTTCACTTCAAAACAAACAAATAAACAAATGGAGAAACAAGCTGGGGAGATGAACTATGCCAGATTAGATGATGCTGGTTGCACCTCCAGCTCCAGCTCCCAGCTCTCACTTTTCCTAATTAATGGAAGACCCTTGAATACCCTACCCACTGAGAGAGGGTATCAGGAGACCTTTTAGAGGTGTGAAGTGTCGGGGGAGAACTGCAACTAAATTAAGACATTTACGACCTGACCAGATGCGAATCAATAATGAAATGGCCATGCAAAATTCTAGACACAACAGCGCTTAAGAGCCGCCACTGGGAACGTCGCAACGGTAAATGGAAGTCGGGAGGAGGAGGAGGTGGACTTCATGACTGCAGATACCCGACTCCAGATTAGAATGAATCATTTCCAGGCATCCTAATTGAGTTGTGGCCGAGCTGGCAGGCCGAAATATTAGCAGACGCCTTGTCGATGTCCAAGCCCGAGTCTGGGTCTCAGTCTCAGTCTGGCTCTGAGGCGCTGTCTGTTCCCCAGTCTGAGGTGTGAGACTATTTAGCCGGGCCAACTAACCAAACCGGGGCCAAGCAGCACCGATTAGTCGCGGACTGGGACAAGGAAGTGCCCAGAGTCTGGACGAAGGGCCATTTATCATGAGCTGCTCGTGTCTCGTCTCCGTGGCCAAATTAACCGTTCGCTGACTGACTGACTTAGAGACTGACTTGGGGACTGCCTAGCTAAGTGAGTGGCTAACGGGTAAGCCCAGGGAATTCCCAGTGGCTCCCCCGCTTTAATTGCTTCATCGAGAAGTGTTATTAAATGCTCCACACTCAGGCCGAAGCTCTACTCCGAGGGAATGTAGTTCTCTGGGTCAATGCGAGCACCTGAACCAATCAGAAGCACCTTGGGTGAGGCACGCAGTCAATGAATTCCTCGATTCTGTCCGCTTTCTCACAGTAATTCAGCAATATGGCACGCATTGACAATGTGGCAATGTGGCAAGAACACAGGCCAAACCGAGCCAAATGAATTCGATCGAATTCGGCGAGTGACAGGAACCAAAGGTGATCTCCAACCTGGGCCCTGGCAAGGGTGGACAGGTCCTGGTATCTGTGAGAACTCTTACTCGAGCTGAACCTCACGTTCGCTGTGCAAAGGGTTCCATAAAACACAATGGAGCAGCGCCCGTCCGAGTTCTATTGTTCTATCGTGGCTTGCAAATTTTCGGCAGCTTTAATGTTTATTCATGAATTCCAACATGAAACGGCAATGCAACGAGGAAGAGACCAGCTCTCGGGCCTGCCCATGCTGAAACATAAATCAAATTGGCCGAGAGCCGAAAGCCAGAGCTGAGTCCAAAGCCAAGTTAAGCAGCCACTGCAGCACGCAGACATGGCCAACTGATTGAGCTGTCGCGTATTTGGGTGAGGTGAGATCGCCCAGTGTCTAAATGGCCATAGAATGCCATGGGTATTCCTATTTCTGGCTCTGCATTTCGTGTCTTGGCTGCTTAGGGAAATCTGCAATCCGCGGAGAAAACGAAAATTTCCATACAGCCCATGCTCTTATATGGCTCCAGATCTCTGCCATTTTCACGGACTTTTGTGTCATATCAAATGGTAAATGGTAAATGGCAACCTCAAGATGCAGAAATGCGAAAATGCTAAAGTGACTCGCTGCCCGAGGCCCGCCCACAGTTAGCACAGATCCATCCTGAGAAAACCGGCGCAAGTGGGTCAACTGCATCTGGATCTAACGGAAGTCGATTATCAGTTATATTCTAACTCATATAAATGCACACAGGTGCGTACTCGGATACCGTCGAGGAGGAGGCGGCTGGAGAGGATTATGGGGATAATACTCGAGTTTCCCAAAGCAGAAACTCGATTTAATCCGCTGCGGCGAATGATCTTCATTTCATCTGGAGCTTGGCGCTCCAGATTTCGATTAGGAAGGGGGTTCTCTCCTGCCCGCAGGCGGAACAGCGAATGATTTCCATGTAAGGATCGGGAGGGCAGCAGGCGGGTTTGGGAAGCCATTTCTGGCTCCAAGATCGGGGCGGAGTGCGCGCTGCACTTATTCTATTACAAATTTTATTACACTTAAGTGCGGGAATCGAGCCGAAATGTGTGTCGAGCCATGGCGCGGCGGACTAGTTGGGCCGTGCCTAATCCCCCGGCGGGCGCTCTCTTTGAAGATCGGCTCCCCAAATTGCGCCCACTGATGTAATGTTTGCTCGATCTGGTCACGTTGCACGTAACCGCAGCGCGGCTTTTATTTAACGTGCGGTAATTGCATTAATAAAGAGCCCAAATCCCAAATTATATTGTACAAATTGAGCTGCGTACAATGAAAGCGAAATTGTTTGATTTCCAGCCAGCGTTCCTGAAGCCGCTGCCGACGATGCCACGAACGGCATCGCTCGAAATCAATCAGCCGTCAGCCGCCAGACGAAAGACTCAAGACACGAACTTGTCAAAGGCATTTCCTGAAACCGAGAAGAAGGTGGCGCGGTTCCCAAGCTCGAAGGGAACGATGATTACAACTACTTTTGAGGGAGTGGAAACCTACAAAAAAAAATCCGAAATTATTACAGACTTTCAAAGGGGTTTATGAGATGTCCGATGTATCGGTTTATGGATTCTAACAGAATTTTGGAATAAAACCTTAACGATCAGCATTTAACACGTCCATTTCCTTGCAGCCGCAGAATGCACTCCCATATTCCCATTCTTGATCTCCTTTTGGCCGGGCTGACGTGATTTACGACTCTGGCACAATAGAGCCAGGCCGAGAACCTCCCTCCCACAGATTAATTTCGAATCCATAACCATCTGGCCAACTCTGAGCCCAACTGGTTGCACCTGTTCCACTTGGCCGCAGGTCGTGTGGCCACAGAACATTTTCATGTTCAGCGGAGCATTTTGTTTTTACGACAACATCGAAAAGTCGTCAGAACGAACCGAAGCGAACAGAATAGAGCTGAGCAGAGCAGGCCTGGCCAGGACAGCCTCGCAGGCGGCGGATGCCGCTCTCCAGGCTCCAACTTTGGCTGGCATGGCGACCCGGACCTTGCCCGGTACGGGATCTCCTGTCATGTGGAACTGCCGGCATAATAATCGTAAAACGCCAGCAGCGCTTTTCGGTGTCGGTGTCGGCGGTGGTTGCCCCGTTGTGCTCTTAATGTTGGCATTTATATTCCAAAGAGTTCTTAATGCGATTAGAGCAATTAATTGCCCGTCGCCGGAACGTCGGCTTGCAGATTTTCAGTTCTGGCGGAAGTGGCCATGTCGTGAGGAGTGCACCAACCTAACGGTCGTCCAGCCTATCGATTGCCTCTGCCCATTAATAATTCCTACAGCTACAGCAACAATCCGAGATGTTGAGAGGAATGCTGCGGGTTCGAGTCCAACTGAAAGTGAGAGTCGCCCGGGGCCATTCGAATTCGAATCGATTTGAATCGATGGTGCGTGGCTGGAAACAAACACTGAGCCCGTGATTTATGCCCACTCCGCACTCGTTGGGAAAACCATGTGAAAATTGCCGAACCTGCCGCAGCTCCTCCCACTTCACTTTCGTGTGGGAAAGTGCTATCAGCCCTGCCTGGCTGCTCAGCCTGATGGATGCGAGACCCTGGCAATTACCGCCGCTTAGCATAAATCGCGCGACCCAACCGCCGTGACCCACATTAGTCCGCTGACTTTGTGCCTAGAGCTAGAGCGGAAATTAACTGAGCTCGAATCTGGCGAATTCGATGGATAAAACACAGAGAAAAAAATGGAAGGTTATGAGGCATAATATTATTGTGATAATATGGATCAAAAATGTCCCATTTACTAGGCAGTTGATATGAGAAACTAAGTCTTAGGAGTCTCGAAATTATTAATTGTCATAAATGTGCAGCTATTTTTAAACTTAAAAATATATAATCTGACTTATTATTTAGGTATTTAGGTATATGAATATCTAACAAAAATTCTACTATTATTTTTAGCTCTGATTTTTTCCCGTGTAGGGAATAGAAGCCGCTGCGCACGCGCCACCAGCTCGCTTCATAACTCACCGCCGCAGTGGCGGTCTCGACTTTGTTACATATTATTTATTGTGTCGGCCCCGCACCGACAAAGATGCAGGCTGAGACTTCAGCTCCGGCACCAGCTCCAGCTCCAACTCCAGCTCCTGCTGCTGCATCCGACTCCAGCGGAACCCGTGGGCGTTTAACGGCATCTGGTTGCTTGCATATTTGCCGGCAAGTCAACAATTCGTGTGTTCGCTTTGGCGAGCGCTTAATGGGTGTGGGTGTCTGAGTCAGGGGCTCAGAGGCTCCTTGTCTGCGGATTACGGGAACGTACCATATCGGTGGCAATAAAATTATGTAAAGAGAATTTCCTTTTTATTTTTTTTTTCGGCGGCCAACAAGTGTCGATGTCGATGATGGTGAGGTGTGGGCGAGCAGAGAACAAGTAAATGCAATTTGTGGCAAGAGAGGAGGTTCCTAGGCTAAACAGTAAACTACAGTAAGGAAACTGAGCCATTAACCTAATACGCTTTACCTTAATCACAGAAAGAACAACATTAAACAGTAAAGCCATAAATAAATAAACCAATCAATGAGCTTATCCCGGCTCAATCTGTAAAAGCTTTCCCATTAAAACGAGACTTTCGTCTCGCTTTCATTAGCTCGAGTGACAAGTTCCCAAGACCCTGGTAAGCCCTACAAAATCGGCTTATGGGCCTTTTTTACGCTATCAACTATAAGTCCAAGTAGTGAAGGTCAGAACAAGTGTGACAAATAGTACTCGTAACAAGGCAGTGTCACCTAGAACCCGTCTTACTTGAGGTGCGATCTGGTTTTAACAGTTCCAGAAAAACCGAAAGTTGTAATTGAAAGTTCCGAAAGAAAGTTGGAAAGATGGAATAAGACCCCCGGAGAAGGGGCATTCAAATTAGAAAAGCGTGTTTGATCAACACAAATCTTTGAGGCCCGGCCCCAGTCCAGTCCAGTCTAGTCGGTCACACAGTAGCACACTTTGCATACCCCCAAGAAAGATAATACCAAGGGGCTCCCCTCTTCGAAGCTAAAAGGTTTGTTTTGTCCATTAAACCTAACGGTTATGAACATGAATGGGCTGCGTGTTAAATTTATTCATGTATGGATTCTTATCCGCTCGGTGGAGGCCCCAAACTAGCCGACTTTCCGAAAGCTTTTCTGAACTGATTAGGCAAATTATCAAATTATCGCTTTTGGAGTTTGTTTGCTTTCTGGCATTGCCTTAATTGGGCTTATAATTACGGTGCTTGGCTGCCATTAGGCGGCTGAAATGTGAAATCTGAGCATTTACCCAGAATAGAATATAGTCAATACCCCGCATCAGCCAGCCGTTGACCTGCGGCAATCGATCTTCAATTAAACAAGCTGCTTTTAAGCTGTCTAAACGGCTTTTAATTCGCATTTTCCCACCCTCTCAAGCGGGCCAGCTTTCTCTGGCAATTTTCATCCTGTCAGAAACATAATCCTGTCAATAAGCGTACCCGCTCCACTGACTCGTTCGCTCCAGCGATCTTTGCGACTTGTTGAACCCACGATTCGAGATGAATAACGATAGATTGAGTGCCAAATGGCTTTCTGATGAGTGTGAGGAATGAGAAATTGCGGAGTTCACACACCGCTTTACGACACCAGCCTCGCGAATTCCATTAACGAGATTTGGCAGGCTTTTGTTTTCCAAAAACTTTGGGGGATTTGTCACACCCATAAATAATCTCTTTTGGCGCTCGCATGAACTTTCGAATGGCCGCCAGAAATAGAATTGGAATCCGCCGTGACCTTTTGTTATCAATGAGCTTCTTGGTAATTACAAAGCGGTTACGGTTTCGGGCGAATCACAATGCAAATTGTCTGGCATGACCCACATACGCAGAGCCAGGGGCCGGGAGCCGGGAGCTGGGAGCTGGAGCTGGGCCATCCAAGAATGGAGCCGCCTGCAACCGGCAGAGTTCAATTTAATCATTGGACCAGCTAAGGAAGCCAGCTTAGTTAACTAACTGGCACAGCACAGGAGTCGGAGTCGGAGTTGGAGTCGGAGCTTATGTAGGTAAACAAGCCGGAGCCATTTGCTCAATAACTCATTTAATAGCGACGTGGACGGCGGACCCAGTAATGAACAAATAAAAACCGAAATCTGCCGTTCGCATGGAGCCTCATCGAACTCATCGCCGTTCGAACAATGCAAAAGGAGGCCCAAGAACTAGCGGAATCGCTGAATTCCTCCAAACACACATGGTCCAAAGCCAGGTCTAAGGCCTGACCAATTGACCGCAAAAACGGCAAACACTGGAAAAACCCACAGCAAACAATGCTGGGCAAAAGCGAAAAGGATGTCAGTCATAAGCCAAGATACATGGCCTCCTGTTGCCCATCTGCCCAAGTCCCTGCTCCTGCCTCCTGTAGTGGGAGTCGGTAATGGTTAATGTGATATGGCCAAGATACTGGCCCGCGGCATAAATCACTGTGTGCAGGTTGTGCCCGGCCAGCAGCAAGACTTATGATCGGAGCAGAAACCCAACCGCATTCAGAGTCGAAATGAATATGTTGCCTGCGAACCAAAGCTATTTCCCAGCGAAATCGGCCAACGAAATTGATTATGTCGATTTACATACGAGCCCAAGTCAATTGAGTTATGATTCGACTTCGGACTTCGAACTCCTGGTTCTGTGGGACACATGTACCCCAGCGAGTGTCCCAGTTGCCCTTAACCCAGATAGCCCCTAAATGGGTTACAGAATCGCATTTATGACAAGCTCCTCGGGTTTCGTGTCTGGCAGCCAGAAATAAGTCAGGCCTCTCGGCCAGCTCGTGCTGCAAATGATGTTGTTCCCTTTTCGGTATCCCAAGCAGTCCCTACTGTTCGTTCTGGGCCTTCAGCTCTGGGTTTTGAGCCAGGCCAAGTTCTCGTTTCCTGGCTGCACTCGCGACTTGCATAAATTTCAGCCAAAATTTTATCGAAAGTGTGCATCTTACGCCCGCTGCAAATGGTTAGGAGGAGTTCCCGTTTCCCGCCACTCCATCTCGGCCCAGGCTGGTTGGGATTGGGTTGGCTGATTCCTCGTGGCATGGCTTTGCATGTCTATTTAAATCTTAACATGCCGCTGACAAAATGCTCAGCAATGAAGACAACAGCGGGAAAAACAAAAAACAAAACAGCAGAATTAGAAACCGCAATAAAAAGCAACGGGAAGACGAAGCCGTCTGGCCTGGAAATTGTGCCAGTAGTGTAGACATGGCCACATTTAACAGGAGCAGCAGGATCAAGTCTTGTAGACTCCATCTCCTTCCCGATCCCCTGTCCCACTCGATGATCCTCTGTAGGTTGTTCGCCCGGCTGTTTAGGCGATGTCAGCGCTGATAGGCGACGCTGGCTGGGATCGGGTCATGCCGCAGATGGAGATGCAGATGGACCAGGAGGCGGCTCCCCCCGGTGGCTCAAAGTTCATGACATTCTCCTTCTTTGTCTCCTTGGTTAATTCTGCTTGTATGATGCGGTGTTCCCGTGGCGGAGATGCGAGATTAAGAAATTTGTGAATTCTGATTGTGTGAATCTTCCAGCTTGAGTCCATTAATCTCTGCTAAAGCCTTTCGTTTATTTAATTATAGAAAGGTGCTCTCTTTGATCCATTCCAATTAATGGGAGGAGGCATGTCTTGAGCCTCTCGTTCCCTTCGATTCCGATTCCCAGTGACCTGGATACCATAAATCATCTGGCGTTCGCGCTAATTGATTCGCACGAAAGAGGAAAGTAAGAGTTCTTGGTTGTGGGTCAAAGCAATCTCCCGGGTTGTCACTTCTTCGGTCATCACAGATCCGCTCAGATTTATGAAAATTTGCATAAATCTTGACCGAAGAGAATGTCATCTCTGTTAGGTGCGTGAGCAGAGATCGATTGAAGCTGGAACCTGCTCAGAGCTGCGGGTCGAAAGTTGGAGGATAACAAATGAGAATGTTGGGGGTTAATGACGGCTGCTGTTGACTCTTCGGCCACTTGGTCATCCATTATGCCGGGGCATCTATTTCTGCGAATCTCGGCAATTATTGGCTATTAGAGGTTTCACTTTTCGCAGATCTCTGGCATTTTCCGACATGGAATTCTTCTCTGATTTTAAATGAACTTTCATTTCCTGTGCCGAACATTTGCAAGTCGCTGGCCAGCTTAGCATCTAAATGGGAATACGAAATCGAGTGTCACCACACTCGCCCGATATTATTCGGTTTTCTTTGCTGACTCCCTGTTCGAGTCCAAATCCAATTCCTATTCCGATTCCGAGTGATGCATGGCCATCGCTCATCTGCCTGTCTCTGCCTCTGGCCTGGTCAGAATCGTGACGCGAATGCGGAGAAGGAATATCGAAGGAGCTTGGTGGCTGAGAGACCTTGAGAGGATCCAGTCAGATGTGTGTCGATCGCAGGCTTTGATTTAGTTGAAAGCCCCGTCCGCTTGACACTCGACATGAGTGAAATGCTCGCTGGCTGGCTGGCTGGAAATTCTACATTCTCCTTTTCGCCAGGCATTATTTCATTAAATCCGTTCCCGTTTGATTAGAATCACTTTCGAGTTCGCTGGGAAGTGAAACCTCTGCACGACGCACTTTCGATGGCACGTGAGACAACCGGAGTGCACCGGGAACTCCGACTGACCACGGAGAACAATGAAATGATGGGGAAATGGGGAAAGGCTCTCCCAGGGTCAGCACACATGGGCGGAGAGCGGGAACACTCTGCCTGTAAACGAAATGAAATGAAAATTGCAATAAATTTCACTCTTGGGCGAAGAAGAGCGGCATCTAATCACAGGCAAGGGCACCTCTGGCTCCCAACTCCCAACTCCCAACTTGCAACTAGAAACTGCAGATGCGACTGCAACTGGTTGCCGAAATACAACGTGAGCCACATGCAACATGCGGCAGTCAGCGGGCTGCATGTGGCCAAGAGGAGACTCGGAGGAGCAGAAACAAAAGTCGCTGGGGCAGGGGAGCAGTCAAAGTGGCAACGGCCTGGGAATTGGGCTAATTGATGTTTAGCTGCACTTTTACCCGAAACGTGGACAGCAGGCGATGGCGCTGTTGCTCCCCGGCACATCGATGCATATCCGATGCGGAGCCAGCAAATGCATATTACATGACTCCGGAGTCCACAGCCAACGCCAAGCGATCTCGATCCCAATTCTTGTCTGCTGATCCAACTGCATCTTAATTAATCCGAGTATCGCCTAGTTAGCCTGCTTCGGAGCGGGATTTGGACTAGATTGCTGTCAAGAGGGGTGAGTGGGACGTGCTTTAATTGAATACAATTAATTATTGACACATTTCGCTAGGAACTAAGGCTCTGGCGCCCAGATAAGCGAGTCGTGAGCCGACTCCTGAGCAGATGCATATGGAAATGCACTTTCTCCGAGCTCCCCGGCAACTCCTTCTTTGCATGCTAAACTCTCCTGCTTTTGGGCTAACTGCAGTCTTAACCCAATTTGTTGGGGGAGTCATTGGGGCATTCTCCCATTCCGAGGGAGTTAATTGCTGATCCCCGCCTGGAATGCCATCCGCCCGAGGCAACGGTACTGGATAGATGCCTCTGAAACGACTGGAACGACATCTGCTGGTGCTGACAGGTGCCGTGGACATTTCTCAATGCATTCAATTGGAGGAGACACCACCAGAAAAACAGAAGGCGGCGAAGACATGGAGAACGCTGACAAAGTCGCGCAAACATTTCAAACATCTGCTGCCTGTTTGCCTGTTTGCGTTGAATGGTGGAGATCGAGGTGGAGAGGAGATGGAGGAGTGGGGAGTGAGGTTAGAAGTGAGGCATCCAACGGCTTACTTTTCTCACCCGGCCAGGAGGACCGCAAGATTCGGCGCGGAACATGGCCAACAATCGATCGGAATGCCAGTTGCGGGTGTCGCTTGCCAGGGGACGGAGCTCAGCCTCCTCTAGTCTTCTCCTTCAGCTGTTGACAAAAGCGCGGCATCAGCTCCTAGAGCTCACCTCAGCTCAGCTCTGCTCCAACGAGGCACAAGACAAGTGCCCGCTCCTGACGCCCCCAACGGTGCCATTTGAATATCAACATTTGTCATCGTGTGTCGTGTCGCATTCCGCGCTGCTTCTCTTCCCGGTTGGAAATGTGCCCAAAAGTAAACAAAATCCAATTAAAGTCAAGTGGAACATGGCCAGGGATCAGGAGCACTCGCAGCCGGAGCTGGAGCTTGTCTCTGGCCTTTTAATTGAGGAACTCTCATGTAGCCATGCAAATGTGGGCCAGCCAGAGGCGGGGCAGGAGCTACTTAAAAGGATTGCTGCGGAGTCGGAATGGAACTGCAATTACTTTGCGGATCAATTTCCAACACTTTCCCTGAGGAGAGGGATCGGGAGAGGGAACTGGGCTAGACAAAGGAATGGCACTGCCAGCCGGCAATCTCCCAGAGATCAGAGCAGAGCCATGAAATTTGGAACGCGTTCCGCGAATTGTAATTGAAACGCATTACCGCCAAATGGCAGCCGCAGAGTTCGGCTGTTTGCCTGTTTCTGGCTCTAATGGGCGTTGGCCACAGATCCGAGCCAGCAGCAACCACAAACGCGGAGACAGCGACAACGTAGGCGATGACAGCACCGGGAAATCGGAGACCAGAGACCAGAGCTACGCACAGGAGCAGGGATGAGGGGATGAGGAGCTGGAACCACGACATGGCCGCAGCCGAAAGTAGGTGAAGCAGCCGCTAACGAAGGCTGATCTGGCGGGGAGCAGTCGGTGGCAGTGGCGTATCAATGGAAGGAAATCGGACATGCGCGACGCATTGGCAGCCAACACAGAAACAAACAAACTCGACCAGGTCCAGGTCCAGCTCCAGAGTGGGAGGCTCTCGACTCACGCACTCAGCCGGAGGGATTCGAGAGTTGCTCTTTTAAGGACAACAATGCGCGGCTCGATTTGTTTGCGATTTGGTTAAAGCAAATTCACGGCAGCCGAGGAATGTCGCCTGTCGCGAAGTCCACATCTCTCTCAGCATCTCCGTAGGTGGTCCGACACCCATGGACCAGATGCTTCTGCTCAAGCCACTCAACTGGTTACCCACTCATCCACTCCTCTCCAAGCACCAATCATTGGAGGGGTGCGTGCGATTAAGTGAAGCTAATGAGGCTGAGGAGATTACCCACTCCCCTCTATCCTGGCTAACTGGCCATTTGTCATATGCATCTCAGGGCTGGCTAACGGTTCCATTTTGGCCCCGAGCTTGGGACATGGGAATTCGTGTCATTAGAGGAGGATGCACCTCCCCTCCCCTGATATTCATGGCTCTGGTCACGTGCAGGAGGAGTGAACGATCCAACCTTGACAAGAGACACAAACGTGGACCCATCGGAGATCGATGATCAGCGGTCCAGTTGGACCCCAGGAGAGGAGGCAAGAACCGTTCTCCCAACGTAAACCCAGCAGGTTGCCTTGGTCGATAAGAGATCGAGCAATTAGTGACAAGGACTGAGAAGAGGCAGAGGAAGACCAGAGCAGTGCGTCTTCGTGATCCTCCGACGGTGACTGCGACTGTGATGTTGGAGGTGACTGTGATGGGCACGACGGCTCCATATTTGTAGGAAGCGGATTCCAGGATCGTGATGACCGGCACGTTCGTCACTTGCTTGCCAACCCGGGTCAGTGCGGATTAGCTCAGTTCGGGAGCAGTTCTGCCAATTCGCCGGCTGGCTCCGTGTTCTAAATGCCGTTAAAATTAAGCGGCTTCGCGGCCGTTTCCCAGATTCCCAGCTTCCCAGCCAACGAGCGACACAGAATCCGAATTCGGAATCAGCATCAGAATTGAATCCACAATTATGAGTTCTCTGTCTCAGCTCCACTTTTATCTCTGCTGGGAAATCTCATCAGCGATGGCCGTCGGGATGCTCGAGAGATGACCCGAATTCTGCATACTAGTAATTGTTTCACCGGTGACTCGGTGTACTCCTAATCACCCGATCTCCTAGCAACATATCTCCTCTCTGCGGACTCCCAAAGATATCCATTCCACCGAAGCACCGCAAATTCGCCCCAAAAGCGAGAAAGTTCATTATGTCCGGCGATCATTTTCATTTCCATTTGCGTGGCGTCGGCGTCGGCGGCTGGAAAATTATCCTGACACCAACTCCATTCCATCTCTGCTCTCGGTCCGGTTTGGATGCTCTACGAGAGCCACTTGACCATCGTCCAGGTCGACACTTGCGTGTTTTCCAGATTTCGGCTTCGTGTCGAAACTGAGGAGGAGGCGGAGGATCGGGGCGTTACGTCGACTTTGATATTATAACCGCAATTAGTCGACATGGTCTCGAGTGCTATCTCTGGCATCTGCACTCGCCCCGCCTCTGATCTTGCAGTGAGAGTTTGTCTTGCTCCGATTTTCCGCATTTTCCGCACTCTCGAACGTCTCGAGCGGCGAGTCTCGAGTGTCGGGTGATTGGGCAGGAGAAACACTGAACACTGGACGGGAAACCTCTCCTGGAGTGACTCAGCCTTCCACCGCGATGCAGATGGATATGCAGACTCGGATGGATGCAGAGATCGAGATCGGACTGCTCTTGGAGTGCGAGTGGTAAACTTTCGATTGCTCGTAGCCAGGGTTGCGGGTCAAGAGCACATCCAGGGAACGGAACGGAACGGGAAACCCACCGCAGGATGCCATTGAACCCTGTCAGGCGGAGATTCGGAGCTCGCGTCTAGCAATTCGCATTCGCATATCTCTTAATCGATGGGAACTGAAAACGGCTAAAAATAATCCAGAAACAGAGCGGCCATAATAATAATTTCCTGTCAATCAGTGCGGCGACTGCGACGAGAGCCGCGCCCCTTCTGGACTAGCTCGTGGTAGATGGAAGATGGCAGACCATAGATGGTAGCTGTGGCTCCCAGCACGCAATTAATTAGTAGCTGTGTCCATGAGGGGAGGGGTTCTAGCGGTGGACAGTTCCACCTCAGATCTGCTGGAGCGAGGAGATAGCAATGGAGAGAGAGAAGTCCAGCGGAGCTCATCAAGCCACCTACGCTTACGGTACTTGGTCAGCTGCAAATTAATCTCCCTCCGCTCTTCCACTCCCTTTTGGGTTCTCCTGGTGTCTCTGGAGCGGAGCAGGGAAGCCACAGACTGAGACTGGGAATCGGGAGCGGACCAAGCTCTGCCCCGCGGCCTGCCACACTTCTGAAGTCATTTTCCAAATGCTTGACAATTTATCATTTCGTTTTATTTGGCCAATTTTTCTGCTCGTCAAGTGCTCGTGGCTTAGGGGAGCGGAGGGAACCAGGCAAAGCTGCCAGAAGTCAATGGCTTGGCCCAGAACTGGGTCAGACTGATGGAGGAGCCGGCGGCCGTCGACTGCCAAAATGTTAATTAATTCGAATTAAAATGTTGCGAACGCGCTCCGCTGACAGAGGCGAGTCCGGCAAAGGAAGTTGGGTTCTGGACTGGGCATAGGAGTTTCGACCGGACTGGAGTGGAGTGGAGTAAGGGTAGAGTGGACTGCGGTGGAGCAGATATGCCGAAGAAGGCGTTGGCGTTGGCAGTTTACCGTTGGCTGGACGCCCGCCCGACTCACCTGAGCGGCTGCGAGCTCCGTTGATAGCTCCTCCGTCCGATTCCGTTTCCATTTCTACTCGCTCTGCGGTTTCTGCAGCGGACCAAAGGCCAGGCCAGAATTCTGATATTGAAATTGCTACCTTGGCACACCGGCGCAGAGGGAACTTCTGCCCGAGGCCGTGGTTTGATAACATCAGTCCGAGAGGGAAAGGGATGCGGTGGAGGTGGAAACCCAGGGGAGGCAGCAGGCAGCTCCCACTAGAGGAACAAAAGACAACAATTCCATTTGGTAAACGCTCGCCAGAGCACCGAGCACCAAGCGGGAAATGCAACGCCACGGAGGAAAACAAGAATGAAAAATAATCTCGAGCTTGGATGTGGAGCTGGAGTTGGGCCTGAGTTCGGCTTGCGTTTGCTTTGGCCAAATGTAACTACAATTTAAATGCTAATCTGGCATCTGTTGGCGGTTGGAGGTGGATGGATTCGGACGAGGATGGCGGACGGCGGACAATGACTTGGACTGGAGAGCATGGGCAAACAGCACCGCCCCTATAACCACCCACTCCCCGAGGGAGTGACTCCGGGCGAGGGCGGAGGAGGAGCTTGGAGCCAAGTGCGACTTGGCGGAGGGGCCGTGATTTGCATTTGCTCATTAGCCGCCAAAACAAACCCCCTCGAAGAGGAAGCGGAGGAAGTGGAAGAGGAACCTCTGGCCGCCAAAGTGTTTTATTTATTGTGCAATCTGCCGGTCTGACTCCTGACTGACTCCGCTGTCTAATTAGTTTTCACGCCTATAAACTGCCGACTTTATTTGCGTCGGATGCCTGCTCTGGATTCCCAGCGAGATTCGCCACAAAAATGTCGGATCTCGGATCTCGGGCCGTAGGTTCAACGGAACAAAGTACCGCTACGAGAGGGTCTCCCTTCTGTCCGCTCAGAGCTCTCTCCGGGAAACCGCGACATGGTGGAGTCAGAATCAGAATCCAAACCAGAAATAAAGGCTAAACTAAGAAGCAAAATCAAAAGCGAAAGAACATTTGTAAACTGCCAATTATTATGAAATGAGGAGACAGCGACACAGGCACATGAGCTGGGAAAGAGGGGAATCCAAGGGAGGAACGATACCACAGAGACATCCGAGGGAGAGAACTAGATTCTAGTTAGTTAGTCTTCCCTCTGTCTCCGCAGAGAGGAGCTCCGATGGGCAGGGGTTCCCCTCCGAAGAACAGAAAGCGCGTCACGCCGAATCCCGAAATTCGCTGGCGATGGCTCCTTACCATTCCGAGGGTTTCGGGTTTGGGCCTGGGCTTGGACTTGGACCTCAGCTTGGGTTCAGCGGAGCGCCAGCTCCATTGGATGTCTTCTTTCCCGCTCCCGCTCTGCTTCCCAGTTCCTTCTTCTATTTTTTCGGCTCGCGTGCTGCCAAACCGCCAATTACCGAACATCAAAAAGCAGTTTCCCCTCTCCAACTCCCTATTTCCCTGGTTTAAGACCAAATCTGCCCAATAATTTGCTCTCTGGCTTGTGTGTGGCTTTGTTTATAGTTTTGTCAGACTCGGACCCTTTCTGCTCCCTCTCCCTTCCCCTGCCTTGGTGGACACCCAAAAAGGTGTTCGAAATGCCAAGAATCCGTTGCCGAATCACGCAATGAGAAATGGGAAGTGGAAAGTGAGGAGGAAAGGCCAGAACAAATGGAAATGGAAATGCAAATGGGAAATGGCCAATGCTCTGCGAGATCTTCGTGGCTCACGCCTCGATACAGTTCTTGGCTGGTGCCACGCCCCCTCTCAGTTCCGTTCTGGGCCGAAATTAATTTAAATATTTCGGGCATAATAAATAAAGTGAGTTATCCAACGCGGTCTGCCCTCGGGCCCCTTTTGACATTTTAATCACGTTCGTCGAGGAGTCGCTGGCCCACTTATGTGGCGTTGGATGCGAAGTGCAAGATGTACTCCGGATTCCCCTGGATCGTGACTTCCCAGAGCCCAAAAGGAAACAGGTAGCCGGAGGAGAGATCATCCAATATGCTGATTGGAACGATCTGTTCTCCCGCAGCTCAATCATGTCATTATCGATCGGGATGTTACGAGATATCAACACAACCATTAGCATCTTCGTGGGCTTGATTGGTAACCCACTGATCCATAAAAGATAGATTGGATCCACCAAAACGATGCACTTAATAAAGATTTTTGCATTTGCATCTCGCAATCCGTTCCTTTATCCTTTTACAATCCCTGTTTGATCATCCCGCAGTTCTTGCCAGTTCCGCGTGGGCTTCCATCTCGCAGCCTCCTTTGTCCAGCCTCAATTGTAACGACAATCACGTTCTCCGGCAGAAGCAGCAGAAAACTCATCTCTCATCTCGGCAATCATCATCTGCCGCCGAGATCAGCAGGAACCGCGGATTTGACGAAAGGTTCGCTTGCTAATGTGCGAAGCCACGTCGGGGATCGGGGATCGCGTGGGTCGAGCTTCTCCGGGGGAGAAATGGGAAGAAAGCAGCTTGCAACAAAGTTGCAGCGGCAAGTCGCTGATTATCCCATCTTTGTTGATTAGGAAATATCTCTGCTCATAACCGAGCGACTTCTGAGCTCTTCCATAGTTCCAATTCCAATTGTCTCGGATGACGGAGCCGAATTCGCGAGGCGGAAAACTGAAAATGCAATTGAAAAGCTGCGAAAAGCGCCACAGAGTCAGGATGATAAAGGCAGCGCCAATTTCCCGGTGCAAATTATGGCGCGAGTGCCAATGAAATGTTTAAGGCATCCTGTTTCCATCAGCGATCGCCGATCGTCGATCGAACGGATCGAGGGCTCCACGGGGCCTCCGCGAGATCCGTTTACTGCCGCCTTGATTTATGCAACATTTTCCGCAATAAAAGTGCCAACGACGTGAAGAATTATTACATCATCACGTAATAGGCCTGCGCTGGACTCAGGTGGAACCTCTTACCAGAGGGCAGCCTCCGAACGGCGCCACGCCCGCCGCCAAATTGCCCTCCGATTGCCGGGCACTCCTCCCCTGCATCACACCATCATGGCAACCCATTCCCACTCCCTCCTCCGAGGGGCTCCAGTCCCTCGCGCTGTCATAAATCAGTCCCTGCCTCGAGTGGCTCGGAGGCAGCGGCATTAAATACTCGTACTTCGTACTCTCCTCCTAAATTGCCGGCTGAGCACCGCAGCAGCCTCGCAACAATGCCGCTGTTAAGTGTCGTGTCATCCCCGCAGATCCATCATAGCCATCACAGGGCTAGGAGAGAAGCAGAGGAAACATTTGCCTGGCACGTGTCCATCATGGCAAGTGCCAACGGATTCCAGCGAGGGAGTTACCTCGGAGAAGCAGAGATCGAAGGTGTTAAGCTGCGAGGAGCGTACTCCCAGATGTGGTAATAACGCCGCCAAATTGGGTTCTTCGCGGGGGAGATTGCATCATATAACCCGTCCACCTGTACTCCGCGTCCCTTATCTAGGCTTGGAATGGCCCATTGTCCGGAGACACCAAACACGGAAGTGCAGCGTGTGCACTCCCAAATGCCCATTTAATATAATTTCTATTATTTCTGCCAACTCTGGCCAACTCTGGCCACTGGCAACTGCCACCAGGTGACAGTTACAATGCAGAAACAATATACAACGACCCGGCCTCCGCTCCTGCCTTCCCCCCCTTAGCGGAGAGTTCTGAGTGGGGACATTGCCACCGTCCCAACCTGTCTCTGTGCCGCCGCCTCTCCTGGGTCCCTCATCGAGTATTCCCATTCCCGCAATCGCCGCACTGATCATCATAATAATAATCGTGATCGTTTCGGGGATCGGGTTCTGGCTCGCCAAGGTTGTCTTGTCCTCGGGGATCCATTTTTGGCATGCGTTCGGCAGCGAACACTTCCTGTGGCTGTGGGAAACACTCGGGATCGGAGTCGGGAACTTGTTCCTCCATGCGACATGTTCGCCACGATTCCCCTCATTTCCAGTTGCAGCATTCAAGTTGGGGCATCCACCCACTCGGAGTCCACTTCTGTCTGCTTTTGGGCCGTGTTTGTATTGAGAATATTTCGGTAACTGGCTTCCATAAATCAATTAGCCAAGTGTAACAGTTTCGGGCTGGGATGCCGCTCCAGTGGGTTGGGTTCAGCCGGGATGGGATGGCCTCCAGTTGGCGGTGCATGCAGCAGGCGAAGCGGCCATAAATTTCGGAGGCTATGCCCCTTTTGTGTAGCTGCAAATGCAGGAGAGCCCAGCTCCAGATCCCTCCTCTGCCTGCTGGCATGTGGAAATTGGTGCAAATTGATGAGAATATAAATGGGGAGTACTGAGAGCGAAGAGGGAGGAGCTGCCTGACCACGGATCATTTTCCGAGACTAGAACTGGGCTGCCAGCGGAAAGGCGAAGATCTGTTTACTTTGTCAAGTGCCGCACTGGGGAAATTGATGAAAATTGGTCCAATTTACCGGTCTGCACACCCGCAAGATGCGAATCTAGCTCGGGCAGTTTATCAACTCGTCTCCGGCAGGAATCCACTCCTCCGACTCAAGGTCGAGGCAGGTGGAAGCCAGCGAGTCCAGAGTCCCGCGGAGGAGCAGAGCAGGTGTTGCCTCCATTGACAGTTGCCTTGATTGGCTTGTGTTGCATGTCGCACGCCTCGTGCTGCTCTCTGGAGCTCAAGAGCTCCTCCTCCGCTTCCTCTTCCTCTTCCCCATCCTAGCTTCAGCCAAGTGCACTCCCAGGCCCATGCCGGGCACACCCCTTCATTTGTAGAGACACAATCTGAGCGCTGAGCTCTGAGTGCTGAGCAGGAACCCAGCTGGCTCCAGAGACAACTGCATTTTGGGCCCAGCTCGGAGGAGGAAGCCTCCAGTTGCGACTTGGCAACTTGGCGAGCTGGTGTGCCAACGCCCAGAGCAAATATTGGGAGAGATTCCCACTCCCAACTCCCATTCCCATACCCATCTTCGAATGCCTCCCATCCGATCTCCATAACTTGCTGCAATGTCGTCGCTAATCGCAGGCTCTGGGATTGTAAATTAAAAGTGGAAGCTCCGGTGGCAGCCAGATTGCATCACCGTTGCTCACCTGTTGAGTATTCAGTGTGTCCGGCACTCATCAGCGGAGGAATTGATGGAACGCCGGGAATATGAAACCGCCAATTTGCCTAGCTCCGCATGGAGTGAGGGGATGCCTGGGAATCCCTCTCCCGTAGAGAGTGGAGAGCCCGATTCGGAAGAGAGCTTTCCAATCCCTCTCCATATGGGCAAACAGTCGAATTGCTCCAATCGAACCGATGCCACCTCTGCGTGCCCATAACTCAAGTGGCACTCCTCCGTCTCCTTAACCCAGTCCAATCCTGGCGAGGCTTGGCAGCTCAGCAGAAGCAAAAACTGCAGCAATTAGAAGCAGAAGCTGCCGATGGCACTTGAATGTTGGTCGGTGATTGAGTTGCAGCTCAGGTGGACACTGTCCCCGTCCCCCGACCAGTCTCCATTCTCGGCTGTAATTGATGATGGATGCGAGAGGAGGAGACGGAGCGGGGAGTGGGAGGCTGCGACCAGTGGCTACAAACGGGCAGCAAACAGGAAAATTCATATTACGAAAAAACTGCATCGCTTAAGTGTCATTATTGGGACCAGAATTTCAACAAGTCGCTGCCTTCTGCCGTTGTCGTGCCTCCTGATGCAGCTCCTGGAGCTGGAGGGGATGCAGCACGAGATGGAGATGGAGATGGCAACTTTCACCGCGCTCAGAATTCCACTGTGCGGCGAGCCAGTGATCAGAGGCAGAGTGTGGCAGGAACCAGAACCACAGCCAGACATCGGTCAATCTGGGATCCACTCCCCTAACCCTGCTCCTCGGTGCACCAATATCCGCTGGCCACAATCAACACCTCCGCACCGCCCACCGCCCCTCGCAGCGAGGTGGAGCCATCACTCAACTTCAGCCGCGCTTCAGTCTGTGGCTTCTCTTATCTCTGGCAGCGCGCTTCCCTCCCCCAATTCCAGCTCATCCGGCACTTCCACCTCCTCCTCGTCCGCCTCCCTCGTCACTTGGTGTTGTCTTTACACCTTGCTCGTTTTTGTGGCCATGGACTCGTGTCGAATGGATCCCAAGTTGGAGTGCAGCCCAGGTCTATGGCCAAGTCGTTGGTGTTGTCGTCGGCTAAGGGCGTTAACTGGGTTAAACGCTCGTTGACAGTTTTATGCCGCAGCCAGAGCCAAGCCAAGCCAAGACCAAGACTACCTCCAAGGCGGCGGGAAGGCGGTGACAGTCAGTCAGTGGCACAGACCAAACGAGACACTTATTAAGAGTGAAAATTCTGATAGAATGCTTTTTCTCTCCTTCGCTTAGAAAGCTGCAATTAGAAAAGCCCGAAGGGAAGCATTGAAAAGTGAAACAAACAAATCAGACGGCGATGGCGATGGCTTTGGCGGTGCAATTAGAAAAAGCATCGTTACCATTCCCTTCATGGCACACTCGTAAAGTTCGTCGCCTGAGTCTTTCGATTCGAATCGGGGTCACCGGGTGGCCACTCGCGAGATGCGTGCGATTCTTATCGCCAATTAGGGGTCGATTCGGAGATTGCCCTCCCAACTGCCGCTCATAACTCCTTCGGGGATCTTTTGCCGATTACCTGCCAGCAAATCTGGAGAAATTTCGACAGAAGAAGGAGAGATTGATGACTCACATCTGTATCTCTGCGTGCCATCGCCATCCTTTCCATTTCCCCGAAATTCTCGCAATGCATTCCCAGTGAAAGTAAACACCTTCGCTGACAGGCATCCGGAGGAGCGGGGAGAGCTGCTCCACTTCTAATGAGCAATCTCGAAATGCAACGGCAACTGGAGGTAAAGGGGAGTCCAAGGTGATGGCAACAATCGAGACACGAGACGAACAAACGAGCTGCGGAGCGAATTTCCTTCGGTTTCGATTGATTGCCGGAAACATAAACAGAGAGTGATCCGATCTGGCTATGGGGGGCAGCTCCTGCTCCTGCTCGACCTCGGCTTTCTGGCGAAATGGGAGCTGGGAGTGGAGCAGCCCACGCGGCAATCAGAGAATGTGCGAAAATCGAAAGGAAATCTGCATGTCACTCAATCGAGCAGGGCGACACAGAGGAGAGACGAGTGTTTGCCATTTGTTTGCTCTGCAAACGAACCGCGACACCAGGCCAGACCAGACCGAGGTGTCTCCGTCACTTTCGGCACAGCTTGGCACAGTTTCTCGGCTCGGAGTTAGAATGAAAACAAATATTTGAATATCAAGTGACACAGAAAGCTGTTGTAGAACATGGCAAAGCCAGCGATGGCCCACTAAAGCCGCTTGCCACTTCCTCCTAACGGTCGAGTATTGATATATCTCTGGGCCATCCGCCCGGCCAGAGCTGGCCTTGATAGGCGGGAGCAACAAACTCCACTTGTGACCTGTAAATGTAAGCGTTCTCCAACGACATTCGGGAAATATTTGGCCAGCGATTGGAACGAACGGATTCCCAAGAATCGCACACTCAACTCGGACTTCATAGTTTTGGCAGCGATCGCGGCGGGTGATAGCAATTAGAGCAACCTCTGGCAGTTCCAATTACTCAATCAGAACTGGAGGCAAGCGGAGGAGGATTGGGTGCGAATCAATCTGCGACCATCAGCAGAACTCCACTTGGCAGTGAGTCTCTTCATTCACACGCCAATTCCAGAATCCGGATGGCGGTTGGCAATTGAAGACTTCCTCTTCGATCCCTGCTCGAAAGCTCTTCCGAAAGACACAATTTATATAATTTCCTTATCAGATCTATGCTCGCTGCTCATTGTTGGAAAATTGTGTAATTCCCTCAGAGGCGTTAATCGAACGCGGAGAGGCCTCAATCATGGCCACAAAGCGACAATCGGCGGAGAATCCAATCCGAAATCATCATTGTGCTCTGATCGGATGCAACTGGATGAAAATGCATGAAAATGGGGAAAAGCAACGAGAGTGCGACGAGTGCAGTTCGCTGTGCTTTCGATGATTGCGCGTCAATATTTAATTGCATTATGTGACGGACAGCCTCCGCAGCCGCTTTCTTCGTGGCGCAACCGTTACTACACTGCGAGGAGAGATGGTTGCATAAACGCTGGTATCAGAGCTGCCTTGACTAAGCTGCCCCCACAATCGGTGACCTCATTCGGGGACTCGCTCCCCGTTTCACCTGCTGCCTCGATTGTCTCGATTGCTATCGCGCACTTAATTAGGCGTGCGTTGAGGTAATGCTCGTCGCATCGTGTAGTTCCTATGGAACCTACAACTCTGGTCATTAGAAAGCCGCAAGGCAGCAAGGTTCTTGGCAGCTCCCAGACCTGCTCTCTGAGTGATCCGTGCACCTGCGAGCAGGTCTGGAAATAGCCCGCTGCTTCACTTCAATTTGGCATTATTCAGTGCAATTCAATGCCGAAGCTGCGTGTCAGGCAATCGCATTAGAAAATCATTTGCCTCGACGGTTATAATTGCATTTTATTACTTCCGACAAGAACGAGAAACGCCAGTCAGGGCCCCATGCAGCTTGCAAAGACCTTCGGCGAGAAAAGCTGCCACTGACTCCACCGAAGAAAGTCTCCAGCGAAGAGAGCTGGCGAAGAGAGCTGCGAAGAGCGTTAGCTTTCCGTCTTCTACCGGTTTGTCTTGGCCAGAAGAGCCAGAGACAGCGCCAGAGAGAGAGGGAGAGAGCGCGTTAGTTGGTAGCAGCTTTTCTTGCAGATGGTTCTGTCGCTGCCGACGCCGACTTCTTCGACGGCTTCGTGGGCTGCCAGGCAGCTTGAAAACGTTTTCCGCGGCCTTCGCAGCGAACATTCAGTGTCAAGGTGCTCGAACTGGCGGTCGCTAGCGCTCGAGTGATAGAAGCCAACGAACTCCGAGTCCGAGTCCGAGTTTGAGTCCGAGATTCCGTGTGATTCGCTTTTCCTCAGCATCTGGAGTTCCGGAGTTGGCATAAGAACGTTTAGCCGAAACCCGTGCGAGGCAGTTGGGCGCTCCACTTTCGACAGTGAGGACGGCGGCTCGAGCGGTAGTCGCGGTTCATCGATTCGGTCAAATCGAACAGCATTTAACTGAGTTAAATTAATAACAATTAATCGAGTGCGTGTCCTGCCACCCAAAGTGAAGTTTCAAAAACTCGAGAGTGCAAGGTAAAGTTTTTGAGAAACACGAAAATAACTGTTGCGAGCGCGCGCTCCTCCTCGGCAAATCGGCAAATCGATTGACATTCAATGCCTGACAAGGTGTCAATTGTCAGCCGAACAGGATGTCCACATGTCGATCAATTAAACGAAAATGGTCAATGGATCATTAGAGAAAGCTTTGGGTGAATGTCAGTCAGTTGTAGCTGGGATGCCTAGATCGATGGAGAACCCAGTCGCAGCCAGCATCGAGCAGCCAGCATGAGGAGATGTCACATTAGTTTCTGTTTCCAGTTTCTAGATAAGTCCGAGAGCTGGCATTTTTGCCATGCCGGAAACAACGGCGCGCAGACCGGAGTCGTCAACTTCGCCAGCTTCAGCTTCAGCTTCAGCTCCAGCTCCAACTCCCAAATGTGCAGAATTCTGCAGGCAATTAACTTTTGCCTGGTCAAGTCTTTTGACTTGTTCTCCTCCTCTCCGCCCCTGGGGATCCGATCCTGCTGGCGACGCTGGCCAGTTGGGTGATTTGGGTCATCCAACGGTTCGACGCGATGCGATGCGACCATTTAATGGCAATTAGCTGGGGCTCAGCTCGTCGCAGAAGACCAGAATGTCAAAGACTTTCGCTGACGGAGAGCCGCGAAGTCAGTCACTTTATTATAAATCTCCGGAATACGTGCCCAGTTCATCAGTTCATTTGCCTGTTACAACACACGAGTAAGGCGATCCTCATTAATATTCCGGAGGAACGACTCCATTCCTCGTGATCTGTAACAAATGCGTTCACAGTTAGAGCCAAGATCATGTTCGGCAGGGGATTGGGTGCATAGATTAGGGCTTCGAATGGCTTTCGAATTGGTTCAGTTAGCTTGCCGTTAGATGGAAATGAAAAGTTTTGTCAAGATTTTCCCAATTTGAGTGGCCAAGGGAAACGGGTTTCTGTGACTCTTTTGATAGCTGAGAAATTTCACTGGCCATTAATTGAAGATTTGTCGCTAACTTTGAGAAATTTTCTGCCAGCAACAAAAAAGAATTTCTATAGAAATAACTCGGTCTGACCCACATAGAGCAAGCGAAGCGGAGCCGAAGCCGAAGCCAACTCCTTCTGCCTTCTGCCGATGGCCAGCGGGTGCAGTTTTCAAATTGCCACAGCCATGAAATGAAGATAGCTTGGCCAGGTAGTTGTTGCCAGCCCGGTTCTGGCCAACTAGCTGGCTTGGAGCGGCTTCATCTCCATCTGCGGCAACTTCCACACATTGCTTACAGTTACACTGAGCGGCACTGAGTAGCAGCAGCCGAGCTTCAATTGAGATAAGCAAGTTATGTCATTCGACGGGCGCTTTTCTGGCACACTTTTCCAACGACTTTTCCATCTAGCCAATCACTTGCAGCCATTCTAATTAAGTGGCAACAAGTTTTTGGCGAATTGGTGTCATAAAGCAGTCTGTTATCGGCACCTTGACAGACACACGCGGCGAGGAAAGTCTGATGGCAGTGGGATTAGCCCAAATATTGAACCAGATCCGGACTCCGGAGTACTCTCGCCGGCAATCGAGCACTCTAAACACTCCATAAAACGCTGCCAAACAAACTGTCAAATTTGGCTGTAAATATGCTTAAAAAAAATACCAAAACGGGTTGCCAAGCTGAGAGAAATGAACAAACATCCCGATCGGAGCATGCATATATAAATCTCCATTCGATTCGAATTGAGTGGAAGCAGTGCCGCCGCAGCAGGAGCAGCTTGGCTGCCAAATGGAAATTTATGTCCATGTCCAGGTCCGAGCGGAGGAGCTCCTAGCTTAGCTTGTTTATTGGCCCACTAAGGCGGCTGACCCACAACTTTAAATTGTGATTTGAGTGGGCCAGTAGCTGCTGCTCCAGCTGGCTGCCAGCTCTGTTAATTAGAATGTTTTCTTTTCTCCTTTTTTTTTACTCATTGAATTCCCGCGGCGAGGGGCACGCGACTCGTTCCACTGACCAGGCGGCCAGGCCGTGTCATTGACCAGCCGGGAACCATGGAAATTGATTTGCAGGCAGACAATTGCATAATCGCTGATTATGAGTCGATCACGATGCAGTCGAATTCGATTAGTCCGGAAATCAAAGTCGAGCGCATGTGGAAAGCCAGCCTAGCTGGCTCTGTGATTTAACGCATATTACACGTAATGCATTTTCCATGCAGCTGGGGCGAAAGAACCGCAAAAGCCACTAACGACCCCCGAGCTTCAGATCCAAGCATCCAACTGTTGCGTTTGGCTCCGCATCGCATCGCATCGATCGCATTGCGATCGGAGGGGCCCAATCAGAATTCCAGCTGACCATTTCAGTTAACAGCTTGCGCCGTGGCCCAAACAACGGTCTTAAGTTCCAGCTGCCGGTGTTATTTTTTGCTGCTTTTTCAGCTTCCTGTGCGTGCGCCCGGCTAAGTGGCATTATTTTAATTCCTGGGCCCGTGCGTGTGAGCCGGGCTTCAGATCCAAGCCAGGCCGCTGCTGCCTCATCATCGGCCAAATTGATTTCGCATCTACTTTGTAGCCTCCTCGATTAATCTCGTCGAGTGGCTGCCGTTTTGGCTTCAGACTTTTTCTGCATCTAATTCGCCATTCTAGTTGCCATTAATCAAGTGCCTTTCGTGTTGGTGGGCGTTGCACTGCATTGGGCCAACATTAAACCCATTATTAAAGCTTAACTGTAACTGCTGGGGCAATTAATCATGGGATAAGCATGGGAGCCGGCCGGGCTGAGCGAAATGCTAATTAAAATCCAAAAACATTCTGTTTGTTTCCCCTTCCAGATGCAACTACAGCTACGGTCAATGACAAAGCGGCGTGTCAGCATGATGGCGCTGCTGGGCCTGATGCTGCTGCTGGTGGACAGCTCGGTGGCGGCACGCAAGCTGCTGCCCAAGCGGCCGGTGAAACCGTTGAAGACATTTCCGCGCAACAACGCCACACCGATACCGGCAACGGGAGCTGGAGCGGGAGCGGTATCGGGATCGGTTCTGAACGGAAGCGAGCTACCGAAACCGTTGACGCTGCAGTCCGGCGGCGGCGAGACAGCGGAAGCGATTGTCGCCTCGCCAGCTGCTACACCAGCTCCAGCCTCTGCCGTTGCCTCAGCCTCTCCAGCTTCTCCACCTGCAGCTGGCTCCGCAGAGACCAAAGCCGAGGAGCTGGCATTGGCCACCCCTTTATCGGGCTCCTCGGCGGACGAGGATTGCGAGCCGGATATGATCGGCTTCGAGCTTATAACAGGGTAAGTGTCACCGATCTGCCCCGATCATAAATCTTAATTGCGCGCAATTAGGTGCGAGTGGAGCAGGGACACTCCAGGGAGTGGAGCCTGTTAACACGTCGTAAAGACCGGGCCAAAACAGCTATCCAGCTCTGGCCAATTTATTATGCCCCAAACCCACCCACTTGGCCAGCAGAGAATTTATGTGCGTTACTTTCCGCCTAATCCGCCATTGCAGGTACGTGCTATCGGCGCCATCGAGGCAATTGGAAACGCTGCCCGGCACCCTCATGCTGACCGACTGCCTGGAGGCCTGCCAGGCCAATGAATCTTGCAGCGCGGTTAATTACGAGACGGGCCTGTGCGTCATGTTCCGCAGCACCGCCGATCAGTTGCCAGGTGAGTCTAGTGCGCCGCGAGAAAATTCTAAAAAAAAAGGCTTTAAATCAAAGAGATACAGTTGGAATCTACCAGAAAACTTAAATATTAAATAATAAATAATACAAGATCTCATAAAATTGATTTCCTTTAAAGTAAATATTTCTTCTTTAGTTTACTTTGTGATACTTTTAATTATACATCCCCATCGCTGCCAGTTAAAGTTATCCGAGCACATTTGCGGCACACACATTGTGCGATTATAAACACAGCCTAGTCCCCTCTTAAGTAGGTTTAAATATCGGTTAAAGCACTTTAAGCACTATTTGACTATCGAGAGTCTCCCACCTGGTATTAGTCGGTTTTTCCTGGTGTAGCTGGTGGTTAAAGAGCACACACACAGCTCTCGATCGCAGCATCACGATCTCTGGCCCGCTGGCCCGCAGCTTGTATGTTAAATGTTCCCCGCTAATCACAATAAATGCCCGCCTCATCTCATCCCCCATCTCTGTGCAGGTTCACTTTCGCGCTCGCAGTATCCCGTCTTCACCGTTTACGCGCAGAAATCCTGCTTCGGAGTGCGGCCCTGCTCGAAGGCCTGGTGCATCGATCGCGTCCAGGGCTACCGGCTGCCGGAGCGGGCCAAGGCCAGCCAGAGCGTGGCTACGCGGCGCGACTGCATCGAGCTGTGCCTGGGCGAAACGGAGTTCACCTGCCGGTAAGTGCGCGATGATACCGTTACGACGAGCCACCCTCTTGAACCGCCTCCACCTATGGATGCCTCCTCTTCAGGTTACTCCTTCATTCCACTCCACACTCGATTCGAAAAACACTCGAAGATACACGGGGAAAATTAATCAAGGGGTTAAGTCTAGATTGGGGTTTTTGGGATCATTACTTATTACAGATTTTGTTATAAATTGAAGGTTAAATGAGGGAAACTAGTCAATGGTTTATTGTCAAGTATCAAAAAATGTCTGACTATACTTTTTGAATCACAGGGATCTGAAAATTTCAAAAGATTTTTAAAATAAAAAAATAGTTCTCTGATAGGTTCTTAAAGAAAATATTTCCGATCGGAATTTAAACTAATTTAATTCATTTTTATAAAACATCATTATAGAAAGTGAAGTTAAAATATTCAAATGACCAAAATTCAAAGAAATATCGAACCAAACCATTTCTTAAAATACAAATTTTAATAATATTTGTAGATACTATTAAATATTAGAACCTTTTTTCCGTAACGCCCTATAAACTCAATTTTTATTAAGCTAAATTAAAGTGGAGAAACTTGACGGAAACTTTATATTTTTTCTTGGCAATTCTTTAATCCATAAACTATGTTTATTCCCCCTTAAAATTTCTCCCTGTGCAATTCCTCTCCTGAAGATCTGCCAACTACTATGCGCACTCTGGCCTGTGCGAGCTCTCGGACATGGATCGCATTACGCTGTCGGATGAGGCGAACATCGCGGCCTACGATGGCGCCGACTACCTGGAGAATAACTGCGCCGAGGAGCCCAGCAAGCTGTGCGAGTTCAAGCGCGTCGCGGGTCGCATACTGAAGACGGTGGACTCGGTGCACCAGAACGTGCAGAGCCTGGACGAGTGCCGCGACCTCTGCCTAACGGCCCCGTTCCGGTGCCACTCCTACGACTACAACGAGACCGGGGAGCTGGTCTGCCGCCTCTCCCACCACAGCCGCGCTACCCTGACGGATCTCTCGGAGCCGTACCTGAGCATCGAGGAGGCGGCCACCTACGAACAGTCCGCCTGCTACAATGTCTCGATCGACTGTCGCTCCGGCGAGATGGTGACGAAGATCCGCACCTCCAAGCTCTTCGACGGCAAGGTCTACGCCAAGGGAGCCCCCAAATCCTGCGCTGTGAATGTGAACAACTCGCTGGAGTTCGATCTGCGGATGCGGTACAACGATCTGGAGTGCAATGTCCGCCAGAGTGCGTACGGAAGGTATATGAACGACATTGTGATCCAGCACCACGACATGATTGTCACCTCGTCGGATCTGGGGCTGGCCGTCTCCTGTCAGTACGATTTGACCAATAAGACGGTGGTAAACAATGTAGACCTGGGCGTTACCGGCGAGATCGAGTCGACGCTGAGCGAGGAGATCATCGTCGATTCGCCGAACGTCATCATGAAGATCACCGCACGTGATGGCAGCGACATGAAGCGCATCGCCGAGGTTGGCGATCCGCTGGCACTGCGCTTCGAGATCGTCGACGCGAACAGCCCGTACGAGATCTTCGTCAGGGAACTGGTGGCCATGGACGGGACGGACAGCGCCGAAATCACACTGATCGACGCCAACGGCTGTCCCACGGACCAGTACATAATGAGTGCCATGCAAAAGCTGGCCGGCAATCGCAAGGTGCTGCTCTCACAGTTCGACGCCTTCAAGTTCCCCTCCTCGGAGCTGGTGCAGTTCCGCGCCTTGGTCACGCCCTGCATACCGCGCTGCGAACCTGTTATCTGCGACAACGATGAGAACGGCGAGCTCAAGTCGCTGCCGTCCTACGGTCGTCGCAAGCGCTCGGTGCTCAACGGCACTGATGGCGGTAAGTGAACGGTAAAGTTCTCTGTACTCTGTTCCTCTGACCAGGGATGGCAACGCACCAAGTGACCTCTTACGAGTGGGGTGGGGAGAATACCCGAATGACATTTACCAAAGGCTGAGTGGTAAATTCCTAGGGGGAATCTCAAGAGAGTTAAGGATGCAGTTAGATTGAAAGCAACTAGAGCGTCATGAACTTATTGCTTTTGAGTTTTCCTTAATGCTTTGATTTTTATGGGTTTTAATTTACTTTTAATATCCCTTTTTAAATGGGAGTATTTTAAATAGCCTTTAAATCTTATTAACTCACAATAACCAAGTGAGTTATTGCCTAGAATCGACAAGAATGAATATTGCAAAATTTCTTAAGCATGTCTTGCTTATTAATCGCTTAGAAAAATACCTTAACATACTCCAACAACCATTCAGTCAGTGGAATGCCAGGCACTCTTGGGCCTCTCTGGGGGCACCATCCCTGGTCAGTGGCAGAGCTCCCAGAAAACATATTTCATTTCTTGTCTGCCTCTTTTCCGACTCTCTTTCCTCGCCTGCAATTTTTTGCGCTGCGCTGTGTTTCTGCCTGTTGCGCTGCTACCTTTTCACAGTTGAGCTGGCCATTAAGTCGGAACGCCAAAAACGTGATGTGAGTCATCAGGCGGCCAGCGATGAGAACATTCTGCTGGTGCAATCGATACAAATCACCGATAAGTTCGCCTTCAATGGCGCCGATGGAGGAGCAGGCGGCGGCGGCGGAGGACTCGAGGACGGCCTGGCCAAATTGCAACTGGAGCTGGGCACCAAGTCGGACACTTGCATAAACGGTTATGGTGAGTTGGGACTGGGTTCACTTGGGGATCAGTTCGGTCAGTCGGGTTGCCTGGACTCCTGGCTTATGTGTAGCACAGTGGCAAGTCGATCTCGCTCCATCTATTCGGTATCGCCGAGCGTGGCGAATTGATTTGCGTTAATCGCGTGCCGTCGCGCCATCTAGCCTTGGGTCCGGACTGAGCCGGCCGCGACTTGCCGACTGAGTGCCCAGCTAATTAAATAAACCCGTAAATTTCTGCTCAACTCTTTTTACAACTCTATTTTCCACACACACACACACTCTACACTGTGTACCCTGGCACACTCGCAGGCTTCATAATTGCCGGGGCGCTGTTCCTGCTGCTCCAACTGACGGTCATCGCTGTCTGGGACAATATGCAGAAGCGCGCGTTACACAAGCGATAAATGCGGCGATGGAGGATGGAATCGAAGCCGGAACGTCAACGTCAGTGAATGGCCTTTTAACAAGCAGCACGAAGATGGAGATGGAGCTGCAAATGCAGATGCAGATGCAGTTGGAGCTGCACAGGTGAAGGAGAGAAAACGAAGGTGGAAGGAGGAAGAACTAGCATGAAATTCTACTTAGCTCAAAACTTAGCACCGCTCATAATCTAGTTAGTAGATGTACGATCGAGAGATGGAGAGAAGAAGAGATGGAGAATTGGAGAATTGGAAAACTGGAGATGGAGACCCTTGCCCAGATTTTCCGCCATAGAGCTGGACTCCTCTGTGAGGGGAGAATTCAAGGAACGATGGACCGCGGGGCGGGGCTCTCCGGGAGACTGTAGCTTAATATTTATACTTATATCTATATGCTCATATAACGTTTAGGCGTCCCTCTATAAGACTTACCGCTAAGACTACTCCGAATACGTCGACATACTATCAGCTTAAGACTCGGAAAGAAACGAAAAATAAGAGAAGAGAAGAGAAAATTAAAGAAAAGCTCCTTAGTTGTAGTGCGAAAACCATTCAAACCTCTTAAGCGAGCTCGGCCAACGAGGCTCGTTTACGAGGTTTGACTGTCTACTAATACTTAAATACTTAACTTAACTTAACTTAATGCTTATATATGCTAGGCCTAATCGAACACACAACACACACTCGAACAAAAACAACACAAATTGTAACAAGAGACAAAACTTCAGATGCTATAAAAGGTAAATAAACGTATTAGAAAGATACTCGCTGGCATTCGCCTTTGCATTTGCATTACTTTTCTTTTTACTTTGGCTCGAAAATTTGCCCGTCAATGTCAATGCCAATTGATCGACTGTATCTCTTGGCCGGGGCCTGGGCAGCCTCTAACAAGGCTAACAACCTCAACCTCAAGCCATGGCCGTGATTGTTGGTTTTGGCCTAATCAACGTTGATACAAATCAATCAAGAGCAGCGTTTAGTGCCTCCTCCTCGCGGCCGCTCCCGGCTCCTCCCACAATCGAATGCCACACTCACCAGGTGGAAAATTGGCCCAGAGTGAAACCGAACCTTGGCTAAACGGCACTGAACTCGGCCAAAGGGCCCTCGGCCCAAGCGTGGGCCAAAGTGTAGCTGCAGACTGCAGTAAAAGTGACAAACTAATTGGGCGAGGAAAGAGGGCTATGAATTGCAGGTAAACAACTTCATTAACATGATTTCACCTACATTCGGAGTGAGCCAGGGAAATGCCTTTAAAAAATGTAGTATTTTTTATAGCCATAGAAAGGCAAGTACTTTATTTTTTAATTTTATAAGAGAATTTTTTAAATAAACAAATTGGATTGAAATATAATACTATTGTTTCACGTGCTTTAGGAAGTTTGAATAAATAATCATTTAATGAATTTATAAGTTAATTTTAAAGGAACATTTTTTTAACAAGTCTATACATACTTTTAGAGGGTATTTGGACCAGAAGCTTGCAACGCAGTGAAGGAGGCTTCTCCGACCGCATTAAGTATAAATATTCTTGATCAGCACCACCAGCACCAGAATAAAAATGTTTAAGCTTTGATATCATTGTATTATTGATTTATATGATGAAAAATAACGAAGCAGGCAGACATCTCACTCTGATCAATATCTTGGAGGATTTGAAATAGGACCACCACATTTTGCGCACCACACAATTTGGTCTATCGAGCCGGATATCAACCAGCGTCGTATGGACTCAAAATATTAATTTCCATTCTTCTAGTAATTGCTTTTATTGAAACCAATATCCTCTTATCCAACACCGCATTCCACTTAAAGCTTAAATGGCTAAATCGCCAATTTCCAGAGAGAGTTTCTTTGAGCCATTCTTCATCTGCTCTTGGATGAGGAGTCACCATAATTTTTAGTCATAATTATTACTGATTTTCTATCAACTCATCCCAAGATGGCAGTCGCCAAGAACAGCAGCAGCAGCAGCAGAAGCAAAAGGCAGGGGACAGCCGCAGCAAACAAAAAACAATTTGAAAGGAAATGTTTAACATTATCTCGAATCTGATGCTTTGAACTCGGCGCAAGTTGGCAAACATGAACATGAAAAGTTGCCAAGTCAAATGCTGTCACTGACATGGCCATCCAAATTTAGACAAAGCCTCCGCGATGGCCTCCAGAGGAGGCGACTGACTCCACTCCTGTTTTTTTTTTCTATTTTGTCTCTCCTTGGCTTCTAATACTCGTACCCCGGCTGGAGCTTGGAGCTCCCTGCCTGGCATAGCGAAAGTCTTTGGACACTTTCCGTGCTGTGGACTGGGACTGGGACTTGGTCTCGGACGCGGACTGCGGCACAGCATCCGTTTGGACTGCGACTGGGATCTTTCTTTTCTTTTCTATATTTTTGTCACTGCCACTGGCTGCGGCGGGACAGCGGGCGGCAGGCACGCATAACATAAATTCTGCAATGCGTATTTCAAAAATTGCCAGCATTCGATGACAAGAGACGGTGCAGCGGATTCAGTTGCTCCAGCGGCTCCAGCGGCGTGTCGTGCGCTCTTATAAGGAGCCGAACAGAGGCCTTGGCCATTCAGTTGTCCGCTGGGCAAATGTTTATGTCAAACGCGCAGCAAATAAAGTGCTCGGCTTGACAATGTCCGCGGCAATGTCAACAGTCGACGAGGCGACTCAGGCCGCTGGCCGCAGGCCCTTGGGGACCAATCTGGGTGGGTTTACCCATTTTTTTGTGGCATCCTCTTCTTCGCGGCTTCATAATTTTTATGAATTGCCGGCCGACGGCGATGGAGACAATGGCCAGCCGCCTGACGGAAATGCAACTGCCAGGCATTTGCAACTCATTTCAAACGAGAGCGCAGAAGCCGTAATTGCTAAGAATTAAAAAATAACGCCACTCGGGCTGGATCACGCACACGGAGTCAATACCCGAAACGGTCTCGTTGCCGCGGCCGAGATCGGGCCAAGATTAGGCCAAGCGCCAGTTGATCGATATGGGAGCAGGAGCCAGAGCCAGAGCCAGAGCCAGTGCAAGAGCAGCCACTGGCCAGTCGTTAGTGGCATTGCGGTTCTCTGGCTCCTGCACTCAGAGGCAGCATGGAAAATCCATTACGTGTAATGTGCGTTAAAGCACGAAGTTCAGCTTACGGCTCAGCTATGTGCAGAGTGCTCCTCCTTGCTGCGATTGATTTCCGCACTAATCAAATTCGAATTTAGCATTCATTTTTCACTGGAGCTGCAGCTGGAGCTGGAGCTGGAGAATGCGGAGCGAGCACAGCGAGAAATGAAGATGCCACAAAGGCATCTGGATGTGATGTGTTAATGAGCGAAGATATCGAAGATAATTGAGATCGATTACATGGGCTTTACTTTAAAAATTATGGGTTCTTTTTTTATTACAGCTCTAGAGCTGCTGTTGCTTCCCGTTGTCCATCTGCTCGTGACATCTACGATTTACGATTCTTTCAGTGTACTCCCCTAATCAACGATTACGCAATTGTGTGAGGCTGCAAATCGATTTGCATGCCTGCTGCCAGGTCTGGAGAGCCGCCTGGTCATTGACATGGCCGCGCCGAGTCATTAGCGAAACCCCAAGAATGAGTCGCGTGCCTCTCTTGCAATACCGTTCTCCTCCGCTCAGGCTCAGGCAGATGCAGGCCACACTCTGGGGCGTGAAGAGTCACAGATGGAAATTCTAATTACTCGATTTCTTGTTGACTCCACTGACTTACATGAGCAAGAACAAGCCGAACCGAACGAGCCTGCAGGCGGAGGCCGGCGAAATTTGCAGTAAAAATGTTCGTTGCCCCACTCAAATTACAATTTAATGTTGTGGGTCAGTCGCCTTAGTGGGGCAATAAACAAAGTGCCAGTCGAAGTCCGAGCCGCAGTTCGAGTCCCAGTCGCAGATTCCTCGCGTCGACTTGGCTACATAAATTGACTGTGTGCACAGCACACCAATGTTCGGATGATTGTGTGCCGCAGGGAGTGGGGCGGTCGGTCGGTCGGCGGATATATTTTCCTTGACTTTTTTTCTATAGCATTTTCAATTGCTGCCGCGGTGCGCTTTGGCTGCGCATTTGGACCCAAATTCAAATTCAAATTCGGATACGGATTCGGACTCGAATTCAGGTTCGATGGCGATTTATTTTGGCAAATAAACAAATGGCATGTGCAGAGTGTTAATTTATCAAGTCGCCGGCGCAGGCCATTGAGAGAATAAGTGCGAGAAAATCACTTTGCAACGGCGAATGCCGATCCCAAGATGCTTAGATGCTCAGTTGCTCAATGCTCAGATGCTGTCGGTTGGCTTATTTATGGCCCGGCTGCTCATTTTGTCAGCCCAAAGTGCCTGCCATATATCAGGGGAGCATATCTCATTACTTTGTGATATTGCCAATGCATTTTGTCTGACCCAATAGACACCTACAAGTAATGAAAAGGACGCGGATACCCCATGCCGGAATGGAGAAAAGATTTGCCAAAGCCAACTGGATTTCTCTTGGCCACAAAAAAAAGCACAGACAACCGAAAACAACGCGAGATATGTGCAGGGAAACGAAAGACTTAGGCGACAAACTTGCTCGGCGCATGGCTGCAAACACGTGTTGACGGCAACGAAAAATAACCCATAGATGCAGTTTGCACTAGGTATCAGCGGATAATACTATAAGGAATGCCGTTAAATTGTATTTGAAATCGGAAAATCAAAAGACTTAGGCAACAAACTTACTTATAGTAATATTTTAAATAGTAAAAATAAGCTATATATAAAATAATAACTAGGATAAAACTATTACCCAGGCATACTTTCTTAATAACTTAATAAATACAAAATACATTTTAAATACAACGAAAGCCACATTTTCCACTCAATCCAATCCAATTTGTACCAAACCTAGTATAACAAATCACTCAAATTAGACCTAACAACAAAGAAAACCCCTTACATTGTAATAAAGAGCAATAAATTCATCATTTAGAATCTTTGGGAGGTCGCCTCCGCCTTCAGTGCAAGCCACACATCACATTAAATAATTTTTCCCTATAATTTATCGTTGATCTTTAGGCCTCATTAAAATGCTGCTCCAGTCGCGCTCGGCCTGTGTGTATAACCGGGCTGTAAATGAACTCGGCCACATAGATCATTCATAAGCAAAAGATCTCGTGGCGCAAGGCCGGCATATTGATGAGCTCGGCTCCTCGGTTGGGGGAAGAATTCTTCCGCTGATGCTGTAATAGCTGAGGTTCAGAGAACCCTTTAGCGGGTCTGGGCACGTAGCCAAGAAATTTGTCAGCTAGTTGGGTTGCCGATGAAAGGAAAGTTAAAAATCTATAAGCCATGCAAATACCGATACTTTTTGTCCAAATGCCAAGAGGAAAACGTTGAAAGATTGTCAAGGGGCTAGAGCTGGGATTGACTGGGATTGGTTTGATTTCGTTTGGCCGGATCGCTGAAAATATCAATGGCGGCCGCAGGGCGAGAAAAATGGAAATAAATGGCCTTTGTTCGCCAAGGTGAATGCCACGCAGGCACATCAATTGTTCAATCTTTATTGGCCGCTTTTCAATTCGAAGGCAGTTTTATGAGCCGGCGACGACATCCAAGCGAAAGTTTTTCCTGTCTTCTGGCTCCGCTCCGCTCGGCTCGGTTGGGTGGCATAAATTACAAAATCAGTTAGACAAATTGTTGTGAAAATGTCCGGGAGATGGTGGACTGAAGAGGGGATGCGGTATGCGGTATGCGACTGGCGACTAGATGACAAAGTCGTCAGCGACTCTCGTTGATAATCTGCACAACTGGGCCCAGTTTAGCTCGGCTGCCGGCTAATTGTCTGCAATTGTTTCATAACCGTTGGCTGACCCAAGCCAAGTGACCCAAATCCGATGTCCATCCAGCCGCATCCAAGTGGCGTTCCAACTCCCGACTCCCGAGGAGATCTGCGAATGTTCGCCACAATGAGAATTAAGTTTTCTTTTCTTAGTTTTTTCTATTTGTTGATTTTTTTAGTCATTCTGCGTGTGCGGCCGCAGCCGAAACCCAGCAGAGGTATCAGCGTAATTGTGTAAGAATTTTTCTGCGCATTTGGGAAATGTGTCTGCCAGATGATGAAAAACAGAAAGCAAACAAAACGAATCTTGAGCGCGCAGAAAAACCTTTTCCGGGCAGTGAGAATTTTCAGAGTTTTGTCGCACGAAATGCCAACGGTCAACGGTTCCCTACGCCGGCCGTTGTCGAACTGGAAGATGACACGGCGCATTGTCCGTCCGCACGCGGAGACATTCACCCATACCCATCCCATCTTGGCCCATTCGATTCCATCGCGAAACCATTTCATTTCATCCCATCTCATCCGATCCCAGCCCAGCTCATCCCATCATGCCATCACACAATCTGTTTCGGCTTTCTCTGCTGGAGAATCTGGCCAGGCAGCAGGCAGCAGGCAGCAGGCGGCGGGCATCCTCATCTCGGAGATCCTCTTCATCTGTTAGTTGGGGCACGTACGCTGCATGTCAGTCTAATTTGCTGACATGATTATGATTTTGCAGCCGAACCAGCAAAGACCAAGTTTTGCACGGAGAAAAAACCCATAACAATATCACATATCCATCTCAAGTGTCATTTAAAAACAAGGAAGACTATAATAAATTCTAGTTTAAAGGGAACAATAGGGTAAAATATATCATCAAAAGGTTAAGGAATATATTGAATTTAATAATTAATTAATAGGGATTAATATTATTGCCTTGGATACAGTAAGATAAGGATTGTTAAGTAATGAGCTAGTTTCAACAGTTTAAAAAACGTTAGAGATATTTTATTGAAAAATAGGGTATATGTTTCCAATTTCTACAGAATTTTAAAGAGAATGGAAGCTTAGACATAAGTCCCAAAGAAACATGATACATATAATTATTTTGACAGACAGAACCCAGCTAAAGCAGTTCATGGACAAATTTATCGTTTATATATAACCATAATAATCCTATAGAAATAGGAATGATGTTCAAGTACAATAAGTTAAGTTAAGATTAAGCAAGAAGTGCCACAAATTTTTCAACGAAACACTCTACATTGTAGTCGATGTTAAGTTGTTATTAAGTTTTTAGTGGAACAAGATTTATGTAAATTCGAATTTTCAACTGCATTTAAAAGGATATCAAAACTACAATTTATGTTCTTTCCAGATACGCCTAATGATCTTCTATTTTCTCCGTGTGGGGTTAATGGAACAAGAATCATGTAAATTGCGTATTTTGCAGTTAAAAGGATATTAATGTCGAAATAATTGAAACTCCATGTGGCAACCATCAAAGCTAAAATTTATGCTCTTTATAAATACGCCTAATGATCTTTTTTTCTCCGTGTGGGGTTAAGCCTGGGAAGGCTGAGGAGGATGAGGCCAATGTCGGCAAGTGAATGGCATTGCCTCATACGACTGCCGCAGAGATGGGCTCGACCAATTTGGCCTGCTGAGCGGTCTTTGGTTTCCCGGGAATCGCACCGCCGCCATCCAAGTGATGGGGGCAATCCTCCCGATCTGCTCCGCTTTGGAGTGCTCTGATCTGGTGGCCTCCCGCTGCTTTGTTTGTTTGATTCCGCGCGGATTGATGTCGGCCCATGTCGACCAACTCGGGCTGCTGGCTAAAAGCATTTGAGCCATTTTCAGGCGGAAGTCGCTGACACATGTGCCGCCGCCGCTGCCGCTGCCGCTGCTGCTGCTGCTGCCACTGCCTCGGCCACGGCGACATAGTTGCATTTATTAATGCAAATATTCCGTTTAGCCGCGCATTCCGCGGATATGAAAATGAATAACCGTTCTTGGCCCGACTCTGAATATTTCATCTGCATTCCGAGCCGAGAAGAGAGCCAAAGAGCTACAGCTAAGAGAAGGGAAAGCGCGACTCTCTTCGGCACTCTCTTCCAACTCGCTCTTAGCCCGCACTCTTCGCTGCTCTGCAAGAACTTTCCACAAAAGAAGCTTTTCCGACACCTGAAGCTCTGCTGCAATTTTTGTTCTCGTCGGAAGCAATAAAATGCAATTATAACCGTCGAGGCAAATGATCTTCTGTTGCAGCCGCAGAATAAAGCCAAATTAAAGCCCCGCGGCTGTATCAACTACAGCTGCATGGATCAGTCAGGAAAGATTCCCCTCTGGAGCAGGCTCTGGGAGCTGCGAAGAGAGCTTCCGGAGGGGAGGTGGCAAGAATCTTGCTGCCTTGCGGCTTTCTAATGACCAGAGTTGTAGGTTCCATAGGAACTACACGATGCGACGAGCATTACCTCAACGCACGCCTAATTAAGTGCGCGATAGCAATCGAGGCAATCGAGGCAGCAGGTGAAACGGGGAGCGAGTCCCCGAATGAGGTCACCGATTGTGGGGGCAGCTTAGTCAAGGCAGCTCTGATACCAGCGTTTATGCAACCATCTCTCCTCGCAGTGTAGTAACGGTTGCGCCACGAAGAAAGCGGCTGCGGACGCTGTCCGTCACATAATGCAATTAAATATTGACGCGCAATCATCGAAAGCACAGCGAACTGCACTCGTCGCACTCTCGTTGCTTTTCCCCATTTTCATGCATTTCATCCAGTTGCATCCGATCAGAGCACAATGATGATTCGGATTGGATTCTCCGCCGATTGTCGCTTTGTGGCCATGATTGAGGCCTCTCCGCGTTCGATTAACGCCTCTGAGGGAATTACACAATTTTCCAACAATGAGCAGCGACCAGCGATCTGATAAGGAAATTATATAAATTGTGTCTTTGGGAAGAGCTTTTCGAGCAGGAGTCCAAGAGGAAGTCTGCAATTGCCAACCGCCATCCGGATTCTGGAATTGGCGTGTGAATGAAGAGACTCACTGCCAAGTGGAGTTCTGCTGATGGTCGCAGATTGATTCGCACCCAATCCTCCTCCGCCTGCCTCCAGTTCTGATTGAGTAATTGGATCTGCCAGAGGTCGCTCTAATTGCTATCACCCGCCGCGATCGCTGCCAAAACTATGAAGTCCGAGCTGAGTGTGTGATTCTTGGGAATCCGTTTGCCTAATCTCTGGTCAAATATATCGTTGGAAAACGCTTCCATTTACAGGTCGAGAGTAGAGTTTGTTGCTCCCGCCTATCAAGGCCAGCTCTGGCCGGGCGGATGGCCCAGAGATATATCAATACTCGACCGTTAGGAGGAAGTGGCAAGCGGCTTTAGTGGGCCATCGGTGGATTTGCCATGTTCTACGACTGCTTTCTGTGTCACTTGATATTCAAATATTTGTTTGCATTCTAACTCCGAGCCGAGAAACTGTGCCAAGCTGTGCCGAAAGTGACGGAGACACCTCGGTCTGGTCTGGCCTGGTGTCGCGGTTCGTTTGCAGAGCAAACAAATGGCAAACACTCGTCTCTCCTCTGTGTCGCCCTGCTCGATTGAGTGACATGCAGATTTCCTTTCGATTTTCGCACATTCTCTGATTGCCGCGTGGGCTGCTCCACTCCCAGCTCCCATTTCGCCAGAAAGCCGAGGTCGAGCAGGAGCAGGAGCTGCCCCCCATGGCCAGATCGGATCACTCTCTGTTTATGTTTCCGGCAATCAATCGAAACCGAAGGAAATTCGCTCCGCAGCTCGTTTGTTCGTCTCGTGTCTCGATTGTTGCCATCACCTTGGACTCCCCTCTACCTCCAGTTGCCGTTGCATTTCGAGATTGCTCATTAGAAGTGGAGCAGCTCTCCCCGCTCCTCCGGATGCCTGTCAGCGAAGGTGTTTATTTTCACTGGGAATGCATTGCGAGAATTTCGGGGAAATGGAAAGGATGGCGATGGCACGCAGAGATACAAATGTGAGTCATCAATCTCTCCTCCTTCTCCCGAAATTTCTCCAGATTTGCTGGCAGGTAATCGGCAAAAGATCCCCGAAGGAGTTAAGAGCGGCAGTTGGGAGGGCAATCTCCGAATCGACCCCTAATTGGCGATAAGAATCGCACGCATCTCGAGAGTGGCCACCCGGTGACCCCGATTCGAATCGAAAGACTCAGGCGACGAACTTTACGAGTGAGTATGCCATCGAATGGAATGGTAACGATGCTTTTTCTAATTGCACCGCCAAAGCCATCGCCATCGCCGTCTGATTTGTTTGTTTCACTTTTCAATGCTTCCCTTCGGGCTTTTCTAATTGCAGCTTTCTAAGCGAAGGAGAGAAAAAGCATTCTATCAGAATTTTCACTCTTAATAAGTGTCTCGTTTGGTCTGTGCCACTGACTGACTGTCACCGCCTTCCCGCCGCCTTGGAGGTAGTCTTGGACTTGGTCTTGGCTTGGGCTGCGGCATAAAACTGTCAACGAGCGTTTAACCCAGTTAACGCCCTTAGCCGACGACAACACCAACGACTTGGCCATAGACCTGGGCTGCACTCCAACTTGGGATCCATTCGACACGAGTCCATGGCCACAAAAAACGAGCAAGGTGTAAAGACAACACCAAGTGACGAGGGAGGCGGACGAGGAGGAGGTGGAAGTGCCGGATGAGCTGGAATTGGGGGAGGGAAGCGCGCTGCCAGAGATAAGAGAAGCCACAGACTGAAGCGCGGCTGAAGTTGAGTGATGGCTCCACCTCGCTGCGAGGGGCGGTGGGCGGTGCGGAGGTGTTGATTGTGGCCAGCGGATATTGGCGCACCGAGGAGCAGGGTTAGGGGAGTGGATCCCAGATTGACCGATGTCTGGCTGTGGTTCTGGTTCCTGCCACACTCTGCCTCTGATCACTGGCTCGCCGCACAGCGGAATTCTGAGCGCGGTGAAAGTTGCCATCTCCATCTCCATCTCCATCTCCTGCTGCATCCCCTTCAGCTTCAGGAGCTGCATCAGGAGGCACGACAACGGCAGAAGGCAGCGACTTGTTGAAATTCTGGTCCCAATAATGACACTTAAGCGATGCAGTTTTTTCGTAATATGAATTTTCCTGTTTGCTGCCCGTTTGTAGCCACTGCCGATGGTCGCAGCCTCCCACTCCCTGCTCCGTCTCCTCCTCTCGCATCCATCATCAATTACAGCCGAGAATGGAGACTGACCAGGAGCTGGACGGGCGACGGGGACAGTGTCCACCTTAGCTGCAACTCAATCACCGACCAACATTCAAGTGCCATCGGCAGCTTCTGCTTCTAATTGCTGCAGTTTTTGCTTCTGCTGAGCTGCCGAGCCTCGCCAGGATTGGACTGGGTTAAGGAGACGGAGGAGTGCCACTTGAGTTATGGGCACGCAGAGGTGGCATCGGTTCGATTCGAGCAATTCGACTGTTTGCCCATATGGAGAGGGATTGGAAAGCTCTCCACCGAATCGGGCTCTCCACTCTCCACGGGAGAGGGATTCCCAGGCATCCCCTCACTCCATGCGGAGCTAGGCAAATTGGCGGTTTCATATTCCCGGCGTTCCATCAATTCCTCCGCTGATGAGTGCCGGACACACTCAATACTCAATAGGTGAGCAACGGTGATGCAATCTGGCTGCCACCGGAGCTTCCACTTTTAATTTACAATCCCAGAGCCTGCGATTAGCGACGACATTGCAGCAAGTTATGGAGATCGGATGGGAGGCATTCGTTGATGGGAATGGGAGTTGGGAGTGGGAATCTCTCCCAATATTTGCTCTGGGCGTTGGCACACCAGCTCGCCAAGTTGCCAAGTCGCAACTGGAGGCTTCCTCCTCCGAGCTGGGCCCAAAATGCAGTTGTCTCTGGAGCCAGCTGGGTTCCTGCTCAGCATTCAGCGCTCAGATTGTGTCTCTACAAATGAAGGGGTGTGCCCGGCATGGGCCTGGGAGTGCACTTTGCTGAAGCTGGGATGGGGAAGAGGAAGCGGAGGAGGAGCTCTTGAGCTCCAGAGAGCAGCACGAGGCGTGCGACATGCAACACAAGCCAATCAAGGCAACTGTCAATGGAGGCAACACCTGCTCTGCTCCTCCGCGGGACTCTGGACTCGTTGGCTTCCACCTGCCTCGACCTTGAGTCGGAGGAGTGGATTCCTGCCGAAGACGAGTTGATAAACTGCCCGAGCTAGATTCGCATCTTGCGGGTGTGCAGACCGGTAAATTGGACCAATTTTCATCAATTTCCCCAGCGCGGCACTTGACAAAGTAAACAGATCTTCGCCTTTCCCCTGGCAGCCCAGTTCTAGTCTCGGAAAATGATCCCTGGTCAGGCAGCTCCTCCCTCATCGCTCCCAGTACTCCCCATTTATATTCTCATCAATTTGCACCAATTTCCACATGCCAGCAGGCAGAGGAGGGATCTGGAGCTGGGCTCTCCTGCATTTGCAGCTACACAAAAGGGGCATCGCCTCGGAAATTTATGGCCGCTTCGCCTGCTGCATGCACCGCCAAGTGGAGGCCATCCCATCCCAGCTCAACCCAACCCACCGGAGCGGCATCCCAGCCCGAAACTGTTACACTTGGCTAATTGATTTATGGAAGCCAGTTACCGAAATATTCTCAATACAAACACGGCCCAAAAAGCAGACAGAAGTGGACTCCGAGTGGGTGGATGCTCCTACTTGAATGCTGCAACTGGGAATGAGGGGAATCGTGGCGAACATGTCGCATGGAGGAACAAGTTCCCGACTCCGATCCCGATCCCGAGTGTTTCCCACAGCCACAGGAAGTGTTCGCTGCCGAACGCATGCCAAAAATGGATCCCCGAGGACAAGACAACCTTGGCGAGCCAGAACCCGATCCCCGAAACGATCACGATTATTATTATGATGATCAGTGCGGCGATTGCGGGAATGGGAATACTCGATGAGGGACCCAGGAGAGGCGGCGGCACAGAGACAGGTTGGGACGGTGGCAATGTCCCCACTCAGAACTCTCCGCTAAGGGGGGAAGGCAGGAGCGGAGGCCGGGTCGTTGTATATTGTTTCTGCATTGTAACTGTCACCTGGTGGCAGTTGCCAGTGGCCAGAGTTGGCCAGAGTTGGCAGAAATAATAGAAATTATATTAAATGGGCATTTGGGGAGTGCACACGCTGCACTTCCGTGTTTGGTGTCTCCGGACAATGGGCCATTCCAAGCCTAGATAAGGGACGCGGAGTACAGGTGGACAGGCATGATGCAATCTCCCCCGCGAAGAACCCAATTTGGCGGCGTTATTACCACATCTGGGAGTACGCTCCTCGCAGCTTAACACCTTCGATCTCTGCTTCTCCGAGGTAACTCCCTCGCTGGAATCCGTTGGCACTTGCCATGATGGACACGTGCCAGGCAAATGTTTCCTCTGCTACTCTCCTAGCCCTGTGATGGCTATGATGGATCTGCGGGGATGACACGACACTTAACAGCGGCATTGTTGCGAGGCTGTTGCGGTGCTCAGCCCGCAATTTAGGAGAAGAGTACGAAGTACGAGTATTTAATGCCGCTGCCTCCGAGCCACTCGAGGCAGGCGACTGATTTATGACAGCGCGAGGGACTCGAGCCCCTCGGAGGAGGGTGTGGGAATGGGTTGCCATGATGATGTGATGTGATGCAGGGGAGGAGTGCCCGGCAATCGGAGGGCAATTTGGCGGCGGGCGTGGCGCCGTTCGGAGGCTGCCCTCTGGTAAGAGGTTCCACCTGAGTCCAGCGCAGGCCTATTACGTGATGATGTAATAATTCTTCACGTCGTTGGCACTTTTATTGCGGAAAATGTTGCATAAATCAAGGCGGCAGTAAACGGATCTCTCGCGGAGGCCCCGTGGAGCCCTCGATCCGTTCGATCGACGATCGGCGATCGCTGATGGAAACAGGATGCCTTAAACATTTCATTGGCACTCGCGCCATAATTTGCACCGAGAAATTGGCGCTGCCTTTATCATCCTGACTCTGTGGCGCTTTTCGCAGCTTTTCAATTGCATTTTCAGTTTTACGCCTCGCGAATTCGGCTCCGTCATCCGAGACAATTGGAATTGGAACTATGGAAGAGCAGACTGCTCAGAAGTCGCTCGGTTATGAGCAGAGATATTTCCTAATCAACAAAGATGGGATAATCAGCGACTTGCCGCTGCAACTTTGTTGCAAGCTGCTTTCTTCCCATTTCTCCCCCGGAGAAGCTCGACCCACGCGATCCCCGATCCCCGACGTGGCTTCGCACATTAGCAAGCGAACCTCTCGTCAGATCCGCGGTTCCTGCTGATCTCGGCGGCAGATGATGATTGCCGAGATGAGAGATGAGTCTTCTGCTGCTTCTGCCGGAGAACGTGATTGTCGTTACAATTGAGGCTGGACAAAGGAGGCTGCGAGATGGAAGCCCACGCGGAACTGGCAAGAACTGCGGGATGATCAAACAGGGATTGTAAAAGGATAAAGGAACGGATTGCGAGATGCAAATGCAAACATCTTTATTAAGTGCATCGTTTTGGTGGATCCAATCTATCTTTTATGGATCAGTGGGTTACCAATCAAGCCCACGAAGATGCTAATGGTTGTGTTGATATCTCGTAACATCCCGATCGATAATGACATGATTGAGCTGCGGGAGAACAGATCGTTCCAATCAGCATATTGGATAACTTCTCCTCCGGCTCCCTGCTCTCTCTAGAGGTCTGGGAAGTCACGATCCATAAGAATCCGGAGTACATCTCGCACTTCGCATCCAACGCCAACTAAGTGGGCCAGCGACTCCTCGACGGACGTGATTAAAATGTCAAAAGGGGCCCGAGGGCAGACCGCGTTGGATAACTCACTTTATTTATTATGCCCGAAATAATTAAATTAATTTCGGCCCAGAACGGAACTGAGAGGGGGCGTGGCACCAGCCAAGAACTGTATCGAGGCGTGAGCCACGAAGATCTCGCAGAGCATTGGCCATTTCCCATTTGCATTTCCATTTGTTCTGGCCTTTCCTCCTCCCTTTCCCTTTCCCATTTCTCATTGCGTGATTCGGCATCGGATTCTTGGCATTTCGAACACCTTTTTGGGTGTCCACCGAGGCAGGGGAAGGGAGAGAGAGAAGAAAGGGTCCGAGTCTGACAAAACTATAAACAAAGCCACACACAAGCCAGAGAGCAAATTATTGGGCAGACTTGGTCTTAAACCAGGGATATGGGGAGTTGGAGAGGGGAAACTGCTTTTTGATGTTCGGTAATTGGCGGTTTGGCAGCACGCGAGCCGAAAAAATAGAAGAAGGAACTGGGAACCAGAGCGGGAGCGGGGAAAGAAGACATCCAATGGAGCTGGCGCTCCGCTGAACCCAAGCTGAGGTCCAAGTCCAAGCCCAGGCCCAAACCCGAAACCCTCGGAATGGTAACGAGCCATCGCCAGCGAATTTCGGGATTCGGCGTGACGCGCTTTCTGTTCTTCGGAGGGGAACCCCTGCCCATCGGAGCTCCTCTCTGCGGAGACAGAGGGAAGACTAACTAACTAGCATCTAGTTCTCTTCCTCGGATGTCTCTGTGGTCTCGTTCCTCCCTTGGATTCCCCTCTTTCCCAGCTCATGTGCCTGTGTCGCTGTCTCCTCATTTCATAATAATTGGCAGTTTACAAATGTTCTTTCGCTTTTGATTTTGCTTCTTAGTTTAGCCTTTATTTCTGGTTTGGATTCTGATTCTGACTCCACCATGTCGCGGTTTCCCGGAGAGATCTCGGAGCGGACAGAAGGAGACCTCGTAGCGGTACTTTGTTCCGTTGAACCTACGGCCCGAGATCCGAGATCCGACATTTTTGTGGCGAATCTCGCTGGGAATCCAGAGCAGGCATCCGCCGCAAATAAAGTCGGCAGTTTATAGGCGTGAAAACTAATTAGACAGCAGAGTCAGTCAGGAGTCAGGCCGGCAGATTGCACAATAAATAAAACACCTTGGCGGGGAGAGGTTCCTCTTCCACTTCCTCCACTTCCTCCCCTTCGAGTGGGTTTGTTTTGGCAGCTAATGAGCAAATGCAAATCACGGCCCCTCCGCCAAGTCGCACTTGGCTCCAAGCTCCTCCTCCGCCCTCGCCCGGAGTCACTCCCTCGCGGAGTGGGTGGTTATAGGGGCGGTGCTGTTTGCCCATGCTCTCCAGTCCAAGTCATTGTCCGCCGTCCGCCATCCTCGTCCGAATCCATCCACCTCCGACCGCCAACAGATGCCAGATTAGCATTTAAATTGTAGTTACATTTGGCCAAAGCAAACGCAAGCCGAACTCAGGCCCAACTCCAGCTCCAGCTCCAGCTCCGCATCCAAGCTCGAGATTATTTTTCATTCTTGTTTGCCTCCGTGGCGTTGCATTTCCCGCTTGGTGCTCGGTGCTCTGGCGAGCGTTTACCAAATGGAATTGTTGTCTTTTGTTCCTCTAGTGGGAGCTGCCTGCTGCCTCCCCTGGGTTTCCACCTCCACCTCCACCGCATCCCTTTCCCTCTCGGACTGATGTTATCAAACCACGGCCTCGGGCAGAAGTTCCCTCTGCGCCGGTGTGCCAAGGTAGCAATTTCAATATCAGAATTCTGGCCTGGCCTTTGGTCCGCTGCAGAAACCGCAGAGCGAGTAGAATTGGAAACGGAATCGGACGGAGGAGCTATCAACGGAGCTCGCAGCCGCTCAGGTGAGTCGGGCGGGCGTCCAGCCAACGGTAAACTGCCAACGCCAACGCCTTCTTCGGCATATCTGCTCCACCGCAGTCCACTCTGCCCTTACTCCACTCCACTTTAGTCCAGTCGGAACTCCTATGCCCAGTCCAGAACCCAACTTCCTTTGCCGGACTCGCCTCTGTCAGCGGAGTGCGTTCGCAACATTTTAATTCGAATTAATTAACATTTTTGGCAGTCGACGGCCGCCGGCTCCTCCATCAGTCTGACCCAGTTCTGGGCGAAGCCATTGACTTCTGGCAGCTTTGCCTGGTTCCCTCCGCTCCCCTAAGCCAGGAGCACTTGACGAGCAGAAAAATTGGCCAAATAAAACGAAATGATAAATTGTCAAGCATTTGGAAAATGACTTCAGAAGTGTGGCAGGCCGCGGGGCAGAGCTTGGTCCGCTCCCGATTCCCAGTCTCAGTCTGTGGCTTCCCTGCTCCGCTCCAGAGACACCAGGAGAACCCAAAAGGGAGTGGAAGAGCGGAGGGAGATTAATTTGCAGCTGACCAAGTACCGTAAGCGTAGGTGGCTTGATGAGCTCCGCTGGACTTCTCTCTCTCCATTGCTATCTCCTCGCTCCAGCAGATCCGACGTGGAACTGTCCACCGCTGGAACCCCTTCCCCTCGTGGACACAGCTACTAATTAATTGCGTGCTGGGAGCCATAGCTACCATCTATGGTCTGCCATCTTCCATCTACCACGAGCTAGTCCAGAAGGGGCGCGGCTCTCGTCGCAGTCGCCGCACTGATTGACAGGAAATTATTATTATGGCCGCTCTGTTTCTGGCTTATTTTTAGCCGCTTTCAGTTCCCATCGATTAAGAGATCTGCGAATGCGAATTGCTAGACGCTAGCTCCGAATCTGCGCCTGACAGGGTTCAATGGCATCCTGCGGTAAGTTTCCCGTTCCGTTCCGTTCCCTGGATGTGCTCTTGACCCGCAACCCCGGCTACGAGCAATCGAAAGTTTACCACTCGCACTCCATGAGCAGTCCGATCTCGATCTCTGCATCCATCCGAGTCTGCATATCCATCTGCATCGCGGTGGAAGGCTGAGTCACTCCAGGGAGAGGTTTCCCGTCCAGTGTTCAGTGTTTCTCCTGCCCAATCACCCGACACTCGAGACTCGCCGCTCGAGACGTTCGAGAGTGCGGAAAATGCGGAAAATCGGAGCAAGACAAACTCTCACTGCGAGATCAGAGGCGGGGGCGACTGCAGATGCCAGAGATAGCACTCGAGACCATGTCGACTAATTGCGGTTATAATATCAAAGTCGACATAACGCCCCGATCCTCCGCCTCCTCCTCAGTTTCGACACGAAGCCGAAATCTGGAAAACACGCAAGTGTCGACCTGGACGATGGTCAAGTGGCTCTCGTAGAGCATCCAAACCGGACCGAGAGCAGAGATGGAATGGAGTTGGTGTCAGGATAATTTTCCAGCCGCCGACGCCGACGCCACGCAAATGGAAATGAAAATGATCGCCGGACATAATGAACTTTCTCGCTTTTGGGGCGAATTTGCGGTGCTTAGTGGAATGGATATGTTTGGGGGTCCGCAAAGAGGAGATATGTTGCTAGGAGATCGGGTGATTAGGAGGACACCGAGTCACCGGTGAAACAATTACTAGTATGCAGAATTCGGGTCATCTCTCGAGCATCCCGACGGCCATCGCTGATGAGATTTCCCAGCAGAGATAAAAGTGCAGCTGAGACAGAGAACTCATAATTGTGGATTCAATTCTGATGCTGATTCCGAATTCGGTTTCTGTGTCGCTCGTTGGCTGGGAAGCTGGGAATCTGGAAAACGGCCGTGAAGCCGCTTAATTTTAACGGCATTTAGAACACGGAGCTAGCCGGCAGATTGGCAGAACTGCTCCCGAACTCAGCTAATCCGCACTGACCCGGGTTGGCGAGCAAGTGACGAACGTGCCGGTCATCACGATCCTGGAATCCGCTTCCTACAAATATGGAGCCGTCGTGCCCATCACAGTCACCTCCAACATCACAGTCGCAGTCACCGTCGGAGGATCACGAAGACGCACTGCTCTGGCCCTCCTCTGCCTCTTCTCAGTCCTTGTCACTAATTGCTCGATCTCTTATCGACCAAGGCAACCTGCTGGGTTTACGTTGGGAGAACGGTTCTTGCCTCCTCTCCCTGGGGTCCAACTGGACCGCTGATCATCGATCTCCGATGGGTACACGTTTGTGTCTCTTGTCAAGGTTGGATCGTTCACTCCTCCTGCACGTGACCAGAGCCATGAATATTAGGAGAAAGGAGGTGCATCCTCCTCTAATGACACGAATTCCCATAGTCCCAAGCTCGAGGCCAAAAAGGAACCGTTAGCCAGCCCTGAGATGCATATGACAAATGGCCAGTTAGCCAGGAAAGAGGGGAGTGGGTAATCTCCTCAGCCTCATTTGCTTCACTTAATCGCACGCACCTCTCCAATGATTGGTGCTTGGAGAGGAGTGGATGAGTGGGTAACCAGTTGAGTGGCATGAGCAGAAGCATCTGGTCCATGGGTGTCGGACCACCTACGGAGATGCTGAGAGAGATGTGGACTTCGCGACAGGCGACATTCCTTGGCTGCCGTGAATTTGCTTTAACCAAATCGCAAACAAATCGAGCCGCGCATTGTTGTCCTTAAAAGAGCAGCTCTCGAATCCCTCCGGCTGAGTGCGTGAGTCGAGAGCCTCCCACTCTGGAGCTGGACCTGGACCTGGTCGAGTTTGTTTGTTTCTGTGTTGGCTGCCAATGCGTCGCACATGTCCGATTTCCTTCCATTGATACGCCACTGCCACCGACTGCTCCCCGCCAGATCAGCCTTCGTTAGCGGCTGCTTCACCTACTTTCGGCTGCGGCCATGTCGTGGTTCCAGCTCCTCATCCCCTCATCCCTGCTCCTGTGCGTAGCTCTGGTCTCTGGTCTCGGATTTCCTGGTGCTGTCATCGCCTACGTTGTCGCTGTCTCCGCGTTTGTGGTTGCTGCTGGCTCAGGTCTGTGGCCAACGCCCATTAGAGCCACAAACAGGCAAACAGCCGAACTCTGTGGCTGCCATTTGGCGGTAATGCGTTTCAATTACAATTCGCGGAACGCGTTCCAAATTTCATGGGTCTGCTCTGATCCCTGGGAGATTGCTGGCTGGCAGTGCCATTCCTTTGTCTAGCCCAGTTCCCCTCTCCCGATCCCTCTCCCTCAGGGAAAGTGTTGGAAATTGATCCGCAAAGTAATTGCAGTTCCATTCCGACTTCGCAGCAATCCTTTTAAGTAGCTCCTGCCCCCGCCTCTGGCTGGCCCACATTTGCATGGCTACATGAGAGTTCCTCAATTAAAAGGCCAGAGACAAGCTCCAGCTCCGGCTGCGAGTGCTCCTGATCCCTGGCCATGTTCCACTTGACTTTAATTGGATTTTGTTTACTTTTGGGCACATTTCCAACCGGGAAGAGAAGCAGCGCGGAATGCGACACGACACACGATGACAAATGTTGATATTCAAATGGCACCGTTGGGGGCGTCAGGAGCGGGCACTTGTCTTGTGCCTCGTTGGAGCAGAGCTGAGCTGAGGTGAGCTCTAGGAGCTGATGCCGCGCTTTTGTCAACAGCTGAAGGAGAAGACTAGAGGAGGCTGAGCTCCGTCCCCTGGCAAGCGACACCCGCAACTGGCATTCCGATCGATTGTTGGCCATGTTCCGCGCCGAATCTTGCGGTCCTCCTGGCCGGGTGAGAAAAGTAAGCCGTTGCAGGCCTCACTCCCAACTCCTCACTCCATCTCCTCTCCATTTCGATCTCCTCCATTCAACGCAAACAGGCAAACAGGCAGCAGATGTTTGAAATGTTTGCGCGACTTTGTCAGCGTTCTCCATGTCTTCGCCGCCTTCTGTTTTTCTGGTGGTGTCTCCTCCAATTGAATGCATTGAGAAATGTCCACGGCACCTGTCAGCACCAGCAGATGTCGTTCCAGTCGTTCCAGAGGCATCTATCCAGTACCGTTGCCTCGGGCGGATGGCATTCCAGGCGGGGATCAGCAATTAACTCCCTCGGAATGAGAGAATGCCCCAATGACTCCCCCAACAAATTGGGTTAAGACTGCAGTTAGCCCAAAAGCAGGAGAGTTTAGCATGCAAAGAAGGAGTTGCCGGGGAGCTCGGAGAAAGTGCATTTCCATATGCATCGGTCTGCTCAGGAGTCGGCTCACGACTCGCTTATCTGGGGGCCAGAGCCTTAGTTCCTAGCGAAATGTGTCAATAATTAATTGTATTCAATTAAAGCACGTCCCACTCGCCCCCCTTGCAAGCTATCTAGTCCAAATCCCGCTCCGAAGCAGGCTAACCAGCCGATGCTCGGATTAATTAAGATGCAGTTGGATCAGCAGACAAGAATTGGGATCGAGATCGCTTGGCGTTGGCTGTGGACTCCGGAGTCATGTAATATGCATTTGCCTGGCTCCGCATCGGATATGCATCGATGTGCCGGGGAGCAACAGCGCCATCGCCTGCTGTCCACGTTTCGGGTAAAAGTGCAGCTAAACATCAATTAGCCCAATTCCCAGGCCGTTGCCACTTTGACTGCTCCCCTGCCCCAGCGACTTCTGTTTCTGCTCCTCCGAGTCTCCTCTTGGCTCCACATGCGGCACGCTGACTGCCGCATGTTGCATGTGGCTCACGTTGCATTTCGGCAACCAGTTGCAGTCGCATCTGCAGTTTCTAGTTGCAAGTTGGGAGTTGGGAGTTGGGAGCCAGAGGTGCCCTTGCCTGTGATTAGATGCCGCTCTTCTTCGCCCAAGAGTGAAATTTATTGCAATTTTCATTTCATTTCGTTTACAGGCGGAGTGTTCCCGCTCTCCGCCCATGTGTGCTGACCCTGGGAGAGCCTTTCCCCATTTCCCCATCATTTCATTGTTCTCCGTGGTCAGTCGGAGTTCCCGGTGCACTCTGGTTGTCTCACGTGCCATCGAAAGTGCGTCGTGCAGAGGTTTCACTTCCCAGCGAACTCGAAAGTGATTCTAATCAAACGGGAACGGATTTAATGAAATAATGCCTGGCGAAAAGGAGAATGTAGAATTTCCAGCCAGCCAGCCAGCGAGCATTTCACTCATGTCGAGTGTCAAGCGGACGGGGCTTTCAACTAAATCAAAGCCTGCGATCGACACACATCGGGCTGGATCCTCTCAAGGTCTCTCAGCCACCAAGCTCCTTCGATATTCCTTCTCCGCATTCGCGTCACGATTCTGACCAGGCCAGAGGCAGAGACAGGCAGATGAGCGATGGCCATGCATCACTCGGAATCGGAATAGGAATTGGATTTGGACTCGAACAGGGAGTCAGCAATGGAAACCGAATAATATCGGTCGAGTGTGGTGACACTCGATTTCGTATTCTCATTTAGATGCTAAGCTGGCCAGCGACTTGCAAATGTTCGGCACAGGAAATGAAAGTTCATTTAAAATCAGAGAAGAATTCCATGTCGGAAAATGCCAGAGATCTGCGAAAAGTGAAACCTCTAATAGCCAATAATTGCCGAGATTCGCAGAAATAGATGCCCCGGCATAATGGATGACCAAGTGGCCGAAGAGTCAACAGCAGCCGTCATTAACCCCCAACATTCTCATTTGTTATCCTCCAACTTTCGACCCGCAGCTCTGAGCAGGTTCCAGCTTCAATCGATCTCTGCTCACGCACCTCACAGAGATGACATTCTCTTCGGTCAAGATTTATGCAAATTTCCATGAATCTGAGCGGATCTGTGATGACCGAGGAAGTGACAACCCGGGAGATTGCTTTGACCCACAATCAAGAACTCTTACTTTCCTCTTTCGTGCAAATCAATTAGCGCGAACGCCAGATGATTTATGGTATCCAGGTCACTGGGAATCGGAATCGAAGGGAACCAGAGGCTCAAGACACGCCCCCTCCCATTAATTGGAATGGATCAAAGAGAGCACCTTTCTATAATTAAATAAACGAAAGGCTTGAGCAGAGATTAATGGACTTAAGCTGGAAGATTCACACAATCAGAATTCACTAATTTCTTAATCTCGCATCTCCGCCACGGGAACACCGCATCATACAAGCAGAATTAACCAAGGAGACAAAGAAGGAGAATGTCATGAACTTTGAGCCACCGGGGGGAGCCGCCTCCTGGTCCATCTGCATCTCCATCTGCGGCATGACCCGATCCCAGCCAGCGTCGCCTATCAGCGCTGACATCGCCTAAACAGCCGGGCGAACAACCTACAGAGGATCTAGGAGTGGGAAATAAGAGGGAGAAGAGGCGGAGGAACGGGCTACAAGACTTGATCCTGCTGCTCCTGTTAAATGTGGCCATGTCTACACTACTGGCACAATTTCCAGGCCAGACGGCTTCGTCTTCCCGTTGCTTTTTATTGCGGTTCCTTAGTCTGGTGCTTTGTTTTTTGTTTTTGTCCGCTGTTGTCTTCATTGCTGAGCATTTTGTCAGCGGCATGTTAAGATTTAAATAGACATGCAAAGCCAAGGAAGCACCAGGTATCAGGGAGGCCAGCCCCAGCCAAGTCGCTGCAGCTGAGGGACTCCTCCTAACCATTTGCAGCGGGCGTAAGATGCACACTTTCGATAAAATTTGGCTGAAATTTATGCAAGCTGGAGCAGAAACTGAGGCGGCACTTCTGGTTGAGATTTGCTAGGGCCGGAACGGGCTCTGGCGAACAGCTTGAAGGGTTCTCACTCAATGATTTGGCAATTTGTGGTTTTTTTTTAACTTTTATGTGATTCTCCGAGGTCTCCGCGCGATCCCTCCCTGGGCCAGGGCATAATTTACTAAGCGGCCTTTTGTGTAATTGCTTCAAGACCAGTAAAAAAATGTTGGGTGGGTGGAGTGGAGTGGAGAGGAGGGAGGCTGGAGACCACCCGAGTTGGGTAATGACAAAATAAATGCTCGGGGCAGGCCAAGGGGTCACCCGACATCGGTGCATAACGGCATTCCATTCGAGGAGATCCCGACAGAATGCAAAGCGATCTCGCTCGTTCCTGGATCTGCTACCAATTTATGTTTTGGCCTGGAGCTCTATCTGCCATTTATCGGGCTGGCAATTAAACCGGCCGAGAGTTTGTGCCAGTTGCGGTTGGTTTCAGTTGGTTTTAGTTGATTCGGACGGGGTTAGCAGCGAGGTGGCGTTGGCAATTGTCGTCGCTTTTTGTTCTTTATCGCCAACAGCTACCGGAGCGCCTGTTCGGCCTTTATCAATGGCCGCGAGTTAATTGAATTTCCATCCATTGCGCGCACTTAAGTGGCACTTAACCCAGTGCCGCAGGTCCAGATAGGAGATGCAGTTCGTGGGTATACTTATATATGGTATGGACTAGCACTCCGACTAATTGATTTTTATTGCCCTTACCACTCAATTTGGCTGCAGAGACCCTTTAGCTCGGGGCCATCCATAGTCAGATTTCACCCAATTGACATGTTTTGGCCGTCGACTAATCGTGTCTGGTATGTGCGGAATTTTAGCCGCTGGTCTAGCACTTAGCCGGCATTTAAGAGCTGCTAAATGCGTATAATTATGGCCATAATTAAGAGGCCCACTTTCGATGGCGATCGGTGGAAAGAAGCGATTTGGCAAGCAGGTCATATTGGCTACGATCCGGGGAAAGGTTGCAGCAGGCATGAAAATTGCGATTTAATTATTTATATTTGACTCCAATTCGCGTTTAATAGCCTGATGTTCTTTATGCCCAATGTCCAATCGGCTTATGGCCAGAGTTCTCGGTAAATTCGCGCCAGAGAAGACCAAGAAGAAATGCCGCCTATGCGGGAGCTCTATGGGTGGCCACTAATCCGCTAAATTAGACCCAAACAATGGCAGGGCGGGCATAATTGTATTTGCCAAAAGCCACTCACAGGGGTTCTAACTCAAATTTGTAACGCAACCCAATCTTGGACCAAAAGAGGTGGCAAGCCGATCCCAGATACGACGAGTGTGTGGCCCGGCGGACTCCGGGCCATAAACGCGAATGGCCGCAATAAATGTGGCTACGAAGCCGACGACGACCAGGCAGGGACTTTGGCTATGAAGCTGCCGACCAACTTGAAATATGTATTTGATGAGTTTGACAACAATCGGCAGATCGATCTTCGGCGGGGAGGCCATAAAGCTGAGCCCGGGCCCAGCACGTGAATGGTAGGCCATTAATTCGGAAGGTGATCGTTTGCCCCGATCGATATCAATAACAATTTGTTCATCAGTCAGCGAGGAGAGAACGAGATCTATCTCTGGGTCTCCTTCTTTTTAGGCCAACGGAAGTGAAGTTAATTTAAATGAAGGCATTAAATGGCTGAATTAGTGAAAGAATTAAAGGTGTACAGTTAGGCTGTAGAATTCAAATTTTTCGGCCACTGATAACCATTTCCGGGCGGCATATGGCCTATGCACATGACCCAGAGGTCGAGCATATTAGTGGAACAAGTCGGGGTGCTGACTTTTATGGGCCTTAACGACTTGGTTTTCGTTTTCGTACATTTCATTTAATTTTCGGTGGGAAAACACTTTCCAACTTTCAGTTTTGCTTCTACATTTAGAATTGTGGAGTAGGTTGGCGAGTCAAAAAACCAGAACTCCGCCATAAGTGAATGAACTTGGCTCGAAAGTGTCACCAGGTTTTGTGTAAACAAAAACGAAAGTCCCCACTTGATACGCATCGATTATGCAATGGGGAATGTGGGAAAATAGTTTGCGAATAAAAGATCTTCTAAAATTGGAGAGATGATGGCCGAAAGTCTAAGAAATGAAAGTTACGGTTGCTTTTCTCCATTTGTTGTTTGCGGCCGAAAGTCTTGGCCGTGCTGGCTGCATTCATATTCAAATCGATACGCTTTTCATACACAGTCACATGCGTTGATTTTTGTGGCCCCAAACTCTCACTTTCATTGATCATCACTTGCATTGAAGTTTGGCCCAAAACATGATTAGTTGCAGGCGGCCGGGCAATGGAATCGAATCGCTTAACGGGCCATCAGTGTCGACCCCGTTGAAAGAAAGCCTGCGCTGGCGCGTCAATATTACATGATTTATGAGTCATCAATTATGCTCAAACAAATTGGAAATATTGGCTGTCAATCGGGGCGTCTGCAGGGGCAGGCTCTCCAATCTAACTAGCCATTCATCGAACCAGCGAGTCATCGATGAGTTAATCAAGTCGGAGACGGACAGCCGTCAATTACAACACTCAAATCTGCGCAATTGTTGATGCATTTCTTAGTTTGTTTTCTTAAGAACTTGAATATTGACAAGGAGAATAGAGAAGTGTGAAGGGATCGAAGAAGGGATACTCTTGGTTTTGAGAAGGTCCTTAAACTAGCTATAAGGATATAGAAGGTATAGGTATAGAAGTATCTTATGGCTTTAGTATTAGAGAAAAAATGGTAGGAAATTAGCAATCTAGATCGCAAATATCTGGCAGCGCTAGCTTCTAACTTATTGGCCACGATCGATGAGCTAATACCTATTGATGATCGATGAACTGATTTCTATCGACGATCGATATTTACAGCGAGCAGCGACACATTTCGAATATTACAGATCAGCTAAGGTTTAACATTAAATAAAATATGAGGTAAATGTCTTAACGATTAACTTTGCTATAAACTTAATCTAAAATGTGTAAGAGCAAGGATGACTTTGATGTAAACCGTTGCAAACACATGCATTTATGGGAAAAACCTAATTATAATTTTTCCTTGTAACTACTTAAATTATAACTAATTTAAATTAAAGCAGAAGGACCACTTAATTTTAATACATTTAGGTATAACATGAACATAACATTTGAAGGTACATATTAGAGTGACTTATGGAGGCATCGTTTGCCAACTCCCACCTTTGTGTACCTTATCCACGAAGCCAACTCAAACATTCATCATTTCGCGCCTCATCAGCAAGCCATTATACCCTCTATTAGCACAGGCATATGGCATAGAGGGAATATGCAAAGTCACCGATGTACTTCAGCGTCCTCGGCAGAAGAGTGTGAAGATGATTTGCACTTGGAAAACTATGGATAAGCCTTCAGCTACCGAACATTCCTGCGACGAGGAGCTCGGGGTTATGGTTATGGCAACGGAGCATGGCGAAATCGTGCCTGGAGTTATGCAAATGAATTGTTTATTGACAGAAGTGTCACTCGTGGCTTGTTGGATAAACATTGCACAATAATTTTGACTAATTGCAAGGCAAATTGTTAGAAGCGCGCGCGGGAGAAGTGGCTGGAAGACAGGCGGCAGTCGCGGGCGTCGCGACAGGCTGCTGGTCAAGCCAACCCGGACAACCCAATTTCAGTTTACTGACTGCATTTTTTCAGCACAGTCGCCGCCGGGCTTCTTTTTTTTTTTTTTTTGTGGGCGTTTTTTAGTCCACAAAAATGGACAGCAGAAAAAAAATGAAGTGGATAAATTTGTTGGCTACTTTTTTGTTTGAATTATTGAACGTATCGGGGCCTCCGGTCAGAACTAACTGTGCGCAGCGACGGCAGCTTGAGTTAAAGTCTGCAAAAATATTATAATCTTAAAGCATAAATTCACACACCAACAACAACAACAACAACAACAAGAAGAAAAACAACAAGAACGGCAGCGATAGCAACGCACAGAAACGAGTTCGAGTTCGTTACTTGAGTCTTTTGTTTGCAGTTGTCGGATATTAATAGCCGCGGACCATTGAGTTTCTGCACTAAAAACCCAATTTTTCTGGCTTTTTATGGCAACTGCCGAATAGCCTTAATGGATATTCGCCTAATTAGCCGTAGACACACGAATCTTCATTAGCAATCCGCGAACGAGGCTTAATCTCCGCCTGCATGTGCTCTTCTCTGGCATTCCTAGAACGCCACACCACACATGGCGCTGGATGTGCGTTCCTTTCCATCAAAACGGCCAAAAATAATACTTATGGCTCAGCACGAATGCTGAATGCTGGGAATGTGTCCGAGTACAAATAAGAAATTAGAAATAAGCAATAACAAATGGCCTTTGCTGCACACGCAGCTGTGACCCACAAACCAATTGAAACAACAATCGCAAGACCACTTTTCGATGCCTCCCCCCTCGACTTAGTTAAATTGCCTATTATCCGGCCATACTTTTCGCTTTCGTCGAGAGCAGTTAATGCCATTATATGGCATGGAATCTGAGCAGATGATACGGTTATGTGTATGCAACTCGAATCGATTGCAGTCCAAGGCACATTACATCAGCTGCATCAAAAGAAAGCGGCCGGACCGCCGGCAGCCGAAAGATTGAAGCTCATTCACTGCACTTAGCCGAGGCAAAATTCGTAATAGATCAAGTGCCTGAGCCATTGAACTCGACCCACAGTGGGGCATTGGCTAAAATAAACAGAGAGCTTTGGATGAGGGGTTCCCACAGAGCATGGCTTTTACACTGTAATATTATTGAGACACCAAGAAAGCTGCTTAAAAAATGGTTTCAGAAATTTGTGTTCTGCCTTAACCGTAATTTCAAAGTAAGAAACTTATTGAGATCATGCGAAAGGACTTAAAAAAAATTAACACAAATTTTATTAATATTTGCAAGACATATTAATACCGAAATTGGTTTAAAACCTCTCGAATTGAAGCCGGGAAATAAACTAAACAAATGCAAATTACTTAATGTGGTTATATCTGCAATAAAACAAACATTCATTAATCAACCCATATAAATATAGCTTTGAATTTCTTAAAAGCTAATTTATAGACACTAATTTCCATAACGCATAACTGTCTAATAATATCTAATAACATAATTGGCAGTAAAGGGGTAACTAACAAATTTTAGCCAACGGTGATAAGCAGGTGAATCTGCACGACTTAGGCCATCCTTTTGCCTTATTATTATATGAAAACTTTATTGGGACATACTAAAAGTCACATCCACTCTCGTGATGACTCGTTGGTTTTCCCGAACCACTGTGGAGGCCACAGAGCTACACGGAAAACATTTCAGATTTTTGCCACTGGCCACTGTTAGTGTGCGAGTGGAATAAAGGCCATTAATATGAGCCAAAATAAAATTGATAATCGTCTTCCGTTAGTACGGACGCTGAGCTGATGCTGCTCCTGATGCACTTTTGTTGTTTGAGCCATTTGACCCAGTTGTTGCCAGAGATATGAATGCATTCCGGCTCAGGACCGACCGACAATGATGCTAACTGATGGCAACTGTGGGCGGGCCACGGGCCGGGAATTTTAGCATTTGCCATTTTACCATTTACCATTTGATATGACACAAAAGTCCGTGAAAATGGCAGAGATCTGGAGCCATATAAGAGCACGGGCTGTATGGAAATTTTCGTTTTCTCCGCGGATTGCAGATTTCCCTAAGCAGCCAAGACACGAAATGCAGAGCCAGAAATAGGAATACCCATGGCATTCTATGGCCATTTAGACACTGGGCGATCTCACCTCACCCAAATACGCGACAGCTCAATCAGTTGGCCATGTCTGCGTGCTGCAGTGGCTGCTTAACTTGGCTTTGGACTTAGCTCTGGCTTTCGGCTCTCGGCCAATTTGATTTATGTTTCAGCATGGGCAGGCCCGAGAGAGCTGGTCTCTTCCTCGTTGCACTGCCGTTTCATGTTGGAATTCATGAATAAACATTAAAGCTGCCGAAAATTTGCAAGCCACGATAGAACAATAGAACTCGGACGGGCGCTGCTCCATTGTGTTTTATGGAACCCTTTGCACAGCGAACGTGAGGTTCAGCTCGAGTAAGAGTTCTCACAGATACCAGGACCTGTCCACCCTTGCCAGGGCCCAGGTTGGAGATCACCTTCGGTTCCTGTCACTCGCCGAATTCGATCGAATTCATTTGGCTCGTTTTGGCCTGTGTTCTTGCAACATTGCCACATTGCCAATGCGTGCCATATTGCTGAATTACTGTGAGAAAGCGGACAGAATCGAGGAATTCATTGACTGCGTGCCTCGCCCAAGGTGCTTCTGATTAGTTCAGGTGCTCGCATTGACCCAGAGAACTACATTCCCTCGGAGTAGAGCTTCGGCCTGAGTGTGGAGCATTTAATAACACTTCTCGATGAAGCAATTAAAGCGGGGGAGCCACTGGGAATTCCCTGGGCTTACCCGTTAGCCACTCACTTAGCTAGTCAGTCCCCAAGTCAGTCTCTAAGTCAGTCAGCGAACGGTTAATTTGGCCACGGAGACGAGACACGAGCAGCTCATGATAAATGGCCCTTCGTCCAGACTCTGGGCACTTCCTTGTCCCAGTCCGCGACTAATCGGTGCTGCTTGGCCCCGGTTTGGTTAGTTGGCCCGGCTAAATAGTCTCACACCTCAGACTGGGGAACAGACAGCGCCTCAGAGCCAGACTCAGACTGAGACTGAGACCCAGACTCGGACTTGGACATCGACAAGGCGTCTGCTAATATTTCGGCCTGCCAGCTCGGCCACAACTCAATTAGGATGCCTGGAAATGATTCATTCTAATCTGGAGTCGGGTATCTGCAGTCATGAAGTCCACCTCCTCCTCCTCCCGACTTCCATTTACCGTTGCGACGTTCCCCGTGGCGGCTCTTAAGCGCTGTTGTGTCTAGAATTTTGCATGGCCATTTCATTATTGATTCGCATCTGGCCAGGTCGTAAATGTCTTAATTTAGTTGCAGTTCTCCCCCGACAGCTTCACACCTCTAAAAGGTCTCCTGATACCCTCTCTCTCTCAGTGGGTAGGGTATTCAAGGGTCTTCCATTAATTAGGAAAAGTGAGAGCTGGGAGCTGGAGCTGGAGGTGCAACCAGCATCATCTAATCTGGCATAGCTCATCTCCCCAGCTTGTTTCTCCATTTGTTTATTTGTTTGTTTTGAAGTGAACGACTTTAATCGACGGGCAACCTGCATGGGGACCATGGTCCATGGACCGTCATTAATGCCAGACTCAAATTGTTAACACTCTTCCGAGGAAAGTGAAAAGTACGACTGCACTTTCATTGCATCTCTTTAGCCCTTCCAGCGAGATCAATCACTAATTAATCCGCGATTGTGGCTCTTGTGGGGTCAAGTTGGGGGGCGCTTTCCTCGCTGATTAATTGAGTCTTTATTGCGAATTAGTGCGGATCGAATAAAGCCTGGACCAGATCATGGCCGGCAGCAATTAATTTACTCATTAGACCATTTCTGTCGCACTATTGATCTACAAACGGAGAACGCGGCTGGCAGCCTCTTCATCTGCGGTGCCGACAGTTCTGGGAAATGCTACTCGACTTGGCCCAGAATCCGCTGCTCGATTCCCAAGAGCCGACTGGGGCGACTTCCTCGTTACAGTTGGAGCATTTTAGGGAATTCGGCTAACAAGAAGAACTCATAACTCAATTAAGAAGCGGCCCGTAATTGCTTCACCCATGGTCGTAGGCGAGTGGATCGTGTGACAAGTTATCGGAACCGAGTCGCTGTCGAGAACTGGTCTCCTCCTGGCAGTGTCACCTGTTCTGACCATTCGAATGGCAGTGACAGGCCCCTCTTGGCAAGTGTCGCCACCGATTCCACTCGAAATGCAGTTAGGTGGAGCACAACGTGCTAATGAAAGAGCCAACCTAACCAGTCGCCACGGCTGCATCTCGCACTAGATAACCAATTTGGTGGCTACTGGTCCATCGAGATGCGTGTGCAATCGATTGTGCGAAGAACATGTGTTAATTATGCTGTTAAATGGCGTTGATTCCATGTCAAACAGTAAGCACAATTGATATTGATGTGGACAGGTTGTGAGCTGCTGGAAAATGGCCAAGTCCCAGGGAACTCGGAACTCAGAAGTGAAAAGCTCTGCGGCCCAAAAGGGTTGGCCGAAACGAAAGTGTCACATCATTGTCCACAAGTGCGGGCCTAACCTTGAAATGAGTTTAAGCCGCGGCCACGAATTTAAAGCCGTTTATGGCTTGGGCCAGAACTTGCCCATTAGAATTACTTTTGCCGCCGGGAAAGAGAAACTTGAGCACTTGGCAGAACCAGCGAATAGAAAGCCAGCCGAAAATTAAACACGATTTCATGGTCCTGGGCTTTGCTTTAGTTCTACGCTACTTTAATTTTTGCCAAGCCCCAACAAAACCAAGAAATGTGAAAATAATTGTAGGTAAGTACGAAGATCGCGGACTTTAGGTTTCACACATCACAGCTGATGGGATCTGCCCCCCACGCAGGCACCGAAAAAATATAAGAAGTATAAAAATTATGAAGATTTGCTGGAGGGACGCGGCTATAGTATACCTGGTGTAGCCAGAAAATGTAATAATTTGTTAGGAATGCCACGAAAATCACTAAAGATTTCAAATCACTTAAAATTGTGTCCAAAATGTTACATAAAAAGAAAATATAAATATATAAAAAAAAAAAAAAAGCAATTTCTGTATCTACCTTTTTTTTTGATTTTAGATTTTATCTTAATTTTTTATTAAAACTGAATTGTCTTAAATACTTCCCTTATCCACGGAATTATCCCCCACACAAGTACCCATTAAAAAAACTATAATAAATTCTGCTTACTCATCCAATTGGTTCAGGAATAGCTTTAGGTATCGATCTGATGAGCTCTTGGCCCGGTAGCAGACACTCGATAAAACAGATCTGTTGTTAAACAAATCATTTGCATGCCACAACAAGGGCATGGAAAAAGCGAGTGAGATCAGATCACAGTTCATCAAATCATAAAAGATCACGAGCTGAGCTGAGTCCGAAAACCGAACCGAAAGTAAGAGGTCCATTAGCTGGAACAAAAGCGATTTAATTGCCGGCAAGCTTTGCAAGATGGCCATTCTAAGATGGGTCGCGTTTCTCTTCAGACTCTGCACTCCTCCGATCTGGAGATGGATAGGTTTCGGTCATTGTGCTCCACTCGTTTGGAATGCGATCGCTGCTGATGACTTTCGTTTCATTCACTTTCATTCACACCTCCTCTCTGGCACGCAAATTAGCGAAACGCTGTAAAAATTCATTGTTCGCCTCCTGGCTTAACGGATCCGAAATGACAATTGGCTATTAGCATAATACGACGATTCTCTCGTTTTTTCGTCTAGTATTTGCGTTGCCAATTCGGCGCGGCTTCTTAGAGCGTCTGGCTGGGTGTCTGGACTGGTGACCGAGCTCTTCGCGTGACGAATGCCCCTTGACCTCGGATATATTGTATAATGAAGACGTTGGCCAAAGAGCTGCATTTAAGCGGCTGACACATTTTGGCCCTCGATTGTGTTCTCAGCTCGTTACCCAAATGGAGTTTCCGGTCCAGCATTTTCACTTTTTCTTTTCTCAGTACTTGAGGCATCATCTTCTTTTCCTATTATTATATTCCAGAACCCGCATGGCATGTTGTTTGCCTATGACAGCTGTCAAGTCGAGCCTCGTAATGATATTTCCATAAAGTAACACATTTTCACTTCACTTTTCCTCGATATATCGATGCGTGAGAGATTTCCGAAGGTGTTGAAAACTGAATCTTTACCCCGCGGAATTCTATTTTTAAAAAGCATACGCAACGCGATACGAATCGCTTGGAAAAAAAAAAACACCAAAATGACAGGGCAGTTCTCATGGATTATGGGCATCGATATATCAACGGGTTGATCTGAAGCATTTAAGCCAAATTAAGTCGCCATTCAATCGCCGTTCGGCAATTTGCGGCCTTCTCGGAGTGAGCAATTTGTCCAAACAATTAGAGTGATTCAGATACCTGTGAGATGGTTGCACAACCAAAAGAAAAGAGCCGAGCTTTTCCTTACATAACGCGATAATTTCAATAATAATGTTGCTGCCGGTAGTAAAAGTAATGTCCAGCCATATTTTGTGCTATCAACATGTGCGCTTAAGTCGGAAGTTAAAGCCGCATCGCGTACAAAATTCAGCGATTTCGACTTGAATCTTTAACGACACATGCGCACGATGATGTATATGGCGATATATGGTCGGCCGACGGGCAGAGCTAATTGTTTTTAATGCCTTTGTTTTTGCGACGGGCTAAGGCAAGAAGAAAGTGCACGAATTAAGGCAAATAATGTCACCGGCAGCCGAACCATTCCGAAAAACCTTTTAGCCAGACTGCCGCGTGCCTCGGCGCGCCATAAATACAATTTATTTGGTTTGCTTTCTTTTATATTTGTTATGGCTTTTTAATAATTTACCACACACTCGGAGATAGGAGATCGGAGAGGCCTAAAAAGGCCTTTCCAGGGCACGTCTGCCGACTGCAGCATGAAAAGTGTCTTATACAACGCAAGTTCATCTCTCTCGGACCTGCCAGCGAACATCTTTCACAATTATTCGAGTCGAGTCCGAGTCGAGTCTCCAGCCCGATGAAACATATAGATTTCGGCGTGAAAGTTTTATGACAGGCCTAACAGAACACCGGCAACACTCACGAGTCCAGCACACATCGATCCGATCCGAGGCGATGTGGTGCGATCCGATTATGATGATCACTTTGATACCCAGCCAAGGCCGAGGTGGTGGCGATGGCTGTGGTAACAACCTCCCAGCATCTAATCCAGATGCAGCTGCAAGCTCCCAACTCGTTAGCCGTTTTTATTATTCGATACCCTAAAGCAGGACGAGGTATATCTGATAGGATGTAGAGGGAAGCCACCTTGATCACTCAACATTTATCTCTGTAAGCTCTTTCCAGCTTCAATAAGGATTTCCTGCTTTTAAAAAAATAATTAAAATGTATCAAAAATTTATTGCGATCCATAATTCGCATTTTCGATAACCACAAGAGTTCAAAGTAATTCTGCTATTAGAGGAACTACATAAAGATAAGGGTTAACTAAGTTTTTAGTTCAAAATTAATATCTATAAACCTAAGGCAGGCTGGAAACTTCTGCAATTATAATAACAATAAAATGAAAGCACATTTGCTAGGTAATAACCAGTCGATCTAGCATATCGACAGGCAACTTACTAGCTTTTTAATTGAAAAATGTTAGCGGCTCTTGGCCACTTTGCACATAACTGACAAAACACCGCGGGTCCCAACTGCACTGTATCTGTGGCACTGGCAATGGCTCCTGCTTCTGCTCCTGCTCCGGGTGTGGATGTGGATCTCGGTCTGGGTTATGTTTTCATCTTCGTTTTTGTGCTGCGGCTGCTGCTGTTGGTGGTGTGCTGTTCTAATCTTAATCGCTGCTAATCACAAGCGATCAATTTTTTGCAAGCAATGCCAAAGCAGACGTGCTGGCAATTTGGTTAGCCCGCTGCTCCATTTCGAGGTGAGAAGCATTCAATCCTGGCCAGCACCACCCTACATTGCATGCCTGGATCTTGGATTTTGAATTGTGAGTTCTGGATGCTGGACGCTGTACCGGTGGCCAACAAGTTGCTCACACTTCTGGGGCGAGGCACCTTGCAGTTGGCTTGGCTTTGATTGCTGCCAGTTGATTTGATGCATGCGAGGCATCGTCTAAGTCCTCGTCCAAGTCCGCGTCCGCGTCCGAGTCCGACCTTGACGTAATGTAATGGCTCGAAATGCGAGGCTAACCATGCCCACGAGCCACACACGATATGGCAGAGGCAGAGGCAGAGGCAAACCTCTGACATTTGCATAACACGCAGCCAAGCCAAACGAATCGAATCGGGGAGAACGAGAGACTTAACTGGAGCTGAAGCTGAAGCTGCCACAGTTTGGAGTTTGATTTATGTGCCACAAGTGTGACTGCCGTTAGGTAAGCTGTTAGCTCCATCTGAGAATGCCACTGTGAGTGCCAGGCCAGAAGCTCCTTTGGGGCGTTGCACGGTGTCCGATTATGCAATATTGATTGCACAATAATTGGCGAAAGGGCGCAATCGCAATCACAAATAATCCATACAAGGTGTCGATGTCTCTCGCCGCTCACTAACGAGCTTCTTTCTTTCTTTCCCGTCGATATCTGGGTCTAGAGCAGACAGTCAGCCAAACAAATGCTGCCATAAAGACTCATAACTACGAAAGAGAATACAATTCGAAAACTTCCGCCATCCCTAGTACAATGGGATTCGACGAGGGAAATTCTACAATAATTTTCTAACACAATTTAGAACATTTAATCCTAGCCTAGCTTCGTTAAATGTAATCAAGGATAAAGGACAGCCTGTTAAGGGAAGGCCAAGTGGCTGTTTACAATATATTTAACTAAGTAATTCCGTACAATTCCATCTCCATCAGCTTCTAAATTAAGAAAATGAATTTAATCCAATAATGGCACCTAACAAGCCTAGCAAACAAAGGAAATTCTTCGTTAACAACATTACCCACTTGTGTAATGATGCTCTGTTCAAAATTCTCAACCAAATTCCAACTATATTTCTAGGCAATTGCGTTCTGCGAACACCCACGGTGCTTGTGTGGTCAAGTTAGGAGTAGGTATCGGTGTATATCGCGTTCGGCAAAACTGTTGTCCATGTTGCACTTTAATATGATAACAAATTATGGCCAGACGGGCCGTGTAACCAAAGTCGAGTGCGGCGCTTTACATGCTGCCAGCAGCAGCCGAGCTGCAGAGCTGCAGAGCTGCCTCCGACTCCTTGGGCCACACATATATGGCCAGGAGGAGAAGGAGCCGCATCCGAAGAGGCTGCAGTATGGCTTTTATGATTATCATGATATACGAGTGCCCATTGTTTTCGGGAGCAGGCAACTCTCCACGGCCAGAAAGAGACTCACCAAAAATGGCCAGGCCGAAACCAGGGAGCTGTGTGTAAAATTTAAATGAGCAGCCAGCTAACTATCTACGGCTGCGGCTACGGCTACGAGTACGAGTAGTTGGCAGCCAGGGAAAGGGAACAAACGGGTAGATGAGTTTCACAAAAACTGTTGGCAGGCAACAATTTGTTGCTTTCATTCGGTTTGCGCGGTTCGGCGGGGTTTTCCATAACATTCCTGTACGCTTATCAGAGCACATTAGGTGAGAATTGTGTCACCTAATTAGCGTAAATGAATCAAAGAGTCAAACGAAGGCAGTTAGCCGGGCCTGAAGAGAGCCAGCCAGTGAGCCAGTCAGCCAGAGTCAGTAAGTAAGCTCGCTCGCTTGCTGTCTGCCGCCTAATCCGAACCAATCTCGTTTTCGAAACGTGACAACACAGAGCCACAAAATGAGGCATTTGAAGCCTTTTGGGCTAATTTCGAGCGTCACTAAAGAGGCAGCCCCCAACGAAAGCGGCAGAAAAAAGCAGCCAAATTTAAATAGAATTTACAGTGGCCAATATGCTGAATAAACGTGACAAATGCCACAAGCCGAAGTCGAAAGAGGACCCAGATATGTATTGTAAGTATTTTTGGTGTGTGAAATTTAATTGCAATCAGAGAGCAGAGTAGAGTGCTGAATATAGGGATAGAAATAAAAGTTATCTTGGACTTAAAAGTTCTTTAAATTAAGGAAGCAGTGAAAGGCAATTAAAACTAAATAATAAATAAATATAATCGGTTGTCTTTCCAGTACTTTTTATATTTAAGATTTCTAACAAGTACCAAGACGCTTTAAAACTATTTGCCGAATGCTGAGAAAAAGAACTCCGACTTAAGATATTTATAGTTATGAAATTACTTTGATTCCCCAAAAGGAGAACACCAAATAGTTGTCTCCAGATTCCAGACAGAATTTTTCCCAGAAATTAAGATGAAACAAGAGATAAAGACGCGATATCTAGACCGAAATGGAGACAACAAAACCAGATTAAACGGACAAGTGCAAGTCAGTCTGTCAATGTCATTACAAACAAATCCAAGTGCTGGCATTTAGAGTCTTTTACTTTCTGATGATGGCCGTTCTTGGATTTTCTTTTTATTGTTCCTATTATGATTGCCATTACCATTATGATTTCTGTGTTAAGCCGGGCATCGCCACATGCCAATCTGTACTTAGAACGTGAGCTGATGATGATGCGACGACAGCAATGATTGTACAGCTGAGGATGGAGTTGAAGCTGGATGGAGATGGAGATGATGCTCAGACAGTTGACCATTTGTCGCACTATTGAGCACACAAAACAGCGGCGGGCCACAAGAAGTTCTTGGCCATTGACAAAAACAACTTTCACCGAGCTTAGAATGCCGCAGCAGCAGCCGGCACTGACATCTTTCAGTTCTCGTTGTTGTCGCAAAAATTGCTTTCTTTAGAAAGAAAAGAGCAATGCCAAATGAGGCCTACGATGTAAGCCAGATAAAACAAAAACCGAAACTACTTTGAGCCACACGGACCGTCAATTCCCAGTAAAGATCAATCAAGGGGCGACATAAATCATTCGCTACCCTAGGCCCCAAATACTTTATTAAAACCTCAGCTTAATTAGTCAATTAGAAAAGGGCCCGGCCTTTAAGCCAGGCGGGGAATTGCATCATTTATCTGGATGAAATTTCTCTTTTTGGGGTCACACGCGCTTTTGGCCACGGAACCCGAAGGCAACCGCACCGTCAGCATTCCTCGGACACACTCGGCATCTTTCCCTGGACATTCGGCGAATTTGCAGCTCCCAAGTGCAGGTTCCACAAAATAAAAAAAAAGTTACATTCCATAAAGGGCCGGCCCGCTGCTCCAGAGGCCCGGCGGACACGAACAAATTACGGTAATCGGCTTTAATTAACGCTGCGTTTTATCTGGCCAAAAAGGTTTTTCGGTTTTAAGTTTTAAGTTCGGAACTTGAGCTCGGGGTCTTGGATTCGAATTCGTTTAGCTTTTAATTTTAGGCCTCCGGGGGGCGTTGAACCTGGTTGGCAAAAGGCACAAGGCGTCGGCCATTCGCACTCGCAGCAATCTTAATAAATAAATTCTCACACTGAAACCAATTTATGCTTTTGGCCAAGAGATCTGCGATCTCCAATCAGAGATAGCCCTTTGTTGGGGCCTCGTTCTCATTTGTTTCTGTTTGAGGGTAAAGAAAATAGTACGATGAACACACGTATGGCAAAGCGATTTCATGCTTTAAATATTTGGCGTGTCGGACAATTGTTAATCAAGAAAAAATGGTAACAGTCCGCATGGTGTTTGCCTAAACTAAACACAAAGCATCTTTGAACCAAGCCGCCAAAAGAATTCTCTCGCGCGTTTTTGTTTTCTTTGGCGCGGGGCCCTGAAGAAACGCTAAAGAATTAGAAACGTGTCTTGGCTGTCACACAAAAAACCAAGAAATGTAGAAAATTACAGGAAATAAACACTTTTTGGTTTTTGATGTTTGTGCCAAAAAATTTGGCCAACTGCCAGCCGAAACGCTTTAAGTGAGCCATAAATGTTTACGACCTGTGTCGAACAAGTGGCCGAAATTTCGAAGATTGGGATCTCCACCCAAGTCCGGCCCTCATAAAGTAAAAAAAACAGCGAAAGGCTCGGTAACCCCGAGACCCGCAAATTGAATTCATTTATGCCGTACTCCTCCACGGCCGGCGAATAAATGGTTAATGTTGACCTGATTAGCTGTCGAATGGGCACATATTCGAGATCTATATGTTCTATATTTAACGATCGTCTGAATTTCTTTCTAACTGCTTGATGGAATAGACCCGGGGTTATTTCAGATTGGAAGGCGGGCCAACATGATGGCATTAAATAAAGTTATAAATATTTTAATACAATCACCAACTAATCGGAGGCCCGAGGACCGACTAAACAACCCAGTTCTCGGAACGGACACATTGCATTTCGACAAAACAAAGCTGAAATAAAATTTTCTCAGCTCATATTTCACCCAGGCTCGGCATAATATTACGCCCAATTTGGCTCTCTACTTGTACTTGGCTCGATTCGTTTGGGCCTTCGTTGCCTTTCCGGCTCGGGAGCCCCTTGTTAACAACCGTTCAGTTACAATGGGATAACGTTAGGTCTTGTTCTCGTTCTCTTTTGGCTTCTGGAACTCCGGCTGAGGGGTATACGGAACTCATGGAGAGCACTGGTGATATGAATTCTTAAGGAACCCTACCCATTGTTATCTGGCTTTGATATTATGTATTATTTCAATAGGTCGTTATAAATACATAATGCTTAAGGTCGCTAATTAATTAAAGTGTTGTATAAAAAGGTAATTTCTGATTTATAATTAAGCAATTATATTTCTGCTTATCTTAAAAATATATCTTAGAAAATTCGTAAGTTCCTAGAGCATTCCCGCTTCGTCTAGCTTCGTGAGCCAAAATTTGCTGCCAGGCTTTGTTTGTTTTTTGGCACATTTTCGTTACTGAATGAAGCGACGGCAGTGGCTGCTGCAGCAGATGCAGCAGCAACTTAATCAGCGGGCAGCGAAACCGAAAAAAAAAAAACTAAAAACGTTAGCGGATGCTGTTAGAATTTTCACAGGCCCATGAAGGAAAGGCCAACGGAGGCGGGCGGACCCGGCGAAACCCCAATAACCATAAAAATCTCATGGCTGCGGGCAGTGAGGGAAAGATCTTGCCAATGCAGAAATCGAGTCGCGAAACAGAAAATGAGATGTAATTAAAATCCGGTGTTTGTGGTATAAACAATAACGAAAGACTTAAGCGACGAACTCGCTCAAGATTGATGAAGCCTCCGCAGCTGTTTTCTGTGTTATTTGCTGCCAAAATTGCAAGTTTTCATTTTCAGCCGAAAGCGAAAAAACGAAAGCAGAAGAGAAGATCTGCGATTCTCGGTAAGAAATGCACCTGTTCGCACACCAAGTCACACCAAAAGTTACAGATACAGAAATCAGCGGTTAAATCTTGGCAAATCAACGTGAATCATCATTAAGCAGCTGTCATTGTCATTGTCACACGGCCGGCACGGCGAATCGGCTTCGGCTTCGGCTTCGGTGAAATGCAAATTGCCTTTCTAACCTCCCCAAAAACATTCGGGCTTCAGCATATTCCCCAGCGCTTTGTGTAAACATTTCCGGCGACATTTGATTGCCGCTTTGCCAGAGTTACAATTTGCGCTTCCTTGCGCGACATTTCATTTAGCAATTGTCGTCTGCCTTTGGTTTCGCTGATCTGGCTTTCTCCAGATCGTGATGATCGTCGCCAGCGGTCTGGTCTGGTCTCATCAGTATGCAGAAGATCGTGCTGGGCTCTCTCAGCTTCATTGAAAGCGAAAGGTCTGCCTGCCTGCCGTCATCCAAACCAAAACGATCCGAAATTGATTCATTTTTCGGTGGCCTTTTGTGTCGATTGTTCTGTGTTTACACTGGCTTGAGATGCGATCCCATAGATCGTTCAATTTATGAGCTTAGCATGTTAATGACTTAATAGAAATGTTATCAAACTATTTGTTTATTTACCATGTAACTTTCTTTGGCAGGCCCCTGTGATCAATTGATTGCCGTTTTGATATCTGTGTTCTCCGGCAGCGGCGGCGCCTTTCTCCCAGTTGACTTCGTTTTGGGCTCCTAATTCGTTTAAACTGCGCTGCTGGGCTGGACAGCTTTTATGGAGCATAAAATGCACGACACTGCCACTGCCACAGCCGCTGCAACTGCCGCTGCCGCTGCCGCTGACCACAAGGCGAGCGGGAAGCAGCGAGCATTTGAGCCGCGTTGGGCTAAAAAACAGAGAAGTAATAACATAATTTTCATGTACCAATAACTCGGCTAAGTGCGATCTCATGGGCAAAATTGATTTTCCCCTCGGCTATAGTTCTTAGTGGCCACAACTCCATCAGTCCAGTCCGCTCGTGGACTGATTTCAATTTAATTAATGATATCGAACGTCGTGTGTGCCCGTTTTGAACCCTCTCTCGGTGCCTTGGTTCTCTGATTTAGTAATCGAAATTATGAATGGAGACGGGACTGGGACTGGACTCAATGAATCACGGCACATGTGCCACTGCTTCTGCCTCTAAAAAGAGAGCGCACTTGCAGCAAAGAGAGACACCAGGAAGAGCGAAGCTGCGAGTGAAATGCAAACAAAGTCCAAGACAAAGCCAAACACAAACACAAAAGCAAACTCAAACGAAAACACAAGCACTCGAGGAAGACGAGCGGCTTTTCCCTCAAAGATCGCAGCGAGAGAAACTCACTCGAGACTCGAGTTTCGGTTTGAGCCATTTGCCTTTGCCGCTCATTTCTTTGGCTTTCTTTGCGCGGATTGCTTTGTGGCTTTCTTCTGAGCCCGCTGCTCGGAAGCGGCTCACAACGCTGGCCATTGTCAAGGCGAACGCACGCGAGCAGCGCAGCAACAGCAACAGCAACACCACAAGCAATAAGAATAGCAATAGCAATAGCAACAGCAACATCTGCGGCAGAGGAAAACTCGAGCTCAAGCTCCTCCGAGAGTAACTTATATAACGACTGATTAGCCCGACGTTTACTTTAGTTATTCGGTCAACTCTCGACGGTCAAGTTCGCAGCGATCGCGACTCGACTGGCCCACAAAAAGTAAATCAGAAATCACAGAAACCAAAACCCCAAGCAAAACTCAAACCGAACCCGAATCGCGTTGCCAGGAAGTTCAGTTCTATCCGCGATTTTGACAAGGAATAACCATAGCCCGAGTCAAGTGCCTTCGTCAATGTGCAATGTGTGTAATCGGCAAACAGTGATCATTTACATACATGAATAAAACTCATCTCGAAAGTGAAGCGTGACTCAGCAGCGATCGCCAAAACAATACGAAAGGAAAGGATACTTTTCGGTCACTTCTCCTCACAGAATTCACGACGACAGCGACGACGTCGAGTCACAGTTACAGTTGCAAGTTACCCCCGCCAAGTGAGTGTTTATTAACTTTTACCACACATATAGAACGGTGTGCGATGACAAGTCAGAAATCCAAAACAGTGATCAGCAAGAATTTCCGAACCCACTTGTTTACCCCATCTTGGTTTAGAAACAACCTTGAGTCAATTGATTATACAATTTCTTCGGGTCCTTCATAGAGTTCAGAATCAATCTTTCAAGAGTTTCGATAAGGGTTCACTTGACTTACCATTAATGTTGGATTTTCTTCTTCAATGAGTTAATATTTAGCAGTGGAAATATTTAGAGTAATAAAAAATCTTTATAAAATTTGTTCTTCACGTAATTATAACCTGCAAGCAATAGAGTTTAATGTAATAAGAAAAATGTTTGCTATATTGCAACTTTATTAATAATTTAAAAAATATTTAAACTTCACTGGGCTTACCTTTTTGCTTAATGAGTTAATATTTAATAGCAGAAATATTTCTAGTAAGGGTTTTTTATAAAATTCGTCCTTCATATAATTATAACCTGCAATAGAGTGTAATGTAATAATAAACATTTTTGCAATATAAAAACTTCATTAAATATTTTTTAAAATGTATTAAAAATGGCTAACCTTTATTATTTAATCCTGATGAAAACAGAATTAATATTAGGAAATGATTTGGCAAATATTTTCTAATTTAGTTTAGCTGGAGGGGAATATATAAACTATACTTCCTTGACGAAACTGTTCTTGTATTCCAAACAATTGTTTAATAATGTAAATGTTAATGCTTCTTTATGGCCACCTTTAAATATTAATCCTTTCGAACACATAATAATAATATGAATAACGTAATTGTTATATTTATGCCTGAATAATAGTTTAATAAAATGTGTTATATATTTACTTAAACTAAACCACCCTTAAATTTAACATCTTCAAAGGGAAAAAGGATTAAGAAGAATAGCGTTGATTATTATAATATTTTCTTTACTCAACATTTTTTTAACCCCCTTATAATATATTCCTATTAAAAAGTTATTTAATTTACATACTTGCATAATAAATACGCTCAAGAAATCCATAAAGTAATAAAAACAGTTTAAACCCTTTAAGTGTCCCCCTTGATTTTGCAAAGTAGCAATGTAGTTAGATTGTAATTTTAATTGTTTTGGCACCCTTAACATTTGCATTAATTACCAACAGATTCATTAGGTTTCGTTGTCTTGCACTGTGCTGTCTTTTATGGATCATCTAGGGACCCCATAATTAAAAGCGAACACAAGTCGGGCAATTAAAATAATTAAGCCCCAGATGTGGTGTGAAATCCACAATGCAACGTGTCAGAACCCGCATCCAGGGCAGGGCGTGCAGGTGGCAGGCAGGGAGAGATAATAGAGAACAGGGCTGCGACTCTGATTGTTTGCTGGTGATGATGATCTGAAGAGGAGCAGACAAAGCCAAGGCTAAAGCCAAAGACCCGGACCACCGGCTGAAATGATGCATTGAATGTCAGCTACCGTCTTGGCCAGCTAGGGTTCGGGATTCCTCTGCGGCCATGGACATGGCCGTGGAGTTGGTATTTAAATTTGCCCGCAATAATTGCCCTGGCCATGACTGGGCTTGGTCTATGGAGGAGCTGGGATCCAGGTAGCCGGTACCAGGGAGCTGGTAGCTGGCTAGGGAGTTGGCATCATCGTCATGATGACATGACAGTTACAACACAGCCTTCTGCCTTTCTGCTTGCTGTATGCTGCTTTCTGTTTTCTGCCTGCCTGGCAGCTATTCATTTACGCAGCCTGCCAGTCGCCGTTGATTAGACGAAGCGTGCGCTTTAATTGCCGCCAAATGGGCAAAAAAGAGCATCTCCAACACGCTCAGCCTTCGGCTTTGCAATTTGTCATGTGCATTTAATATTCGCCTGGGCCTCCGTCTCCGCCTTGGACTTCGACTCGGGACTTGGACTCGGAGCCGGCTTCCGTGGCTTGGAAAACAATTTGCGTTTGTTTGTCCAGCTTGTTTGTTGCAGTTAGCGTTGATTAGCCTCTGCTGGCTGGCGTTGAAGAAGAAGGCCCCTTGCAAAAAGTTCTCCCATTGCAATTACGGGCCAAACAACATCAAATGCCAACAGCTGTGCCTTAGAGCCAGTCCAGGTCTAAGCGACCACACCCAACACGGTTGGGTTCGGGGTCCGGTGTCAGCGAAGCAATTTCAAATGTCTGGAAAATGGAAAATGGCCGGGAAATTTGATGGGGACCCACCGCGTCTGGGCGTTCATTCTGCTGTGAAATTGATAGATTTAATTTGACATTTGGCGCAAGACAAGTGCAAGTCCGCGGCTGGTTTCTTCTTTGCATTTGATTTCCAGTCGGACTTCTATGCTTTTTTCCCTGGCCAGTCAGTCGGACATCAGCATTTTTGTAATTTACTTTTGCGGCTGACAATGGTCATCAATGGCGGCTAATCAAGTTGTCGTCGAAGAAATCGCGAAATGGATTCTAAGTAGCCAGACGCGGAGAGAGATCATTCGATCGATGCAGTGATTGTCAGGCAGAAACCGCTTCCGTTTCAGTTTATCAAAGAAAATTGATTGATGGACCGACCGATCGCCGCTAGAATTGTCAATTGCCCAGGCAATCTGGCAATCTCGCCATCGGTTTGAGCCACGCCAACCCTGCGGGCCATCAAGCTGCCTCATTTGGGTTAACAGTTTTGCGGCTGCTGTTGGTTTTCGGTGTGCCAAATTTCCATTTTTGTTTTCTTGCGATTGTCAACTTTTGGGTCAGTTGATACAACGGTCGCTCGACTGTTTGGCCGGGCAATTAGCAAAGATTTATCCAACAATGGTCCGAGGAAGGGAAGTAACATAACTGTTGGGTCAGATTTCTGTTTTAAATTACTTTGCATTTGGTTTTTTCGTGTTCCATACGCTCTCAACTCTTCTTGGCACCTTTTCGGGCCAATGCTTAATGATAATTTATGCGAGCAAGCTAGAAGAAATTGGGTTGAGACATTATCGAAGGAAATTGGCCGCTGATATCATCTCGGAACCAGCTTTCTACACATCGGATTTCCCCCTAGATAGAAGAGATTATCTATTGGCGCATAGTTTAGTACAGTTTATCCCACGTTTTAGCACACACAGTAGTAACAGCCACAGCGAACCGTTTTAATCATGTGAATTACACACATTAAGTATACGCCCTGTTTGACGGCTGTCTTCGATCGCTCGACGGAGATGGCTGCCATATCTCCGTTGGCTAATAATACGGCAACAGGCCCCCAGACAGTCCCCCCAATTTCCAGCCGGCCGTCCATCAAAGCCAGGCTCCGATCCGATCCGAGCCTGTTTCCCACTTGATTGGCTTCGGATCGCTTTCGTTGCCAAATGTCAGTGGCTGACATGCAGCTTGGCTAATTCGTTCAGAAGTGCTGCCCGAAATAATTTGCGATTGTGTGAAAGTATTTTGTTGCCCGTTTGCTGCGGTAATATTTTAATTGAAATTTAATTGAAAATAAAAAGTTTTCGCCTGCTGCATGCAGCAGCTGGGGGCTAAGATATCTGAGCCAAGTTCAAACAGAGACATCGGACATTGACAATTGAGAGTTTCACTTTTCGCAGTCGAAATATCAATGAACTCCCAGCCCCGACCCAGAGACAATGGCAGGAGGTGCCATCGTCATCGCCATCGCCTGTTGCACGCCGCCTTCTGCCCCAAGGCAATCCCAAATACAAAATCCAAAAAACGCAAAACAAAAATCCGAAAATGCTTAAGAAAAAGAAAAATGAATGCGAGGAGAGGTAAAAATGACACCGAACTTTTGGCAAACGATTCCAAAAGGCAGGCAGAAGCAGCCGCCGAAAATAATCGTCGAAGAATTTGACTTTCGCCTGTTTGGCTTCCTTGGCCATAAATAAAAACGTCTGATCCTCGCCTGCGCCGCTCCAAGGCCTTGTGATTGTCGCCGATTAAATGCGCGAAAAACGATGCCGCTGCCGCGGAAAATGCTTTGGGTGCAACTCAAGAAAACCCAACTGGCACGACCAAATGGCAATGCCAATGCCAATCGCCATCACCAACCAACCATCCCCAACGCCATTGCCATTGCCGGGACCAGGACCGAGACCGAGACCGGGCGTTTGTATTTGCTTAAACTTTGACATTTGGCAGCTGGCTGGCTCGCCGATGGATATGTGGATGCAATGCTCATACATATTTGTCTGTCTGCCGCAATGATAATGCCAATGCCAATGCTAAAAAGAAAAAGCGCCAATTGGCTGGGAAGAAAAGTAAAAGCCAACTTAAGGATCCCCCAGTCGCAGCCATAAAGACAGTGTGAAATAACCACGAAAAGAATATAAAAGATGCAAGCTCCATAAAACCAAGTAATAAAGATGAGAAAAAATATTAAATAACAAAAGGTTCCAGTAAAGGTTTAGCCATAACCTTAGTTCCTTTTAAGGTAAAACTTAACTTGGTCATAAATCATAAAAACTATTTGCATTTTGCTCTTACTAACAAAGCTCCTGTTGAGCTACAAGAAAAGCCTGAGAAATTGTGTAATCCTAACTTGATTTAGAATTTACTCAATACTTTTTTCATTTTCTATACATATAAATTTAAATTGTTACATTTAATGCAAATATTCGTTAATAATTGGACTCTAATCCGGTCCGGTAATGGAAGAACTTGCCGACATGGTCGTGGGATCCGAGTTACCAGCAATCCCATCCCTAATACTGTAGTACTGAACAATCCTCTGCGGTGGTCGGTTGGATGCTGCCGCAGTTATTTGGTTGACAGTCCACTTGGCCAGCTTGATGACGGCCACATGGGCTGCAAATTGCAGAATCATTGCCCCAAAGCCCTTGTACAGGCCACAGGCTCCCTCGGTTATAACCGTGGTTCGATAGCAGTCAGCAAAGCCTTGGTAGTTCGTCAGGATGGGGACTACGGCCAGGCCGTTGTCCAGGTTGTCGATGATAGTACGAGTTCCTTGCAGCTGCAGCCGGTGTAGGATGGTCTCGAAGGGAAAGAATATTACCTCAGTGGTTAAAGTAGCAATAAGGCTGGCATATATCTCCGCATTCTTGTGCTCCAGGGAATTGTCGCAACTCTTCCGACCGGGTATATCTAGGGCCAGAGTCATTCGCCGCCTCATGATGCGGGAGGATACGCCGTGTATCACCAGGTTGAACAGATACTTGGTGATGCCAAACGAGACACTCGGTCCGATCAGGGCCCAAGCCGGCAGCATGCGTCCCTGTTGCGCGGATCTCCAGTGGATCAGACGGAGGCTTCCCTCGCGGAACACATCGAAGAGTCCCGACTTCTCGCTGGCTATGTCGCTCTGCACGGTCTCCACCAGCAGGGCGGCATGGAATGGCGCCACCAAGGCGATGCTCATGCACTTAAGGGCAACATGTTGCCCGAACCGCTTCCAGGGAGTTCGATGATCCACTTCCTTGGACCCAGTGCTGAACTTTGAGATTACATCGTCTATGGCCAAGGTCATGCCGCGCACCAGCAGACAGCTGCCCACCCCCTTCCACAGCGTGCCCAGCCCCTGCCGCCGGTGCAGGTGTACAATGCTGGGCAGGAGGGCCAAGGGATGCAAGTGGTAGCTCTTCGAGGCGTTGTAGACCTGGCACTGGCGACGCAAAACTATAAACGGATGGCTCAACAGGTGCTCGGTGACCAGGGACACCCAATGAACGCCAATAACCAGATACTTGCGTAGCGAAGAGTCCTCCTCCTGATTATCCATGTAATTGTCCAGCACCTTGTGCTTCTCCAGGGGCAGCGATAGGGCGTCCTCTAGAGTCAGATATTGGATCTTGGTGGTGGCATCTTGGTCGGCATTTATGGTATCCACAAAGGACTTTTCGCGGTGTGTGAGGCTGCTTTCCTCTGGCCTCGTAGGACTGCAGACATTATCCAGACCCTCGTCTCCCAGCTTTGCTTTGAACTTTAAATTGGAATAGTTGTTTAGGTCCGCCATTATCAAGGGCAAGTGTTCTTGTTTTATTTATTTTGTAGAGTTCAAATTCCTACTTCTCCTGTAGAGTGCGGCTGAAAAGCATTTTTTAAGGAATTTCTAGTTGTTTTGAAGTAGAATTCGAAATGTACTGTGACAATTTCATAACAATTTCTTCTTTCAAAATGGAACTCTTCAAGCTAATTAATTTCTTTTAATGAACTCCCTTTGGCTTTATCCCCTTGAAGACCCAAGGACACCCTAATACAAGAAGCGCCTCTTTAGAGCTAGCCTCTGACTCATGCCCATGGCTCCCTTCTAAAACGCAGAGTTTCTCCCCGTCCAGATTGAGAGTTTCGCTTTCATGAGCCAGACCCAAAGCTCCGCTCATTCAGTAGAGCCCCCCAACAAATTTAATGACAATAATCCAATAAACGTTAAAAGCGCCAGCGAGCAGGCCCCGGGATCGTGACAAAAATCTTCGCTGGGTGCACAAAAGAAAGCGCCGCAGACCTCAGACCCCGCCAGACCTAAGACCCCTGTTCCTGGGAGACAGCCGGTGGATGCGGAGATGCCATTGAATGCTGTTAACATTTTGACATTGCCTGCGTTTCAGTTCGGAAATATAAATGTGGAGAGAAAAGTCTAAGAAATTTAGAGAAAAAAATTACATTAATAGGTTGGACTTAGAGACTTAGTTGGTCTTCATTTCTGTCGGATTCTACGGGGGAGTTGCATCCGAGCAACGTGCCTGGCATTTTGGGGATTTCTATTGTGCCGGCCATGCATGCCTTGGCACTGGCGCTGGCACTTGGCCGCCTTTTATGAGACAGCAGGCCACGAGCCGGGCTTGAGTTTTTTTGTGGCCTCTCTACACCCATTCAATGGCATTTTTTATTACTACTTCTTTGGTTTTCTTTGGTTTTTTCGGCTGACCTCAATAGAAAGTGTTACAGTTCAATGTCTGGCCGGGGCTTCCGCCTGCTGTAGTGTTCTTCTCCGCTTTGTTATTCCATCTTGTTGCTCCCCTTTATTATTTTTGTGCCCCCTCCGGCGGAAATGTCTTGTTGTCTTAAACTGCTGACGTCAGCGGCTTGATACAGATCGAAAGTAAGAGTCGAGAGATCTTGCAGAAAATCCTCAAGAGCTGATTAGAATGCCCGGCACTCCATCATCAAGACAATTTGCATTTTAAAACTCTGCCAAAAGAAAGTGGCCAAAAACGAAGAGAAACGAGGAGCATCGGAGCAGTCGGCGCGTGCATTGCATAGTTAATTGTGCAAAGGCTAGTTGGTAGTTGTTGCTGGCCAGTTGATAGTTGGTAGAATCGAGCGAGGAGAAACTCCTCTGGATCTGCTGCTGCAAATGTGCTAAAAGTTTTCAGCTAGTTGAGTTATTTGGCTTTTGGCCATATTTAATTTCGTTATTTATAAGCAAATTCTGCACTGCATCCCCCTTGACACGGCAGCCGCCTCCAACGCCAGAAACAAAAACCGCGATCGTCGACTAGGTCAACTTTCGCTAGCATGGAATGCGAAATGCAGCAGCAACAGCATCAGCAGCAGCAGCAACTGCAACAGCATCAGCATCAGCAGCAGCAACAGCAACGACAACAACTGCCACAACAGCGACACTGTCAGCCAATAATAAAGCAAGAAGCCAAGGCAGAAGAGGCCAAAACCCGCGGCTAGCGGGGCTCAAAAGAAGTGCTCTGAGTGACTGCAAATGCTGAGACTTTGACTTCAACTCCCGACTAGCTGCTGGCTGCTGGCTAATAATACTTACCAAGATCTCATTGCCTTGGTTTGCCTGGCTCAGCTTCTCTTGCTTTTTTTTGCGCTTTTTTCTGTGCCTGGCCACGACGAGTCGCGGCTTCTCGGCTTCGCTTCCTTCTACTTCGCTTAAATAGTTGCAAATAAATTGTGTGGGTAGCGGTGGAAACTGGCAACAGCAAGTAAATTACTTCAATGTCACCTGCTGACGATTCAAACTCCAGATAAGAGCTCGACGTCAAGACGGATACACCATCCATCTGTATCTCCAGTTCGGAGTCCGGAGTCCCATCGCCGCGGAGCGATCTCCCTAAGTTTTCTCTTATAATGAAATTATCGCCGCATCTCATTGTTTGCCGTCTTCCTAGAGCTGGAGCTCGAGCTGTTGCTGGTAAAAATTATTTATTTAGTTCTCGTTTTCACATTAAACGTTGTCACACTAAACTCAATTGCCACGAAGGCAGATGCAGATGGAGATGCCGATGCCGATGCAGCTGCCCAGATGTGTATCGCCGGGTTGATAACATGCCAGCAGCCGCCGTACTTTAAGTGGGTTTGTGGCTCAACCCGGAGTTGGCCCGAACCATTGTTGTTGCTCGCTAGGCAAATATTTAACTAATTTGCATTTGTTTGCCTTACAGATCATACACCCGGACCGGCACTAGACCCGATCCCAGAGGACTGTCGCTCGATTACACCGAAGTGGAAGAGCACGAGAGCAAGCAGTTAAGGTATGTGCCAAATCAAATATGGGAAGAGGTTATGTCAAGTTCACGGGGTCATGGCACAGAATCGACAGAAAACGTGTAACAAAGGAATGAGAATTCTCGTAAATAGAACCAAAATCTGAGTTCGTGGGAATTTTTGAGAAGGAGACCCACTTTTTGTTGGGAGATACCCTTAAAAATGGACACACCCACAGAAATGTTGATTTAAATAAGTGAAGTTAGTGAAGATAATCGGTGAAAAAATGTTATATTATTTATTGAAAAAATTCAATCAGTTCTTATTAACAAAACTCGAGGCTTATTCTACAGACAATTCGTGAAAACTGTTGTTAAAAATGTACGACTTTCCTAGTTTCTTATTAAATCAAAGGGGGAAAAGTTACCTAGATTTTATTCCAATAAAAATTCTTCATGCCTAGTAACAATGATCTGAATTTTATGTGTTGTTATATAACCTGTTACTTCACAGGAAATTGCATTTCTTTGAGCCTATGTAAAAAAATGCCTGAATTTTTGTCAGAGACCAGCGGAAGTTAGCTGTTACTTTTACAACAGGAAGTATTTAAATATTCATTAAAATGAAGTGAGAATGATGAAACAGAAACATAAAAACCAAACAAGGGGGCTTACTCTCCCCTGTCCTCAGGCAGCCGAGAATCTACATAAGAAATATGAATTTTATGGTGATCTTATTCGGTCATAAAGTTTTTTACGAAAGCCATTCACTGAGGATCTGTTACCCTCTCTTGATAGAGGCTGTAATAAAATAAGTAAATTAAAAAAAAAAAAAACTAAAGGAAATGCATAAAGAAACCAAGAACTACCGAAGGCCATAAGATAATCGAGATTTACTCGCAATTAGTAGTAAGCCAACGACGAGGTTCTCAAAACTTTCCGCCGAATAATGCTTTATGGCCAAGACAAAGTCAACAAAGAGAAATTCGTTTAGGCCGAATTCGTACAGGAAGTCAGCTGCAGTTGCTGCTACCTTGTTGCAGTTGCTGATGCTGCAGTTGCTGCATTCCAGTGCATATCATCGACCCAGTTTCGGGGGCCCCGCTAACTAGGCTGATGTTTGGCTAAATAGCAAATAATTTGGCGTGGGCTGAGTCCCCCCTCTCTGTGTGTGCAAGCGAGTGTGTGTATCTTTCACCTGACTGACGTGCAGACACTGCATAAATTAGGTGTCTATATAAAGCATTAAGATCGGGTATAAGAATCAGGCAAGGCATAATTGTGCAATGAATATTGTTAGCCAAGAACAGAGGGAACCCGAGAACCCACTCGACTTGGCTGGCTGGAAGTTGCATGTGGCCCGAGCCGTTGGCCTGTTCCACTTTTCCGAGGCATCGGCATCGGCATCGCTTTTCTCGGCAGCATTTTCGCGTTGCCTATCGGCAGATACAATTGCACGGCGGCTTATTCGCCGAACGAATAAACTGCACGCAGAGTGCAGAGACGGCCAGTGTTGTCTTTAATATTTATTGCGTTTTAAAGACGCATTCAGCGTGGAAGCTGCATGGCCACATCGCCACAAATGGCAACTCTGGCCGGCCATAAATCTAGCCAGTGCAAATTATATAATGTGACTTGTTCTATATATAAACGCGGCTCTATATATATTGGCCAATTGGGCTACTGACTCTCTTTTTGGCGGTTATTTATGGGTCCATAGTCTCCCGGTGCTGCTTTCCTTCTTTCCATCGTAAGCCGGGGTAAAAGGATTTCTCTTCCTCTGGCAAATGGTCGAAGCAAACACCTGAACCGGAAGTCCAACTGATGCTGAGATATTGATTCTGATTGCCGGCAGCAGCGAGGCATCAGCGGCCATCGAATGTGTGTAATGATGGTTAATAAATCAAACAGAGAATTACCAGGAATTTTACAGCAGACAGTGTCGGCAGCGTTTGTCTGCCAGATTCCTGAGCTGAGCCTCTTTTCAGTCTTTGGCTTTTTGCTGCCTTCCTGTCTTGGCCAATTCCACTTGGATGCCAACAAATTAGCGCAGCGTCGGCAAGCGAAATCATAAGGCAAGTCGTCGACGACGTCGGTCGACAGCGGTAGCCGAAGCCAGTCATTCAGTCAGTCTATCAATCAGTCAATCCATCTGGCAAACAAACAAATCCCATTCCCAGTCCGGCTCCAAACTAAAATTGTTGTGCTTCTGTTTGCTTAGGCCAGTGTTTGAGCAACAACAAACTTGTTTGTTTCCTCGATGTTTGTTTGTTTGTTGTCTTAGCTGCCGTAAGCCGCTTTTAACCCCTTGAGTGCCACATATTTAAGTGCCTGCCATTCATCCTTTGGTCCGCCTGTACCTGTTGTGCACACACACAGCTTGTTGACAAATGGCCGAATGAAAAGGTATTTTAATCTTGACAAAAGGAATGGAACACTATGTTTAGGAAATATGATTGCCAGCTGGGAAGAGAGAGAGAGCTTAAGCTGTCAAGGATGTAAATATCTTTTCAGGGGATATATAAAGATGATAGAGATGTAAACTAACCTGAAATGGACAATTAATGGGTAATAACTATAAACTTATCATAAAGAAGCCATTTAAATAGAACTCCTATCACAATATTTTTATCGACAAACACTTATAGCCGCTTTAGATAGCTCATCAATTGTGTTATCCTTAATGGGTTAATTGAATTTGTCGCCAGCGTCGCTGTGCATTTAAATTGCACATTCTGTGCGAGCATCTTTCGGGCCAAAACCGCTCTCAAATGGGTTAATGGCACATTCTAGACTCCACAGATACGGATACTTGGGGCGCGAGATCTTGGCCAAGATGCTATGCGGGCATAGATATTTAGATGGCAGCCGTTTTCTTGCCAGACTGGCAACAATGTGAACGCAAATTGGCTTAAATGCAAAAAGCGTCGACAATTAGCCGCGCAGTCGGTGGCTCCCTGGCTATATGGTGGGTGGTGGGTTGGTGGGTTGGTGGGTAGGTGGCACTTGCAGTTTACAGTTAGTTTGCGCGCCAATGTTGACAGTTACGTGCGCCGACAGCTTCCACCTGCCAAGAGAGCAGCGAGCGAGCAACAAATGTTGCATAAATTAGCCAGCAAAACTGGAGCGGCCAATTCACATGACGATGATGATGATGTTGCCACCATTCACAGCCTTTTGTACTTGCGTAATGCATTTTCACGCAATTTATAACCGTTTTCCGCGAACTGGGTCAGCAACAGGTGGCCCCCACAATGCGCTAGGTGGCTCGAAAATTCCTTCCATTTTCCATTTACCATTTTTTCCATATATTCCATTCTTTCCACTCGCAATTTGCATTTGATTGAGTCGTAAATCTGCGACGCACACATGCTCAGGTGGGTGGGTGGCGTTCTTCGTTCTTCGGGGGATTCGGAACAGTTAGCTGGGCATAAATCATGCGACTGTGGGAGGCCACCGAGAAAGACAGAAGGCCAAGACGACCAAGACCGCGACCGACCTGATTTCCAAGTCCAGTTTTCAGTTTTTCCAGCTTTACGATGATGATGATGCGACTTTGGCGTGCGCTTTTCAATTTGTTTAGATTTTTTTACGGCCTGTTTTTCCTCGTGCAGCAGCCGTTTCCTTTTTCGGGCCTAGCTTTTTGGCTTTGTCGGGATTTATGTTTGCCTGTCAGTGGTTTTCGACCCGCTTCGGCTCTTTATGAATCTTTACTTTTACTTGAAACCCAAACTCGCCTCCCAAAGAATTTTCCGAGGAGAAATGCTTCGAAAAGACACGTGCCGCCGCCAAACCATTAGATTTCGAAAACGCTACGCTTTTTGTGCCTTTTAGTTGTTTTTTTTTTCATTGGTTTTCTGTGTTTTTCGCCTGGCAGTTTCCATTTAATTTACGTCTGGCCTGGCTTTCTTTCACTTCTGTGTTTCTTTGAGCCAGTTTGCTAGAATTTCTAATAGCCGGCCGCCGGACCAACTAGCATTCATTATTGTTTGCTTTTAAACGCTTTTTTATTGACTCGAATTAGCGAGTGCTCAAGTAGAATTTGATGCCATCGGACAATGGAGCGGCAGAGCCAGGAAAGTAGCTGCTCCGATTCGGAATTCGACATCAAAGAATGGAATGGCCAGGTGAAGGCCAGAATGTGGGCTGCTAGAAAGCGAAATGTGCCCCGGCCTCACGTCCCAAAGAACTCTCTACTCGGCCGTCCCTTCGTTACTTCTTGGACTCTCCGATTCTTGGGGCCATAAAGTTCTGTTTGTCACGTAGCTGAAATAAAATGTGTGCGTTTTTATGAGGCGATTAGTGGCCGCTATATGGGGCCTACAGCATATCAACGGCAACGACAAAAAGTGAAAAGAATGTCAAGTGTTAATTGCTTCGCTTATGACCATATAGCGTCTCTTGGCGGGCTGTCAGTGTCAGGCGACAGCCTGCTCTGACGAAGATTAAGTTGTAGCCGGAGATGTTTGTCTTGGCTTTATGGCTTTCCATATTTATGGTATATTTAAGGCAGAGAGTGTTGGAAGCGAACTGGAACTTAACATAAGATCCCAGCCTAAATCAAAGCTAAGGCTAAGGATTCACTAATCAAAATCTGCTTGGCATAAAAATGCTGCCCGTAGATTTGCTACGTTTCTTTCTTTTCGCCAATGTCAGCCGTCTTTCTTCGGGGCCTTATCAACTGCATTTATCGAAAGACTTTGGCAGCGAACTTGTTCAGTAAATCGGCAAGTTCTCTAAGCATTTTTGTGATAGTTGTGCGAGCGAGCATTCTGAATGACATTATCTATAAACTAAACAACGCAATTTGCATTGCTAAATGGCTGGATACGGCTACGGCTATAGTATAGTATATATCCCGAGATCCAGAAACACGCCCCGCATGGGGCAACATAACTGAAATTCCTTTGCATGTCATGAGCATTTGTGCGGGACTCCGTTACTCTGAATGTTAGATGTTAGATGGAGTTCGCTTCGCTGTTGTTGCTGTTGTATTGCTGTTGCTGCTGTGTTGCTGCAGCCGTGGCCATGTATTTATGCGCTCTAAACATTGTTAGTTATGCAACAGCGGCAACCAGTCCTCCACTTATGCAGCATGACAACAGCCACAAAGAAGACAGCCACGACAACATCAGCTACATCAGCGGCAGCAACAACGACAATCATTGGCGGGCATCGATGATGGCAAGGCCTACATTTCAATGTCAGGCTGTTGCTGCTGCTGCTGCTGCCAACTGCCCAGCGCTACCAATCAAGTTGTTAACTATGCAAAAGCAGTAAATTGCGAAACGGACAAAGCATCAGCACCACAGTTCCGCACTCCGCACTCCGCACTCCACTGCACCACTGAGCGGCCACAATTGTTATGAACTGAACTTTAAATAACAATCAGCCAAGTGCCGTTAAATGAATGCGACATTGTTCAGCCGAGGAACTTTAACTCGAGCTCTAGCTGCAGCTCTAGCTCCAACTCGAATTGCAACTCCACCTCCCAATGCAGCTCCAAGCTGAGCAATATTAATTTGCAGCCGCAAGTTAAGGCTAAAATATTTGCATAATAAACGCCAACGCCTTGGCCCCCAAACTTGGGGCTACGAACCGTATCTCTGGATGACTCCTCTGTAAATCTTGGGTTACCGCAGAACACAGAGAAAAATATAGCCAGAATAAACAATAAGAAATAAGAAAAAGAATAAGAATAATAAGAAATAATAATCAGAAGATGAAAAATAATAATAAGAATTAGAGTAACATGAAAAAATAAATAAAAAATAATAACGAAGGCTTTCTCTACATTTTTCTACTCGCTCGAAATAGTATACCCATAATAATATGAGCACTTCTACAGGGGAAGAGACTTTTTAAATATACTAAAAATACATTTTATATTGCTGTAGTTTTCATTAATAATCCATAAAGTTTTTATTAGTTTTTTAATAAAATTAATGTCTGTTATGATAAAGCCATAAAAGGGGAAATTAAGAGAGAAATATATATTAATATACTTATCAACATAAATATTTGTTGCGAAGATGAATACTTTTTTTCTTAATATTTATCTTTAAGAGAGCGTAAATATTTTACCCTATAAAAGTTGTGACTCGTAAACATTTTATTTTGAATTTAACGTTGCTTAAACTTTATTTCTTTCATTCAGCAAGCATTAATTTTTATGGCCAAATTTTCTTAGAGTGTGCCCATCGGCTAAAGCGCATTCTCATCGTCTTCGTCCCATTCTGATTCTCATTTTCATTGCCGGCTATAAGTTAGCAGAACTCAGCGGCGGCGGTGACGGTGGCGGTGTCGGTGGTGGTGCTGAGCAACTGCAGTCGCTCACCTCGTACATTTCCGAAAAGTAATGGCCCGGCCAACAGTGATAATTTATCACTGGCCAGCAGCCGGACACGCCGGACATGCGCTAAACCTCAACGGTACTTGCAACACAATGCCTGCTCGATCCCCATGGTCTTTATCCAGTCTTCTGGCGCGGACTGGTCGTAGTGGAGTGGAGTCTCCTGGCCATTGTGCACCGGTCTCAATTTGTGCGCTCGGCCAGCACAATCAAATTGATATTTGCTGCTATATTTAGTTTATGATAATGCCGCCGAGTCCGCGCGCTGCTGCCGCTAATATGCTGCTTCCTCCTTGCCAGCCGAGCCAAGTCGAGCCAAGCACTCATTTCTCAGCCGGCGCGCTCCACAAAAGCCATATTTATTATGCATGCTCGGACTGGAGTAGTGAGCAGGAGAGTCTAAGACTCAAGCCGGAGACTGTGCTCCTTGGCTGAGAAAGTGTTTTTTTAGTTGGCTCGATTTTTATGGCTGCAAAGTCAATTAGCATTTGGCATTTAGTTGGCATAAATTCAAATCGAACGAACCGAAATATTATTCCTTTTGTGGCTTTGGCTTTGGCTTTGGCTTTGCCAGCGGCTGCACCAGCCTGGGAACTTGAATACGAAACTAGAGAAATTTTCATTGAATATATTGAAAGTCAGACCCCGGTTGTTCTGACCTTTCAGAAGGCCTTCGAGACCGCAAGCAAATCGAATTCAATGTAAACGTTTTCAATTTGATTTTCATCGGCAAATGAGTTCATTTTTAAGGCCCGAGAAGATCTTCTGTGTTATTTTCTGTTTTCATTTCACATCGATTCCAGCCAGCCGAGGCGAAAAGCTATTAGCAAATTGTAATGGAAACTCTGCAGGCCGCAATCAGAGCTCTACATATGTATGGTTAGTTCGTTGCCAGAGTCTTTTGTTTATGATCCAGACATTAACGAGGAGGATGAATTGGCCATACAAGGAAGCAGCTGCGAATGGCCCGGTCTCACCTAATAACTAACCAAATTGTACATCTCTCTCTCTCTATCCACTACTCCCGGGAATCCGATTGGAATCGCTGAGTAGTTTACATGATTGATAGATGGAAAAACCGCTTCCAGCGCTCGGCGGCGGCTTGTTAACGTTCAATTAGTGAAATTGATAGACATATCTAACCTCGGCGCAGGGAAATGCGGAATCAACGGAATCAAAAGTCATGGAAAGCCACAGAGGCCCAGCCAGAACGTTTGGGTTAGGCCACAAATTATACCAGCCGGGTTAATTAAAATGTAGCTGCCTCTTCTCCGCCGGTTCGGCTGGTCGGTTACGCTCACATGGAAATTCTAAGTGCTCTGCGCTGTGGAACCGCAGAACATTCTTTCTAAAAAATTTGGATTCCGAATCTCTAACCGCATGCCACACACACGCACATTTACCGTTCTTCACTCTTTCGGCCATTCTTCGCCGGCTTTTCTGTCCACTTTGGTCAATGGCTCATTACATTTGTGGGTTAGCAGGTGAAACTGAACCGAATCGAAAGAAAAACAGACGGGGGAGGGGCCGAAAAATAAAACAAAGCAGAAAAACAAGGGGATGGGCCCTAGAAGAGAAAAAAGCCCGGCAGATAAGAATGAAGCTGAAACAAAAGGCCGAAAAATCCAGGCAGCCCGGCTTGGCCCGAGGTCTCTCGTTGGCTTATTAAAAGCGCGTTGCGTTTGCCGTCGAGGCCTATAATTAGCATAAATTCATTCATACAACTAATTGCAAGTGGAAGTGAGCGTTCCGTAATGAGTTCGCCTCCCGTTCTGCCGTTCTGCCGTTCTCCAGGTCTCTGTCTCCGCTCCAGTCTTTGTAAGCCTCCATCTCCATCTCGATCCCCATCTACCATTGCCGTTCAATCGAGCAGAAGAATGGTGCTCGCAGCCGAGAGATGATCGAGGGGAGCCGGCCGAGCCACATATTGTTTTTAGTGCAGTGTATCTTAAAGCATGTTATTAACATTAACGGTTCTTTCTCTCCTCTTGTTTGGCTTTCATAATTTATGTGTGAGCCAGCCGTTGCAGCTGCAGAGGTGTGGGCGTGGCGCTGGTTTTGCATGCAACCCGGGTCCACCTATAGCCTTCCCTCCTCCTCCTGCGGCGGATCATAATTAATTATGTAACTAACGAAACATTAAACAAGTGCCCAACGTACATTTTACAGAAGAAAAACAACGACAAACCAAAAAAAAAAAGATAAAAAACCAAAGCAGAAGGCAGCGCAAAAATCTTTTCTCACGCAGCCGCTTATTAACCGCTAAATCTTCTTCGTTGTCTCTCGGGCAAAATAATGAGCCACACTTTAGATTATCTCACAGGTGGTTCGACTCAGCTCAGCTCAGCTCAAGTGAGCTCTCAGTGCGAATATCCCAGGAGACCGCTTTTTTCTTTCTCTGCCTCTTTATTGTCGGGCAGTGAAACTCACTTTTTACGCCTTTGTCCGGGCATCGACAGCCGAAACGCATAAAAATATTTAACAACATGAAAATGTGTTTGTTTTTCTTTTGTCCGTTTTTTTTTATGAGAGCCTGAATTCACTTTCTCGCTGGAACGGGGAAATAGCCAGTTATTCGCGAAAAAAAGAAGAGAAAATAGTGTTTAGATCCGAGATTCGTCAGCTGTAAAGTGTTAATTGTTTCGCGCGTCTGGCTGAGAGATTGCATAATTGGATTAGCAAATTGTTATGACAGAGGCAACAAACTATGACAAAGACGAGTTCTTTTTAGGGTAAGCAAGAGTCATTGACATTGTCCATAAAAATCTGAGATAAGGTAATAGATTCCAGGTATGGCATGTGAGCAGAGCCATAAAGTTAAGGATCTTAAGTGCATAATGCCTAAATTCCAAGTTTAGATAACTATCGGAGGCACCATAAGGATTATTTAAGCTCTAAGCGGAAGTGGTATACCTTTGCCTGTAATTATTTATGTTATAAAACAAGTCAGGGTTCAAATTCCCTTGGTAATAATATTAATTATCTCACGCGTCTGCAGGCACCTAAATATATGTACATATGGTACACCTTGGGTAACTGGAACATAACCCCGCCTGTACTTACTAGGTGAAATCTAGGCCCATGGGGTCTTCGGGGTCTCTGCGTCCCAGGTTTTCCCCCAGCATGGTGCCACCTACACCCAGTCCCAGTCTCAGTCGCATCCAGACTCTCTCTCTCTCCCTGCTCCTCCTAAATATTTCCCAGGCGGTGGCGGCGTTTTTCACACATAAAACTTCGCCCCACTGAGGTCTTGGTAATGTTTTTGTTCTGATTGTTGCTGCAACTGTTTCTGTTTGTGTCGAGGCTGAGTCCGCTGCTGTATGCACAATAGAAAGAGCCAAGCTGTAAGCTGTAAGCGCGCTGTAGGTTTAATTAAACGCTGAAACACACGGCGAACAAGCCAGGCAATTAAAGCTCGAACATAGCGAGGGTCGGTGCTGCCATCGAATGCCGGCCGAAGACACAAAGTTCCGTTCCGTTTCCATTCCTGGCAGTGCAAAGCCCCCGTGGAGGCTGCCCGGCTAGCACTAAACCAATAAAATGCACACCAGGAATTACATAAATTACGCGTAATGTGAAATTAGTTGCCTAATTAACATTTAGCCTCTCCCAAGCCGCCGTCTAACCGCAGCACATATCAATTTCAATTGCAGACAAAATGTTTCTACGCCGCTGCACCTTTCTGCTGCTGCTCTGCCTAATTGCGAGTGACGCCGCCAGCGCCGCACGCAAAACAAAACGTCCTGTCAAGCCGGTCAAGCAGACCGTTCCGCGCAACAATGTGACGCCCTCGCCGCTGGCAGCCGCATCGGGCAACAATGGCAGCTCCACGCCCGCCAGCACCAGCACCAGCACTAGCACCACAACGGACGGAAGCAGCGACCAGGCGGCAGAGACAGCCACCATAGGAGCAGCATCTCCTGCTGCACCGGGCACTGGAGAGCTGCCCAAGCCGCTGGCCACGCCCATTGAGGCACAGCCGGAGGCCAAGACGGACAAGGCCCCGGCCGTCCTGCAGGAGGAGGAGTGCGATCCAGATATGATTGGCTTTGAGATCATTACCGGGTGAGTTGAGACAAAGTTGATAGAAAACCGGGGGCTTTCCTATTAGATGTAAGCCGACAAAGGACTGTCTAAAAGCTTTAATAAATTAAATACTATTTTCAGGGTCAAGGAAGTAATTTAAAAGATGGTTTTATAATTTATTTTATAGTCTTTAAATAACTTCAATTATAATCATAGGAAATTGCCTCTAACAAGCCATTTCACTCTATAAATTCAATACTTCCTTGGGTGCCTTATTAAAATCACATTATTCATACTTAGTAAATTAATTACTATTTTTTAGGTCAAGGAAGTAATTTAAGAGATGGTTTTATATTTTATTTCGAACTTTGTAAAGTCATAAAAAGTAATAATCAGTAAACTTTCAAAGAACTGTAATTATAATCATACAAAATTGCCTCTAACAAGCCATTTGACTTAATAAATTCTATACTTCTTAGGCTTCCTTATTAAAATCATATTATTCAAATGAAATAGACTTTCCTTTGCAAAATTTCATAACTAATTGAACGTTTCTTCAGTGTGCTACCTATTCATAAACGTCACAAAACAATGACAAGTTTCCCCCAGCCCAGCAGCGGCTTACGCAACAGCCGGCTTTATAGAAACTTGATTACATTTTATATAGCCACTTGTTATTTTCACTTTTGCTTTTCTTCTAAAATTTGAATTTTTTGAGAGACAACACAATGGGCCCGGCGAAGGGTTCATACATTTTTAATGAAATGCAACTGACATTTGGGCCAATTAACATTTCCATAAGAAGAGGAGGCCGGAGAAGACAAAGAAACAGCGAGAGATAACGGTGAAGTGGCGGCGGCAAGTGGGAAGCCAGAAATGGAGTCACCACAGAGCCGTGGAACGCTGCTAACTAGCATATGCAAATGTGTGGCGGCTGTAGGAATGACACTCTTTGGTTAAAACGTGACTAATGTCAAGACTTGTTCCCGATGTCATCGCCCCGCCGCAAGTTTGTTGCCTGAGTCTTTTGTTTGGTCTTCCGACGCTCGGTCGCTGGAAATCATAATGAAGAACTGTTCGGGTCGGCACTTTCGATTTCATTGAAAAATTTTGGAAATCTATTAGTGGGGATACAAATCATAAATCATGCGGGTTATCGGGGTATCGACCCCCGATATCGCTTTGGCCCAATCTGATTTATAAATCATCTTTCTTCACTTTCAGCTACGTACTGTCGGCCCCCTCGAAAATGCTGGACACCCTGCCCGGGACCCTGATGCTCACCGACTGCCTGGAGGCCTGCCAGAGCAACGAGTCCTGCAGCGCTGTCAACTACGAAACCGGCTTGTGTGTGCTGTTTAAGACGACCGCCGATAAATTGCCAGGTGAGTTAGAAAGTGTGAGAATCTGAAACGGCGACAGCGACAACGGCAACTGCGCTGTTTTTCTTTTTGTGCCAAAGAAAGCTCAATAATTCAGCTCAGACCCGGCCGTTCATTCATTCATTTTCTCAATTACTGAGTTCTAGTTCAGGCAGGTTGCGTGCACTCAAAGAAAAGTGCATTTAAGCCGTGTAATTGATATTTTGGGAAGCTTTATGTGGCTAAAATAAAGCTTTGGAAAATATCTCCAATTTTCGTTCTGTGTGCCTTTGGCTGTCGTGGTCCGGGGGCATAAATCACCCGCGTGTCCCACGGTGGCCACGAAAAAAGGCTGAAATAAATATAAAAAAAAGGCCTGCACACGCCTTTTGCTTTTACGCATGATTTGGTGGCTGCCTGGCCGGCTGCCAAGGCGACGTCGTCGGCAAACTAGATTCTGCAAACAGCAAACTGGCTTTTGGCATTGGCGCTGAACAGTAACGCATAATTTCTGCCGCAGCCTTCCTTCGAGTCGAATCTCGAATGTCGATGCAGTTGTCGTTGCTGCAGCCGCAGCAGCCGCAGTTTCTGCTGCCGATTCGGTTCCAGCTTTTCAGCGTTTCTCAACGCCTGTTACTTTGCAGTGAAGGGGCGTGTGCGTAAAACGCATAAAACGCGCAATTTACGCAGTGCGTACGCACAGCCCCGTTACCTCAGCCTTTCCAGCTTTTCCCGATTTTCGCGCCTGTCCTGATGAGGTTTTTCACGTTTTTTTTCGTTTTTTTCCTACACTTTCAGGTTCACTTTCGCGCTCGCAGTTTCCGGTTTTCACCATCTACGCACAGAAATCGTGTTTGGGCGTACGTCCTTGCTCCAAGGCCTGGTGCATCGATCGCGTTCAAGGTTACCGCCTGCCGGAGCACGTCAAATCTAGTCAGACGGTTCTGTCGCGCCGCGACTGCCTGGAGCTCTGCCTGGGCGAGTCCGAATTCACATGCCGGTGAGTGTCCACTGGGTCTAGGTGTTAAGTGAAGCAAGTTAGAACCTAAGATTGGCTGGCTGCCTAGGGCTACAATGAGGGAAAAATACAAGCAGAAGAACGAGTAGGACAAGAAGTAATCGAGTTCTTTGGATCAAAGAACTCAGTTAAAAAAATAGAGATCAGGTTAAATATTCAATCTAAAGGGACACCCCCTGCTTAGGTTATGCTAAGATTATTATTTCTCTTTAATTGCCATGTATTTTTAAGCCCTATCTAATACCTTTAAATGATTTCGAGCGGCTTCACTTGCTCTTATTGCTCTCCATGGACTCGTGTACACTTGCAACTCCTTCCTAATCTCTCCGTATCGCTTGCTCTCTTCCTCTAACTCCGCCACTTTCCGCCCTTTACTCTTCCGCCCTTCCGAACCGCTCAAAACTCTTAACTCGACCAGCTCGGCCAACTACTACCGCCACTCGGGCCTGTGCGAGCTCTCCGACATGGATCGCATTACCCTCTCCGCTGGAGCCAGCGTGGAGCCCTATGACGGAGCCGATTACCTGGAGAACAACTGCGCCGAAGAGCCGAGTAAGCTCTGCGAGTTCAAACGTATTTCGGGCAAGATCCTGAAGACGGTGGACTCGGTCTACCAGGACATCAATACCATTGACGAGTGCCGCGATCTCTGCCTGAACTCCCCCTACAGGTAAGACCCTTGGTTAGGACTCCATTCCGACAGCTTTTTAACTCTAGTCCCGGATAGATGCCACTCGTACGACTATAATGACACTGGAGACATGGTCTGCCGCCTGTCGCATCATAGCAGGGCCACCCTCACCGACGTGATGGATCCCTACCTGGAGGTTCCCGAGGCGGCCACCTACGAGCTCTCGGCCTGCTACAATGTCTCGATCGAGTGCCGCTCTGGGGAGATGATCACCAAGATCCGCACCTCCAAGCTCTTCGACGGCAAGGTCTACGCCAAGGGAGCCCCCAAATCCTGCGCCGTGAATGTGAACAACTCCCTGGAGTTCGACTTCCGCATGGGCTACAACGACCTGGAGTGCAATGTCCGCCAGAGCGCCTACGGGCGGTACATGAACGACATTGTGATCCAGCACCACGACATGATCGTCACTTCCTCGGATCTGGGACTCGCTGTTTCCTGCCAGTACGACCTGACCAACAAGACGGTGCTCAACGACGTGGACCTGGGAGTGACCGGCGAGATTGAGTCGTCGCTGAGCGAGGAGATCACCATCGATTCGCCCAATGTGATCATGAAGATCACCTCGCGGGACGGCAGTGACATGAAGCGCATCGCCGAGGTCGGTGATCCGCTGGCCCTGCGCTTCGAGATCGTAGAGCCGAACAGCCCCTACGAGATCTTTGTGCGGGAGCTGGTGGCCATGGACGGGTCGGACAGCGCCGAGATAACGCTGATCGATGCTAATGGCTGCCCAACCGACCAATACATCATGGGCAACATCCAGAAGCTGGCGCACAATCGCAAGGTGCTGCTCTCGCAGTTCGACGCCTTCAAGTTCCCCTCCAGCGAGGTGGTTCAGTTCCGCGCCCTCGTCACGCCCTGCATCCCGCGCTGCGAGCCCGTCATTTGCGATAGCGAGGATGGCGCCAGCGGTGAGCTCAAGTCCCTGGTCTCCTATGGCCGCAAGAAGCGATCGGTGCTCAACGGAACAGACGGTGGTAAGCACTCTTAATTCAGCATTGATACCTTAGGTAGTCCCCGACTAACGAACCTCTTCGATCATCCGTTCCTATTGCAGGCGAGTTCATGGTCAGCACACGCCAGCGACGGGATGTGGGCCCTGCGGATGATAACATACTGCTCATGCAGTCCATACAAATCACAGACAAGTTCGGCTTCCAGGCGGAGGATGGAGGCAGCGCCAATGACAGCAACCGCGGATCGGGTCCACACGAGAAGGCCTATGCGGGCGTCGCCCAGGACAAGCTCACTTGCCTTAATGGCTATGGTAAGTTTCGAGCGAACTCCCTGTGAAAATGCCCAATCAAGCACAAATCAAAGGCAGCTTGATTTGCATAGACAAGCAGCAGCTGGAGCTGGAGCAGGAGCAGGAGCCGGAGCAGGACGACATCGTGGCCGTCGTGAGCCGCTCAGCTTGTTCCTGGCCTCGCTAATTTTGATAATGAATCAATTTTTCATCATTGCCGACTGCCGACTGCTCGCTGCTCGCTGCTCGCTTCTGGCTCCCCTGCATGGGCCTTAAATTAGGTTCTGGCTTTTCCGGCCAGAACGTGTTCTGTGACTGCATTAAACAAGTTATGATGCTGGCCTGGCCCCGGTGTCTCTGCTGGCTCACGACCAGGTCACTAGTTCAGCTGGGGCTTCTTTCTGGCTTTCTGGCTTTCTGGCAGCAGGATTCTGCACGCCTCATTTTCGTGCGGCGCGAAAAACTTTTTGCACAGTTGGCCCGCTGGGTTTCCCGGCTCCCGAAGACCAACCGACCGGCAGACCAAGCATCTCCCATGTGTCATTCCTTTGTGGAGCAATTGCCATGCCGCATCTGAGCGAATGCGATGCGGCGTTGAAGCGTTAAATTGACAGCTCGTTAGACAGCAGCAGGTCCAGCTTTAGTCTCGACTCCGCTGGACCACCGCCAGCATACATTTTTGTGGTAATTACGCGCCGCATTTCCAGGCAGATCAGAGCCGGGCAGAGCGAACCACCGAAGCTCATTGCCTACAATTAGAGCAACGGTTTCTACTTGTGCTTAAGCTCATTTGCCACACACATTGTTGCAAGCTGAGCACCTGACCAGGTGAGCTTTGATGCGTGCGCAACGGGGCTCCAATGCAGGCTTTAGCCTTGGCATGCAGAACAGCAATTTAACGTCATCTGGCGGCGAGTTGACTCAACACCCTGTAATTTGTCAATGTTTATGAGCATTCTTCATTCCGCGCCTCGATATTTATTTAGAAATGAATCTCTCCCATTACGGCTAGCACTTTAATGGGCCACTTTACCACGCCTAATTTCTGGTATTATTTTCAAAAGAATCACAGGCAAGTGTGCTTCCTTAAATGCAGTTCAATCATTTCGCTTTCATCAAATTCGCCATTACTCTTAAATGTTTTATTAAACGGCAGCACGATGCAATTTCTTATATTCGATTCGGTAGTTTACTTCCAAATTACACATAATTCTCATTTCTCTTTCCTTATTTATCGAAAGCGAGTTTGTAGACGGGTTCAGATCTCAAGCAAGAGTTGCTAGGAAGCTGGGTAAGCAGATAGCTCTTATTTAAGTTGGTTTTATTTATAATAGAATTGATGATAGAGAATTTCTGCTTAAAATAAAATCTCAAGAGGTCTTGACTAAGAAGCCATAAAGGTCGACCGCATATGGACATTTCCATTTCGTTTAAAATATGCTATTAATGCTCGGCTCGCTTTCATCACTTTAATGGCCCAGACTCCATCCTTTAAGTTCTCTTTAACTAGAATTTGTTTAAACGGTTCTGCGGATAATTCACTTCACTTTCGTTGCTCGCTTACTTTTCCCTTCAGCCCCGTTAGCTTTTCTCAGCAATTTTCTTCAACTCTTTGTTCTGGGTCGGGTTTCATCAAATTATTTACCATTTTGTGGGCGCCTCTCGTACTCCCCCTACCAAAAAAAAACTCGTTTGTTCCTCGGACCGTTTACAGTAATTGTTATAATTTTGTATATTTTCCTTGTTGCCCCCTTTTGTTACTGTTGTTGGTCTGCTCGCAAAGCCGGAGTCAAATACATAAATAAAAGTCTCAAGTGCGTGCACTTTGTTATTGAAACTCATTCAAGTCATGACCAAGATGATGATGATGATGACGGCGATGATGAAGGCGATGACGACGATGTTGTGGCTCTTGGTTTTGTTTGTTGATTTGTTTTTTGACTTTGCTTGCCGAGCTGAGCTTACTTTTTATGGTCAACAACAGGCACAACATTGTTACGAAGTAATCTTTGATAGTCATCTGGCATGTCGTCGTTGCTGTTGCAGTTGCTGATGCTCTTAAATTCTGATTTCGTGAACTGGACAAAAAACAGCAAGAGCACAGCAGCAGCAGCAGCAGCAGCGGCAGCAGCAACGCATGCAACTCGACTTTGACTTTGACTTTAACTTTGGCGGCACTTTCACCCGATTTCTACCGGCTGTGGTGGCATTGGCATCGGCATTTCGAATTTCCTCCGCTTGTCCGCCGCTTTTCTGGGCTTATTTATGTGGCATGTTGCACTCTTAAGAACCCAGCAGCGGCAGCAACCTCGCAACTGCAACATGCGATGTCTAGGGTATAGAAAGTGAGTCCGTGCCGAAATATGCAACTCATGCATTAAATTGTCGCTGTTTTATTTCTCATTGTTTTTGTTTATCTTGAACTTGTTGCTGTCAAAGTTGGTCACTTGGTCGGTGGACTCGGACTCGGACTCGGTCTCGGACTCGGACGTTGCCTCGTTTACGTCTGCCTTGGAGCTATTTTTTCTCCTCTTTCTGTTTCAGTTCAGTGCTGAGTGCTAAGTGGGTCAAGTGGCGCCCACTTTTGTTTTCTGTGATAACCAATCCTCCGCTGAGGTCACTCTTCTGGCTCTAGGTATTCCTCTTCCACTCCGGGCTTCCCTGATTGGAGCGATCTTATCGCTGGGCCGGCTTTCGTCGGCTCGGCAGCGGCCGTGGCAACCAGTTTTCATTGAAACTCTTCGAACTAGATCGGTTACTCGAGATAATCCCCTTGATTTATGGCGATAAGAGGCCGACTTCCCTTTTCAAATTGCTCGAGTACACTGAGGGCGAAGACAACGCCTCGAATCTGGAGCAATATGGTTGATTTGAGGCTGGATGGTTCTTGAGAGACCCAGATTAAAGGTTCATTAAACTGCAATATAACCGATTTCTTGGATATCATTACAGAATTTTCCCACAGTTCAAAAACAATGTTTAGATAGATTTTAAAGTTTCTTCGATTTTAAAATATTCTCTCTCTGCTTAGAGCTTCGACCCTCATAGACTCACTTTCCACCTCGCTTTCTTTCTCCTTCCCAGGACTAATCATGGCCGGAGGACTCTTCCTTCTCGCCCAGCTTAGCATCTTTGGCATCTGGAAGACCGTGCAGCGTCGCACCAGCAAGGAGCGTTACCTGTACCAGCACGAGCCCACGCCCACCATTACCTACGGAGCGCCCACCATGCTCTATGGACCACCGCCGCCCTCCTCCGCCGGCTCCTCGTCGGGAGCGTCGTACGTGGGCAGTGCCAAGGACACGCTGAGCAAGCTCTACGACAGCGGCATCAACGGGCGCTACGGACAGCAGTTCTAGGGGAGATCTGATCTGGGTGGCTCTCGCACTTAGCTGGAAACACTTAGCTGGGAACAAACGCAATATGCCTCGAAAGCTTCAAAAGATTCGATGAGACTTGAATAGAAAATATTCGCCTAGCAGCGACACACACACCACACACACATGAAAATCATTGGAAACCCTAGATTAATTCCAGCCTAGGCTAAGAATACAATTAATTTTTTTTACGATACGAGTATCTCTCCAGAATGCGCGCTTTTAAATGCCTTGGAACGTCGCGTTTCCAGCATTTTAAATCGGCGCATTGCCAAGGAAAAACAAGGAAAATTCTCCCCGCTAAATTCGAATTAGTTTAATCGATTCTCTCTAGCGAAAGTTAGGCTAATTATTATATCGTATGTTTAGTGAGAAATCTGCTTCATGTCCTTATGTCTAAGTCCAGACTCGAGCGAATTGCATTTATAACTATTACACTATTTATTATTAACTATTGAGCTGCTGACATTTTCCCACAAAGTTTGCCAAATAATTTTGTATCAAAATGTTTTGCGCCAGGCTTCTGTGCAAGGCGGCATTTCCAAATTTCCGACGCCCCCCGAAACCCTAAACCTTAATCGAAACTATTACTCTAACTATTTATTTGCTAATCGTACTTCATATTATTTATTATGGCCGAAACGCGAGACGGTGCTTATATTTAGGAGCTTCGACTTGTCCCCCCCTTCGGAGAGGGGGTCAGACTTAGTTAAATCTCAAGACAGGAGATAAAAATAAATAAACGAAATCTTGATAAACGAATTGTACTGATTAAGTAAAGCAATAAACTCTACGCCTAATAATATATATTTATAAATAAATGTCTAAAAAGAAGTGTATTTGATTTTTTATTAAAGGGAGTATTTTTAAGAAACCTTTTTTGTCTCGCTGGATCATCATTAATTCTGTAAGTACAGGGGCAAGACTCAAATTAATTAACACCTGATGTTAATAACCCAAAAAGGTTAAGCTTAAACACTAAATTAATTTATCACAACCCAGTCCCCTTCCAATTAACATTCGACTGACGAAACTTGGGCAAGCGCTTAGCTAAATTGATGTTTGTCATAAGGGAAAGACACCCGAAGAAATTATGATAATTTCACGGCAATTTGAGCAGACCCGGCAGGTGGCATGTGGCACATATGAGTCGAGTATCTTTGGGTGCCTCATCCGCGGGGCCGTCCGACAAAAGTGTTAATCAAATTATGGGGCGGAATAGCAACCAGCTTAACCAGGCGTGTTACGATCTCTTTAACGCTCCAGCTACGCACGCCATTATACCCGGGTCTTATTTGCGGATCCCATCAAAAATTCTGAGCCACTGAAGGCGGCTATTAATCATCATCAGCTTGAAATTAAAATGTGCGAAAAGCCGCATATCGACGGAGACGTGTGCCGCCTTTCAGAATGAAGCCGTCTTCCACTGTCTCCATGGGTCCACGAGAAGAGGCTCGTCTCCTTCTCTTACCCAGTGCACCACCTCCTTTATCTGGAAGCCTACCGTCGCCTTCCCTCCGTCGATGGATAGGTGTGATATACGCATGTGCGTCGTGCCTCATGTTGAATAAAACGCCCCTATTAAGCGGCAGTTAATTGAAAAATATTTTTAAAGGCGAATCGTGAATGCCCTAGGGCTTACATTACAGAGATTTGACCTTCAAACTATCCTATTAATTTAATAAATCCTAAAAAATGTACTGCTTTATATAATAAAGGATAGGTTCCTTATGTTTATCATTAAACATATCGATTGGAAGTCCTAATATCCCTTTTTGTAAAGCGTATTTAAGTTTTTTAACTATTTTTTAGAACGAAGAACGGTTTTTAGCCTTGGAATCCTTTAAAGAACATCTCTCACCACCATTTACCTCCCAAAAATAGATATACCTCTTCTGTAAGTTAGGGTAAGAGCCATCAAAGCCACGCGTTGACAATTTTTATGGCCGGTTCTGGTGCGTATTTGGCTTGGACACGGCTATGATGTTTTTACTAGGAGATGGAGACGGAGTTGGAGTTGGTGTGGCCGTCCAGGCGTAGTCCAGCCGATCCGGACCAGCGCTGCGTGAACGCTTTTTGTTTTTGGTTTTTCTCACCTCAGAGCGTGGCGAGGGACACACTCTTAGCTTGGCCAGATAGATAGAACGTGGCCAAGTGTGGGCATTTGCGTTGACAGCTATGCAAATGCCTGGCCATTAAGTCGTTGACTGTTAGCAATGGCTTTTAATTAGCGGCTTGACTTGGCCCGGCCTGGTCCGAATCGTTCTGGGCAGGCATATGGCCAGCTCCAAGCTGGAATGCCGGAGAGACAATGGATGCGACACCTACACTCCGTTGTCGTTGACACTTTGACCATTGAGGAAAAACGCTTGCTCGCATTTTGCCAATTTCCATGCATAAAGTTCGCATTGAACACCCTCACGCTTCGTGGTCATTTGCATTTAAATGCCATTGCCATTGCCATGGCCATTGCCTCGTTGGAGCTCCGATGGCCTGGGATTGGATGGGATTGGACGGCCTGGGCTTGGGCTGGGATGGGATGGGATGCGATGCGATGAGGTGAAGATCTCGTTTGCAGCAGCACTTCCTTTCCACCTTTCCAGCGCGCAGCCAGAGAGCTTTTCCTATTCGGGTTTTCTTTTCTGGCCATGTTGGCCTGCCTCACGATTTCTGGCTTGGCCTCTGCTTTTGTTTGTTTTACAGCTGCTCGCTTTGATTGAAAAATTATGCACTTGCCATGGCAATGGGCACCGCCAAATTTCGCCAAAGAAGAAGAAATTGGTGAAGAAGAAGCCAGAGAAGACTTACAGATGAGCCAAACGACCTGCTAAGTGAAATTTCTTATGCTCTAGCAATCGGAAATTTCAGGTAATCAATTGAAATTGTTAAGCTTATGGGCTTTTTGAGATATCTCTTAAATTAATTAAAGAAAATCAAGCTCAAGTAATATAGGCACTCCATTATTAATTTAAATAATGATTTCATTATAAATTTCAGAGCTCGGAGAAGTTTCTTCCCAGTTTAGAATATTTAGAGACCATTTAGCTGAGTTTATTTCCTAAAATTGGATTATTTTGAAAAGATTTCTACAGTTTATTATTAACTGAAGTCCAAGAAACTGCCTATTTTTTTTGATTTCATGACCTAAAAATTAGGATTCGCAACCCTTGTCTTAGCCCAAATACCCCAAAAGTCTTGTAAGGGTACAAAAGACAGACTGACAAAAGTTGGAATTTAGCACTTGAGTCGACGAGTGGCAAACGTTTTCCCGTTTACCATTTCCCCATTTTCCATTTTCCATTTTCCATTTCCAAAGTGGCAAGCCTGAAAGCGAGGACGGTGGCTTGTTACTTTTCATTTCGCCAACTCCTCCGGCTTGTCCTGCTCATTAGCAATTGCCCGGCATGGCAGGCAGGCATGGCCGGGACAGCTGTTAGCCCGTTTTCACCTAATTAAGCAAACAAACGTGTGGGAAATGGTCGCTACGAGGCTACGGCTACGGCTACGGCTACAGCTAGAGATAACTTTCGCCCCGTCCCAAAAACACGCCCATGTCCCCATGTCCTCGATGGCCTCGCAGGCTAATTGCCACGAACATGCGGGGCTAAGTAGCCGCTGGAATGCAGCCGAAAACATTTGTCTCTAATTGCGGTTCAGCCCAATTGGGTAGGCCAAATTAAATTAAATGCAGCCAAAACAAACAACCGGAGCACAGGGAACGGGAACCAGCCAGCAGCCTCCATCGAGCAGGAAGAGCAGCCGAAGATGCCACGGCGGCGAGCACAATTTGTGCAAAAATACAAATTGGAACATTTGTAGAGAGGCGCAGGCGTGTAGTAGGCACTGTGAGAATTTATGGCCCTGCTGGGGTCACTGCCGCATCGGACGGGATAACATCTGTTGGCCAAGTCGCTCCTCGCCTGGAACTGGAGGCGGCCTGACGCGTCGTGCGCAATGCGCATGCAAGGCCCCAGCCGAAACCAAAGCGAAATGGCAAAGGACATTGACCAGGGCCAGCCAGAAAGCCAGCCATTGAGTCTGCGTCAAGGCAGACAACCGTTTGTGGCAGCCCCCGATGGAAGCCCATTAGAAATTAGAGAAATGGTTCAGCAGAAGCTTCAGTCTCAGCCTCAGCCTTCGCCTCCGCCTCAGACTTCGCCCCGATTTCATGCCCAGTACCGCTGAGCTCGCTTCTTGCTTGGGAGAAAAACAATTAATAATTGTAATATATCTCTGGAATCTGGCCCGGTCAATTGCAGTTACCACAGGGGTCATTCAATTTCACTTAAGGCCCGGTAGTCAGCGGTTAATCTCGATTTTCCACAGATGACTTACATTAAATTCGTTAACTGTAGTTTATCCATACATATGTACATCGTTAGGATATAGCTTAAGCAAAACTATGATTTTTCCGTTACGAACTCTTGACCATGATATAATTATAGAAGGTAGTCTCGTCGTGTGTTTAGCGTTCGGGTGTAGGGCCTTATTGAACACTTCGTGTTTGCTCGTTGACGTGAAAGGCTGTGTGTGTACAAAATATATTATATGTTATTAACCCTTATATGAAACAAAAAATTTGTTTTTTTGCAATTTTTGTCGCAAACACGTTTAAGGCGAAAATTTTATCAATGCACGGAAATGTTTCGTTGTGGGAGCAAATTTTGGAGTGCAGCCCTAGTATGAACTCGAGAATTTGCGACACGCATTTTAGTGCGACTTTCAAGAGAAGGCGACTAAACAATGATGATGTTCCTGAAAGAAAAGCAGAGCCGGAACCAGCAATTCCAATATTAAGCTCACAAATTAAAAATTAAATTATAAAGAAAAAGCTCCAACCTATTATTATAATAGGCCAGTTTTAACCCCAAACACCATATAAGGGTTAATACACATTTTCTATAGTCGTATACATTCGTTTCTCTCACACGAACTTTGACAGCCGAACTAGGGCCTTATTGTTCCGAACGAGGGCCTTATGCTTCCGACGAGACTACCTTCTATAATTGTATCATGCTCTTGACTTAAGGTCTAAAGGGTGTCACGTTGAAGTCATAAAAGTTGAAGCTACATATGTAGACTACATAATAAGGAAATAGTTTCAGCAAAATTATGATTTTTCCGGTAAAGACTCTCGATTTATTGGTTTAAGGGTGTCACGTTGGAGTCGTAAAAGTTGAAGATACATATGTAAGTTACATAACATCCTATTAGTCAGGAAATATGGGTAAAAAAAGAGGTAAAGTTTTACAACTATTCTCACACTATGCCTTAAATTTCCTGATTGCCGCAGAATATCAGGATTGAATTATGTAGATATTAAATATTATTACCCTTCCCTTTGCCAAATAATGAGATAAATGTTTAAGCCATAACTTTATATTACTTCCACGATTAAGAACCCATAATCATACCCTCCTCCAGCTGAGATTCAAGGTACCCGAAGCCTCTCCTTTAAAGAAGCTCTTGACAAGGCTTAGATACCCTGACATTACCCCCATAAATTTAATTAAAGCCAAATCTCCTGGCCGGCTGAGTGTCCCAGCGTCTTGGCGGCTTGGCCTTCGCTTCCGCCTAACGGACTGTGGGACTTTTGCTTTTTCGCATGCGATTGCTGCGTATTCAATTCCTTATTTTATTCTCCTCCTTTCCTCCAGCCAAGCCCAGTCTTTGTAGCTTCTTCTTCGTTCGGGAAGCTGCTGGTTGAGGGCGTGCGTGAAAATTGCTCAAGCGCACAAGGAAGGCCGCCGGCTGGCCTCTCTCACGGGGCAGGACGGACAACAATCGCGGTAAGTGATTACGTAACCAGTGCATTGTTCCAGCATCTGTTTTTGGGCTCTCCCTGCCCAATGAACAAGAACGCAATGGATGAGTCTGAGCCGGAGAGGCTGCAGTCGGGGCTGGCCTTATCAGCCACCGTGGGCGAGGCGCAATCAATGGACCCGGGGGCTGGGCGAGAGGAAGCTGTAGCAAAATAATTTATTCACAGCCATTATGCGCTGCGAATTTATGCCACTTCCTGGTGGAACCACTACAAATAGCCTTTTAAAATGCGATAAAAATAGCGCCAACGGGTCTGCTGCGCTGCAGCAAAGCCAAGGAAGATTCACAATGGTCCCTGGCCCGGGATCAGGTCCCAGGTCCAGGGATGGGGCGTGGCAGCTCGCAATGACTCTCAAGCATGAAACCGTAAAATGGTTTTTCAATAAACAGACAAGAGAAGTGGAGAACCGGCGGAGTAGAGCAGATCATGCCGAGGAGAGGGAGCTCCGAGATGGAGCCGGGAAACTGGCGAAACAATGCGACAAATATTTGAATATGTTAATTAGTCTGCTGTTCCTGCCGTTGCCGTTTGCTGGGCACGATCAGTTCGTTCTTCTTCTATCGCTGGACGTGCATCGGCGCAGTCTAATTTCATGTGTTGCCATCTTGTTAGCACACGGTGTTGTTCTTGGCCAGGCCAACCGGCAGAAGGCATCTGCATCCCGATTCCTACTGCCAGTACGACTTGGAATCGGAGCTGCCAAACGTTTTGCATCTTCGCACCAGCCGGCAACCAGCAGCTAACGAGGCTGCCAGTTGCAAGTGCATCCGAGATTTATATTTATATTTATGAGTGGTATGCAGGTTGGCCCACACACGCTCTCGGCCAGCAGTTGGCCAATAAAGCTGCCAATGAGCCCGGCTAAAGACAACTGACAGCATCAGCCTTATAAAGTCACAGGCCACCAACGGCTCTGGGGGATCGGCCTCGGCCTCGGCATCGGGATCGGGATCTCCACTCCCAGCCGAACATGGACACCACCTCCGCACTCCGAATTCCTCGCCATTTGCACGCGAAGTCAAGAGCGATGAAGGTAACAGGGGATTACAGTGGAGATTGGACTTGTAGAATTTTATAATATATTAGGAGATAAAACATAGAAATCTGTATAATATAGTAAAGTTTATAAATGGGACTATTGATTACGTAGGGGGAAAAGGGGTTTTAATAATATTTATAAACCTTCGGCAAGTAGTTGTTGTTTTTTTCGAGATAAAGAGCATAGACTGTAATTGATTAAAGGCTTTCCCCGAGCAAAGTTTCCACTGTACGGGCCAAAACTCACCTGTGGCATATTCCTTGCGTGTGCGCCGCCGCTGTCTCAGCTTTTGGTCAGGCTTTATGTTTGTATGTGTGTAGGTGTTGCCCGGGCCAAAGCTGATGCCTTTGACAGCTACTAAATTCTGCCTGCTCGCCCGACGCACGTTCCTTGTCCAATTTTGGGCAGTGCGGCGCGAGTTTCTTCCTTTTGGCCGGCGCTTATCGTTTTGGCCATAAATTTATGCTGTAGGTGTCCATTGCCAGTCCGCTGACGTTGTTGTTGTTGTTGCTTTTGTGGGGTCCTCGGCGCATGACACGCAATGAAGTTGTTGTTGGCCGGGCAGGGGCTGGGATTCTCCTGCGCCGGTATGTAAAATGCAATTAACGGCACTTGTCGGCTCTGCGGAAATTGACAATTCAATATAATGAGTTTCATGTTTTCGTTAATTGGCAGTACTTACCCGAAAAAACCAATCTTTTTTTTCCCTTGCACAATTTTTCACTTTTGACTTTTCGCGTTTGTCGTTTTTCGATATACAATTTCCGCAGCTTTTCGATTGAACTAAGAGGATTGAGTCCCGGCTAAATGTTAGTTAACAGCGCAAATTAAAAGTTACATTTCTGTTCAAAGCAAAGTTTCACACCCCTTTTCATCAGTCTGGCAAAGCCGTTTTATGAGCGCTTCAAAATTGTATCAAAAGTAAAGTCGATGTTTTTGGAGCACTGATTGAAAGAAAAAACTCACTATCGAAATTATTATCACTATTAAATATTTTTAATATACTATAAATTAAATAATATATATATTGATATATTGAACATTATTATTAATTTAATTACAATTACAAGCTTTAAGGTTCTGTTTTCCTTGTTCGTTTCCTGTTAGCAAAACATATTCGTAAAACACATTTAAAATTCTTTAAAAATCGTTACGTTGTTGTTTACTTACGTGGTTACGACTTATACGTTTAGTGTGACCAGCTGCCGTAAAGGAGAAAATCCGCTCTTTTTCTGACGAGTTTTAGAGGTATAAACAGAAAAACTGGCGGGCACACTGTTTACCACCAGTGCTGGTAATAAAAATAGCTTAAAATAGCTCGATTTTTTAATGGCAAAGTAAAAAAGTTGTTACTTTTTAAGAAAAAACAAGATAGAACTTTCCTATGGTACTAATCAGCCGAAACTACTTATTTGTAACGACATACTCGAAACATAATTGTTTAGTTTGTTGCAATGCGCTTCTGAAATTCTTCTAAATTAATCTTTTTTCATTTCCAATTTTCAAAATAGAACTTAGTTTATATTTCGGAGCTTTAATTTTACCAAGTTTTACTGGCCGATTAATATATAGCATTTGACCATGGTAGAAAAAGCGGCACCTTGTTGGGAAATCCCCGAAAATAACAGAAACAATATACCATTTAAGTAATTCAATGTATTGCAATCATATAATTTAAGAAAATCTTAAAAGCATTACATTATTTACTAATTACATTATTTACTAATAATCATATTATGTTTATAAGAAAGCAAATATAACAATCCCCCGCCAAATTAAGTGGTTTCAAAATAACCAGATCTGGCAAAAAAAAAGATAAGCTGACAACACTGGATTGAAAGTGAAAACCCGTCTGCGGAAAATAAATTAGTTTAAACTTAAAAGTACACATTTAGCAGGGAATAAAAACTAAACAATCGGCAACATGTGCGGCGGTTTCACCTGCTCAAAGAATGCGCTAATTGCACTCAACATTTTGTATGTGGTAAGGCAAAAACAAAAACAAAACACAACACAATAAAAAATGTATACAGCGAGCAACAACAACAACAACAACCAAACACGGAAGAGGCACAACGTATTAAACAAGGGAACAACAAAAAATAAGCTTATTAAATAAGCCAATTTTCGATGTATTGATTTTCCTCTGCGTGGAGGCAGGTGCCAGGTGCGTGTGTATGAGTGTGTCTGTGCCTGTATGCCAGCGTTTGTGCGACATGTTGTTGTTGTTGTTGCGGTTCACCGAGCATCCTTGAGTCCTTTTCTTCATTTTTCTCTTTCTGTTCTTTTCTCGTGACCCCCAGATGATTGGATTCTTGCTGATTGGAGTGGGCGTGTACGCACGGGCAGCCTCCATTGTGACCAACCTGCCGATTGTGGGCGGGATCCTGGCCTGCGGGGTCATCCTCATATGCATCTCCATGCTGGGACTGGCGGGTGCCGTGAAGCACCATCAAGTGATGCTGTTCTTCGTATCCTTTTTGCCTAACAAAACTGTGAAGCCCGCGTCTGTGCCACAGGACAGTGGAGGTCAAAGCAATAGCACAAATCCGGTTGAATCTAGCGATAGGGAAATTGATAAGCAGGAGATAGCCCCCGTTTCCGACTTAGATTTCGCTGGGATTATGGGGATTTAGGTTTGAAAAGAATAGTAGTCAGCAGTAGTCTTATCTATATACAAAAAATAGCATTCATGGAACTGATTCTGAATCAGAGACTTACTTTGGGGTCACTGAATAATCGAAATAGGAATTTAAAACCAGTTTTTTAGGTTTAAAACATTAAAAACATTCAGAATAATATTAACAGAAACCATTTATTAGTCTTAACTTAATGCAACATTCCTTAATTTTAATATTTGATTTATTTAGCAAAGAATTTTCGTTACTAGACAAAGAAAATTTGCCAAATAAGGCCTAAAATTAAATTGCAATTCATAAAAATATTCCACGTGCAATGTTAATCTCTAGGAAATCTGATAAATCAGTTCAGACTTTTATTTTCTTTCGTAATGCTATTGCTTTGACCACAACTGTCTGCAGCCACGAAGGTCGTGGCATGTGGAACAATTAGCGTACTTAGACAAGTGCCCACTTCCGCAGAGAAAGCGGGCCTGTAATGACTAAAATTATGAGTGGGCCGCAGTTGCTGCTGCTGCTGCTGCGGCGCTTTGTTGTGTTACCATGACGTCAGCTGAAGGGTATCGCTGTGCGACCCCCCGAGAGTTGATGTGTGGAAACCGTGATAAGGACTGCCCTGGTTTGGCCTTAACCTTTAGACTCTTTTCGCCCCTTTAGTACATGATAATTCTGTTCATGCTGTTCCTGATCCAGTTCTCCATCGCCAGTTCCTGCTTGGCAGTCAATTCCGATCAACAGCAGCAGTTTGCCGAGCAGGGATGGATGACGGTGCCCAAGGAGCTGCGTCAGCAGGTGCAGGACAGCCTGAGATGCTGCGGATTCAATGCCACTGGACCAAGTACCGCCGCCGCCGTACCTCCGCCGGATGAGCCCACCTGTGATCTGATCAATCAGCAGTGCTGTGCCGGCTCCACCGACACGGACTGTCGTTGCCAGCCTTGTGGACCCTTGCTGGAGGACAAGATCGACTACGCCTTCAAGCTGTGCGGCGGTCTGGGCATTTTCTTCAGCTTCACTGAGGTAAAGTTCATTTTAAAGGATATCACGTTGATAATATAATCCAAGTTCTCGTTAAAATATTTCCCACATGCTGCCTTAGTTCGTTGGCGTCTGGCTAACAGTTCGCTATCGCAATCAAAAGGATCCGCGAGGCTTGCCCAGCGCCTTTCTCTAAATTATTCGCCAGTCGAAAACAAGAAAAACATTTCCCAGATACAGAAACATCCAAGAATATTTAGTGTGTGTATCTCTGCTCTGTCTCTGCTAAATGTTTGATGTTCCGATGGAAAATTTCATGAGCCCCTGGGGCCCACATACCATATATACAAGCATCCTTTATATTTATACCATCTACAGATACATATATTCATATATATTTAATCACATTGCAGCAGAACTATGTACGTAATGTGTTAGGGCGTAATTGATATACAACTTTAGAAATATATACATATTATAGAGAGATATATATAGACGAAGAGAGAGCTACGTGTTTAACCCATATATGAAACCGAAAGCAAGCAATCAGCAATGAAAAATATTACCTTTCACTTTCAACACATTTCCTTTTAACACTTATTCAATGCTCCCGAAATTCTACTAACACTTGACTGCCTGCTCTTTGACTAAGCGTAAAACCAACAACTTGCCAGGGGTAAGACATCTTTAGGTATTGTTCGAGCTTCTGTTTCCTTGTTTCTTTTATTGAATATTTTAAAATAAGATATGATTTGAGCAGCGATTAATCGTATCTTGTTTTCACAGGTCCTGGCCGTTTTCCTGGCGCGTCGCTACCGCAATCAACACGATCCCTGTTACCTGCCCGCCCGCGCCGTCTTTCCCCACAATTATCTGTATTGATCGGGCTAAAAATATCGGGATAAAACTGGAAGTGAAATATTTTAGTCAAAGGGACGAAGGCTGAATTCTTATTTTTACAAAAACACGTTTCCTAGCGAGAATCGAATCCAAACTCGAACAAGAGATTACTCTAAGGAGGAAGAGAAACGAAGGGAGGAGTAGAAAATGTGCTCAACACTGCTGCTATTTTAATTATCTCTTTCGTACCATTATATTTTCATAGATTGCACAAAGTTAGTTATTAATAAACACCCCATTGAGATTATGTTAAGCTGTAATATCGTAATTTAAGTTGTACTGTTTCCAACACCTCAGTTAGCTCTTAATGCCTTTCTTTGCAACTCGCAACAATCACGAACGACACGACGAGACTCGACTTTAGACCACTGTACCACTACCACTACGAGACAAACATTTCAACAACCTGATCTTAAAGTAGAACTAACAACCAAGTCAACAATTGTAACTAGCAACGTAATAAGTATACATCAACCTATATACAAAACGTACTTGCATTATTGCCTCGAATGGCGTATAAACAATACTCTAAATGTTAGTTGTGTGTTAAACTTAAAAACTAGCGAGTAAACTCCGCAAAATAACAAAGAAAAAAAAAGAAAAGAGTAAACCCACTAAGCATACATGTCAACAATTATACATACGAGTCTATATAGATAAAGCCTACACTTAAGAAAACTGCTTCTTCTGTATTTTCACTCCTTTTTCCGCACTTGCTCGACTTTCTCTGCAGCTTCTCCTTCTTGACTTTCACCCCTGCAAAAGGCCACCAAGAACAAACACATCACACACATACCCTCACGCGTCTTCCTCGTCTCACACAACACACACGCACATGGAAATAGTTTTCCCTGCAGTTCCGTTTCCTGTTTCCTTTCGAGCGACAAATAAACCATTAGATAATATTCTCTGTATTCTGTGCTGTGATTGAAGTAAATATGATCTTTAAACAACAAAAGCAAAAACGAAAAGCAAGTTTTGAGTTTCATTTCCCGCATTTCCCCAAGCCCACGTAATGAGTGACACACCCTCGGCTCACTCCTCGAGGGATTTGCGGTTTGGGATCATTAGCAAAGTGTCTCGACTTACCGCAGGCATCCTTGTTGGCCGGCTGGCATCGAAATGAATGATGGCGAGAGATTAAGCAGCTAGATTTAAATTAAAGGCAGCGTTAGGAAAGTCTGTTATAAAATGTTTACGTTTAAATTTAATTATTTAAAATGCTTTGTAAAGCAGAATTTATATGTTTTTGGCTTTGCTTGCGGATATTAAAGCTTAAGCTTTAGTAATTAAATATTATTTACATTTTGCTTACTTCCTTTATCTCTTGGGTGAAAATAGGTTACTTGGCTTAATGAGAATAAATAATTAATATAATGCTGGACAATCTGTATAAGAATAGTTTTGATAAAAGGCATTTTTCATTGACCGAAAAATACTGTTTAGATTTTATTTTTTGTAATAATAGCATTAATTTCTACCCACTGAATCCGTCGTGCTCTAACGCCATAATCACCATAAGCGCCAAAAAAGATTAGCGCTCGCATTTTGCTTGACGCCTCCCGCGAGGCTAAGGGAGGAGGAGCCGATGGCCCCACCCAAGCCCATCCAATGAGCCAGAGGCAGTCGCGTCAACGGCACTCCCCAAAATGGCTCAAATCGCGAATGTGGCTCACTCAAAACTGCGCTGAATTGGGCCAAGTTCAACGCACTTCGATGCAGAAAATATTGTTCTCCTCAAGAGAGAGGTAAAAGTGGGGCTGAGAGAGAGAGAGCTCCTCGGTTACGTAACGAATGCTCAGCACAGCGGGCGCTGAGGGTGGTGGCCAGGAGCAATGTTTCCGCTTTTGCGTGGTGGAATGTGGGCGTGGTGGCACCAAACGGAAGGGATCCTGCTTGCCGGGTATGTCTGGCTATCCACATCCTTGTCGCACCGCCCTGCCCGACTCGGCTCGGTAGGCGGCGTGTAGGCCGTGTTGACACTCGCAGCGGAAATGGTCAACAACAGATGCGCCTGCTACAGGAATGGAAAATGCCTCCGAAGTGGCGTGTCAACGAGGCGGAGAAGTATTTATTTGTCAAATAGATCAACGAAACGAGCGACTGCGTAGGCGTTCGTGTGATAAGCCAGGCCTCTGGCAAGGACCACTGAATAAATAATAATGCACACTAAAAATAAAATATCGATTTAACAAGTATATGCAGGTCTTTTCTTGAGGTTTTTAAATTTTCAGTTGTGCCTAAAGGTCACTCTTAAAAGGTTTATAAACAATACTTATATAACTTACTTATTTAAAATAAATATTCCAAAGCAGAACTATTACCAAAGGACTCTTGGATTAATAATAATTCTCCCTGTAGAGGTACGAAGTTAATTTTAACCTTAAATCCTTAAACCCAAGACAAATTCAAATCGAAGAGCTAAACCTTACAATATCCCTTTGATTAAAATTTAATGATACTGACCTCCAAAGGAGATATAGCTTTGTCGAAGTGTGCTTGCCATTGACACGCGTAGGATATTAAAATTCCTAATGGTTGGGTACGGTCCTTATCCCCAAATCAGCCATATGCTCGGTTCTCAACTGTTGATCCGGCCAACGTTGCGTATGAGCAATGTCTCCTCAATTGCGTGCCCTATGAGACATAAAGCCGTTGCTAGTCGCGGCATAAAATAATGATTATTATTATGCAGCGAAATGGAAATTTCAGGCCATGGCTCTTAAGATTTCCTCCTTGTCACTGCTTGAGTAACTGAGCGTTTTACAGAGCCATCAAGCCGGGTTGGGCCGTCACTCGATTGTCGAAAATTCATCAAAGCGCACAGTTTAGTCACCGCTTTACTGTCGCTCCTTCCTCTCTCTCCACTGCTGTTGGGCTCTTCCGCCCAACGTAATTCGTATTTACTGCCCATGTCGGTGTCGTGTCATGTTTGGACTTATTATCTCCGTCTGGGCCGCAGCCAAGCATGGCGATGATGTTGTGTGTGTGCCGCTCGGCCTGTGAAAGCTTGGAAATTAAGCAATAAAGAACAGGAGAAAATTTATTTGAATGTCAATGTCAAATTAAAGTCAAAAGCACTATTGGTTACAATTAATTAAAACAGCCGAGCAACAGTTGTGATCTCATCGAAAGGGAAAATTTACAGAAAGTTAATTGGTTGTTTATGAGTTTTTTTGCTCTCAATGCTGGCCTCATCAGTACCTTGGCATTGAGAGAAAATTGCTACTGAATAGCTAAACAAAAAGTATATTTTGGGTAAACACACGGAGATAATTACCCATGGAGAATGCGGAAATGTGTATCGGATTATTTTGGCTTATCGTTTGGAGCATTTAGTAAATACCTTTGCTTTGTTATAGATAAATATGCTTTCCCATTTGTTTTATCACTCTTAACTGCTTTTTGTTTACAAAGTAAATTGTAATTTATTCAAGGCTTCCACTTGAAGCCACATTTCCATTAGGAAAAATCCCTTGCAAGTGTCTGATACAATTTCGCTCAATAAAATCCTCAATCCGCTTCAATGGGAAACGTTTTACGACCCTCATAAAATGAAATGAATAAACAAACATCAACTTGGTTTGTTTGCTTTATGGCCTGCAGAGCGGTCTTACAACGAAGTTATGATGTGGCGTACATGGCGTATGCGCAACGTCCACGTACAGCTCTTGCATTAAGTATACGCCAGTGTGGCCCTTCCTTTGGGACCTACCTTTTTATCAATTTTTCAACACCTTTAAGGTTTTTAAGTGCACATTAAAATATAATTAAATCAAGCTTTACTGGCCAGGGCCAGGTCCTGCCTGTAAGGTGTCCGTTGCCCCAGGACTCAGTAATTAAGCAGGCGCTTGTGGCATGGTCTGCGCAGCAGCTGTTGCACGCAACCCCTCTTCTCTACTTGATTTTCACTCCGTCTCTTCTCTGCTTCGAGTGAGATTTTAGACGAAATTGTAAACAATTTTATTGGCTCTGCCGTACACTGTAATTAAATAGCCCCAAGCCGGAGCAAGCAGTACGCTCCAGCACGCTCGGAGTGAGTCTGCGAATCACTCTTCCTGCTGAGCGCCGAGTGGAAAGCGAGAGAGTGTGAGCGAGTGCCGAGCGAGTGGCAGAGTCAACCATTTCGCCTGGTGGGACTCCCCTAGTCAGTTGGTTCTTGAACCTCGCGCAGCTCTGGTCGTCGCTCTCCGTGTCCGTGTGCCTGTGTGTCCGTGTCCCTGTCCGTGTGTTAGTGCGAAAAGAGGGGGAAAAGCTGCGAAGGAGAGGGAGAGAAAGCGTTGCTGCTATAGCTTCACGTGCCAGCAGATAAACAAAGCAATCGCAATACCACAGTGTATCGTGACAAGGCAGCACCTCGGAAAAATAGTGCTTGGCTTGCGATTTTTTGTGCATATCGGGAGAGTTATAACCAGAGACCAACTCGAACCCTCTCCAACACCCAACAAGAACACCTAGAACCCTTTACGTAAGTCTCAGGGCAGAGAAAGAGTATTTACTTAATATATATTCCACCATTGAGTAGTTTGACGAAAAACTTTCTCAGCTAATGCTGTCTGTGTAGAAAATCAATAGCTAAATTCTTAGTGTTATCCTGTCGCAGGATACACACGCACACGCACACCCATGTTGGGATATGCACACCGCCTTGGCACATCTGCTTGCAAGCAGGATTCTTGAAATAATTGAAAAAGTTCTCGGGAGAATAGGGAACAAGATAATTATATCAACCCTCCTCAGAGCTACCCTTTTTCACTCCTATTGTGTGTCCCTCGTATTCTGTCTGCATCAGCTGGATATATGCATTCCTTCGCTGGCTGTTCACTGAAATGGTTCAGCACACGCTTTCAAGGCTATATACGTATTAATGGGTCAACAATGTTTGCAGAAACTGAAATGTATCATCAGAGTTGAGCTGGAAAATGTCAAACAATAACAAACAACTTTTTTACAGAGGATTTTTTTAAATATTTGGATAAGAGAATATTTTCCTGCCTAAGAAATGCTTGCTTTATGTTCTCTTAATCAAAAAAATTATCTAGAATAGGTTCCTCCGCAGAATTAATAAGCCTGCGAAAAACCTGTCACAACTTATGTTTAATAAATGCCTCTTAAAAGCTCTTTCAATAAATCTCATAACATAATCCCCTGCTTAAGTCAAACCTCTCCGAGTCCTGCCCCGAGTATGCAACAGTTCCCGCTGCTTTCCTTTATCCTTATTTCAAATTCAAGGCATAGCCTGCTGCAGAGTAAATATGGCTGAAAACAAGTATAAACAAAGTGGACAAATTGAGGACTGCGCTGTCCTCCGCCCCCACGGCGCTTTTGAGTGCCTGCCTGGTCAAGCTAATTGTGGTTGGCCTTGAACTTTCGCCAAGCGAAACAACAACACAACCCACAGCGAGGAGCAGAAAAATAAAGATACTTGGGTGCAGAGTGTGGCATAACTTTGGGGGCGGGCGGTTGTGTTGGCTAAACGTGTTCAATCTTGGGCAAAGTAATGCGAAAATTGTCAGCGGATAAGCCTTCAAAACCCAAAGCGCTAAAACATTTTGCTAGTCCGGCTGGGTCTGCAAACATTTCAAGGACTCCCTGATGCCCCCAAAACACCCCTAGCACCGACGGGCACTCGCATTGACTTTGGCACGTGACGTTTGCCCGACGTTTGCCTGACGTTTTTTAATTAAAAGCCTTCAAAATGCTTTGTGCGCTCTTTTCCACTTTTCCTGCACAGCAAAAAATATCAAATATAAATTTTAACTGGATATACATATGTATATACTTGCATTTCAACTTGTTACTTTGTTTATATTTAATTAAATTTAACTCATCTCTTAAAGCCTCAATAATTAAATAAATAAATTCAATTTACTAGTGTAGTTTTTTGGCCGTGCACTGCCCTTATTAACCATTCACGCCCCCTTTTTTTCCCAGCCTGCGGCACAGCTTGTTTAGGCCTTTGCGAATGCGAAACGCATTTAAATGGGCTTAGCGCGTGCCCTTCCGGGAAGATGCTGCCAATTTGCACATCGGAATTACGGGCTATTAAAATTCCATTTGCGTTTTAATTTCTCATTCTCGTTTTCTCTTGTGTGCTTGCAGGGTCCCACCGCAAGATGTCGCTGCTCACGGCCAACAGCACCTCGCTCTCGGAGGAGGAACTCGACGAGTAAGTACCCGCATCCCAACTTTGCCCAACTTGGCGGGGAATTAACAGGTCTGGCTTCAACTCGGGCTGACTTAATTCAAAGTTTTTGTTTTACTCGCCCGTAACTTTCGGCTTGGAAAAGCACCCACAATGGCGTGGGCTATAAATTTAAACTTTGGTGACGAAACTTCTCAACTGACTAACAATGGGGGGCAAGGGTAACAGGTTGGTAATGCGGGGTGCCAATTGTGTTACCAATTTGTTCGAAGTTTGCCAAGAAAATATATATAGCATACTTTTAGGAAGGTTGAATTAATAATAGGAAACCTTTAGGGTTAAGATGTAATGCAAAATGAAGTCTAAGAATATTGCCTTTCATCATGAAAACATTCATTATAATTTCAGTTTTAAGGCTCTCTCTTTTTTAATTGAAAATATATCCTTTTTCTGATAAAATCCCAGACTATGACTGCGTTATATGTTTCGCTTCCCTCGCACAAATTACAATTTCTTCCTGTTACACTTCCCCCGATGGCAGGAAATCATTATTAATTGGTTTAAGCATAATCGCATAACAGGGGCAAAACACAAATTGCCATTAATTACTAGCTATCAGCATTCGGGACCCAGAGTATTATGTCAACCCCAGCAAAAACCTATAAATAGTTTATGTCAGACCCCACGATTTGCCCACTTTTGGCAGAGAAAGTGCATAAATATAAATGAAAGGGAATTCTCACCCACGCCGTTTCTATTATCAGACCCTTTTCGACCTTGGTTGTGGAGTGGGTGTTGCCCCCACTGGCATCGCTCATACGCACAGTAGTCCCAAGTTCAAAGCCAGCGAAACAATAACAAGGCAATTATCGATTGGGACAGGGCCCGGCATATGCCAGCCCGTCGGAAAGCCATATTGTCAGCCAACCGAACCGCCCACAACCAAATCGGAGTGGGTGCGACTTCTGGGCCGGTGCCAGTGATGTGTTAGTAATGCAATTTCGGATGACATCACGACATGACTGGCCCCGACTCTTGCTTTCTTGGCCAGCTTTCCCATTTCTTTGCTTTTTCGGGGGAAAAGTGATTCCTCAATCAGCCGCCTGCATTGTCCGCAGCTTCATTTGCATTTCTCATCTCTTTGTTTTGAACTTGGGCCTGGTCTTTCGTCTGACTTCTCTCCCTTTGCCCTTGGCAGTTAACCAGCCATGTCTTATCTTAGGCCTGCAGAAACGCTTAAAAGCCTTGTCCGGGTAAATGCAATTACAATTTCGCCTCTTGGGAGGCGGAGGTGGTGGAGGAGGAAATGTGTGAGCAGCTGAATGGGCTTGCCAACATTAAAGGATCCATTTAAAGCTCTCTGATTAATGGTTGGCCCCGTGACGTGACAAATGCAAAACTCATTCAAAGCTGGCAAAGCTCTTGCTCGTCTCAAAGAAGTAGAGCCGCACGGAAATCGATTTTTGAACTACGGAATAAGAGTGTATGTTCACTGGGAGAAAAGGAAATAGTAAAGGTGAAGAGAAATTGTACTGTAATTTCAAAAGAATATAAATTCTTAAATAGCATAGCACAGGTGTTTTTAATTTTGTAAAGCCTAACAATTATATAATCTTCAGTTTCTTCATAAGTATTTGAATAGATATGTATATTCCACTTACCCTGGGTCACCCGTAAATAGATCAAGTGTGTGGGTTCACTGATGAGGGGCACTCACAAAGAGAAAGACTAGATTCATGCCACTGACATTTGTTGCTGCCTCTGACAGCCAAGTTAACACAGCAGCGTACCCAAGTGGAATGACCCAAAGAAAAGACTTGAAATGGCCAAGATTGTCTACTCATCTCAAGTTACCAAGGGTTCCTCGAGAAGCTCTTCTCCCACATGATATGGGCTTGCTTTTTCAATTAAGTTTTCGATAAAGCATTACACCATTTTTAATGGGCTTTTGTTTATTAATGAGTTCAGCAACTCTCGTTACCTTCACAATAGTTTTCATTTGGCTTATATAAACAGTGGATTTGTTTGGCTTTGCAGCTGGTGAATTCAATCAATGAACCGGCTGTTGGTTACGGGGAATTGGCCAAGTTAATTACGAGTTTTGGCCATTAAGTGAATTCCAGCGACCGCTATGCCGCTCGCAGCTCTAGTGCGACCTCAAAAGTCTACTTGTGAGCCCCGTCACGTACATAAAGTATGTAGCTGACTCTCTCTTTCTTTCTCGCTCTGTCTGTCTCTCTCTCTCTTTCTGTGTCTCTCTTTCTGTCTCTGTTATTATTGCTCTCCCTCTTTTCATTGCTGAGCCAACACAGACGAGCCCCCTTTTTGCATGTTTTTGACTAAGCTTTGTTTTTGCCTCTGCCTTTGCTCATTTCATTACTTTTGGTACCCTGTACTTGAAGAAGATGTGAAATAGTTCTGACAATTTATATATTCTGATATCAAGAAATCTGTAGATACAAATATAATATATATTTACTCACTAGTTAATCAGGAACCCAAGAAGTCCTTAATTTGAAAACTAGCAGAAAATGAGTTCCATAAAGTTTCCTCTTAACGGAGTGATGTGGTCAGTTATTAATACAGGCATCTTGTTATTTTAGAAATTATTGTAATTCAAATTACACCTAGAACACAAATAAAATAGGACAAATATATGGTGAAATATTCCATTAACTTTACTTAAAGGCAGATTATCACGCAAAGAAGTAGTACTAGGTATCCCTTAGTCTCTGACTTGACTTTTGAGCTATTGCCTCTGCTTTTTTGTGTCCAACTTTTCTTTTTCTCTGCTGATTGTCTGGGATTTTATTTGCTTACGTACAAACATAGATACGTATATACATATGTATATGCCTACGTTTGGCTGTGGCCTATACAGTGAGCTCCTCCTCGTTGGTCTGTCTTCAGCTGTCGTATGTTTATGTGTGTTTTATGGCCTGGTCTTCGGACAACAAAGCACCGACAACGGATGACGCAGAGCCAACTGGGCCTGTAATGGTAGGAGTTGCAGTTGTTCACATTCCTGGCCAAGTCGTAATAGCCATTGTGGACTAACTATAATAGTATACATATTTGCGGGCAAATATTATTGAGACGGTGCTCGAGACGATAGAAGTAAATCAATAATTATATACAATTATTTTCTAATATATTTTTTTTCCCTGGCCAAAGTTAGGTTTGTTTGCATCTCATTTGCAAATATCAGAGTTGAAGAATGTGAAACGAATTTTGGTGTCCGATAACCAGTTTAAAATATGCTTCGCTAAAAATTCCAAAATCAATTTGCATATTTTGGCGGAATTAAGGCAATGGTCCGGCTGATCGAACCGCTGCAAGCACCCTGTTTTTAATACACATAAAATAGCGAAATTACATTAATTGGATTACGCAAATCTGTTATGCTCCACTGCAATTCTGACCGGAGAACTCAGAGAATTCGAGAATTGCCTTTGATTACCGGCTGCATGGGAGGAGGCTTTGAACTGATAACAATCAGTGGCCTTGCCCCCCGACGAGCACGTTTTTATTACAGCATCAGAGAATATATACTTTGATTTGTGTAATCGAATTGCGCAGCATAAGTGACACCAAGACTCTGTTTTCTAGCAACAGATAATGCTGAAATAGCCACAGTTTGCCTTATAAATATGTATGTGAGTCCGCTCTGCTACCGCTCTGTTAACCGGCTATATTTAACAGCGATCTAACAGCGCGCTGTAAGGCGGGCTATATAAGGGCCGGCGAAACCCAAGCAATTTTTTTAGTTTCGCTCGAAGCGCTGACGTGTATATACCCATATCTCTATTTCGGACACTTTTTTGGCTCGTGCGTTACTAGTATTTTTTTGGCTAATCCTCCGTGACTCCAAAGGACATTAAAGGAGGTGACATCATGCCGCCCACGATTACTGATAATCAGACGCACGACTTCAAGGCCCACTACGATATTGTGCACAGGTCCTCGCTGCAGGACGATGAGACCGATGATGCGTACGTGAAAAGGATAACGCGGTAAGGATGCAGAGACCGGTTTTACGCAGCTGCAGCTGCCCCTCAAAGGAAGAGGGTTGTTGCAATTGGCGGGAATCTTAGGAAATGGGAGGGAAATAATTATAGACATTTGTTTTCTGTCTAAGAAGATGGTATATTCTAGAAACCTGGTGATAATGAATCAATAATAATAATAGATTTGGATAAGTAGTGAAACGTAGTACAAACATGTTTTCTTTATATTGTATACTTGATTAATGTGAATTCTCAAATCTCTCAGATTATTCTTGCCTCAAAAAATGCGAACATATTCTATATTTTTTTCTAAAACAGCCGGATTTCTCTCTCTGTACTGACTAATCTGTCTGTGCATCTAGACGCTGCAATGCGGTCTTTAGTTAGCTCAGTGACAAATCCGAGTGCCGTGTTGGCACATTAAACCCCTTACACAACCCTCTTCGAGATCAACACGAAGAGGTAATGCCTCTGGGGCGAGAGCAAGAGCCAAACACAGTGGCAAACCAAGAGAGGAGATTCGAGCAAAACGCTTGGCCAGTTGGCCAAATATTTGCACAGGCCGGTGGGTGTGTCGCCCACTCGATTACCCTGTCTTCAATTTCAGAAATTTAAACTAATTTCATAGCCAGTAGCTGCTATGCCTGCGATCCGGTTTCACAGTCCATCAAATCATGAGGCGGGGCTGTTCTGTTTATACCCATAAATAAAATAATCGGATGTTTGTCGGGGGGAGCTTACGAAATACAAAAAGTATATATACAATTTGCTTATCAATCAAGGTCAAGTCACCGACGAGATACTCTGTGATTATGCTCGGTCGGAGTCATAGGAATTTCGCTTTTTGTTTTGCTCACACTTCTAACATGTTTTTTTCCGACTTGCCGTTTGACGCACTTGATAATGAATATCGATGGGCGGTGGCAGCCCCCACTTCCAGGGGGGTCTCTATAAATAATCACAGTTTCCTGAGGCGGAATTTGATTAGTAAAGCGAAATTCAGAGCTGGCATTTGAACCCAATAGAAATGAATGCTTTGATGCTTATTCATGATTATGCGGCGAAAAAGGTATTTGGATCATTAAAAATATTTGTTATTTGGCAAATTAAGATGTCATGGAATTTTTTATAAGAAGGGTATTTTATTAAATTTAAAAATGTTCAAGAATATATAAGATAGAGAATAAACTACAAGTGACTAAGGGGCATATGTATAAAGAAACATATATTTTTGGCTCACGCGATAATGTCCACAGATGACGAAATTTAGGTATATTTCCTGCTGATTAAGTATTTGGGGGCTTGTTCGCACATTTTCTAGGAAAAAGATAACAATTGCTTTTATCAGAGCACAAGCTGTTTTCAGTGAGTTTTTTTTTTTGCGCTTGTCAGCTGAAAGTAATTAACTTTTGTCACTCACTTGGCTCATTTATGTATTTACTGCTAAATGTGTGTAATAGTTCATAACTCAATTTGCATTCTCCTTACTTACAGGTACTCCGATGGCACTGTCAAGTTGCGCAACTCCAACATCGAACTCATGGACCAGGACATCCTCTATCACCTGGCACTGGGCAGCGAGAGCCACGACTTGCAGGAGATGTTTGGCGACGTTAAGGTGAGTCAGCAATCTCTTGAATTATTCATTATCTTAACTGGCTAAAAGAGGCGGAGACCAGACCCAGGCCCAGACCTAGACCCTGTTTGCTATCAAATCAAGTAGAGCACCATCGCAACCAGTTGCTTAGACGCGGGCCAATTTACTTAATTATATGCTCTGTCAGATTTATTAGCTTTTCCTAATGAAGTCAGATAACAATACTTATAGCCGGTCTATTTTCAAGTGGCAATAAAAGAAAACTAGTTATTTGTAGTTATAATAATTCAATAGTGTTGCTTTATTAATTGACATATTCCCAACTCTTGGCTTTCCCTTCCAGTTCGTTTGCATGGGCGGCACACCGAAGCGCATGGAGAACTTTGCCCACTTCATCATGAACGAGATCGGCTACAAGCTGCCGGCTGGCACCCAGCTGCAGGATATCAGCGCCTACTCTTATCGCTACTCCATGTACAAGGTTGGCCCCGTGCTCTGCGTCAGCCACGGCATGGGCACGCCCTCAGTCAGCATCCTCATGCACGAGATGATCAAATTGATGTACCATGCCAAGTGCAAGGACCCCGTCTTCATCAGGATCGGCACCTGCGGCGGCGTTGGTGTGGAGGGCGGCACGGTCATCATCACCGAGGACGCCCTTGATGGACAGCTCCGTAATTCCCATGAATTTGTGAGTATGATTGGAGTGTTAAATGGAGAATAGTTACTTGAATCTCAAGTGGGCGATGAATGCGTTGGAATTTCTTGTTCTTTACAGTTAAGTCTGTTTCTAGATCAGGGTGCTGCCTAATTCATTTTACATAAATGAGAATAATTTATTTATTGAGTCATTATCAGGAAATGAGAGGACATTTTTTTGTTAACTTGAGGTTTAATATTTAAGAGTTTTAAATCAATCCTTAATTTTTGTGTTTTCTCTACAGACCATTCTGGGCGAAACCATTCACCGTCCGGCCAAACTGGACAAGAAGCTGGCCCGCGAGCTGAAAGCCCTGGCCACAGCCGACGATCCGTACGACACCATCATTGGCAAGACGCTCTGCACAAACGATTTCTACGAGGGCCAGGGAAGATTAGATGGAGCATTCTGTGAGTTCAGCGAGAACGATAAGATGGCCTATCTGGAGAAGCTGCGGGACAATGGAGTGGTCAACATCGAGATGGAGAGCACCATCTTTGCGGCGCTGACCCACCATGCCGGCATCAAGGCCGCGGTGGTGTGCGTAGCCCTACTGAATCGTCTGAACGGCGACCAGGTCAATGCCCCCAAGGAGGTGATGCATGAGTGGCAGCAGGTAATTGTTTGATAACGGGATTTCCCCTAGATTGAACTTACTAAAGGATCCATTCTATATGTTACAGCGTCCCCAGATCCTCGTGGCGCGCTACATTCGCAAGATACTGTCGCACAACGGCCAGCTGAAGAATCTCTTCGGACACCAGGGCTCCATCAAGTCGCCCAGGCGCTTCAAGCTCGTCCAGCAGGAGTCCCAGGCCCACGAGTAAACCTGTCGGCGGGGGTTCCGGGAGTTTCGTTTAAAGTTACCTTCTTACTCTATATGTGCGCATCTCTCCAGTATACAATGGTGTTTCAACATTCCCTAGTTTAGCTCTGATTAAGTTCCTAGCTTTATTTCTGTGTATATCGCCCTCAACCTCATAAGATAATTTAAACCCCAGCATATTGTATGTATATTCATTGAGCTGCTAAATGCTGAATATGTTACCACAAATCTAATATATATAATATATAAATATAGCATCACCGCGTGTGACGTTCAAAGGTTATCAGAAATAAACGCTTTTGAGATCACGAAATGGTTTGGAAAAAACACAAGCCAGAAAAACACGAATCACTTAAACCTAAAAAATTTAATTGTTAATTGTTATGTTGCATATTTTAAATGGGGCTAACCGAGCGGAGGAGGTTTAACAATAATAAAAACACTTAACTATAACAATTAAAGCTAAATTCCAATTTCATAAATTATTCTATTATATTATATTGAAATTCCTAAACATTTGTTAAATGTACATGTTGATTAATGTTGCTACCGTACACTCAACTCTAAACCAAAAACCAACAGCAGTTAAACTTACTCTATCTAGTTCTGTCAACGTAAAAATAAAAGAGTACGAAATAGAAAAAAATGCTGAAAATTAACATCAATATATGATTACGGAAAAGCACATGAAAAATATACAAGTTATATTGTAAAAACGAAATTTATGATAAATATTTCAATGGTATATTAAAAACAAATTGTAATTAAATTATACAACAAGCCTTTTGTTTAGTATTAATTTGTATGGGGGATTAAATTCACATAATCTTGGCCATTCGGGGGAGGTAATATGGAACTTTAAGCACAGATCTGGAAGAAATCTATCAATAAATATATTAAATTTTCATCAATTCTTTTCAGGCAATAACTTTTTGCAGCAATATATATGTAATCTAAACAGGAACTAGTTTCCTGTTATGTTTAGTGGAAGATCATTAATGGATGATTAGTATTATTAGACTAAAGAAGGAAGATAGTTGCAGTCCAGTGTGCTCGACTAAGAGATACCGGGTACCCAAGATTTTGACCGTTACATCAAAAGACATTCACACATTTTCTAAATATGCAAATCAATTTTATAGTCGGGTCCTATACAATTAATACTTAAATATCCAGGCAAAACACACGTCTCAAAAAGTATTAAAATCATTACATACTCTCTGAGGAAATTAGAAATAACAATATACCCTTTAATATTGGGAGCCCCCTTTATTTTTTTTTCGTTTGTCTCTCTTGTCTAAAATATATACATACATTGCATGCGGGATAGTTGTCAACGTCCAGTTCCTCAGTCTATTGCCGACAGTCGAAGCAAACGGATCGCGTTGGTCAGTCGAGCGTGTTAAGATTTACAAGTGTCTTACGTGCCTCGTGGCACGTGCCTTGATAAACAGACAAATAAAATAATCATCAGATACTATATACTTATTACAACAGGAAGTTATTTAGGAAATTCTGTGTTACATATTCAATCATATAGATAAGCCCCTTTATAAATACAAATATTTTTGCAACATATGTATAGATCGTTGTCTATATGTGTAATAACTAAATGTTTTCTTCGAGCATATAGATAAGAATAGGAAATTGGCAACCAGCACTCGGTTGCCGGCATTTAGGCAAACATTTTACAAGGTCGCAGAACTCATATATCAAAGAATACACATTTGCAAAGCCATACCAAATACATATTATCTTTTTTTTTAGATTCTCCGCATTTTCATAAAAGTAATAATTAAAGAAACATTTAAAATGCCAAAGAGGTAAGTGACAGGGATTATATTTTATTTTAACTGAGGATAACCAAAAGAGTTCGATCGGCAGTGTTCCTGAATTGTTAAATCCCAACTTGAAGGCCATGTCCTCGGACTATTTGTACCACCTGGACATTAATGTGGCGAACACCGGAGACACCAGTGACATCAAGCAGAGGTTCGGCGATGTCAAGGTGAGCCATTGAAATTAAATACTACCTGCAAGACTCAGAGGATAATAACATGTGCAGGTGATCTGCATGGGTGGCACTGGTTCCCGCATGCGAGCTCTAGCTGTATATCTGTCGGAGGTTCTGGGTCTGCCGGACTCCAGCGATCCGGAGGATCTGTGTGCGAGGGGTCATCGCTACGCCATGTACAAGGTTGGACCAGTGCTGTGTTGCAGCCATGGAGTTGGCTCCTCTACGTTCAGCGTGGTCCTGCATGAACTGCTCAAGTTGGTGAAGTATGCCGGCTGTCAGGATCCCGTCTTCCTGCGAATTGGGACCTGCGGTGGCCTCGGAGTGCCTCCTGGCACAGTGGTGGTCACCAAGGATGCGTTCAATGGGCTCTTGCGCAATGAACATGAGATTGTGAGTGCTAAGATTCTTCCTAAAAGTCCTTTCTATAAAAAAAAGCCAAAGCATACCCTTGCAAGGGAATAAAAATGAAGATAAATCTGAATATTTAATAGTGTTCTTAAAATCAAGAACAACTATCCTGGTTAAATATTTTTCTTGCCCAAATTAGTAGTAGAAAACTATTATTAAGTCATTATTAGCAATGATTTTCCAAATGTACTCCCCAGGCTATTCTCGGTCAGCGTGTGGTGCGACCGGCCAAGTTCTCCGAGGAAGTGATCAAGGACATCATGGCATATGGTGTCGATGCCAAGGACAGTTTCCAGACGGTAAGTGGCAACACGATGGGAACGGACTGCTTCTACGAGGGTAAGTGCTACGAGTTCCCAGAAAACAGTGATGCTCAATTAGGTTTGAATTGACCCAGGTCAGGGACGTACCGATGGCGCAATATGCGAGTACTCCGACGAGGATAAGATGGCATTCCTGCAGAAGTGCCATAGCCTGGGCATTCTCAACATCGAGATGGAGGCCAGCATGTTTGCCTCGGTGACCCAGAAGGTCGGGGTCAAGGCTGGTGACGTGTGCGTGACCATTATCAATCGCCTCAACGGGGATCAGGTGAGTAAAATAAGCAGGTACCTCCTTATGGCAAAACCCAAAAAAAAAAAACTCACTTTCAGGTCAACATCACCATGGACCAGAAGCACGAATTCGAGCAGCGTCCCTTCCTTGTCGTGGGTCGCTACATACAGAAACTACTCAAGCAGTAATTGGACTCCAGGAAATAAGACCTTATTGCATTTCTCATTACGGATCTATAGTACTTTATTTCCATCTACATAAATACAATTATATCTCTTGAATTAGTAGCTTATTGCTGGCATTTCGGTTGTCCTGTGGCATACGCAACATCGCCGGCATCGCTTCGTTGGGCGGCAGGGGCTGGGTTGGTTTATTTGGTGAACCTGCGGCCTGGGAAGCTTGAAACTTATTGCCCAAGACCTCGGCGGCCGAAACCAGTTTGCTCTTGACCACACGATTCGGCTTGACCAACTCGGCCAGATCATATTCCTTTGCTGGCGGAGTCTTAACCACAGTTGACTTCTTGGCCGCCACTGGTGGTGCTTTCTTCTCTGCTGTGGCTTGCTCCACTGATGGTGGCTTAGCTTCAGTCTTTTCCTTAGGTTTTTCAGCATCGGCATCCGGTTTCAGCTCCTCGATCATCAAACGCGTGGCACTGGCAGGAGCCAGTTCACCCAACTGGGAATTTAACTTCTTCAGCGACTGCTTGGCAATGGCATTCTCCGGATCTAGTTCCAGAACTCTTTGGTATAGGTAATAAGACTAAAAAAAGAGGGGAAATAAAACCTATTATATTTTAAACTAATTTTTTATCACCTCGCGACGTTTTCCTCGAGCATAGTGTGCATCCGCCAGGCGAAGGCGAGCCTTTATATTTTCCGGCTCCAACTGCAGGCACGCCTCACAGTCTATTATGGCAGCCACATAATTGCTTTGTTTTATATCTGTGAGAAATCAATTTAAAAGCAATTAATATATTAAATATATAAAAAAATAAAATTTCTAAGGGAGTTTACTTACAAGATACAGCGCGATTGTTGTAAGCCCGGGCTGCGTTCTCCGGATCATATAAAATGGCACAGTTATACTCCTCAATGGCACTGTCATACTCCTTGGCCTTGAAGTACTCGTTTCCTCGAAGGCGATGCCTAAAGGAAAAATTATAAATTAATTAAAATATTTGTTTAATACTGAAAGATACCCACTTGTCGGCGAACTGCTCACGTTCCAGCTGGCTGAGTCTCTTTAGCTGCGCTTGGAGGCGTTCATACATGGCATCCTTTTCGCTCTTTAACTCTTCCTTGGTAGCTGGTTTCTGGTGACTAATAACCTTCTGTTCGACCTCCTCCTTGGCCCGCTCCTCATTCAGATCCATGCGCAGTATCTCCTCGTCCGGATCGTATTTATCCCACTTTCTGTAGTCCGTTGACTTAATCCGGCTTTCCTTGGCCTTCGCTGGTGGTGGTGGTGGAGCAGCCTCGGCCGGCTTTTCTGGCCCAGTGCTTGGTTTGTCCAGTTCGATTTTGGCCAACTTGCGTACAGATGGTAGTTCCAGAGGCTGTTTTTCATTCTTCAGCTCGTTCAAAGCACTATCCTTTGTTTTAATGTCTTCGGTCCAATCTAATATGGGTTTCAGTTCCTTCTTGTCGAGTATATCACTCTTTTTTATGGTCTCCTCGAAGCGAAACAATTTGCTGTCCGGCTTCAGCTGCTTCAACTTCTCCTCCGAGCATCGCAAGAGGTCTGGATAAAATCCCTCCTCGCCGGAGCGCAGGATGTGCACGATTTTCTCCATCTCCCGTGCATTTTTGCACGTCTCCACGTAGGCAAAGTCCAGATGGCATAATGGAATATTATATCTCTCCAAGAGAGTTTTCTTCTTTTCCGATCCCGCTTCCATTATTTCCGCTACGAACTGGGAACTGAATATAAAAGCTGTTATGAGTTTGTTGTTGTGAATCGGATTGATTGATCAAACAAACATTTTCCGGCTTGCTTGGTTACACAGTCATGACAGGGGGTAAGCATTGTATGTGAGTCCGACAACACATGGTAGTCGATGTAAAAAATATCAAAATTTCTTTGTTAAAATTCAAAATAGAAGTATAATACATTCGCAATTAGTCAGTTGAAATTCTATTGGATTGTTTACTGCCACTCGCACTCCGCTCTAAATATTAGCTAGTTACAGGGTTGAAAAATTCGTTCAGCGTTGGCAGGCACAAGCACAAAAAATGCAGTACCTGGCTCTTTGTTGTTCATATTATAATCTTTTGCTTACTTTCACAATATACAAAAGGTTTACTCACCGCACTAAAAAAAACAAAGAATACCAGAAATCGGCCCTGTGGCAGAAAAATGTATTTTAGCAGCACCCCGACATCAAGGTTCTATGGTGTAATGGTTAGCACTCTGGACTTTGAATCCAGCGATCCGAGTTCAAATCTCGGTAGAACCTTCTGAAATGAAATTATTTTTCCTTCCTTTTTAAATGTATTTCAAAGTGAGAAACACTTTTTTATTTCATTTCTCTCATTAATATTCAATATTTTAAAATTAGCTGAGTGAAACATTCATTTTCTGCCGCCTTGTTCTGGCCGCAGTCTATGTTTTATTTTGTGCAAACCCGACACCACGGTTCTATGGTGTAATGGTTAGCACTCTGGACTTTGAATCCAGCGATCCGAGTTCAAATCTCGGTAGAACCTGGATTTATCTTTTTTGTTTTTATATTTTTTAATATAAAAACCAGATTTTTAAAGATATTAAGACATTTTTCAAAAGGTATTCCAAGGTATACGCTGGTTTTTTTTAATATTATATTTGTATAAAGGTAAACTGCTTGATGTGAAGCAGTGAAAACTTGTTTGATGGCAAGGCAGTGCAGCCTAACTGCTTTGTCAAAATTGGTGGCCGACAAAGTTTCAAACCTTTCTTCACTGCTTGCTAAGGGAAAATGTAAAATCCAAGTTTTATACCTGTTTCACCAGTATATATCACGTATACGCACCGTTACTTTCGTAAATACAATAATAAGAAAAATTTAGATTAGCGAATAATTCAGAATAGTGAACGAGTTAGCTGGAACACTTCAATAATAATAAGAATAATATTTATAAGCTCACAACAAATGATTCCAAATTTAACAGAAACGTATTTTTCTAATTAATTACAATGAAATAATTTAAAAAAATATATTTTTTTAACTTTTCGAATTCCCTGGGACAATACTAAGAAGCCAATTGTAGATAGTTCCACCGAGTTCATTGAAGAATCCAACTGCCGTCTCCCGAGCTACAGCAGTCACCACTCCGGTGACGTACTTGCTCCTCCGTCCTCCTCCTTGACTAGGCACTCCATCCACCAATATTGCTTCCGTATTCGCTGCTACAAGTCTATCCAGCCTCTGCTTCTCCCTGGGCGGCATATAGGGCGAAACTCGATTATAAAGAGCCACTAAATTCTGTGTGTTTCTGATTTTGGAATTAGCGTCCCGGGAGCTGCGCATAAGTTGGGCAACTCTCTGCTTTTCAGCTGCAATCTGCTGAGACGTATACCCCATGCACCAAGGGCTTACGAAAACTAGGATAAAGCACCTAAACAAACTCGTAAAATTAGCAAGGATGCCTTGAATTAATGTTTGGGATTACTTACCCCAGAAATATTGATAGATTCATATTGTTAAGCCTGGATCGGACGCCAGAGTAAGCCGAACTGATAATCCAGCGGGCAAGAAACTGAATTTATAGCCCAACAAGTCGCAAAATTGATAATGACTTGGGAAAAGTACAACAATTCCATCTTATCAATGAAGCTGTTTATAAATTTGTATCACTTAAGCTTACCAAGAGATTGTATTCCTTCAATATTAAACTTAATATGATTTAGTGCATTAATTTGTTCTTTTAAATAGCTCAGGGCCTGAGATAACCCAAGCTTCCAAGAAATACTTAATCTTTTCTGTCAATATAAAAACAAAAACAGTCTTCTGTGACTTGATAGAATACATCAAAAATGCAATCAGAATTTGTCTGTCCTCAAAGGTATTCCAAGCGAAATTCCTCTTTCTTAAATTCCCTTATTTGCTTGCTTCAGAATATACAAAAGGTTTTGGTTAATTACGTGAGTTTATTAAAATCATTTTGTTTCATTTGCAAGTTGCATATGATAGTGTAGATCCGGCGCTTTGCCCGGATAAACAAAGCATCATTCAAGACGGCCAGTTCTTTGGTTACGAATTGACCAAACTCGTTGGCTGCTCTTTGTCTATCACCTGCGAGATTCTCTACCGGCCTGCTCAGCTCTGTCTCTGCCACTCTCTCAATTTTATCTATTCTATAGCTGCTCGGATTAGGATTTACATTATTAAAAAAAAAACAAGATTTTGTAGTAGGTATTAATTTTCAAATACATTTTTTTGAACCATTCCAGTTCCAGGGAACTGGCATAGTCGAGATCCAGGGAACTGGATCTATGCAGCCAATTGTATAGGGTACCACCGAGCTCATCGAAGAATCCAACTGCCTTTTCCCGATCTGTATCAGTCAGCTCTCCTCCATCGTACTTGCTCCTCCGACTTCCTCCTCGAAGAGGCTTACCGTCAAACAACACTAATTCCGTATTCTCTTCGACAAGTCTGTCCAACCTCTGCTTCTCCCCGGGCGGCATACAGCGCGAAACCCGATTATATAGAGCCACCAAATACTGTGTGTTTTTGATTTTGGAATCAGCGTCCCTGGAGTTGTGGATAACTTGGAAGTTGTGGATAACACTTTGCCTTCTTTCGGCACAATCTTGAGACGAATATCCCATGCAGAGGGGGCTCAAGAAAAGTAGGATAGGACACCTAAATAAATTTGAAAAATGAACAGGGAAGCCCTGAAACAATGTGTGGGATTACTTACCCCAGAAATATTGATAGATTCATATTGTTAAGCCTGGATCGGACGCCAGAGTAAAGCGAACTGATAATCCAGCGGGCAAGAAACTGAATTTATAACCCAACAAGTCGCAAAATTGATAATGACTTGGGAAAAGCACAACAATTCCATTTAATCAATGAAGCTGTTTATAAATTTGCACCACTTAAGCTCACCAAGAAATTGTATTCGTTCACTATTAAACTTAATATGATTTAGTGCATTAATTTGTCATTTTAAAATAGCTCAGGGCCTGAGATAACCCAAGCTTCCAAGAATTACTTAATCTTTTTCTTCAATATAAAAAACAAAAACAGTCTTCTGATAGAATACACCAAAAATATAATCAGTTATTTGTCTGTCCGATATGTCAAGTGAAATTCGTCATTCTTAAATTTCCCTATTTGCTTGCTTCAGAAAATGCAATAGGTTTTGGTTAATTACGTGAGTTTATTAAGATCATTTTGTTTCATTTGCAAGTTGCATATAATATTGTAGATCCGGCGCTTTGCCTCGATAAGCAAATCATCATTCAAGACGGCCAGTTCTTTGGTTACGAATTGGCCAAACTCTTCGGCTGCTCTTTGTCTATCACCTGCGGGCTTCTCTACCGGCCTGCTCAGCTCTGTCTGTTCCACTCTCTCGATTCTCTCTACTCTATAGCTGCTCGGGTTAGGATCAGGATCAATTGAAAAGGTATCTGCGCTGGGACTGGAAGGGGACGGCTGAATGCAGTCCTCGAACTGATGGACAACTGAATCGCTGGAGTTTGTGGGATTGTCGAGGAACTCTACTTGCGGCTGCATCTCGCTGAGCCAGGGCAGATCGTCTTCAGAGCTGCTGCTGGATTCGGGAAACGGCTCGAACTTTATGGGCTCCAACGGGCTCAGGAGCTGAGCTAATTTGGGGTAGTGAGTCCACTCCGATTTATCACCAACAGCATTTCGCTGAACTCTGTAATAAGTTCGAATGCATTAAGGATCAGGCGTATAATTACGGTGGTACTCACCTGTACGTGCGGGTTAGAGATTCCATTTTGGACTTGATATCATTTGGCGTCACATTGAGACCAAGAACCTGGAGCTCTTTTTGCATGTCCTTGTAGACATCCATCTTTTTGCGCTCACTCAGTATCTCGGGCGCGAACTGCTCCCACACTTCAATGAATATGATTTCCTCGGCAGGATACCAGCATCTTCGTGGCTTCGCGGGTGTCTTGTATTTACTGCAGTATCTCTTCCTTTTGTCTGCGGATTTCTTTTTCGAGCGCTTGCCTTCCTCGTCCTTGAAGATATGGCCGGAACACTCCTCCACGAAGACAGAATTAAAGGGTCCGTCTACAACAAATTATGGTTACTAAGGATTAATTGGGATGCTAGGGATTACACGAACCAGAATCCCGTAGGGCCTCGGCGCTTTCGTTCATATAAATCGATTTCTGTTGTCGCTCTGAAAGTAAGGGTACAATGAAAGTAGAATATTCCCAAAACTACCTTAAATAGGGACTTACGAAGACCACTGATATCGTCCCAGTCCATATCCTTGCCTTCCTTGGAGGTAGATGCTATTATGACGGCCATCGTATCGAAATGCTTCCAGTAGGTGGACTGATCGCTGCGGTCAGCGTGCAACAAACTGAAATTCAAATAATACTAAGTATTATGCTCTACGTTTGACAGTTTAATTTGGGATACTGACTTGAAATACTTTCGCTTGAATGTTTCCATTTTGCTCTTGATTCCCTGGGTGCTTATATCGATGCCCCTTTCCCGAAAATGAGCCTGTAGCTCAACATAGATTTCGACCAGCTTCCTGCCACTTTCAAACAGATACAGGTGCTGCTTCCAGATGTCGATAAAGCAGTCCTCCTCCGAAGGCTGCCACTTCCGCCGGCTGGCCACTAAAATACCAGAAACCATTAATAATATGCACTAAAAATGTAGTTAAAACGAGCTACTAACTTTTTGAGCTGAGTTTTGGTTTGTTTACTATTATTTTATGGCTAGTATGACCGTAGCGTGGAATGCGAAAAATCCCTGAGAACATGCGCTAGGGTTGCCATTGCAATCATACCAGGGATGGGTACGCTTGCTATTAAAGAGCGCCGAATTCGAAAATGGTTTGTACGGATTTCTTAAAAACTTGCATTCCCTTATGGGATCTTTTGCTAAAAACTTGTATTTAAGAATACGTTTCCTATATCTGCTTTAAACTTTCAGATACCATGTTAATGTTGCAGGCTAAGTAAGAACATCCGTAATCGGACCACTTTTTCGTATAGCTGTCATAGAAAGGGTGGTTGATAACATGTCCTTACCTTTGGAGGCTTATTTAGAAAAGACTTTATAGTTTTCTTAAGATTGGGCTATATTCGGTGACTTTAACCCAATTCCCCAAATAATATTAAAACTCGAGTATTGAATAAAATTACGTAAATACATAGTTTATTTAAGTGTTTAGTGTAAGCTTTAAAACTTATTTACATGGTTGTGCAGCAGCGATACAAGTATTTCAGTGTGTTGGGCTTTACAAAATACATAATAGGTACTCGTACATTAATAAATATATGTTTGTGTGTGTATGTGTGTACTCTCCTTGCCACAGCAACATTTCAAAACCATGCATATTAAGGACACTCAGTTTCCCTTCCTCGATTCCATCTCTTCCCACCTTGATTGGACTGACTACAAAATAGATTTTTGGTTCACTTAGTGCTAGATTGATTCGCTTAGGACCTAAAGGTGTAAAGTACTTGACACTCATAAGTAGGGGTAATACAGATTTTACACAAGCAGCATTAGATATCGTATATATAGTGAATAGTGTATAGAGTGGCCTAAAACGACGCCTGAAGTGATGCGGTGAATATGAGAGCTATTCGAGGATCGAACTATGGGTGTTTGTGTTTTCCGGTTGCTTTCTATTTTTAGTAGGAACGTTGCAGAGCAATGCCAAGAAGCAGAAGAAGCGCGACTTACAAATAAATAAATATACAATTGCAAAAAGTAAATCGGTTACCTAAATTAATTGCTGGCTAACTTACACGTTTATATCACTTTTCGCAAATAATTCGTTTCATTAAATTAATTTGAGGCCTTCGCATGAATACAAATAATGGTAATAGTTAATAGTTAACTAAATCGCGTATTTGGTTGAAATCAATTTGAGTTTTCCCGGCGCCTAGAAGATGTTGATCTGGAACTCGCTGACGATGCCCTCGAGGAAGTTCTTCAGGTTGTCGTAGGAGTGCTTGCGCCAGTAGATGTTGTTGTTCACCTGCTCCATGGCCAGATTGATGGTGGTTTCCACAGCCCGCAGGCCCAGCCTGCGGCAGGTGGCGGCCAGGTCCAGCAGCTTGTGCTTGTGGTAATCCTTGTTCATGTAGACGGTCAGCGACTTGATCATAGCGGACACGGTGGAGAAGCCATCGCCATAGCTGGGGTAGATCGATAAGAAATTAGTACCGGCTTTGGTATTTTTTATCCTTAATATAACTTACTATTCGGCAATCTCCTTGATGTTGCTCTGCAGAAAGTCAAAGGCTAACTCGTGGCCCACGGCATTGTAGGCCACTGAGGTAAAGGCCTGGTCTCCATCCTGCTTCAGGATGCCCGATGTGGGATTGATGGTCATGTTGAGGTACCTAAGGATAGGGATCTATAGAACTCTTCCTTTTCTCAGAGATGGGTTTTCAACACTCACTTGGACAGCAGCCAGGGCTTGGTGGTGCATCCCAGCGAGCTGAGGATCTCCTCCTTCTCCGAAGCACTCGTTGTGGTCTTGTACTGCTTGTAGGCGAAGTACCACTCCTGGTAGGAGCCCTCTGCCAGAGCTGTACAGTAAATCACCGACTTGAGATTCGGCTTGATGCTGTTTTATATTTAAGAGATTTTATTTAGAGAGTTTAGTTATGGAGGAGGGTTAAACTCACGGATTCTTCTTGGGATCTCGCATCCACTCTCGGAACTTCATCTGGGCCACTTGGGTGCAACGATCATAGTTAAATTTGCAGGCCAAGCTGGCCACCAGAGCTCGGTGCTGCAGCTGCAGATGGGACTCGTTGTCCGGCTCATTCAGACCATACCGATCAAAGGCGGGACGCACAATGAACTTCATGAAGGCCTGAATAAATAAAATAAATATAAATATGTGCAAAGTAATGAAATATTTAAGAAAATAACAGAATTCCTACCCTAAATGTCTCATAGGCAGGCTCCCTCTTGAGGTTGTATGTGAGATAGTTAAGTCCCGGACTGGCTGCGCTCCACAACAACTCGTCATCCACAGCCGTGAATAACTCCATAAGGAAGGTCAAGCTGTGGATTTAAGGATCTGAATGATAAGGTCCCTAATCTTAGCCTAAGCTATCAAGCTCACGGTATGTCATAGCTCAGGTACTCCGCCTGCGCCAGGTGCAGGGCATCGTCCAGCAGCTGGGCCCGCGTTATCCTCGGCAACATGCTGAAGTTCTTCTTGAGGGCCAGCCAGGAGGTCAGGTCGTAGTTGACGCGGTAGTACCCCTGTCGGTTCAGATTCAGGTAGATCACGTTGTCGCTGTTGCTGCTGTGCGTGAAGACGTCGCTCACGATGAGCTCCTCCTCGTCCTGGCTCCGCATCCAGTGAGTGGGCACATTGTCGCCCTTGTGCAGCTCGTCCGTCTCGAAGGTGATGGGAATGAACCAGCGGCTCTGGTCAGCCGGGTTCTTGGCTGGCAGAAGGTATCGCTCTTGGCGCAGCACCAGATCAGCGCCACGGCGCTCCACAGTGACCACTGGATAGCCTGGCTGAGTGATCCACGAGTCCATGATCTGCTTGACGGCCAGGTCCTTAGGCAGGGTGCCCTGCTCGTGGCCATGGTGGGTGAGAATGGCCCATAGGTCATCCCTATCTATGTTGCCATAGGCGAACTTCTTAAGCAGATCCCGGGTGGCCGAGCGGAAGGCCTCCTCGCCCACAATGGAGTTGAGCATGCGCAGGAGGATCGTGCTCTTGGAGTAGCTGATCGGGTCGAAGATGCGCTGCACGTCGTTGGTGGAGCGCACATCGAAAGAAATGGCGTGCGAGGTATTGTCTGAGTCCTGTTCCATCGAGCCCGAGAACTCTGAGACGGTGAGAGTGTCCATGACCTGGAACTCTGGATGGGAGAACTCCAGGGCCTTGTAGCTCATATAGCAGGCGAAGCCCTCCTTCAGCCAGAGGTCGTCCCATCGCTTGGGGGTCACCAGGTTGCCGAACCACTGATGGGCCAGCTCATGGGCCACGATATCGGCCACATACTGCAGATGATACGAGGAGGAGGCCAGTTCCAGATCCTCGGGCACGAGCAGTGCCGAGTCCCGGAACGTGATTAGGCCCCAGTTCTCCATGGCCCCGAAGCCAAACTCCGGCACGGACACCAGATCGATCTTGGGCAGCTGGTTCTTGATGCCGAAGTAGTCCTCGTAGTAGGGCAGGAACTTGCGCACCATCTTGTAGGCGTAGTGGGTCATCTCCACGTACGGCGATCTCGTCCAGAGCTCCACTCGCGGCGCCATCTCGCTGTCCAGAGCCGCGTATCGCGCATCCACCATGTTGGACACGATGAAGGCCACCAGGTATGTGGGCATTTTGGGAGTCGTGAGGAAGTCGTCCCTGATGTAACCGGGCCGGTAGCGAGTGCTGTGTGCCTTGGGCATGTTGGACAGGGCCATCTTGTACTCGTTGCTGCGGACGATGCTGATCGTGAAGTTGGCCTTCATGTCGGGACGATCGAAGCAGGGGAAGGCGCGCCGGGCGTCGATGGGCGAGAACTGCGTGCTGATCACCCATCTGGAAGTAAGAATAGGTTACCTTGGTATCTTAAGAATTTATTTTTTAACTTATTCAGCTTACTCAGTCTTCTTGGTGTCCGGATTCAGGTAGCTGGTCTTGTACACGCCCTGCAGTGTGTCCGTCAGCTGGCTGACAAAGTCCAAGCTCAGCAGCAGCCTCAGCTGTGTCTCTCCGGCCAGGGCCTTGTCCAGACTGACCACAAAGGTGCCATTCTCATCGCCATAGTCGCTGTCAAAGTCCACCTCCTGCTCGTCGCTGGCGTTGCTGGCCCTGTCCGGCAGCGGAGCTCGGATTACCCGCACATTGGAGATGCTCACGTTGTGTACATCGAGCACAATGGGCTCCCAGCTGGTCACCTTGGACAGATCCCGCTCGATCTCGATGGTCAGGCTGCCATTGCTGGCCGATACCTCAACATGGGGCTCGATGAGCAGGCTGCAAGAGAGAAGAAGGTGTAAGTTATCATAAAAATAGCTCGGGAAATGGCCAGATTGCAGGTGAAATGCAAATGGCTGCCAAAAATGTCAGGTTGGCCCCATCAAAAGTGCCAATCAATCAATCAGTCGCCGCGAGTTCAGTCAGGAGAACAGTCTGCACATGTGTTTGGCAGCCATTTGGACGATTCGGGGGCAATGCAATTCCCATTGCGATCTGCCTCGAACTTCGGACAACGCCGCCATTAGTTGGGGATGGCGGCAAATGAAATGCATGCCATCATAAGCCCCGCAACGGCAATCAAAGCAAACAAGAAGCGCGATAATTGTGGGTTAAAGTTTATGGAAGATGGGATACCTTAGAAATGGTACTTGGAAATATTCTAGAGAATGTTTTGGTATGAAAGAAGATTCCAAAGTAATATAAAATACACAAAATCACGACATTAGAGTCCTCTTAGTCCTATAAAATATTACTCAACAAACCAAAGCCCTTAGAGAACCTGACCCAAGCCAACCTATGATGTACAGGGTATTGCACTTAGATTAAATATCAATTCCCCCAGCTTGCTCTCTGCCACGAATGCCAAGAATGCCGCAGACCCACTGGCAGATGCGGCCTGTTGGAGACTCAGCCTCCATTCTCCAACCACCATTCACGAGCCCAATCCTCCTCGCTGGCCCGTCGCCAATCTGGAATCCCCTTGGGTGCTGGGTGCTGGCTTTGCGCCTAGTTGCAATTAATTGAAGCGATTGGCTTACAATGCGTGCGCTTGGGGGCAACCAGGAAGCGGGCTTCTAGCAATTTGCAATGGGTCTAGCACGGGTAGATGGTATGGGAGTGAGAGTATCTTGCAGATACTGGTCAACAGTGTTGCTTTGATCAGCAGCTGCAAAATCAGTTGCCATCGATCCGCCGCTGCCGCTGGATCGTGCAGCACTTGGGCCGCACTTGCCGCCATATATCAAGCATCGATTCCCCAGACTTCTACCGGAGTCTGAGGCTGCGTGCGGTGCTCGAATTAATGCCCAGCTTGGGCTTTCTGTGTCAATTATATTAATGCATGCGGCTACCGCGGAGCCGCGCATCTTCATCTGGCCAAAGTATCTTACATCTCCTATCGCAGCATCTATCCGGAGCAAGTATCTGGCGCATTATGTCATGCCGACGACGGTCGGCGTGCGCTTATGGTTTCCTCAGATCTGTGCCGCCTCCATCACTCCGGAGTGTGACCGATGGCAGGCAGGCCCAAGTGATTCCCAAAGCATTTCGCTGTCTTTAGATGGCCATCTCCTGCTGCGGCCTAAACAAGCTGTTGGCCACTTCAAGTGGCTGGTGTGTCCACCTTGTAGCAACTGAACTGCGACGGCTCAATCCTTGACCCACTTTTTGGGTGGAACAGTGGTAATAGAAAAATAAACGTGTACACACGACCCCAGAACTCTGACGTCAATGGGGGTTGGCTTGGGGTGGATGCGAGTAAAGTAGTTCGCGGGTTTTAGGCGATGCCAAGGATAACGATAAGAGGATATAGGGATAAGGAGTTGAAGGCGAAAGCGGAGAGTGGGGAGCCATATTTATGAGATGGGCTTGGTAAAAGTTTGGCCTCTTAATCCCATTACAATGTATTAGCATTTGAGCACGGAAGCCAACAACAAACCCTTTCTATAAACTGTAATGTCTGGGGACAACTTTGGCATAGTTCCCTCTGACTGCAAATATTGAAATGTTAAGAGGAGGGAACAATGTTTTGCATATATAAATATTTATCATATTTATCCCATAGAAAAAGTACTCCATTTGTGTTCCGCAAGCAATATTACCCTTTAAATCTAAGTTAACACTTAAGAGAACTAATAAAAAATCTTTATATATTTGACAATATAAATGCCTTTAAATCAAACCACTTTTCATCTTAATTATCATTGACTTCCCTGAAATGATTCTGCCTTTAAAAACCCCTTTAATTTATTTTGCGTTGATAAAACCTGATATTTAATTGCATGATATCCCCCGTCTCTGGACAGCTTTTCTAAACTTCTCTAGTTAAACAATTTAGTTATCAAACTAATATCACTTGTCAGGCCTTTCGCTTAAATTGTCAAAACACATCACATCGTAGATAGATGCACTTTGGTCAAACAAACTGATTAAGAGTGCCGTCAACTGTCAGCGGGACATGGCCTGGATCAATTCCGGCATTATTTCGAGCCGGAAACGTCGGGGTAATCTGAATGAGCACTTTGAGTGTCAGTTGGGATTGCATCTTTCCTCGGAATTGAAAGGCGAACATGCAAAGCAATTTAAAAAACACAAGAAGCGCTCTTGACGGGCGGCGATTTTCATTAGGAGCAATTGCGGCTTAAGTGGGAAATTACCTGCACATTATTTAATCAACTCACCTGTAGTGGAGGGGCCGCCATCCCTCGTAGAACTTGAGGGGTCGGTCCGTGGGCTTGGTGGTGTTATCCTCGATTTCGGTCGCCGGCACTGGTATGTCACCCACTGGTGGCGCCACAGCTTTCTTCTCCGGCTCCACAATGGGCGGTCCACTTGTAGTCGGCGAGGGCGTGGCCAGGTGCGTGGGTGGCGGGGAGTTGACGCTCACCCAGCCGGCAGTTTGGATGGAATGATCGACGGGTGGTGGGTTGATGCAACTGTAGGGAACGGAAGAGGTAGAACACCTTAGTAATCAGTTTCAGGGTTCATGCAAAGTGCTCGGGACCCGTGTCACACCCAGTTCTCGGCGAGACCCTTCCACGCCTCGAAGGAAACGAATAAACTGCTTTCGCTTTCACTTTCCCAATGAGGTCATGTCGCCTTCGCCCGTTCGACTGCCAATTAGCACGCTTGCCAAAAACGTTTAGCAAAAATGCAAAACGAAACCTCAGAAAACAAATACCCGGACAACGCTGAATAAGCAAGCCACGCCTGGATCTGATTCGGGTTTCGGCTTACACCCATTACACACTCACCCGGGACCCACTTCCTTGGGGCCGAGTCCCTGCCGGGTCACAAAGTAGGTGACTGCAATGGAGAAGAGCAGGGCCACCAGAAAGATGAAGGCAGCGATGATCAGGCACGCCTTGGAAACATAAACCCCCGACGGAGGTCCATTGAATACGTATTTTTGTCCATTTTTGGTCTTGAGTTGACCTCCTGGAAATTAAATAAAATAAATATTAATAATTAATTGTGTGTCTTTGTGGGGTTATAAATATTTTAGAGCTAAAAGAATAGATGGAGGAAAAAATCTTTTTAATGTAATATTATTAACAATCTATTGAAAAGATAGCTTCTAATTTTTCGATGTTTACAAGTTGCTATACTTATACCTAGCTTTGTACAATATTAGAAACCTTAATTACTCACAGAGTAAATAAAAACAATTTTCCTTAATTCTTAATTTTGTTTAATTAGAATTTCCAATAGATTTGATCACATTTCCTAAAAACCTGGAACAGTCGTAAATCACACGTTTTATTCATTTTTTTTTTGTGGTTTTCTCACTCCCCAAATGAAACTAGCAAGAACTTGATAGGCTGTCAGAAATTATCACACCCTCATTTTTATTTACACAGATGTATGTATCTTTAACGTCTTGGCCATAAACTTTATGCTTTGTCCAATTAATTGATTGTTTTCAGTGCATTCAAAAATTGTTTATCGATCTATGTATCTATTTTTTTCAAAAAATTCCTCGGATGCCGCTGCATATGAATAGATACCTTCCATGTAAACAATTGATGGCAACATCAAACTGATTTATAGCATAATTGGGCCAAGAGTAGAGTGCTTGGCGGGCCATTTAGCGGGGCGTCGACAGAGAGACATGTGGAAAACCGAACCCCCTCCGAGGAACGCCTTTCCCGCAGTGCTTTCCCGGCAGTGCCTTAAACTGATCGTTAAACTCGCTCTTTATGGCGAAAAATCAAGTTGAGGGAAAATTAATGTTTTAGCTCATTTTAAAGGGCAAAACCGTTTGTTGAACAACCAAAGAAGAACTTAAGTGTTTGGGCCGTGGCCAAAACGCAAGATCATAGTGGCGCGAGAAAGTACTTTCCGTTATGGAATAATAATTAAAAATATTTAATTCTTTTGTTCCCGAATTCTATTTAAAAATGGAAATAATAAAAATTTTAATTTCTTTGTTTTAAAATTCCTCAAAATATTAATACCACAAACAGTTGGATTTTTAGAAAAATTGTCAGAACAGAATTTCTAGAAAGGTCTTTAAAAATATTAAACCTAACATTGTCTGCTTTTATTTATAGAATAATGAGTAATTATTGCACACCTTTTATGTCATAATAAAATCACATTTTTCCTGGTATTGTTATCTGAAAACGCTGCGCTACTTTCCGTATGATGGGCCATGCTAAAACAACGAGATAAGATGTAAAAAATGCTCGCGATAAGCGAAAAAATTCGTACTTTGCGGAAGTAGATAGCCAGAAGCTCTTGAAAATCATAATCAGATGATGATAAGGTAAGCATACCGGCAGCACGCACTGTGCCACTGTCAACGAACGGGAGCAGAAATAGCAGCACGTGCTGGGAATTTTCAATTAGCCGATTACCATTACCATTTCTATTTCTCGCTGGCCTTCACCGAAGGAGGCCTACAAAAAACTCACAACTTTTTTTTATGACGTGTGCGCATGGCACTTTTATAGGAAAGAAATGGGCATGGGCAATGTCAGTGACTCTTGCGAACGCCACTCGTAACTTGTTTTAATTAAATTTCACTAAAAGGCTAACCATGTTTCGTGGCTTTCTAACGCACTTTACACCTGTTGCAATGCAGTTCTGCATTCCATCTGAAAAGGGGCCAACATTTGGTCTCCCCCATTCCGGGAATCTCCTGCAGCTTTGATCTCCAACCACGCTCCGATGGAATTTATGTGGTGCAGCCGAAAATAAAAAGCAACTGCACCACCTGCAGCTGCGAGCTCTGATAAATCAGTTGTCAAGAACTATAACTCAGCGATAGCAACGCCCTGAAAGCTTTTCAAAAATTTCCCCGGTTTTTCTTTTTCTCGTTTTAGTTTTTCACATTTATTTATTGTTTGTTTGGCTCTGGTCTACGGAGTGGGAGGTGGGAAAGATCTCGTCTTGATGAACACATGATGAACCTCAATTTCCGCTAGGAAGGAGGGTGTGCGTGTTGCTTCATTAGCGGCGGGGGACTAACAACTCCATTCCCCTCCACAGAGACGATTAAATATTCATAAGTCGAAGTTTAAGTAGCGTCAAGCGACAATAAAACATTCAAATTAAGTTGAAGTGAAATTTACTCTGTGGGTGTCAAGCGTGAGGCGCCATCTGACTCGGAGACGCCCACGGGAATTCGTTGAGATTAGGGCCAGATCGACGTTAATGTGGGATTGCCGAACCCGTAAAACTTAACTAAAATGGTTAATGAAAATGCTAATTTAAGTTGATAAAAAGCTGGGATCATCTGGAGCGATCTAAACACAACATGCATACAAAATGGTCTTCGGACGAATCGAAACCAATGACTACATTTTAATACCAAAGTCGGCAAATGACTTTCTGATGAGTTATTTCTATCTAGAATCAGTGTTTCAGAGTTGTGTGGCTCTTAAGGTCTTAAAGGTCTTTGATTCCCGTTTTAATTTTCCTTAAGTATAGTAAAAGAAGCTTAAACCCACTTTTGTGGCATTTTAAAATATTTAAAATATATGTTTTGTCTTAATAAAATAAGAAGAAACATCTTTTAATGATTCACTATTTTATTTAACTGTTTTTATGATATTATGGTCTTTGAATAATTTTGAAACATACCCAAAAATCTGTCCTTCGATATGTAATCGAAATGAAAACGTTTTCTTATATTTTTCGTATCGTCGAATTTAAAATTACGCAATTTGGCGACAAATCCATGGAAAGGACCACCGCCTGCCGGGGCGGAGGATGCGGCGGATGATGAACCTGGTGGTGATGATAATGAAGCAGAAGCAGATGCGGATGCGGTTTTGGAAGCAGTGGCTGCAGTGGCAGATGCAGATGTCGGAGTGGCTGCTGCTGATGTGGTGGTGGTGGTGGGCGCGTAAATTGCGGACGCCATTAATGGGATTTGCAATTTGGGATTGGTATAGGATATGATGGCTGCGTTTTAGAAGAAGGAGTAGAAGAAAAAACAGAGAGCAAGCTGAAGTTAAAGCCGAATGAATTTGAAAGCAAGGTGAAATGGTTATTATTAATTAGCGAAATGATAAAGGATCGTGTGCGGGAGATAATTAAAAGCAAAAGTAGAACTCGAATCGTTGGCTATTTAATTGAATGGCATTTAATCGAATCGACGCTCGATGAGGGGGAAACTGGGGTGTGGAAATGAAATGAAAATGCGTTCAGTGGCACGTGTCGCTGCAGGGGTTTCCGATTCCCTATCTCCCTCGTTTATTCGATTTTTCTTCGCGTTTCCCCCGTTTTTTCTTCGCTTTGTTATTTGCCAGCGATGCGTGAGTGTAAATTGCACAGAATCGTTTGCCGATTGCCGGCGCCAAATGTTTGAAATATCGCTAAAAATATCCACACATTTGCACAATGTATGAGGGGCACATGCACATCCCAGAGTGTGTGTCAGCGCCTCGGTGTTATTCAACTTTGCCAGATCGGCAGATCGGAGGCAGCTTCTATAATTAGCCATAAGGAAATTTTAATTCTCAAATGATTTTTGCACTATTATAGGAATAACAAGATTAGGCACAATGGCAGACAGAAATGTCTAATAACGCATAGTCTTTCTTTGGATACCCTGGAGGTGGGGCAAAAATATCTTTTCACTTGAAAAAATAACTAACAATGACAAAATATTTATTTTGTAGTAGAAAACTAGTGTTTTTTAATGATATATATATTTTAAAGGGGTTATATTGCACAGTAACCATGATTAATATATTTGTGTATGCTAATTATTGTTCTCTGCAAAATGTATCATATATTATTCTCCTCTTTATAGAACCCCAAACTCTTTTAAACTAGTTCATATTTTCTAATTAAGCTACCAATATTTTTAAGATCAATTAATTTACAGTTTCCCAGACTTAAATGCTAATTTCCGTATATTTTCGAGACTCGTAGTGCCTTATGTTAATTACCCACAGAACACGCTTAAAGTCTCCCCCTATAAAAACCCGTCAAAGTGCAAATTAGCCTCACATATCCACATTTATAATAATTCCTATAGATCCCATGGATTTCGACCATCAAATTCTGTCGACGCTCTGACCAAAAACCGCCAAATGAATCATCGAATCAGTGGATCACTCAAATGAAACGAAACCGAATGCCTAGCCAACACCTATCGTCCCCCGTTCCCCGCCAGATTGAGTAGTTTTATGATACTGGTTCTGGCTGTGGCCTGGGTTGTTGTTAAACGAAATCGAAAATGAACTTAACTCGTAAAACTTAAATGTGGCAACTGTTTGCATTTTGCGCGCAAACACACGAGATCGGTTTACTCGGGGTTCCGTGGATCGAATTACCCTCCGAGGGTTGGAGTTGGACTGGAGTGGTGTGGAGTGGAGTGTAGAGGAGGGGGCACCTCTCCATATCTTAATGACTCAATCATGCGTTAAATGCCAAAACATAGCCGAGCATGTATGTTCACAAAACACTTCCATTCGCTAACAAGAGTTCAATAGCAGCAATAACACAAAATTTGATTACTCGACTTTGAACTTGGGGAGGTGCTTGCCGTTGAAGCAATCAATATACGCAGTTTTAAATGGTTTTTCTTTCAGGGGAAAGGATACTATAATGGCATAATTTATTTAAAAGAATCTGTACAGATAGCAGAACAAATAAAATGAAAAATCATATACTTAGGGATTTCCCTTAAAAATATTTTAGATCATATTTAAATGTATTAAATCTTTCAAGAAGCATTAAACCTGGTAATCTGCAAAGAATCACAAATTCGGAAGCTTTTAAAGAATAGTGAATACCCCAAAAAGTTTAGGAATATTTCAGTTATAAATCGGGGATCTTTTATATCAAATTCAATTCATGTTAAACAAATGTTGCTTTGCAACAGGCCTTTATAAAAACCAATTTAGATCATCAGGGATTCGATATAAGATTCTGAGAAATTAATAAAAGACCTATAAAACATTCTAAAGGCTAGAACAACACGCACAATAAATATAATATTGCGAAAGCAACACCAAAAGGCGATACATAAATTCTTATCACGGCGTTGACATTTAATTGGAAAGAAATTGTCGCATTTACGTCATCGAATGGCTTTCTTTCTGGGCCCTCAGAAACCCAACATAGTACATAGTGTTCGGTCCCCTGTTCCCATATCTTATCGGATCCATCGAAATCACAGGCAGCCAAACAAGAGTTTCTTTCTTTTTTTCCCCTGGCCCTGTTATTTTCGTTAATTGTGCATGTTGGAGCTGAGGCTCCGCTCTCCCCTTTCTCCGCCGCCCTTCACACCTCCGCCGGAGTGCAATTCAATTTGGATCCGTTCGCTGTCTGTGTCATATTTAATGATAACCCATTTTTCCCAAAAGGGGTTCAGGCGGTATGTGGGTTACGTAAACAACTTCTGGTCATGCTTACAAGTGAATTTCTTTCAGCGGCCCCAGACAAAGATGCCCGAGCCACGATAGCCGCTGCTGCCGTCGAATCCCTTTTCACGCTTTTTCAAGAGGGTCTCGGAAGCGAAAGCCGAGTCATCCATTAATGCTCGCCATATGTCAGGGATCTGTCTGCAGCATTTTTGCATTTCCTCACTGACCTAATTCCTGCTGGGAATCTCCTGCAAGGCAGGAAGTTGTCTCCTTGATATTTTTGCATTAATTAGCGTCAGAAAGTTGTCAGGCTCAAGACACATGGTCTTTCTTCAGGAATCATATTGTATCTGGGTCAACACGTGTAAGATCGAATATATATATATATAGACCTCGAAATTATGCCACATAAACGAGCTGAGGAGGGAATCCTATCGGGTTAGACTTTTAATTGGCGCCCACTTGAGTGATTAAATAACATTTTATGTGCGGTTTTTTGCTCGCTTTTACTCAGCTTTTTTATTTGTTTTTTATTTTTTTTTTCGTTTTGCAGAGGCAGCCAAATTGTCTGGGCTTTAACAATAACAAATGTTGGCCCGGCCGCCTCGCATTGTCAATTGCTGAAATGTTTATAGCACTCGCGGCACACTCGGGCGAAAGTTGAGTGAACTCCGGCCAGAACGTGTCGAGGAACTCCAATCGAGCTGCTGCTGCTGCTGCTGTTGCTGCCGCTTTTATTTTTCCCCATTTTTCCATTTTGCATGCCTCTAATGAACCATTCAGTCAATGATTAAAGGGAGTGGAAAGCCAGGGAAAATTCTGCGGAAACGTCAGCCAGTCCCAGTCCCAGGCCATACATAACTTAGAAACTCCAATTGCTAATGTTGCATGCGCAGAGGTAATAAACAATTCATTTGTTGTCGCATCAAAAAGAGAGAAAAAGTTGAAGAAAAAAGAACTCTGATCCAACCGAAAACCCACAGCCACAATGTTTATTTGGCTTCTATCTTTGTGGGCATTAGCTTTGACGCCTCGACAAAACATTGTTTACTTCTGGCCGAGCTTGACCTAATGCATTCGCTTTGATTTCAGCCGCTGCAGCTCCATTTCGTTGAATTGCAGAGAGTTTCGGGAAAGCCAAACAAATAAAAGTGAAACAGGCATTAGCATAACCCGCCACCCGAGAGTCCGATTTGATTTGTTTTTTAATATTCAATATTTTTCAGTTGCAAAAGGGAAAACAAAGACTGAGCAGGCAGCTAATGAAGTCGTCCAGACAATGCAGTTAATTATGCGATCCGGTGGCGATGGGATGTCAAGTTCCAGATGTGCTTTCGGTCCCCCTTGGGTCACGTTTCCGGTAGAGAGAAGAGCAGCATAAAGCGCAAAGAAACCAAAAACCAGTCGCACTATTTGCAGTTACCCAACGGTAGCCAGAAAAGCAGGGGAATTATGTACCTCCAGACATAATTATAAGTGTGTACCACGGCCAAGGGAGAGAGATCCCCCTCGAAGCTGTCTGCTCCACACATTGTGTCAACATGGGGGTAAGACCATCCGACAGAACTTGCCACCTCTGCACTCTGGGAGTGAGTCGGGAGGGGGATGCTCTGCCACGACTACATTTGGAATCCAAATAACTTGTCTGCGACAAACAAGCCTTGAGATTTAAATGTTTTCATGTCTTAGGCTCGTCGTTGTGATTTATCATCAACCGCCTGCCGTTGACACCGGGGCTTCCCTGCTCCTTCCCAGAGATGGGCGTGGCAGCGAAGCATTGGCCATGCCACTTGCACCTCCGCAAGTCGTGCAACTCGAAATGCAATTCGTTTCACTCCACCAATTACCATAAGATTACCATTACGCCAAGCAAAGCGAACAATTTTGCATGCCCAGATCAAGTGGCTGTTGAATGTGAAGCTGAGATATGGAAATTTTCCAGGGGGAGAGGGGAGTGGAAAATGAAAATGAAAAATGTAGAACAAAGTTCTTGAAGGAGAATTAATGTATATTAAAAATTAAGGTCACTAAGAAAAAAAGGTAAAGGCAAGGGCATGTGTTACGACATTATAAAAAAATATCCCACTCTTGCTTAAAAAATGTACTGTAGTTTTTAGCTAATTTTTCAATGTTACTTGCTTAAGATTCTGAAAGGGTAATTTATACAAACAAATATAAGTAAGTCAGAAGTAACAACCGAATATAAAAAGAGTCATAAAGCAATTCTAACTATTAAGAGGCTTCAAAAAGGTCATAATAAAATAACCTAAATAAAATGACCATTATTCATTATTTAAGAAATGCATTTTCTTCTGTATAAATAACTTTGTCATAAATATTTCAGACTCTAGAAGGTGTATACCCTTCCATTATTTTCAAAACAATTTAATAAGCAAACAAAAAATTTCTGATAAACGTCGAAAACCCCAACATTCTCCCACAACTTTGATCTAAATTCCAATCATACCGCCCTTTCCAACTTTGCCCAACAGTTTATTAACTTTACACCTAGTCCATTATGCCAAAGACCCGAGCTTTTGCCGGCTGAAACAGACTGACAAATTAAAACACTCAGAAGCGACACCAAAATTCGACACATTGTGCAGTGCAGTTTTCGAGATCGGCTAATTTGTAAATTAAATTAGCGCTCATTCCCATTCGCCAGTTTACAGTGGCCGCCGGATGACGCCACCCCGGCCGGCCGGGCGGCAACAAAGCAGCCGTCAGTGTGAGGATTTCAGACACACTCATAAACCTCGCACAACCCAATTTTAATTAGCCGGCAAACCACGAGATACAAACGCCGAAAAGGCCAAAGCCACTCATGCAGCTTGCCCAGAGGGTTGTGGGTGGAGTTCTGTTAAAAACGCTTTGCATGTCGAACAAACCCCCGAAAAGCCATAAAAAAACTGGACGATATAAAAGCATAAAAATAAGCTAAGCAAACCCAGGCGAATGAATTTCTACCTGGGGAGAATACTCAAGGTTGAATAACCCGCCAAATTAAAAAAGTAAGAAACACTAAAGAACTTCTCCAGAGGCTTAGTGTTCAGTTTTATAGAGGAAATACTTTAAGACTTTTAATAAAACCCCTTCACACCCCACCACTGCTCCATTGAGCAATGCTTGAAAGCCTCAAACAATTCTGTGTTTTAATTATCGACGACACGTAACCCAAACATATATAACATATATAGCGAAAACGACTTAATTTCTTACAATTTTTCACAATCGATAAGAGGAAACGTTGCGTTTTTTGTGATGTACTTTTGATTGTTAAATGGCATGCAACAATTTTGATGAGTTTCTGATTTGACGAGTAAATTGCTTGGCATTTCTGTAATAAACCATTTAAGCGCTTTACAATTTGTCGCAGTTTTGCAAGTCAACAAAAAAGTCATTCATTAACAAAAAGTTTAAAAAAAATTTACAAAATATGAAGTGGAAATGGAAACTGCAGCATTAGCAATCCATGAATGACATTGAAGGTAAAATATGACTGGGGTGGAGTTTATTAGCCTAAGTTATTAGACATTACTTAATGGTTTTTGTATATTTTACATATTTATTATAATTATCAATTGTTTTGCGTTGCAAAGAAAAAGTAAATTCAAAGGGAATTTTGATGTCTAATTTATTAATTATTATGCCACTAGCATCTTCCATTTGTTAACTTTTATCGAAAGTTAAAAATCTAACTGGAAGTGGGCGTGACTTTCCAGCAAAAAAGTCACTCCCCCAGTGCGTTTCAATAGCAGATCATTAAAAAAATTGGCACGTAAGCTGTCACCGGCAATTTTTGTAATGCCCATAAACCATCATTTTGTATAATTAAATATTCTCTTTTTTGTCACTTGTCTTTAGGTGGCCTTCATAGGCTTAAACTGTCGCCGTTTATAACTCATGATTTGCTCGTTTATTACATATACATACATTAATATTTACTTTTATTCAGGAAATATTCGCGTTACAAATTATGGGCTCACATTGTGAACTTGACGTTTTGTTTTGTTCGTTTTTTACGATGCTCATTTAATCGGTGGCCAGTTGGCAGTCGGCCAAATTATTTTGCTCTCGTTTTCAGCTGGCAGTGACATTGTCACGCCTTTTTGGTGAAAGTATTTTTGAAAACATTTTATTTATAATTGCCTGTCAGAAATGTGGGTGCTCAAAGTATTTGAAATAGCGATACATTAGCCGAGGATCTGAGGAAATGCTAGCCAGCTAATATGAATAAGAATTCTGTGGAAAGATTCGTAAGTGGCTAAGTCGAATTCTTCTGATCTGAACGAGATGTGTGGGCTTATCCAGCAGGCTCTGATCCACTGGCATTGGTCTGCTCTTGATTTATCGCTGTCATTCTTCTCTGCTGCCAGCTAATTTAGGTTTAATGAAGCCCGCAACACCTCGGAGGAGAGTACAGTCCCCAGCCCGAGGGCTTGTCAGTGTCCAATCTTCGGCACGGCCTACGCCACCGCAGCCCAAGGTCCGTTTTTATTAAGAAAATTGATTAATTGCTTCAGGGATTTTTTTTACATTTCCGTTAATTCTTTTTTTGCGCTAATTTGGACCCGGCCTACGGGTGCCAATTATAAGAATTTGGAGTAATCCAATTACGCGCTGTGTGGGTGCCCAGATCTGTCTGCAGATATTAAGCAAAAGATCTGCCATTCCTTCAGAGTCTCAGACCGAAGACAATGGAAGATTAGAATCTGTTCCGCATTATGACAAATGTTCACCGAAGCTCGCCCATGTCTTATGCAACTCAGGTGCCAGAGGCCCGGCAATTTATCTAACTATTAAAAGACAATCTACAACAGGGGCTTCGACTTCAGAGATACGTGCCGGCTTCCAGAATGGGCAATGGATTGACGGATACCATCTTTCGCCTTCAACGCCGTTTACTTTGATGCATTTCCAATCGCCGATATGCAATCCGTAATATCCATGGTGGTGCCTCAGTCACGAGCTGCCCCTGGTCTTTTGTGACGGCAATTTTAGCTAATTTTGTTACAACAAAATTTACAAAAAAGAAAAGTTAAAACCGCAATTTTGCATGCCCAGTTCGAGCTTGAAATCTACACCGAAAATCACTTAGCCCCATTTAACTAGACTTGACCATTAAAATAAATTATTTAATTTTATTATTGCAGATAAAGCTGCCAAATAATGTGGCTGAAAATGCAAAGGCTAAAGCTTTGACAGGCAGTTAGTCTTAGCCAAGATAAAATCGACAAAAATGAGTGAGGTTGTTCTTTGACTGAGGAACGCTGGCGTTTTTTTCTCGGAACATACATAAATCACTTCCTCCTAAGCCAAAGCTATTTATAAGATACATAAGTATTTAAGGTAGCTTGAAGTTTGATGACTTTTAAGCTTAAAGACTGTGAAAATCGTCAACCTCGCTGCGCATGCGCTAAGTAATGAAATTTGCATATGCCCATATGTGCATGAAGCATACTTTTCATTGGATGAAATGAAACGCCTTAGATGAAATATGTCAACAGCAATTGGCGCTACTGCAAATTGATTTCAATTGTAAGCCCAAGAGCGCCACGGGCTGACGTCATTTCCACGATTTGCTGCTGTTTCGCTGCTGCGGCGGGTTGGTCAAGACAAGCTAATCGTTCAGGGCCAACACGGCAAAAGTGCACGGTGGAAAAAAGTTTTAGTGCTTTATACAAGTATGCAAATAAAGAGGTTAATACGAATAATAAGTAGTAGCTTGATTTTCGTATTTTTATCTAGCTTATTTCCCTTAGAACTGACAAGTACTGCGGTCACTATAGAATATTTAGAAGCCTTCTATAATAATCTCCCTAGAACTCATTAAATACGTCCTCATTTCTTTTGGATAATTTCTTCATTTGTTCATAAAAATGTGTATAAAAATTACATCAACCTTAGAATCTGAATAATAATAGATAAAATTTCTATAATATCATGGTTAATATCAGCATATTTTCCTCCGTGTGACAAAAACGACAAGGCGCCAATGCAAATAAACACCGCCGTGCGCCGGCAGCTTGCAAAGAATTCGGTTGCAGAGTCCCAGTCCGAGCCAAAAACAATTTAAATGCAAATCACGTGTTTTTCTTAATGCACCGCCGATCAATTGGTCAATAAACATTGGACATTGGCGACCAGCGATTGTGGCCTGAACTTGGACCACAAATGGAAGTGGAGAATACTTTCCAGCCGGCAATGAAAACTGACGTTTCAGGGAAATGCGGACAGTAGGTGAAAATAGATATGACTGTTCGGCAATGGTGTCACTCGAAGACAATTGATCATATCGAGTAACCACTTTGAATTCCGACATTGAGCTTGGGGCAACTTGAGATGCATTTTCCATGTCGTGTAATTGAACACCTCAGCAAATGGGATACTTAAACGATTTGAAAATCAAATCCCACAGCTGAGCCAAAGCCGTCGGGCGGCAATTTAAACTTGTTTTTGGCTCACTTAATTCTCTGTTTATATTTCAAATTATCTGTCATAAGCAAGAGGTGTTAAGCTTAACGCCTACATACCTGCTTCTTCACGTGGTTTATGCAAATTTTGATAGCTTATCACGTCTCATTATGTAAATAGTCTCATTCTTGTCCGCACACAGACATTGGGTTTAAGGTCAAGTTGAAGACCAAACATAAGATGAAAATGAGCAAAAGATTTACGGATAGGACAGATCTAAGAAATACTCTAAGAAGGGGTACTTGGACTGCTGAGAGCGCAGTCATTATGAGACTACAAATTACAAACTTAAGGCTAAAACTAGCTCACCCTTTCCCAGGGCATTGGCAGACAATGTCCGCAACTGTTGCTCATAAATTTTGGTCACTGCTGTGTTCATTCATGCTGTCGTCATCGTTGTGTTTTTTAATTCTTTAATTCTTACAGACTTTTCAATACATTCTGCATACACATGTGATCATAAAATTTGTAGTTCAAAGCCCCGGCAAGGTCACAAGGTCATTGCGAGGCCCAACCAACCATGACCATGTAATTTAGTGTCCGATTTATAAAACGTATAAAACATAAATATTTTTTTTTGATTATTCCACGTTCCTTTGTCATAAATACTCACACTAAACATGGTTTAATTATAACTTGATGGCGCACTCAGCTGTCTTCATTAAACCATTTGCGCAACTGTGAAGTGTGTTTATGTTCCGGCATTCAAGAGCAAATGAAAATATTTGCAGTGTGAGAAATTCCTGTGAATTCTATAAACAAAGCTAATCTGAAGATTCGCCAAAAGAATCAACTTTTGTGGGGCGGAGACATAAGAAAGCGAAACCGCATCAGCCGAAGATATATGAGATTTCGGTCTGGCTCACAGAATTCCAGGAATCAAATTCAATGTCTTTGCCCCGCCAAAACTGCCAATTTATTATCGTTTTCTCTGGGCCCCGGCATCGTGCTTGGTTGGATCCTTAAAAAAAGCGCTGGACGCTGCCTGCAGATGACATCATAAGACACTCGGGCGAATTTCGAGATGCCCGTGAAAGACGTGACCGCGTTGCAGTTTTTGACGCCACATCCACACAGTACTTGAAGACGCCGCTCAAGGAACTCTGTCTGCTGTCTGCCTGTCTTCCTGTCCCGACTGCAAGCCGATAATTTATGACAGTTTTTGCCTTCTACCAAATGAATATTAATTGAAAACCCAATGCCCAGCATCCCCGACTGACAGACAGTTTTGCCTTTTGTGGAACACAGTTGTCAGCGCGAGCTTGACTACTTTACGGCTCGTTTTTCGCCTTGGTCGGCGTTTTTTGCATACCTAGAATCGAATATGAGAGGCATGGCCAATTTGGTCTGTGATTTACATTCGTTAATCCTCTTATGTAAATATGAAACAAAGTCAAAATAGCAGACGACATCGCTGTGGCGTCATTAGATTTCGACGCCAAGAGTCGGCGACCGATTGTGCGATCGGAAAAGGGGGAATCACTTGTGGGGCCGTGGGCGGGGCAAACCGGCTTGTGTCTCGGTATCGCACGGATACAAGTTCTCATCTCTCTCAGATTTTAATTGGGCGTCACAGCGGTGATGATGGCCCTTTTAGTAATCTAAGCCAGTTTCTCTGGTTCACTCTTGGTGTAATCATGTGCCGGTTATGGGCAAATTATTTGTATAAGACGTTCAACAAAGACTTCAAGCCAAATACGTATGAAAAGTAGTTCAAATTTACAAGTATTTCAAAGGTATTAAATATTTAAAATATATTTTAGAATAATATACATATTATTTCTTAGTCTAGCAACTGTAAAAGGAATTATTAAAGGAAAGTCTGGGGCTACACACCAAACTTCTTAAGGTTTAAACGATTCAAAATTAGTTTCAGAATTACTGATGACGTAAAGATGCTTTAAATAATATAAATAAATTTCTAAAAATGACCGGTATTTGTTTTGTTTAATAAACAGATCAACACATCAATTTACCTGGACTTTCCACACCCATTATGGCATCCGAATCCTCTGCACGATGGTTAGCAATTATATTTAAAAGAATTTATGTTAATTTAGGTTAGTGATGTGGCTGTGACTCAACCAGGTAACGTAATTGTCTATTTCTATTAGCCAAAGTGTTTGCCAAAATAAAACCGAATAATAAATATTGCAAATGGCTCAAAGATCTATCTAGATGCATTGCCTCATAGCTCTGACTAATGGTGAGTGAAGTGTCTGTTTGAATAATTCGCCTTTGCATTGCTACTAAATAGCAGATTTTCGGTGTCACTGTGCACAGCGAGATCACTTTGAGATTTGCATGTGCTGCATTTTGAGGAATTCGAATTCAAAGTCAAATATTTCGCTCGAACACATGTCCGAGTATTTTGTTGAATGAATTTTTATGCATTGTGTGTTCGAAGTATATTTTTAGGTATTTAAGGTGAGAGCAAAAGCCACAGAATGAATGAGAAAATACTTGTATTTATTGTCGAAGCAGTCATGATGTAAGCTTTTGTATATGGTCCGGATATATTTTAGGTATATGCACTTGTGGGTAGGTGACTATGAATAATTAGCCGATGAGTGAAAGCAACCAAGCAAATCAAATAACTTGCTTATTTAAATAAAAGAAAAGAATTTGAGAAAATAAATAAAGGATTCAAGTGTCTACTGAGTATTTAAGATAACAAGCTACTTAAACTAAGAAAAGCGGTGAAGAAACAGGTCTTATAATTCTTAAGATTTCATAGCAATAAGTGGGAATCAAAATTCTAAATAAAACCTATTATTAAAACTGCATCATAGGCAGGCATTCCTTATATTGAAATTGAATTCAAATGCAATTACAACTCACCTTCGTTGACGTAACCGCCCTCCATGGTGCCAAAGGTGTACACCTCGCTCCGGTTGCCTCTGCCTCTGCCCTGGAACACTTTTTGGCCGCGACCTACGTCTATGTTGCCTCAAAAAATCCGGGAGGAGGCGATGGGGGGATTATGGCCCGATTTGGTCTGGCCAATGCACTCCACACCTCGGGTGAATTCGAATTTGAATCCGAAACTGTTGCAATGCGTTGGTTCCGCGTTCCGCGTTCTTGCCTTCTTCGATTCTTATTTATTTTTATGCCAAGTATGCTGTTGTCTGGCTATTTATTAGAATTTATCTGGCGATTGCACCACCAACAGCAACTGGCGGTGCTCTCCAAATATTGCAAGAGGAAGCTGAGGAGGTGGAGGTGGACTGGCCTCAGAGATCGATGATGGCGTGCAAGTGGCCGGGCATCGTGTGGATCTTCTCGGTGGGTTCTCTTGGTGCAGTAAACAAACAGGCTCGTCCCACTGTCCCACCAAGTGCGGAAAAGTGCTCTCCAAGCAATCTATCTGCCAGTTGTATCTAGCAGCTCCAGCTCCAGTTGCACAGTTGGGATTTATCCAGAATTTGCATGGGTCCGTGGCTGCTTCTCGGTTTTTTGGGCTGGGCCTCCTCTTAATGCTTTTCGTTGGCCTGCAAGGAGTTGAGGAAAAGACAAACAAAAATCATCAAAAATTGACCAAAGATAAATGGTGACCCCACCTCAATGGCAGGCCAAAGCTAGTAAATCACAATCTTTAGGGGGCGTGTACGCCAAACCTCTGACCTGTACCTTGACATTCGCCCAATACTCGTATTTATCTTCCAAGATATATCACTCTGTGATTCCCATATTTCATTCCTCTAAAAATAGCCCAAAAAATCATTTGGTCTTGGAACATTTAGTTCCTTCATTTCCGTTTCGTTATTCGCTCAATTACCCATCTCCTTGAAATTTTTCACGCATCTGCATGGTCGGCGCCCACGGATTCCCAGCTTTACTTTTGCTTTCAGTTGCTGTTTACTTTTTCCCAAAAAAAAACCGCATAAAATTTTGCCATTACTGGGTACAATTCATGATGTCACTTTGTCAATGTTTGCGCCGTAAATTGAAAACTAATTTATAATGCAAATACGAGCAGCCAAAAATAAACAGAAAAAAGCGAAGACTAAATGTGTTTATCGAATGCATTCGCCTGTGATTGTTTGCTTAGGCGATCGGTTGTGTGTGTGTTTTGACAATGATTAAGCCCCAAGTTCAATGCCAAAGCGAACCGAATCGAAAAGCGGAGACCCGAAAACGAATATTGAATATCGGCGGAATATCTTTACTGGCTTGGGTTATCCATGCGAAATCGTAAACAGAATGAGAATGCAAAAGACGGCGGCGACGACGACGTTCGGGGCAAAGTCAAAGTCTGAGGAGAACCGCACCCGATAAAAGCTCGCCACGAACTGCAAAAGAACGACTGCCGGACCCGAGGGAGTCCACAATCAAAATACTTTACCAAAAACAGAATGAAAAAAAAGATATTAAGTAATAATAATAATAATAAAAAGAGAGCGAGGCGAGATGCCAGAATTGTCACGACGAGGGGCCATCAAAAGAAATGGTGTGCCTGGCCGTCAATGGATTCATACTTGACATACGATTGGGCGCCAAGAACAGACAATGCCATAACCAGGGGTTATATAGCTACACTCGGAATAAAATGAGTCATAAAAAACCCAAAAAATATATTAAAAAATGTTCTAAAATAGTAAAAGAAATAAAGCTTAAATATTTTGACTTCAAGCCTTTCCTTTTCCAGGTAAATATTGGCTAGTATTAGATCTCCCATCTCTTAGGAAGTTTATACATAATAAAATATTACGTACATAATTCTAAGCACTTTTATTTTGCATACAACATAATTTTAAAACTAACTTCTGAGTTTAAGAAATCAGTTTTGGGACTTACAACATTTTTGGAACCCCATTTATAGATTTTTAAGGCCCCAAAATTATTTCCTTCTTGCTCAGATCTTAGAATACCCTTCAGTTTTTATTCTCAGTGCCTAGTGCCAAAAAAAAGAATGAGACACTCGGGCTCGTAAACTTTCATTTTTGGAGAACTAGCTTGGCTTGGCAAGATCAATTTGATCGGCGGAACGAATTTTAATTGAAGCCGCAGACCTCGGAGGGAAGCGTCCATCGAGAGGGGCCCTGAGCGATTACACGAGTGGTGTGTGTCTGTGCTGTGCGTCTCTAACAAGTCGCATAATTAAACTGGCGTTTGATTAATAATCATTGAACCCGGTATGACCCGCACTTCCCCAAACAACACCCAACCCCTTCGTATTGGTATTTGTGGTTTGTTGTAACAATTAGCGGCCACATTATGCATTTTTAATCGACTTTTATTGAGTTAAATCTGTGAACAGCCTTCGCAGCCGGCCCTCAGAACGGAAAAATGGAAATTGGAAATTGGATCAATTGGGATTCAATACGTTTATTGCTTAACGAGTGTAAATATTGAACGTTAAGGACACGATGCAGCCAAATTGTTCTTAATTCGCTGCGAGTGTCATCAATCAAGAGCAGGGAAAGAAAGTGACTCGAGTGTCGAGTTAATTGCCGACGCACAACTTGGTAATTATGTAATTGTCTTGGGGCATTCTCTCCTCTTTTTCCCTTTTATTATTTGTCGTGTGACAATGACAAGGGTTGAGCCGGGAGTTGGGGTTACAAGTGTAGTCAGCATTGACCCCATGTTATGGTGGCCATTAAAATGTGACAGCCAAATCTGCACAAATTTGGGAAAATTGCCGACTTCACACTTCGTCAAACCAAAGAATTATTTACCAAAGTCAAGATCTTGTACTAATTACTTAATAGTTTCTCAGAATTATGGTTCGCTTTCAAAAGCGATGTCGGACAGCCTTCATTGTATACATTTTAGGCTTCTGTCAATTGTCTCTGTGGCAGGTTAACCAGCGAGCGCGAATTAGCTATGCAAATTATTACTCATGTCAGGCATGAGCACTTAATAATGTATCTATCTTTATGGCTCGCGAAATAACCATTCTGTCGGTATTATTATTTCCCAGCGTTACAAAACGCCCACAAATTGCGCGGGCGAGATGGATATACAGATGATATACAGGGCGCTGCACTTGGCGAGTGCAATATTACGTATACGTACCGTGAGCGCTGATGACGGATCATTAGGCTGTGTTTGGGCTGAGCGAGAAAAACCAATTAAGTGAGACCACAAGCCACCAAACAATACAATACCCAAGGGGATGTGTCAAAATTAATAGCACCAGTTTCTGTTTTGTTTTGTTTTCATTCCGTTTCGTTCTCAAAGCGACGACGTCATCGTCGCTTGTCGCCTTTTGACGGTGCTTCTGTGCAGAATAATATAAATAAGTAATTTACTCAACAAAAACAACTGGGGTCCAGAGTATCTGCGCTTATTTTTGGTTCTCTTTTGTCGGGCGAATATATTCATAGATATTATTGAAAGTAAATAACGAAACTGGGTCAGCGCCAGCTTCCCAAAGAGACTATACTATATTTCACCAGCAATCAATCATATTTCTCAGGGGCAAAAAATAGCAAAGAGCCAGAAGTACAAAGACAAACTTGATATGGAAAAAAGTTGGCGCCAAATTGCTAATAAGCAATTGCGGTGCACGTGTCGTATGCTTAACATGAGCATTTGTTTTACGATCGCTCATAAAAACCCAATTACATCACAAACTGCTTGACTCACTCACGAAAAGTTCGACGCACTCGCAGCTACAAAAAAAAAAAATGAAACAAAGTATGGCATATTGGGAAAAACTAACCGAGTGCCATAATGAAATTACAAGTTCTTCCGATGAACATTAATTAAATACGTGATGAAAATTAGCAAAAACCGATTGGCACTTGCCGACAAAGTGTTTATTGAGTGGAAGAAATACATAACACTTGCCATATTTGTAGTATTTAAACAAGACATATTTTTAATAAAAGTGTTTCTCTTTTTGGCAGAAAATTAATATCAAAATATTGACAGACATCATTGGAAATATGTTTCTAGCTAAGCATCTGCAAATTAATATTTTATAAAGAGACGAGAACATTAACTGACTCATTGGAACGCAAAGAAGTAAAATAAAATAATATATTAAATAATACAGCTATTTAAGAACTTTACTCTAGTCTAGAAAGTGTATTGAAAAATTCTATTTCAGCTCTAATTGTATAACCGCAACTATGTAGAATGGCATTTTAATTGGAACAAACATTTGCACATTTTTGGTCATTCGAAATTAGCCAATAAACATTCGTTAGCACTTTTTTTAAACTTGGCCGAGGTGTTACCTTCCCTCGCCAGCGCCACAGATGTTGGCCTCAGTATGCGGATTCTAATTTGATGTCCGTTTATTTGTTCAGAAATATTTTTGTTTGATTCCTTCTAGTTCCATTCGTTGATTTTCTTTCTTAGTTTTTCGCTTTCCTCGGTGTGTTTTGGTTGGCTATTTTTATGGGTGATCTGATGAGTGGCCACTGGCCGAGCAACCTGCCATTGGCACTATCGAAGGTGCACTAAATCATCCGAATTCGTTTCCATATCTATTTTATTTCACCTTTTTTTCGCCTTTATCGCTCAGCGTTGGGCGAGTGAAGCGTGCGCTCCAATTTAGTGTTCATTCAACGGGGAATGGGGAACGGGAGCTGCCGTCAAAAGTCTCGGTGACATTCGTCGTTGTCACTTGTTTCACGCGGTGGGCGGGCGGAGTGGGGTTAATGCGGAGCCGGACATTAAATGCTTGGCCATTGGCCCAAAAGTGACGTAAGCCGGTCAGTGGGTCTCGTATCATTTCAAGGTTATTGGGGCTTTCGGTCTCCAAGTGTCCGATATTTGTTATTGGTATCGAAATTAAACTTATATACTCAGGGTAAAAATTGAGATCACTTTAGAATTGCAGTTGAGTTGTGACATATTTTTTCAACACTTTCTCTATATATCTAAAATGTATTTCATCTATCTACCTTTAGATAGATATCTAAGATCAACAGTAAAGATAATTTCCTACCATGAACGCCATTAATTTACACCTAGCGGCCTTCCCCTTGCCTGTTCTCTGTACTTTTCTGAGATCATTTTCGCCAGACACTATCTTTCGCTATCCACTTAACAATTACACGATATTACAAAAATATTTAATTTAGGTGATAAACTTAAGAGCACACAATCTACTAAATTGCGATGTCACCGCATAGATAAGGCCTCGCTCCCAAGTTGATGTCATTCTCTAGGCTGTGCAAGCTCTAAGCCAGCGGCGGCGGCATTGTCCTCTCCTTCCGCGTATTATGCCATTAAAGACAACAACGTTCTGGCCGCTATCTTGGCAGGCTTGAGGCGGAAAAGTGTAGCCTTTTCGCCATCTGCATTGCGTGACTGGCCAATGAAAAAGACAGAAAAAAACACACCCACAAATGCAACACAACGCAACCTCTTGGGTCGCCCAAAACCCTCTGTCATAATTCCGCAGCACGCATAAAAATTTAACGCCATTGCATGTTCTCCTGGCTGGTTGAGCTTTTGACCCTTGCGATGGAGTTGGGCCGATAGGCACGCAAAAAAAAAAAAATTAGAAAGAAAAAACTAATAACAAAACGTAACGCGGTGCAGTTTTCACATACCATCCTCCCCTTTGTGTGTGTTTGGTGCGTCAAATTAGTTACGCCCTGTGAGCTGCAGGTGGTTGTGGCTATTTTCGTCTGTTTCCACTGCTGACTAAGTCAAATGAAAATGTCAAACGCTTGTGACGGCCCAAGTTGTCAGCCTTTCGCTTGGTAATGGAAAAACTGCTGCCTCATTTATGATTATACCATACACATATGAATTTTATTTTTGTAGCAATTTTTCTATTTATTCCGCGCCCTTTCGTGTGTATGTCTCTGTTTCATAAAATAAATATCTGTTTCGTTTTTGGAAAAATAAGTAAGCTTGTTTTCACGTCAAAGCCCAAATCAATGTCAGTATATTAATGTATTATTTTTAGGTAAGTGTTTCTTTAAGAAACTATTTAAATATTTAATCAAATAATTGGTCAGAAGATTTGGTGTACTTTAATTTAGGGAAATAACTAATATAAAAATTTTGTAATGTTTATTTAATTAGTATAATATTATATTATAATATTATATTATATATAAACGGATTTAGCCACCTAATACATTATTTAAAAGGAAAATACCTTTATTACTTAAACCTTAAAGAAGAAGTTAATACGAAATCATATTGTATTTAATATTAACTCTTTTTTAAGGGGTTTCTAGACCTAAAATTGGCTTTGAAGCGGAATATAAAAAATGTCATGGTTACAGATAGCATTAAAAGACATTTTCCATTTTTATTTGTGATGTTTTACTGTTGTCTCAGGGTTTTTATGTATTTTTTAATAGTTTTAACTATGAAATTAAAAAACTTTAGTAATAAGATTTTTATGACCCAAGAAAGTAATTTGTATATTTTCAAATACCTTTCTAATAATACCATGCGAGTTGTTTTTCATGAACCAACCATAATGACTGTTTCAAGGGTTCATTTACTTTAATACGAGTGCATATTAGATGGAACATTATTTTCTGCAATAAACTTAGGTTTCCTAAAGCCAATACAGAATTCTTTTAACATTTTTCTCGTAGTGTCTAAATATTTCCAACCCGTGCCCTTTCCATTCATTCAGCCCCATTCATCTTCATTCAGGGTTTGCTCTCCCATTTGCATTTGATCTGCCTTGCGCCTTCTGTTTTGTCATCTGTCAAATGCACAAACTCACTGACTGACGTCACCGGACTATTAATATTCATAAAACCAGGGCGAAGTCAAAGAGAATTAGGCAAAAAGTTTATCAGTGCCGTAACTCTCTTATCAATCATGTGAGTCGCATGAATGAAATTTTTGTTCGTTCACCTACATTTCTTTATTTCTTTTGTATTCACTTTTATGCTCTTGGAAACACTGCAGTCTGTTTATAATGAGAACTGCTGATCTGCTACATATAGCTTAATGGCAAACAAATGCCTTGTGCTTTCGACGACAAGCGTGTTTTAACGATATTCTGTGACCTTGAAGGTGGCAACAAAAATTTTAAATTTTTATGCCTTTTCTACAGCTGGCTGTGTGGCGTGCTTGTTTGATATTGCATATAGACTGCCTTATGAATTTCTTGAATAAAAGCCAGGGAGAGAGTGCTAGTGAGAGTGAAAACTGAATGTCAAGCGGCTCAGGAAATTTCACCATACCAACCACTGAAAATGAGGTGGGCGAGGTGTGCGTTTTCCTCACTTTGCACTTGAAATAGTTCTGTTGTTTTGCTTTCTGCTCTCTGTTTTCTTCCGCTCTCTTACTTAATTTTCTTGTATTCTCCGCTGAGCACTAAAATTGCTGCCTGCCTGCCGCCTTCGATAATTGTTGTTGTTTCTGTGTTGCTGCAGCGCCACAATTATCATTTGTTCTTATCAAATGACTCATGAAACTAGCAACAGTTTTCCAAAGGGGGGCTGAACCCAAACCAAACACAAACATCACGCGTGAATTGTGCAATAAAATGCCTATCAAGTGCACAGGGAAAAAGGGTCTACTATAAATTGCATAACATTTCATTTAAATATGAAGATGCAATGAAAAAAGGTAGTTTTAAATTTTAAAAAGAAGTGAAGGAGTAAGTTATGTTCAATTAACAAATATTTCTAGAGATCCTTTTATGATTGCTGAAATTTACATAAATATCAAATCCATAACGAGCCTTCTTTTCTGTGTAAAAGCAATAAAAATTGCGTAAAAGTGTCTATAAGATAGCTCGATCCATTTCCCTTTACGAGTATCTCTGCAAAAACTAGGTATTCCCGGTAAAGGGATACCAACCGGGACTTTCTCATCCTCCCCTTTATGAATTGCCCTTAAATCCCAACAAGGTGCCAACAGCGACGTGAAACCACACAAAAAGGTAAGCCGAATCCAACATCAGGGGGGAAAACAAATGAAAAGCGACGGGAAACCACAAAACGCTGCAATCAACTGAAACTCCATGGGTGGTTTAGGTGAAAATATGGCCTGAAATTAGAGTGAAAAGCGGCGAGACGCCCTATATGAACGGCAAATGCAATTATGCAAATTCCCCCCAACCCAAAATGCAGCCATAGAAAGGCGGAACAGTAAATGAAACAATAACCATCAGGAAGGGTTAAAAAAGCATAAAGCAATATTTATTTTAACCAAATTGAAGACGCTATCAAAGATAAATTGAAAACACGAGCCAAAAGGGGTCGTTTCATTATGTGAAATCAATACCACCAGGAGGGAAGCCCCGAATTATGGAGGGTGGCTTGGCCGGAGGGTAACTGTATGCCAAATAGGGAACTTGATCTTTTTTTGTCGGAGCACTACCTGAGTGCGAAACAAAATCTGCAGCCGCCGCCGATGAGCTCATGCCCAAATGAAAATCAAATATATAGATAAGGGAACCCCTCTACTTGCAATACAATGGCCCGGATACAGCCAGCCCCTCTCGGCATTATATATTTTGTTGTCTTTTATTTTTTTGGCACACTCCCCAACATTGTGTGTGCTTATCGCAGGACCTCCATCTAACGACATTGCCTATATGTTGGCAGATATCTGATAGCCAGGCCGACAAAATCGCTCTAGTGTTAAATTAAAATGAGCGTGAACTCACTATGAGCGACAAACTACCCACACATAGCTCGGGCCCCTCTAAGAGTGCCCACTGTACTTGATTGCCGCCTGAATGGGCAGCATTGAAACTTAATTAATGGGAAAAATGCAGCGCAAAGCGGCGCAAAATTAACAAAGGCAAATTTTATCGAGTGGGCTTGGTGTAAATATAGCATATTGGAAGCATACTTGCAGGAGCTTTAGCCGCCATATGGAGGAGCGACTTACTTGCTCGCAGGCCTATATGGTAATTGGATTTTTGTTCGGTTACACAGGGAAAATTTAGGAGGAAATACTTGTATTCTTATAAAAAATATCTAACAGAATAAAATATATAATAGAGAAAAGTTCCTGCAGGAACTCCACGGACCATCGAGGTTTGGCAGACATAAGTTAGAACTCCAGCAGGATGATCGTTTTAAAAAGAACTTTGGCACTATTTAATTACTCCATGTTTGCTCTAGTTTTTCTGCCTGAATATTAAATATTGTTACTACAAGTACACTCCCACCGAATGCCCAAAGACTGAATAGTGCTCACTGGGAGCCCAAAAAGCAGGCCCGAACACCCACAACGCTTGTGAAAAGCAGAAAAGCCGCCCACGTGCCGCATGTAAGCGCCGGCTAAGAGAACCTGCTGCCACTTGTTCGGCGTTGCATTGAAATTGAAAACAAGCATTGTGTTGCAACATGGAAAAGCGGAAAATGTGGCCGGTGCCGCAACGAGAGAGAGAGGATTTCACAGCTGTTTTTTCTGGGGGTGGTTTGCCCAGTGGGGAGAGGTGTCATAGCCCAAGGAGGTGAAAAGTTCAAGCACTGCAGCACAGGCAGCGTCCTTGGGCCTTTCAGCTGCTGCTGCTGCCGCTCTCGTGGAGTTCTCGGAACCGACCGGCATTGCAAGGACACACACGCCTGCAAAATCAATAATTGCCCGGTCGGATGCAGTGGGTCAATTTTGGTGTAATCTCCCCCAAAAAAATCAATTCAAACGATTGCCAAACTCACCTCGGATTTTTCCACTTGTCTGGCACACCGATTTTGAGTGGCTTTCTTGTATTATTTTTTGTTGTTGATTTTTTTCAAGCTGTTTTCCGAAATGAAACAAGAAATTTAAAATTTGAACATTTACATTTTGTGGAACATGTAATTTGTTGTATATTTTCTTTTTTTTTTTTGTGGTTTGAGTTTACGAAACTCTACAGACCGCCCGTTACACTTTGATTGTTGATAGCGAGAGCTGGTGCGAGGTGCGTGTGAGTGTCTGATTTTTGATTAGAGCAAAGTTGAAACAAATGCAAATCGATGTTTTTGTTGTTATTTTTTTTTTAAACTTTCGTTGTTGTTGCTTGGCCGTCATGGGCAATGTCAGGCGGCTTGCATGTTTGTTTTTCTATCGTTTTGTTGTAATTTTGTTCGTTTTTAAATTTAGATTGCCGGTCTTTTGTTATTTCGGTTTTGCCTATGAAAGAAATTGAAATTTTAATACCCCACCACGCTCGTCACGTTGTGTATATTTTTTTTTGTCCCGGCTAACTAGTTTTCAGCCAACGCTGAAAATAGTGTTCTAAATGGCAAACAAAAAAATCTACAAAACGCCCACCTCGAAAATCGCCCACTCAGCGAGGCAACAACAAACGCAAACGGCAACGCACACGCACGCTGCGAGATAACAAATAAAAAAAACTATATAACGAAACTTGCGTACTTAATCAAATAAGCGTTATAACAATCGCTGTTGGCCAAAAAGCGACTCAATTCACTTCAATTTCCACCCGCGAGATCTCACGACAACAACCTTCCCGTTTCAATGGAGCCAGCGGACTGTCGTTCAATATTGAAAGCGAGTGCTTTAACACGGTCGCCGAGCGCAGAGCCAATTGCCAGCGAACTTGCATGAGTTGGAGGGTACACTAAGAAAAAATATAAATTAGAAAGGTACAATAAAATATCTTTACCTGTGGGTTAAATTAAACAAGATCAGCAGTCATAAGAGGAGCTCAGAGGGGTGATTTTCTTTTGTAATATACGAAATCAATCTCAGCGAAATTCCAAGTTAATTTCTGTCTGCATTTTCTCTTAAACCTTGTTTTTATTGTCAACTACTTATATTTGTAGTATTAACAATTGTCGCTGCATCTTTAAGAAAGAGACTCACATTTTTTAGAAGTGTATAGCAACCAACAAATGCCGGCAAAGGTGGTTCACTTTCAAGTTTCGGTTGGATCAGCTGTTGAAGCGCACAACTCAAACATGCTGCCACCGGTTGTTGTGGGTGTCACGAGCTTCTTATCAGTTTGATGGAACGGTTCGAAGCGACCAATCAATCGCAAACATAAAATATATTAAATAAATATTCTGTTAATAGAAAAACAAAACTTTATATATAGCCATTTAAGATACCTATTGTAAACTTATAAAAACATATCGAAAAACTTTTTTATGTTTAATTATAAAGAAAACCAAGCCGTTGTATTTATCTAAATTGAATAAATATAAGTAATAAAATGTAGTTTTGTCGGATTTATTCTTGGGTATTTGTTCATCGAATATTTTCCTGTATTTAAAATTCTTACAAATATGATTAAGGGTGGTCATATAACAAATTTTTTTTTGATTTTTTTGCAAATATTTTGATTTACTACTCGGAAATATTCAATCTTATAGAGCCAAAAATATGTTCTAGAACAAACTTCTATCAAAATGCACAAATATTAAAAAATACCAATAACAAATAATTATCAATAAATCTTTTGGGATAAACCAAGTGTGGATGAGTCAGATATTTCCATAGGACCCATCCGTAATTGTACGCAAATGATCTAAACAACTGTTTCTCCCATATTTTGACCAATGGTGACACAGCCGCAGAATATCAATGAGTTACTTCAAATCTGAACCCCAACTGTGACTCAAGCCAAACTGTAAATTTATAAGTCGGAAATGGCCAGAAGATGACAGCAAGCTCTCCGGCTAGATACATTTTTCAAGGGATAGAATCCATATCCTGTTCCTTTCCCAGGCACTTAATCGGTTCATCAATAACGTGACTGCACTGCCCTCAACGGAGTAATAAATAATTCAGAGTTATTTGAGAAACCAATAAAGAAAAGCCGGGGCCCAAACGAGTTCATATCCTGGCCTTAATTTGTCCGAAGGTTTCTAGGTGTAGTCCGAAAAAGCTCCATAATTCATTCCCGACGACTAAAACAGAGCCAATTAATTAATAAAAAATTATGGAATAGAAAGGAAAAACTGAAGCGGAAACGCAAAAACCCGCTGAGTTATGCTCGCCCGCCTTTGAAATGTCCTTGCAATCCTTCCGAAGACCCCAAAGTCGACCCAAATACTGGCCATTCTCTGTGTGTTGTTGTGGGCCACGAAAATGCAAATTCTCCAGGTCCTGGAGCTAGCTGCTCCAGTTTAACGCTCCGCGTGGGAGTTGTCCCTATTGATTTAATTCCAGCCCAGCAATCCGCCAGTGACGCAATTCTCTTGGAGTTGAATGCTCGGCCGGGCCGACAAGTAGTATTCCTGAGCCCCAAGGGGTTGTTTTCGGCCACGTTCTTTTCGGCGCGGCTCTTGGCAGCCAGCCGGCTATATGGGAATTTCTGGCGGTGGAGGCGCCACGATGACTGCGCATAGTTTTATGGTATCGGGTTTTTATGCCAGTTTCCACGTTGTCATTGTAGCGGGGTTTGTTGTTATCCGCTGGTAATTGATATGGGTTTGGGTATCTGTTTATATCCACTGCAGCTGGGGATGTCATGACCTAGACAATTTTCGGTCTGCCTAGATTTCTATCTCCGGGAAGGTCAATGTGGCGTATACATAACGAGTAATACGAGAGCAATTGTAGGTCCCCTCATTAGCATACACTTAAAGATTTATAGCTTCAATTTATCTCAATCTTATTCCACCTTAAATATATTAAACAAAACAACGCCTTTATAATAATAGTTCTCCTTATTTAATTGTTTACCTTAAGTACTTTTAAAGGGATTTAAATCTTTTTTTAAATTTCTTTCTCTGCAGAAATGACTAATTATATTTTTTGGGATACAGAAGGAGAGCGAGAAAGTTAATTTATCATAGCTATTAATATATATCTAACACACACTGGGGATGACATTGGCAATGACTCAACTTCAAATGCTGGAAAGACCACAGAGACTGACCTGAAGCCGAGCGCTTCAATTTGGCCAGCTGGCTAATATTAGTCAACAACTTGGTCAACAAACAAACAAAGTAGAGTTTGTCACCAAACATAAATACCCGCACTCCACTTTATTAGCTTTTCGGACACGAAGCGGAAAGGGGAAATGGAGTTGCAAGGTTAAAAGTGGATGATGATGCAGCCTATCTATTTCGACTTTGAATCATTTCCTAGCGGTATTCGCAGCAAGTGAATATTGTCATCTATATATTAAGCGAGATATTTGCAAACAAATATCGTTCATCAACGCCAACTGAATCAACAATGAGGTAATTTTCCCGAGTCATAATATTTCAGAACTATCTTTACAAAAAGATGTAGAACGTTTGTAGTAAAATAGCTTGAATATTTGTGAAAGTTTTTAATCATACTTTTATCTATTTAACCAAACAATATACATTTTAGGTAAATTTATTAATTTATTCTACATTATTTAGTTGCTTAACATTCTGAGATTTATTTTTACCCTGTTTTCTCTTAGTTAAAGCCCTTAGAAATAGCCCCAAAGTGGCTAAAGCTCCACCTCTAGTATTATTCACGCCTGCAGCCGACTTTGACTATATGTATGTATATATCGAGGAACATGGAAAATCGCTTGTGTTAACAAGTGCGCTATGCTCTTGAAGCCGTCCTCTATGCCCGAGATATAACAATTGGCATTCTTTGTCCCCACCGGGTGACCCACTGGCGCAGTTATGGGGCATTTAATCAGCGTTTGGCTGAAGATGAGGAGCACTTTGCCACTCCACTTGTGGAGTGGGAGTGGGAACGCTGCACTTCCTCAATTCTCCCTAAACAAACATGGCCATTTGTGGCTATAAAAGTGGCAAAAATATGGCAATTGAGACGAGCCACTCATCTAACAAGTGGGCTTCTTGAGCATCAACTTATTGTTGCGAATTCCTCAATTAGTTTCGATTGCTTTCCAGGGAATCACTTTAGAGGGGAGCAGTTATTTTGTCACCAGCAGCAGATTGCCTAATTTTTATAGATCGTTAGTTTTTAAGTATTAATTGCAGATGATGAATGAAATTTGCATGCTGGAATACCCTTCAAGGGGGCCTAACCGGTTTGGAAAGTGTTTCAACTATAGCAAATTCAAGGAAAACCTATAGTTTCAAAAAATATGTTAATAATGCGGAATATTCTGTTTTTAATTAGATTACTTAAAACTTACTAATAAAATAACAATAAAGAAAGCTATCTTCAGAAAGCCGAAGTTTATATACCCCTGCATATATTTCAATTTATAAAGCTATTCTGTGCTAGTTTTTCTCAGCATAATAAATCTGCATATATAGTTTAGAAATTTAAAAAAAAAATTTTTGTAAATTTTTTAAATGTTATTTTTCAAAGTTTTGATGGTAAATAATTAAGATTTTAATGGCGAATCGAAAGATATACGGCTTTTGGGTATCACTTTCTTTGTGGCTATGAGAGGCTCCCAAGAAGACCTCCATTTCGAGCATTTTTATACTTTATGGGGTCGGAGATGCTTCCTTCACTGCGTTGCAAGCTTCTGGACTAAATTATAATACCCTGCAGGGGAATAAAAATTCGTTTATGCAAATTAGGTAGGTAAATTAGGAAGTCAAAAAGAGTAGACATACGTTTTACACCATTTGAACTTCTACATTCAGCGCGCCATGTTATTCTAGTATTTTTTGTAAAATAAATGTCGATCTAACTAATACTTTTGTATCCATTAAACAATAATATTTTATCAAACATAATATCAGTTTTTATTAATTATTTTATTTTTTAATCAAAAGAAAGTCTGTTTGAAAAATATATTTAGATAAAGTTTAGTATTTTTACTGAGTTTTTTTGCTGGTATATTCGAAGCATACATTTTTGGTATTTTTGTTGTAGTTGCCTGTTGGTATTTTCCATTGTTCGAATTACGGGCACACTAGCCACGAGATAAATATTTTCCAACAAATAAATAAATAAATAAATAATTGGCGGTTAGTGGCAAACAAATCAATGGACAGCAGCAACGATCTGTCGGATGAGCTGATTCGCCGCCTCAGTGTTGGCGGCGCATTGGGTAAGCTGGAACGCGGAAGTCCCAATTGGATGCACCTGTTGTGACGCTCAGACATTTGTTGCAGAGGAAGTGATAGCCAGCGAAATGTTTGAGGAGACCAACATCTACGAGGACAGCAACGATGTAGAGACGGAGGCGGAGCCGGACGACATCATCATAGTGCACATGGACATCCGGGAGCCGCTCAGCACGCTAAAGTAAGTAGGGAATCCCTAGCCACTAGCAGGCCTTGATCTCCAGTGTCTCTGCTTCTTCTTTCTACCCTGCAGGAAACTTGTTGAGCAGAAGATCGGCGTGCCCCTTAATTACTACACATTTTGGCTGCAGGATGCACAGGAGGTGAGTGAACCTAGGTCAGGCAGTTCCTTTCATTTTCTACAAACCATTTACCCTTGCAGCTGGAATCGCACAAGAACCTGGTAGACCAATGCGTCAAAGGCGAGGGTCTGGTACAGATAAACGTGCAAATCCAGACCATTGGCAAGCGCATCAACATTGCCGATGTTCTGAAACCCACAGAGGACGCACTGGCTGCCCTGGCCACGGAGGAAGCATCGGGCCAGCTCACCCCGCCAGACACCGCCAGCCAGAAGAGCTCCACCAGTGAAAGCCCCAACAAAACACCCGTCAAACGAAAGATTAAAACCGAGTCCGAGGATGAGGGCCTGGAGTCCGGCAAGGATGCGAATCCAGTCCTGAATTGGGTGCTAGACAGCAAGTTTAAGAGGGAGCAGGTGCGTCTCAAGATACCCGAGGTGGCCAGCCAGTGGACGCAGGCCCACGTGACTTACTGGCTGGAGTGGGCCGTCAAGCAGTTTGACCTGAAGGACATCAACATGAGCGACTGGCAGATGACCGGCCAGGAGCTGTGCGACATGACGCATCACCAGTTCAGTCGCAAGTTGCCCCGCGATCCGTCCAACACCTTCTGGACGCATCTGCAGCTGCTCAAGGAGTGCAACTTTGTGTCCGTGGTGCACAAGAAGGCGGAGGAGCTAAGGAAACCCAAGCAGCCCAAGATTATGCCCAGCACGATAATGTCGGCAACTGCGGGCTCTGCATCCCTGGAGCAGCGGATAATGAGGAAATCCTACCAGAGCGTCAAGAGTTCCGATTGTGAGTTGTACGGAAATCAATGCGAGACCTAGTATTTATTATATTCACCCATTAACAGCCGTTGAAAGTTGTACCCCCGCGCCCCAGAGTCCCACGAATTACACCACCATTGGCTCCGGCAACAATGGACAAGTGCAGTTGTGGCAGTTCCTGCTCGAGATCCTCACCGACAGCGAGCACGCGGACATCATCGAGTGGGTGGGCAGCGACGGCGAGTTCAAGCTGAGCGACCCGGACCGCGTGGCCCGTCTGTGGGGCGAGAAGAAGAACAAACCCGCCATGAATTACGAGAAGCTGTCGAGGGCCCTTCGGTACTATTACGATGGAGATATGATCTCCAAGGTGTCCGGCAAGCGGTTCGCCTACAAGTTCGACTGCGACCTGCGGCTCCTGACCGGCTACGATGCTCGGGAGCTGTCCCGGCTGGTGAACGAGCGAAAAAAGACACCCGAGCACCTGGTGGCAATGGAAGCCAGCAAGGAGGATACATGACATGGCGCGGTCGTGGTCAAAGTGGAACCCGACATACTCTGGCAGTACGAGGAGCCTTAGCGCCGACTGACTTGGTCGGATGGCGGCGCCTGCTTAATTATACAACCTGTTACGCATTTTACACTCTTAAGGTACACGATTTTATTATTCATTTCGTATTCAATAAGCTCCATAATCTCTGTCTACCTAAGCTCTAGCAATAAGTATAAACATTTTACTCTTAATCTGGATAGTACTTCTATAGTGTGTATATTGAATATTGTTCGTTACATGATTGTTGCGATTGATTTTTGTAAAATCCATAAAACTAAATTCATTTCCACGCGATTTCCATTTCCTTTTTCTTCTCTGCTCCAGGGTTTCCTTTCACGGCATCGTTGTGTGTTGATGATGGTTTTGTTTGTTGTGATTTTACGTGACTAGTTTGCTTGCTTAACTGATCTAACTAACTCTAAACGTGGGCATTTAGCGGCTCCAGCTAAATGGCGTCGATGGATCTCGTTGATGATGATGATGATGGCCTGGCGGAATGTGCACGCAAATGCTCCTCCCCCGGGCTGAACTGGCGCTAGATCCGATCCGCTAGCGCCGTCAGCCGGGATAATACTTCATTTTACATTAAGTTTGAGTCTGAGTTTTGTGATGCGGTTACAGCTCCGTGGTGATCTCGTCCTGCGGTCGAAAGCCCAGCTTGTAGAACTCGTCCTCCAGCCAGAGCGAGCTGGCGTTGAGATCAGAGATGAGATTGCCGCTCTTCAGCGTATTGAAGCTGCTCCCGAAGGGATCCGACGCCCTCGGCTCCTCGAACTCATGCAGGCTGATCAGCGAGCCGAAGAGGTGCAGCTTCTGCTGCGCCGAGGCGCTGCTGTTCCTGTCGCCCGCCATCAGCTCGCCCACTCCCTGAGGCGTCGCCGTAGGCGTCACCTGTTGCCGGAAGATGCTGGCCTGCTGCAGTTGCTTCTTCTTTGCTGGAGCCGCGTAGAGCACCTCCTGATGGCCACTTCCGCCGCCATGCGAGGCCTGGAAGAAGTCGATCAGCTGGCCCACCTGGGGCTTGTACCGCTCCAGAGCCTGCTCCGACCAGGCATACAGCCTGGACCAATCCGGCGGCGGAGCGGGTATCAGCTCAATTGGCCTGTTGAGTAGGATGAGCAGCTTGGCCAGGTCCCGGACAATGGGTCTGTAGGAGTTGGCAGCCGCCACCTCGCCGGACAGATAGAGCTTGCGGATCTGCCGCCTGGTGTCGTTGAGCATGGCCAGGAAGTACTCGGCATTCGGTCGCATCTCGTTCAGCTGCCGCATGAAGTCCGCCCGGTCCATGGTGTTCTCGTTGATCAGCTTCTGCTTCACGGACTTTCGCCGGCGCTTCCGCTTCACCAGCATCACGGCCACGGCCAGGAGCGACAAGCAGACCAGGAAGCCGCCCAGCAGCCCCGCCAGAGCGGCCATTAACGGACCGGAGTAGCCCGTGGGCACGCACACCCGGCCCATAAACTCTGTGTGGGCCGACCACTGGTCCAAGTAGCCGGCCGGACACTGGTCCACGCACTGCCGCGTGTCCGTCACCAGGTACATGGGGCACTTGATGCAGCCCGCCTTGTTGCAGCGCAGGCAGTGGGAGCTCGTCGACGCCGGGCAGCCTGTGGATGAAGAGAAGATGGAAACGGAATTGGGTTAGTCACTCTGTGGGTCACTTTGGCTCTCCCTCAATTAGCGCTGATCAGCATAATTGTCCCCTTCATTTGCATAGCAGCAGCAAGTAGTCCCAGCTCTCCCACAGACAATTGTCCCATGTTAATGTATAATAAATTATAACATCCCATTCCAGAGCAGAAAGGGGAGATGTAACTACCAATTACTCTTAAAAATTCACTTTAAAATAGGGTTTAAGTTCCAGAGAACTCAAACTATGGGAATTCTTTGTGCATATATATTAACTAATTTATTTTATATATATTTTTCCTATTTCCCTCACGATTATTTCAATTTATTCATGCAAATTAGGCGACGATCCCGCCCAGAAGCCAAAGCAATTGAACCCTAACTATGATGTCAAACGCTCTGCACGCTGTGAACTCATGACATATCTCAGACATCTCTATTTATTCTTCGCTGTAAGTCCCGGGCTTTTGTGTCGCCTGTGTTGCCCTACGAATTCAAGGTAACGTCAACAAACAATGTTTGACTTTTGGCTGCCCAAACGCAAAACCCAAACAACATTAGCATATCGCCACCCGCCCCCTGTCCGCCTCCGGGTTGGAGTTGTTTCTTGGGCAAACAGTAACGGACAAAGAGATACATATTCTAGGAACTGGGAACAGGCAGACACTTATCTGGAGGCTAAAGCGTAGTCAAGATCAAAAGCTCGGGAAGCCGCCGCCGCCGCCGATGCCAGTTGTCAACAGACGACGACGACGACGCACTGAGACTTCCAAACAGGCCAGAAGTTCGCTGGTACCGCCTTATCTCAAGCTTCCCTCTCTCGCTCCTGGCAGCTGGTTCTGGCATGGCCCATTTATCTTGGCCAGCGGTTTTGGAGGTCCGCAGAGCTGGGCAGAAACAATAACATTGCACCACGTACGCTGCCCATTGCCATGCACTTGGCGTCTGTTCAGGTGGCTCAGCATCGTCATCATCAATGGCATTAACTTGTTTATGCGCTAATCAGACACACACAGCCCCCAGGCGGGATTCGGATCGGATCGGGACTGGAGCCACGATCACCTTGGCCATGGCCCTGGCCAGTTCCCAGGCTGGCGGATAATCAGATGTAATTCGTAATTGATATTGCTCAGTGGCCAGTGTCTCCGTTTCTGCGTCTGTCTTTCGGTGTTCCTCGGTCTCTGGGGGCTGGGCGTGCAGTTGATCAATGATAATTGGTTATTAAATGGAAGATTGCCTTTATTCCGCCTGTCAATGTCGGCTGGCTGGCTGGCTGGCTTGGCGCGCATCTTCCTCTTCAGGTGATCATGTAAATGGCCCGGAATTGCAGACTGCAGACTGAGATATAAATAATGATGTCGATTGGCCAGGCTACGGAGCAGATCGAGTCCCAATGATACATATATGGCAAAACAATTTGTCGATTGCTATGAACTCAAGTGGAATAAATGCATGGAAGATCATCTCGAACGAAGATGGGCCAATTTGTGGGATAACTTTGGTTCTTCCAAGTCTTAATCGCCAGCAGATCGGATCGGATTAGCAGCCACGAGATTTAATTCACTCAAATTATATTTCCCGATTGAACAATCTGATTTGGGGCGTGTAATCGTATTCAACTTTGATATTTTATGGCCAGCCTCCAACTCCAACATTATCGATTCTGGAAACCTCATCCTCCCTTCGAGCTCGGGCACGCCCAAAAACTTAAATTTCTCCTCACCTGCCGCCTAATGATTATTAACTAAATAAGAGACTGTGTAGGCATACAAAAAAAAAAACGTTGATGACTACAACTATATTTACGTTCATCATCATCGTCAATTTGGGAAAGGCGAGGAATCCAAGGCCCCAAAGACAATGTTTAAACTTTCTTCTTTCTTTCTTCTTCGTCATGACTCACAGAATCTGCGGACAAGCTCTCAGATTTTAGCTCTTAGCACATGACGTGCCAAGTATCTAGGCGTGTCAGAGCCCACAGATTTAGATACATCTACCGGGCACTGGGCTCCCCAAAAACAGATAATCGGACAAATTACTTTCACTCAAAACAAACAACACAAAGCACAACGCGAAGCTAGAGCCATAAAAAGCGAAATAAAATGTTTATCGGACAATCACCATCAAATGAAACACGCATAAAGTAAATTCATTAGATCACTTTATAACTCGTATATCCAGATAATTGGGTGCCCCGCGTGAGGGGACGCTGTTGCGTCTATTCTGCCGCACAAAGGCTCAAGGTCGTTCCAAATCAGAGGGTTCAGCCGCAGCGGAAAATGTATCTGGGAGCTGAGAGCTGACAAAATGTGGAGCTCGATTCGCCGCTGATCGTCGATCGTAAATTGTAATTCGCCGCCAGCATAGACAATGCCTGGTCACTGTCATGGGGTTTTTATATACCGGGTAGTTGAGTATTAGAGGGGTATATTTGCGGAATTGGAATCATAAAGTATGAAAATAGACATTTTAAAGCCCTATGAGGTATGGAGATTGACCTTTTTAAGTCCTCGCAGATCAGATTAGTTTTAAACCCAAGATTTCTATAACTGAAGATACAAAAATAAATATAAAGAAAACACCGATTCATACAGATTTATTTCGAATTAATCGGAATGTTACATACATTTTGCGATTCCTTAAAAAGGTATCCAAAGCAATGTTACAAAATGTACAAAACTACTGAAATTTGTACCTCAGACATTTTATTGCTTACTTTTAGGCCCATTTTAAAGGAATTTCAAAACCACAGTGAGTAAGTAGTGCAAAATAATGACACGCCAAAAAGTATGCAACACTTTTTCGTTCACAGTCCTGGATATTTCATAGTCAGCACTTTAACCCTGATGTGTGTTTCTTTTTTCAGCAGTTTTTACGAACAGAGCACTGGGTATTTCATAGTCACTACACTTTCCCTGCTATACGCTTTTTTCTGTCAAAGGCAAGGCAAACACTTGGCTCTTGTCTGTCAATTAGGCATTTGACATTTGCATAAATGTTTATGCAAAAAGCGACAAACAGACCGAACCAAAAATAAACAAACAAAGATTCTGTGTGCAATGCGCAAAGTAAATAAATATTACGAAAATCAAATGGCATACTTTATGAGGCACTTCCTTCTCTCGTTGCGCAAAAAAAAACTATGCTATGAGCAAGCAAAAATTTGCCATCAGCAGTAATTCAATTTCTTTTATGCGAAGAAAGTCTTTTTCGAGCAACAGGAAAAAATTACCCAAATAACAGCAGAGGCGTGGCAAGAGGGGGAATAAAAGAGGGCCAGCTGAAGCTGCGCATGGGCAAACGGCGTTTATTAAAATAACGGTACTTAAGTACGCCCTAAGCAAACTGCACTCAGCTCCAGTCGCCGACATGCAACTCACAAGAAAACAAAATATAAGGGGCACCCAAAACCCATCGAAAAAAACAAAAAGAAATTGAGAATGGGCGGACCTGGGACAACGGGAAACCACAAAATAAAAAAATACAAAATCGACAGAGAAAAGCGACCTTTAATAAGCATTTTTTGGGAGACAAAAAAAAACTTAAAGGGGAATGGAACCAGAAGAACACTGTGGATCTTCTTTATTTCTTAAGAACTGAAATGCCCAGTAAGCAAATGTGATATAAATATTTTGTATTGCATTTATAGTTCTGCAGAAAATACTGCCTGATCTTGAAGACTTTGGAATTTGAATATGTTAACATCAGAGACTTTTTTGCAGCTTCTTACATATGAATAATTCTGCAAAAAAATAAACTGTGATCTCCTATATTTTTTTTAATTCTCACAATTAAAATTTTTGTCTTTGTTTGTTTTTTCGACTTAGATCTGCTATGATTTTGATCAACAAAAATGTAGTTCAGCCTCCGTTTCAGGCTTTTGTTCAACTTTAACTTTAGCCTTTCATTGAACCGACTCGCCTTGCCTTTGATTTGATTTAACTCGATCCGAGTATCATGACCGAGCTCTCTACACACCCCAAAGTTCGGTTCATGAACTCCACAAATTGCTGCTACTCATAAATATAATAAAACTCCGAAAAACCGATTCACTTCACCAAGGAGCGCCGCTCCGCACCGATTCGTACCGCCCTTCTCCTCGCTCAATTGCGTTTTTAATTGCCAATACATTTCAAACACGTCAAATGACAATTTATTATGAATTATTATTTGCTTGCCTGCCTCCAAATTACAGGGTTGAGATCTTGCCTTTTCTTTAGATTTTGTTTGGTGTTTTGTGATAAATTGCCAGCCAAAAATATACACAAAACAAATCAAAACGATTTTGCATTTTTCATTTTTTTTCGGCTACAAACATCCGTTCGATTTTTGTCATGATTGTCACGATTTACTTGCTGGACAAGACAGACTTTGACTTCGATCGAGACGGAGTTTCAGACCCGGACAACAAAAGCACAAAAATGTACAAAAAATTAAGTTTTTGTTATTTTTTTTACTTTTTATTGGGTTGTTTGGCAAGTAATTAAAATGCAGCTGACAAAATAAAGTTTGTCCACTTGTGTTTGATGTCTTTGAAGATTTATCAAGCTGATATTAAATAAATCAGAAATATAAATAAATTGGTTTATTCTTCTGCCAAATATTTCTAATATATTTCGATTGAAAATTAGTTAAAATCCAATTTAGATACTTAGATAAACTCGGCAAAACCATTCTTAACATTCTCCACCAACATATTTCGGCCAAGAATCCGAAACGTAATATTTTGGCCCGGCTAATTGCCCGCGACATGAACACGATGTGAATTTATGGCCAAAGCTTTCGGCATGTGGCCAAATTAACACCTCAAAAGTCGCCGAGGTTTCCTTTTTCATGACTGGTGACAGATATCGGGAAACTGATTGGAAAAGCGCGGACAATTTTAGCTTTTTTTCGCGGTTTTTTCAACTTTTTGCTAGTTGCCTGGCCAGTTGCTGCCAATTGGCAACATGTTTCTGGCCATAAAAATCAAATTTACAACTGCAGCAGCTGTCGGACTGTTATTGTATCTATATGGAAGTGCAGTTGGTGTGCGGGTTAATTTAGTGCTCAGTGATCGGATCGGTGATCATGCGTTGCCGTTGCCGTTGCCGTTGCCCACTTGGGTTGGGAGTTGCTTTGCTCTCTAATTGCCGGCACAGCGCGAATAACTTGACATAAATGCATGTTGAGTTTAATTGTTTCATGTAGACGCAAGTTCCTTGAGGGGCAGCTCAGTTAAGAGGCCCACACACAGTCTGAAGGGGAAGCGATGCGAATGACTGCGAAATTCTTAAGGAGAAAATTGTTTAGGCAAATGTCACAAATTAAATTGGCTTGCAAGTCACAAAGGCACAATCGGCCCACTGATATTTGCATAATTTCTAGATACACACAAACTCACACACACCTCACATCACTCTGCCTGCATTTGCATAATAAAAAGATACTGCAGCGATAGGCAGACAAGTAAATAAATAAATTAGTAAATGCAAATGGGGAAGGAGAAAAAATAAAAAAGAACATGGTAATAATAAGCGATAATGACAACTTTGAGTTGACTTTGGCATTGGACTTGATTGAGAGAACTACTTCGAAATTCAATCAGTCAAGAGGAGAGGAAATATAGAGGGGCTGAGCAAGAAATTTATGACGTAAATAATCGCAGCTCAAGATCGTCCAAAGATCAGCGAGCAAGTTACAAATTTAATACACATTTTACTACCTAGTTCTTGGCTTCATTAAGAAACTAGCGCTTAGCTTAAATGGGCTACCCAATTTTTATAGCAAACCCTGAGGCTTAGTACTTAATATTAATAGCTACTTTGCTCATTAGGGAAAACGATTAAAGCTAAAGTTCGGCTAGATTTAGTTCTCTATCTAAACAAGCCAGAAGTCATTGAGGTGGATAGAAAGTAAATCTTGCTCTAGGATTTCCTTATTCAGCTGCAAACTATCCCGCATCAACCTCGCGTCAGTTTCACAATTCCTCAGCCCATCTAACCATATATAAATCTAATTTTGCAATATGTCAAGTAATCTGATACGCACACCGGCAGACCGACCGACTCCCAATCCCTGTCCAAATCCAAAGCCATGTCCAAGACAGAGACTGAGCCCGTCTAAGCCAATTAGCCAACGAGTGACTCCATGCTGATTAGCATGACGAAATGTCGTTGCATTTTGGTAAGTAGAAAAAAAAGATAAATATCAAATAAAACATGCCCCATGGTGGGTGAATGGGGCAATGCTGGTGCCCCCTTAAGCCTAACACAAAAAGCCAAAAGTTCAAATGGCTCAAAGAGCCGGCCAGGCGGTTTACATCAAATAGAGCCATTGATAGAGCCAGGATACCGAAAGGGGAGCTGGATAGCAGCAGCAGCAACAGCGCCGCTCTGTGAAAACAAATACCTGCACGGCGAAAAAAATGCGACAAAATCTGCTAAAAAGTTAAACACACGCCACGCAAAAAACTCGAATGCTTGGCACAGAGGCGTGTCAGGAAAGATTTTTAAGAGGGATTTTTAAGAAATTAATTAAATTAAGCAATCTGTTACTGATTTACTACAGACATATTTACTGAGCTTAATTTTTGTTTGCGTGAAACCTAAGCCAACATTAAAACCTAACCTAATCTAAAGATAAGTAGGAAACCGGGAACTTTGTAAGCAAATCATATTTAAAATCAGTGGAAATAAATCTCAAAATTTTCCGGGAAGCCGAAGCCCCTAAAATCCCCCATAAATCCACCACTGCTTAAAAAGCACCGCACTTCCCCACCGAAATCGAGTGGACACTGCACCAGAGACTTGCAGTCGGGACTTGTGCAATATCGCGCGACGCATGCGCAAGCAGCCTGGAGAAAAATCCAGCTCCCCGCAGCCTCAGTTGCAGTCCACTTATAAGCCCCCTCAAACGGTTGCACTTTTCGGTCTGCAAATTGGCCAGCTAAACGCTGACTGCCTCGATAGCCACAAAATGTGGCGATAATTTTTGTTTCTCTCTTTCTCAACGTGTCCCCGGCCAGCATTCGCATTCCGGTTTTGCGTTTATCAATTAATTTGAATTTATTCAGAGGCGTTTAATGTTTTCAATGATATTTCTTGTTGAAATGAAATCTAATGAAGTTGACAGCCCGTTGGCTGTTCGGTAGCTTCTCTTGGCTTTTGTGGCGAAAGTGCCCGATAATGTCATCGAGCTGTTCAATTAGCTACAAATAATTGCGAAATTGGGCACTGAAAAAAATGTACGAAGGAGATGTTGATTTTGGGATATTTAAAAACCAAAAAATACCTATACAAGTTAAAATTTTCGTTAAAACAGAGACTCTTTACCATTATTAACGTCGCCAGAACAATATATAATTTGATATGATATTGATCTCTCAATCCAAAGCTGAATAAAAGCTGAATTCAAATGTTAGCCCTCGAGGGCAATTGAAATTCTTGTGTGTGAAATATAATTAGGTATTTGTATGGAAGCAGCTAGCTTCCTCCACTGCTGATGGACACTGGGTGATAAAAGGTTTATTTATTGCTTGTTTGTTGCCCATTTGCAAGCCAGCAAGCCAGCCACTTCCACGAGGTTAGGTTTACCAAAAACCACTGAATCACAAAAAACCTTTGTTGCTTCTTCTGTTCGCGCTCAGACCTGGGTTCAATCAATTATGATGGTTATCCTTTCTTTGGCATCGCCATAGAAATTGCTTGACAAACGGTAGCTGGAAATTTTCTTTTACCAAAAATGAGAGTAACAACTTCGACAGCAACAGCTTCCGTAATTTTCAGAAAATACAACCTGGGCTGCTGCCGAGAGATGCACAAATGAGCAGAGTCATCGGGCTGGGGATGGGGTGTGGGGACTCAGGGGAGACCTAAGAAAATACAAAATACAAGATACAAAATACAAAGCAAACAGCAGAAACATGTTGGCACGAAAAAGTCCAAAGTTATCCAAGGTAGCCCAGACATGTCGCTTGACTTTCTTTTTAAGGTCGACGACGGTAGCTGCGGCGGCTCATTAAAAAATGTTTTACGTTTCTTTCTTTTGGGGACTAACTGACTGACAGGCGAAATAATTAATTTTTTGAGCGAATGATAAGCTGTGGTGGCAGGAGCGAAGCGATACAAACTGTAACAAATGCGTAGAAAGTTGCATTTTCTGCCACTAGTTTTTTTTGTGGATTCCACTCATGCATATGCAAGGGCCTTGTGTTTCTTCGGAGATAAAGTGTCAATAATGCGGCAGCCGACAGCTTCCACATGTCACACAAATCAAATCGAACAAAACCAGCCAAGAGAGTACTTGACCGAATTCCGCGCAGACAAGAAACAAACACAACAGACACAGTGCCACAAAAAGTCCAATGAGCGGCTCAAAAGTTACAAAAAAACAGCCAAATACAGGGAAAAAAAACTCTGCCAGAACTTGCCACTTGCAACACCAGCATAATTATTCCTATGAGAACTCCACGCCTCTCCTCTTTCCAGAGATCTCAGGTTAAGCTGCAAATACTGCAATTTGTAAATCAAACAAAGTCCGAAACGGACACATATTTGCAATTAAATAAGCTTAAAATAGCATTAATTGAAAGGCCAAAGTTTAGCTGTCGAGTTCTTAGTGGGTTGGCCAAAGTTGTTAATGAATATTGTTAATACACCAAGGAAAAATCTGTAATGCTTAGAATTTATTTATAAAGCATTACCCTTTCAAATATGGAATAAAAGAGCTTTAAATAAAATCTTAAAATTTAAAACATTCTTAAAATCATTTAAATATGAATTTTTTTCAACCTAATTGCACATATTGTTCCCTTTGTATCTTTAACCTAATTATTTACCCATAAGAAGACTCAACTCAAGATAAAGCCCCTTTCGAAATAAAAATCTCACCCATTTTCTATTCAAATTCCTTCAATATCTATTGGACTTCATTGAAGCTCGTGAAAAATCTAGTTCAACAAGACCATTCCCATTAAGCCGAGTTGCTGCTCATAAAACCTCAACATCTTCAATTGATTTAACGGCTTTTAAGTCATATTACCCATTTGAAGTCTTGCCCAAACACACTTAAGAACCCATGAGAAATAAAACGCATCTGCTGAGATTTGTTTGTTCCGATTTGGAGGCAAGAAAAGCTCTAGCCCTTCCATTCGACGCCCTTTCATTCCAGAGACAGAGTCAGCGACAGAGACAGAGCCAGAGACAGAGGCCCGCATGAGGCGCAGTTGGAAAATAAATATTTTCACACATGGCAGCAGGCACCAACGGAAATATTTTGCTGTCATGGTTAAAGGAAAGACTCAGGGAATATATATATATATGTGCCTGTCCGTGTGCTATATATACGTTGATCATAATCTGCCAGCGAACACGACGACGTCACAATGTCGCCACCATTTCGGGGAGGAGGTACTTGCCAGCGATCGTGATCCAAAGAGAGGAGAAATATGGCAAAAATCGTGCAAATAAAGGAAAAATAAAGCAAACGCACACATATACTCGGCTCGTATGTGGAAAGCTCGGAAAATGCTTCCTTGAAAGGTGTGCGCGAGTCGTCGTCGATCGATCGAACGGGTATGTTTGAGTATGTTTGAACAATTAATTTTGCTTTTTCGACTTGCATCGGGGAGCTGGGGATTTTCCCGATGAAAATGCGGGCAGACGCGGCTCTGCGGTCTGCGAGATGTGCCCAGCAATGTCAGTTCGTATTTATGGCCAAGACTCCCTGCCAGATGATCATCGCCATTGCGATTATGATGATGACCATTTTGGCTGCGAAGTTCTAGTGGAAAGTCTCTCGGCCTGCAATGCGGATTTCCACGGAAAGGCAATTTGATGACGCCAATAAAATGCGCTCAAAGGCAATTGATTGTTGTCGACGCGGCCGCAGACATGCGCTTCTAATGGCCCCAAGACCCGCTCGGATTCGGATTCGGATTCCAACTCCGATTCGAGCTGAGAGTGGATCGGTTCAGGTCCAGGCCCAGTCAGATCGGGCCACCTCCAAGAAACCGCAGCTGCATTTGAGCCGCCACACAACAACTCGGCTGGCACACAGCTGACAACTCCAGTGCCACTTGAGCCTTCAAAACTTGCAGCTTGAAGTGCATTTTGGAAAAATACAATGAAAAAGAGCCAAAGAATGCGGCAAGACAGGGACAAGTGGGGCGTTTTGGCCAACTGGTACTGTGTAATTTGAGGTTTACGGAATACTCTATGCTTAAGTTCAATAAAAATGACCAGTTACCGAGCATAAACTTGAGATATTCAAGTTTAAAGGTTAAGACTAAACTTGTTTTCATATTAATGCCAAATATTTAATCCTAACATTGCAGAACCAAAATATAAGAGGAGAATACCTTTTCAGCAACTAGAATAAATTGCAAAGATCCATTAACAAATTTTGTAAAAGCAAGAGACATATAGACATAAGAGAGATATATAAATATTGGTAGTTAAATAATTTTATCTAGAAAAGCAAATCTTGAACCTACTTAACATCCCCTCGATTATTTCCAGGGTATCACATTAACAAGAAATATGGTCCACAGAGGCTTGAAAGCTCTTCAGAGCATTGAATATGAAAAATACTTGAGAGATGCATCAACTCTTTTCGCTCTGGCAGTTTGAGCTCAAGGTAATGTACGGATTCGATTTTGTAATTATGAAAAATGAAGCTAGGCCTGACCCACGATCCCGAACTGAACTGGATTCAATTCCTATCTCCAGAGCGAAACGAGACTTTCACCAGCCAAAAAACTATATAAAAACTTTCCCAGTCTGACTAATTAATGGTTCCCTGAAAATGCGTAGCAAATTAAGGTGTCAGAATTTGTTTCAGCCCGGGAAACATGTTGTTCAGATGGCGTTGCTGCTGTGAGTGCAACATGTCGCCGAACATTTGAGTGCAGTAGGTCACTCCGTCACTCAGTCACTCTGTCAGTTGGCCGTTGGCTTGGGCGTGTCTTGTCTATATATTGTTAATGCCATTAAACCGTTGCCCGTAGACTGGAAATTTTGTTTAAATTGAAACGCCCACGAGGCAACAGCAACCACACTTGCCGGCGAAGAGAGCGAAACGCAAATGTTTGAACACATGTCTATGTAAATGCAACCCACGGCAATTGCACTTTGAACGCTGCTTTTAATTACCCAAAACAAAAAGAGACACAGAAAGAACCAAAGTAGTACTGTAAGTACTCGAAATGAAGGTATCGAGCTTTTAAAGTGAGCGGTGCCCGGGCCCAGCATCGAGTCATGGGCGTAGTGGAGTAAATGTTGCACTTTATGCAAGCTTTGCCAATGGAGGACAGTGGTGCAGTTGTCATAGGTTGGGCTTGGGCAGTAGTACTTGGGTTTACAGGTTTGATACAAATCGGTAAGTTTAAACTTGTAGCTCTTTAAACTCTTTATAAGCAAAACAGAGAACTTTCAGACAGCAAAACAAGAAAACTTTATTTAAAAATACTCAAAAAATTAGAACGGATTTTTTAATTTCTGTTATAAGTAAACTCTTCAAAATGGCTTTAGGCCTTGACTTCTAAGAACGAAAATATAACATTTAAACATATAGCCATAAGTACAATAAGAAACTTTAGGTCCTTACTTTGTTGAGGAGAATAATCCTCCATTGACCAAGAAACTTTTTAAATGATGCCGTTAACACATACAATTAATTACTAAAGGGAATTGAGCTAAGAACTACACAGATAAAGGACAAAATATTAAAAACCAGCTTATTCTTTAAGCATTCATAAATGACTTTAACTTGTAATTGTTAGATCATAATAAATATAAGCCATTTAACAACGAATTCTACATATTATATTTCCTATTATATGATAAATGATCTTCAAAATGCTTTCAAAATGTACTCCCAACATTTCGTAATTTTCTTAGATGATATGATACATGATATCTTCTGGCCAATTATATAAATATTAAGTGGTCAAGCCAAAATGCTTAACCATTAATCCTAATCTAATTAGGAACTTCCCCATCGCGATGAGCCCACGGTTAACTAGAAGTTATTTCCGTGCCATAACCGCACTGTTCCGTTCCAGCCAAGCGGAAATGGCCGCAAATTGTGGCAATAATTGCGATCGCACGTCGACTTTGCAGTTTGACCGAAGCTAAACCAAAGCAAAATCACTAAATTCAATCTGTGTGTGGACTTTTCACTTTTATTACTCGTTTCTCTATAAGTGCAACCAAAGTCGAAAATAAAATGTTGCTTAAATCAACGAAAATTAGCAGAGGGCTGCAGCAGTCATAGAGGAAAATTAGAGGGGATTTCCCAGAGGGGAAATTGCTGCTGTCAAAATAATCCGCGGAGGCGGGAGACGGAGCTAAGCACCGCCGCAGCAAGTGTCATTCAATGACATTTTTATGATGGACATAATAATACATTTTCATGAAATGTAACATTTTCATTTCATACCATGATTATGAAATTTCCGCCGGCAAATTGGAAAGAGTCAAGTCAAGCTCAGCGGCTGGCGCAGGCGGGGGAAATCATCTTTTTGGGGTAAGGACTTTGAGCTTAGTTTTTGGGCTGTAAAAAACCAGCATTTTGGCCAAATGGCAAATGCACTTCGAGCCGCTGGCTTACCACCTCTCGTGCGCTCTCCGGTCTTTGGGCCAACAACGCATTGACATGGCTGACACATGTTTCGGTTTTGGTTTTCGCTTGAGCAACTTAATTTGAATACGCTTTTGGCACTTGGCTAATGAATAATTTTTCAGCTTTTCAGCTTTTCCTTGTGACTACGAGTGTGTGTGCATGTTATTATGGCCAGCCACGACGACCCATAGTTTTTAGAGTTCCAAGGGGAAAATGTACACGATGTTTACCTGCAACGAGAGAGTGGAGGTAAAGAAAATATTAGTTTCTATGGAGGAAGCGGTCGAAAAAAGGCCAACTCGGTTGACCTCCTCCCCTTTGAAGCAATTGTACTTTTCGTATTTTTCGTTCAGCGACAATTTGCCAGTGCCTGACACCCACATCGAGTTTTCTCTAGTTAATTGATTGAGTTCAACAAGTCGAAGAAATAATAAAAATCAATTTAAAAGTCTCATTTTGGGGTCAAGCGCGCGCGCTGACTTGCGATGGCAAAAATCAGCTTAAATTCGAACACTACAAAATATTCAGTCTCAGGCAGCGTTATTGCGAAAAGTTGTTGAAAGATTATTTTTACAGTTGCTTATTGCCGCGATTGCCGATTGTTTGTATTGGTTTCGGCTTGTTGTTGTCATTAACACGCCAATTTAGCGCTATTCATTCATAAATTGCTTGTAGTTTTGTAGATTTGGCAACTCACGCGGCGGTGGCGGCGCCTGATTTCGCTGTGAATGGAAATCGGTATTGCAACCGTGCCCGTGCCCGTGCCCCAAAATGTTCAATCAAAAACACATTACGTCAATTTTGATTTTCATTTATTATATATAAAGAAATCGAAACGTTCATTGATTGCGCAATGCAGCGAACAAACATTCGTAAACATTGCGTGACATAATAATTTTTAATTATATTTTGTGTGCGCCGCCAAAGTGAACTTGAACTCGGGTTCAACTGGCACATCTCCGAGAGCATGAAATCATGCGTGAATAAATTGTGTAAAATTGTTCATAAATAATCAATAAAAAGACACACTCCTCCCCTATATGATTCAGTCGAGTCTAAGTTATAATAAAGATTATAACAGCATATATTAAGCATGTTTAACTGTCATTATTTAGTGATTGTGTGAATCTTTGGGGAAGTTTTAGTTAATCATCATCGTTTGTTTGATGATTCAGCAGGCTTGCCTTGGCTCAAGAATTTAATTCAAATTTAATGTAAATCCCATTCAGAAAGGTTCTTTTTATTATTTAATTATTTTCAACACCTTTTTTCCTCTATTTTCTTCTCTCCCATACTTAAAATTCCACTTGTTACGCGAGGTATGTTTATGTATATATAAAAGCATTCAACACTCTCTCAAAATGGAAACTTCCAAAAGTCATAAAAAAGGCAACAAAACCTTACAGGTTCAACGCTCTTTATCAAAAGACGAGTGTCTCCGTTGAAGCTACCCATTGATTTCAAGGGTATTTGTAAATTAGAGGAAATAGTGTAGTCATCTTTTCCTTATCTTTATTTATTTGGTTAACTCAAATTCTATTGAAATCCCTATATCATCCTCTACTAACTCATCCAAATTTAGGTCAATGTCAAATACTTAAATCAACAATTGATAACTGAGGGTAAACATGCTTCTATCTTAAATTTTTACAAGATCTCGTTAAATATCAGTTCAAGATAATGCATATCTAAGCTAAACCAAGAGATCTGCAAACTCATTCTACCCAGTCTCTGAAAGCAGAGTATGTTATAGTCTTCACTGATGGCTTCTTGGAACTTTGGGACTTTTTATGACTCCTCTCTATTGCCTTTTGTACTGACCCCTTTTTCCCATAGGGCCTATGAGAGGAGAATGATAAAGCTACAGCGCATATTAGCAGTGGCAAGGCTGGCAGCCATTAGTCACGACTCAGTTGATTATATAACACAGACGCGGTTCTATGTAATGAGCAGCTTGGCTGGCTACCCAATGAATGCAAAACACAGCTAATTGCAAAACAGCAGCAACACCACTCCTCCTCCCTCTATTATATGATATCATCATCATCTTTGTTGCAAATCGCTGGCTTTGGCATTGCATTCTCCGATTCTCAGATTCTTCACTTCTTTCGAAATTGATTTATTATGCCCTCAATGAGGGGCTCTTTAATTAATATATTCCAAGCGAAGCAAATAAATATTCAAGAAAAAAGAGAAACCATTTTTCAGTACTTTTTGTTTATGGCCAAAATATTACAAAACTGGCCAAAATTTATGGAGGAAGCGGCGAGAATTCCGCCGTCTGCCGTTCAATGTCATGCGGCGTTTGTTTAAATTCAGTTTGTATCCGATTCTCTGCTGTATCTGTATCTGTATCTGCAAGTGGCAACTGGCAACGACCAAGTGGTATTTGTATCTCTGCTTCTGCTCATCCAGCACATAAATTGAGCAAGTTTTTCGGCCGTGTAAATTGGTTCTGTAAGTGGCAACCCATTTGCTGCGAAAAAGAGCTAAAATGAAAACATTTTGTTCGCCGCCAAGCAGATTCTTCTACGGATTCCATGGCCTTTAATTAAGAGGCTCGCGAACGTTTAACGGTTCTTTGCTTAAGCAAATGCGAGCAAATGCATAAATTGTGGGGTATTTATAAGATACAAGTCGAGATCCGAGATCCGAGATCCCTCGATTAGCTCGCATTGCTCTGGCTGCAGCAGCCGCGCCGCCGGATACAGTTGGCGAAATTAAAACGTCTCCGTCCCGCAAAAAGAATAAATAGGCAAACGAGTTTTGTGGATTTGAGCCGCTTAGATTCACAGAGAAATCTTAGAGGAAACCAGCTTTCCAGAGCTCTTCACCGGATTGGCATTATCTGAGCTAATTCTGGAATGAATGTCTCCCCGAGTCCAAGTCATTAACGCTGGATTAATTCATTCATTAATCAAAGAGAAAGAATACCGCTCAGAGGTGACAAATCGATTATGCAAATGTTTGTTGTTCCATTTGGCAATTTTTAATGGGTTTATGGAGGATTTCCTTTTCTGGGGTTAATAAGTTTGACAGAATTATGAAGCCACCTTTTTAAGGAAATTGAAGAAAATGACGGCATGGTTATTTTAAAATATAAAGTATTTAACTGGCATTCCAGCAAACTATTCGGTTGAATAAAAAAGCTTTAAACTAATAAAGTTTTAACTTGGATTTGTAGAATAGAATAGCAAATGTGCGGGCTTGCATTCAATAACAAATCTTTATTCATAAATTAATTAATCACAGAGCAACAATATCTCCACAAAATTATATATCGATTATGCAAATATATGATGATCGCATTTGTGAACTATTTATGGGTTTATAGAAGATTTCTTTAAAGGTTAAAGATTTAAGATTCAAGATTTAATTATAAATATAAATAAACGACCAAAAACCAGAATAGGGTGTATATTTTTTGAAGAAAATAAAAGCTCAAACTGGAAAGGTAAATCATACTTCTCTCATTGACTGTATGTTGCCGCAGTGTTTTTCCTTTTTTCTCAGCTGGCCCACAAATTGGTGAACTTGCCTGGGAAAACGTTTTGCTGGCCAAGATTGGGGCAACCAGCAACCAGCAACCAGGCACCAATGGGCGGCTGCCTCCTGCCTCACAATTTTCCCAATCGTTGCAAGTTGCGGGTTCTGCCGGCAGCGGAGACCTGTCTTCAAATTTATGCACATTTTTTTTTATTGGCATTTGCTTAGTGGCTGTGGCTCGTGAAAATTCCGTTTCTGATAATTAAACACATTTCGAGTGTGTGTGCCCAGCAGTTGCATTCTTTCAGCCGCTCTGTTTCGATGTTGTTGTTATTGTTTCGGCGTCCCACAAACATTTCAAAATTTAATTGAATTAAATTGTTGATTGAGGCGATGAAAATGAATTTTCATTGGGGTGAGGGGCGGCACTCAACCAACCAGTCACTCAGTCAGTTAGTTGGTCTGACGGAGAGGCAGCTCGCCAGCTTTGCCAAGTGGATTTTCACGTTCTGATCTTGTTGGTTCAATGAGTTTGCATTGTGTCAATCAGAGTTTGGTGGAAACAGCAGAAGCGGAAATGGCCGAGGCGGCTGGCAGACCGGCAAACCGAAATGCCATTAACTTGGCCAAAAGCACGTAGCCGCCAAGAAGTACCCTAGAAGCTGTCGAAGCACAAACGAAAACTTCCGCCACAATAGTGGAGAAGGAAGCGCTGAGCACTGATCTTGAGGAAGAGGCAGGCCTGGCCCTTAACTACCTGCTAAGCATTATCATTTAGTTAATATCTTCTCTTAATCGCAGCTTCGGCTAAGCCTCCGCTTTGGGCTGAAAAGAAGATTAAGCCGCCTTTGCTGCTCAACTTAGAAACAAATTCACGAAAAATCACCAAAAAAAGAATAACAACAGCAGAAGCAGACTTCTTCTTTGGCCAAGAACCAGTTTTTGGCCAAAACACGTTTGAGCTTTTTTTCTTTTCTTTTCGTATTTTACTTTTTGCCAAAAGTTGAGGCTATTAAAGCAACGCCGCCGAGTTTGCAGCTGTCCGAAGCCATATGAAGCTATATAGAAAATTGCTCAAAAGCCAAAAATTTCTTTATAATTAAATTTCGTAGGCTTCTTCCCGAAAGAGGATTTGCGGCATGGCCACACTTTCAAAATTAGTCGTCAGTTCATGTTGAATTAATTTTCACAAAAATATCGCAGTCAGCAACTGTTGGCTGTTGGTTGCATCTGCCACTGGTGGATGGCCCACATGGGAAAAGATACAGTTGAGGTCGAGATAATAGCTTTCGAAGTGTAGCGTTTTTTGCGGTAAGAGAAAATTTTTTAAGGATTTAATTGGGGTTTATAAATTGCCCCGAAAAGTTTTAAGTACAGAGAGGTAAATTGCTTTATCTTCATAAAATTATTTAACATTATTTTTGCACATTTATTAGCTGGGAAGATATTTAATATAAAGCTTAAAGCCTTTAAAAGTGGATAGCTTCTACAATTTCGACCTCATCTGTGCATAGAGAGTGCTGACTCTTGAACCGAACCAAGTACCGCAAGCTGCAGCCGATCAGCAAGAGGCGATAAAGCCCACGGACATGGAGTCGGAGTCGGAGACTGGCACTGGCACTGAAACTGGGACCTCTTCCTCCTGCAGAACAATGCAGCTTGGCTGTGCTGATGCTGCTGCCACAAGTTGCAAGTTGGAAGTGCAAGAGCCAGAGCCAGCGAGTCCCGAGATCAATGACACCATGATGAGCATTCGGGTGGATGCTGCCTCCTTCAGATTCTGGCTGCTGCAGCTTCTGCCGCTGTCATTCTGCGGCACGGAAGAAAGTTTTCCACAGTTCCACAAAACGTGAGAGAGACTAACAGCCGGACTGACTAACTGACTGACTCTCTGACAAACTGACAAACTGACAAACCAAAGAGCCTCTAACATAGAACACAAGCTGCCGGGAGTTGTCTTCTGTCTGCCAGTTGTGCCGAGTCGTGACACCGAACAAATGTCAGCACTTGCGGGCGTGCGGCTTTGACTTTGAGCCAAACCCAGCCAAAAGCCAGGCTAAGCCGCAGCCTCAGTCAAAGCCGTAGCTAGAGCCTTGGGGTAGACCAACTCAACCAATCAATTATCTTGGCCTAGCCGAGGAAACAGCCACGATACAAGCGCGAAATTTGATATGGCTATGATGGGTTTCTAGGCTCTCCAATCCCCGAGCCTGCTAATGTGCGTTCTGCCCTCCGGGCGGCAATGACACACGAGGCTCAAAGACAAAGCCGCCTTCAAAGCTTTGATCGGGAACAGATATAACTGTAAACGATGGCCTTATTACACTGGGCTACAAGGCAGCTACATTTTACATAGGAAACAGAAAAAAGATCAAGCAACTGACAGAATTAAATTCACTTTAAATAATCCTCTTTTCCCTAATAATAAATAAAATTATTAATAAAGGTGTATATTTTTTATTTTTATTAATATATTATCAACACAAAAAACATTAATAAATATTTTAGCAACTTTTGGTATTAATTATATTTATTTCTTTCAGGTGTAGTTGCTCCACATTTCCGATGCAACCGACTAGCCTTGGTCGCCTTAGCATTAACCTCTGTCGTGGTCATTCATTGAACGATCTCAGCCCCTTTTGGCACGCCCACAAACTGGTCACCAACCGCACATGGTCAACCGTCGGAGATACAAGATAGTCAAGTGTCTCGGCGCCCGCTATATTTAGATCAAAAGATACAGATACACGACTACAGTGCGTTTCAAAAATATTGAATTTCACATCTCATTAAAGTTATTAAAGCTAATGGTAATTTTCTAAATATGAGAACATATTCAGTGTTAAAGTGGGTTAAGTGGTCAAGTGTCAAGCCAAAGATAGGGAAATTCGCACAGTTTCGAAACGCACTGTAGTTACACGTATAAAATATCAATCGCCGGTTGTTGGCCATGGTCAAGCAATCGAATGTCAACGCTCGGCAGAGACACTAAGACGTGAAAAGACGGCCCAAGCCTACAAAACGTAGGTGAACTGAAGTGCTCGCCCCTTGCCAGCCAGCCTGTTTTGGGAGCTTCTTTAGAGCTTTGTTAGAGTGGCGCACGAACGATCAATCACCGCAATGTGGCCCAAAATCTGTTTTGGCCGTGTCTCCCTCTCTCTGAGGCACTTGGCCGATCGATCGGCGGATGAATGTGGGCCTTGGCTTGGCTCCCAGGGCTTGTTGCAATTACGGTTGAGTAGAGAGCGGATGCGGGTTCATTATGTTGGGAAGACAAAAGTCTTTGACCTGCGAATAATAATATCATCGCCTTTTTTTGGCAGGAACCGCCGAGAGTTTGTTATTAAGCGTAAATTTAGATCAGATCTGTCAGAGGTGTTGAGAGATTTATGATGGCCACAGGCCCCATTCTCCCAGCTCGCCTGTCAAAAGCGGTCTATGAAGTGTGACAGATCTCCGATCTCCGGACTGGATGTGAAAGAGTTCTCGCCAATGGAACATGAAATTCACTTCGCCGATCGCCAGGCGAAACAATTTTAATGGTCGATCGAGCGTGTCGAACTGTTTGTTGACATGGATGGCTGGCGTATCTCATGGATACGCATGTATCTCTAGCTGTAAATCGTATCTGCTGCGCGCCCTGCCTTCTTCTCACATTGGTTTCTTTTCATGTTCTCGCCTCCTCGGCCTGACTTTCGGTTCTGTTCCCGTCTATTTCTGTGGCTAATTAACTTGTAGCCTGAATGTGAACACACATATTTCTTTTTTCCTTTTAACACTTTTGTTCTTGTTAAATAAATAGTGGGAGGGGTCGAATCCGAGGAGAGAAGGAGGGCTGCAGCGGCACGCTTATAAATTCATTTTCATGGGACATCAAACGTCAAATTGGGTGCGGTGAAAGTTCTTCAGGGGTTCAGAATGATACACCGCAAGAAACATGGAACTGAAGTTAAAATGGAGTTAAAATATTGATCCAAAACATAAAATAAAGCTTATAATGGTCATAAAAGATACGAAACTTAGCTGGTCATTATAGCTTTTTCATTTATAAATATCAAAGAGTGATCTCAGTAAAGAAAGTAACTCATTTTATAGTTTTAGAATATTGTTTTAAGATTTGGCTTAAATTCGGCTTGATATATATCTCTAATCATGGTATTTTTCCCAGTGTACAACTAGTTCGCTGTTGGTATCTGAGTTCACAGAACTTTTGCCATAAATTTGCTTTAATTAGCCCCCATTTAACTTTGACTCTTCACGTTTGAGAATCAGCTTCATTAGCTAAGAGTTTTCGTGCATAAATTACGCTATATATATTTAATAAATTATATTTTTGTGAAATGGACGAACAGCCGCAGACAAAACAAAGTCGGCAAAAACAATGAGGCTGATCAGTTCGAAAAGTCATCCAAGAACCAAGAGGGTCGTTCACCTGAGAACCTCAGACGCTAATCGTATGTGCGGACAAAGAGCTAGAAAAGCCCGAGGGGGAGGCGGCAGCTTGGGAACTTTGGGAGGTGCTTGTACCGTTAGAAACGTGATAAGCCGTTCGACAACTAACGGGACATGGGGCGGAGAAATGTGCATAAATTGGTTGAAATTATGACAAAAACACAGACACACACACAGCGCGAGTCGAGAAGTGTTGAAGAACAAGGCACAACATAGCAAGTGGAAAAATATCAGCACGCGTTCTTGATCCCCAATCACCGCAATCAATATCAATCGATAGCCCTTGAAACCGATCGTTTCGAATACGATCTCCGAGCCCTGATAATCCCCAGATGAAGCTGTGGAAAGTTGGCCATTTGCATATCAATGATAGAACCGATATACGGTAAGGAGCATTAGTTGTCATCAACACACTTTGAGTATTTTGGACTCGACGAATTATTAAACAATGGAAATTCATTTTGAGCATGCATATCTCTTGATATTATTACATTTTAATGGAGCGGCACAGTGTCGGCTCTTTAATTTCTGTCCGTCACTTTTCAAGCATGTAAACGCGACTATAAAATAACAATTTTATGACTCAACAACCATGGGACGGACGGACGCCCCCGACCTCCGGCTGCTGTAACTAAAAAGTCGTTTAAATAACTAATTTTAATGCCGCCGCGAAGAGAGCGGCAAAAGGAAAATCCCAAAAATAATTCCAACAGCATTTGTCGCCGATGTTGAAATTTTTTTCATTGGCGCCAAACGAAAATTTTGGGCGAGAGAAAAAATATCTCGGAGGCATTCAATTGAAAGAAAAGTTTTTAATAGCCCCAAATATTTTGGGTTATTTTTGAATGTGAATGCGCAGAGCCATTTAAATGCTGATCAAAATATTGCGACCATTCCGGAGATTACCTTGTAAGCGGCTTACGGGGGGCATCTGTCCAACACCAACACCAAGCGTGTTGCCACAGATACAGATCAACGTTCAGTACCAACAATGGATGGCCGATAAGATAAGGCCCTGCACACGAGTCGAATGGGTGGGAAAAACTGGCACCGCCCCGAGGGGTGGGGCTGCATGCCATAAATTGGCATAAATTAGCCAGTCGTCGTCGAATTAGTCGGTGCAAGGTAAGCGGGCCTAACAACGCCAGCAATGTAAAGTTTCGCTGCACAGAGAAAAAAAAGTAATGGAAGGGCTATTACTTTTTCAATTTTTCAATTAATGGGGTATATAATTATAAGAAAATATTCAATTAATAGATCTCCTAAAACTACGGTTTGGAAATAATTTATTTGAATAATTTATTTCTCTTTCTGACTCATCCTACTTTGAAAATTTGAGGTTGAATTGTAAGGCATATTTTTCTATTTCGGTAAAGGCCTTCAATTCTGCATATCGAACAAATATCACGACCTCAATCATGCGCCTCTTCGGATTACTTAATTGCTTATATGGCTAGGCCCCTCGAATAAAAGCGGATTACTTTTAAATTTGGTAAGAGAAAGGTATACAAGAAATCTTACAAAATAAAGAAACATTTTTTCTAATAAAGATACAAATTAATAAATTGATTTTCAAAATTAAAGTTTCATTGTAAAACTTAGTTAAATTGTAGGTAAATATTTTCTTTTTGTGTTCCCTCATTGCTGCTTTTGTTGTCGCGCCTGTTGGCTAGATTTGCGTAACTGGCTGAGTTAGTGACTGAGTCTGAATGACTGACGAACTGGCTGGCTGACTGATGGATGGCTGGATGGATGTGCCCCCAGCCCATTTAGATTTAATTTTATGCACTTGGCTGTCTGCAATAATTGGCTGTTTATTGGCAACAGCCAGTCGAAGTCGGCTTTCGGCTTTTTGATCATTTATCGGATCAGTCGCAGAGCCTGCCCATTCTGTCATATGGCACTTCGATCTGCGGTTCGCCGGTGCAATCCCTGAGGGTGTGTGTGCTGCTGCTGCTGCTGCTGCCGTGACAAATTGCTTAGTGCGGAAGCAATTTCTGTTAAACATTTCAGCTGCGAAATCGGTAATTTTTCTACCTTGTATTTTTATAGCCAATAATTGTGGCTTTGACTTTGATTTCCGTGTGGGTGCCAAAGCAAAAGGCAGCCATGGCAGACATGGCAGAAAGCTAAGAGAGATGGCTGGCGCCTCGGGTGGAGGTCAGCGCGATGTTAAACGATTGGGAAATTGCTAGAAAATAAATGCAGACAATTTTTGCAACTTTGTATGTGAAAGAGAGGTAGGAAGGAGGGTGAGCTCTTTTAATACAAAGCACAGGTAGATTATGTATTACCTATTTATTTATTGTTATCCTATACTTAGGTTTGTTTTTGGTCTTATATGGCCATGGGAATACCCCCAGTTGATGACAAATTCCTCAGATATTTTTCCCCTTCGCCGACTTAGTACCTCTCCTTAAGAACCGGCCATAAAGCAATGTCAATGTTTGTACATTTAACCATATCTTGGGGTTGTACCATTAATTTATGGTCTTCTTCAACATGTGCATACAAAGGCCAAGAAAAGAAAGCCAAATTTCTAGGTCATTGTATAAGAAGCCGAAAAGGAAAAGGCCAAAAACAAACAAACAAACGGGCCAGCAGACAGACACAAGGCGAGATGTGTTCGCTGGAACAAAAGTTATTTATGCAACTTGCTCTTTGCGGTTGCACGCCTGAAGTTCAAATGTCAAGCGACAGTGGAGCGAGAGCCTGGAGATGCAGAGAAAGGGAGCCAGAACATACGTCAAAACTTGAAATAAAACATCTGTGCAACTGCTGGAGCCCCAGAGATTTCTATTTCAATTAGACGAACCAACTGCTGCTGATGCTGCTGCTGCTGCTGCTGCATGTGGGACGTCAGAACCCATAATGAACACACAATAATGTTGTTAATTTTCAGTTTAGTTTGTTGCACATGCTCTGCATCTGCATCTGCATCTCCAAACCGAAGCTGCCCGCATCTGCAGCTGCATTCACGTCAAGTTTCCAAAATGAACTTCAACTGCTCCGCTCTGAGATTCAAATTTAATGACTTCGCTTTTCAATTTACGAGATGTTTATGGCAAACAGCCAGAGCCCAGCTATCAGCGAGCCAAATAAACCAACAGAGAGACACAATCAAATTACACTTTTAAGCTCAAGCCAAGGCACACAGAGAAAAAAGTGTTTTAAGTATTCTAACTTAACTTCATATTTAAACTTAATTTTTACAGACTTATTAAAAGAGTAAAGGCTGATTTTATGCGACCTTTTTTTGGTATTACTAACTCGAGTTCTAGTTGGCTGAATTAATCCATCATATCTCATATTTTGTTTTATTTCTCAAACATACTTATAGGTTTTAAAAGTTCCTTATATCCCTCACAAGATCACACTTTTTTTTGGCCGTGCACTAAAGAAATCTCATTAACATTGAGAGCGGCACGATCGTAAGAGATCGGCGCCGGATCGAAACGCCTACGTCACCAATAGAGTATATCGCCTCCGCTGTGAGTTGCCGGAATTCTGTACGGAAAGGGACAGAGAGACACGGTCGAAAGAGACGGGGCTAGATCACAATTGATTTCGAAGATTTTTTGTTTGTTGCGTTTATGGCATATTTTTATGGCACTTTTGGGTTTCTTTTGAGTTTCTGTTGTTTTCCACTTGGGATAACATTCACTTTTTGTTTGGCACTTTCTTTCTAATCGAAAGTTTTGTATTTAACTGCGTGGCGGCTGTGTGGGTGGAGCAGAAGAAGGGGCATATTCCGGGGGAAAATGCGTTGGCCGCTGCCAAAAAAACAAAAAATAAAAAACACACGCCGCTAGTTTCGGTTACTTTTCAAATTAAAAGCCCCAGAGAAGGAGAGAGAAAAGCGCGGAAAAGAAAAACATTGCCAGACACCTGTTTATGGTCTTGGCTTTTGTTTGAAATTGCATTCGAAGGATTACCGAGGGGGGCGAGGTGGCATTAAATTCAACGTAGGTGGCTCGCTCGTGGCCCCAAATTGTTGCACTTTGCTTGTCTTGTCTCGTGGCCAAAACAACAAACAATGCGCCCTGATAAAAATCTACCAAATTTGCCTATTCCGCCTGGCCTGGCCGGGAGATGTAGAAAGTTCGGACCAAACAGCAACACTGCACCGAATAGTTTATAAAAATCGAAAAACAAATTTGATAAACAAAATCGGAGATAATTTACAGTGGGCACTGCGAAGAATAACCTCAAATGTGGTTTAAAACCATTGAAAAGTCAGAAATAATTCTCATTGTATAAATATCTTTTACATTCAGATTTTAAATTTTAAAAAATATTCTTTAGACCCAAATCCTACATAGATTTAAATTTAATTCACACTAACAAGCGTTCACTTCTGCACCTTGCACAATATTCCCCTTACTGTTTCGTTCTCCTTTTTGAATGTAAAATTAAAAACAAATAAATAGCAACAACAAACGACTGGTAAAATAAACAATGGGGAATGGGAAAATGGGAAAATCTGAAAAACAGAACCGTCAGGTGGTGGAAAGGAAGGAGGGGTCAACGCACAGGTTATCGGGGTTCGGGCCATAAAATGGAAAGAAACCGTTTCATTTTTCCTGACTTTTTCGCAAAAGGCGTAAACACAAAGCCCCCGAGGACCGGTCAGCGGGGCGGAGAGAGCATACGGCATACGGAGTGAGGCTAGACACTTGTGCGCACTAAACGATTGGGTTTTAAGGTGTTAAAAACTACCTGTACGATGCGGAGATACAAACGGCCGAGTCCCGGAGTCCGTGTCCGCGACCGCGTCCGCATCCGAGTCCCAGGCGAGACGAGGGCATGAAATCGCTGGCCAAGATGGAAAAATGCCATGAAATGGGCTTTCGTCAAATTAGCGTGGCAGCGTTAACGATGGATGGACGATGGGCCGGGATGCTGCTGCAGGCAAATGTATCTAACAGATGCATCTGTACACCGGCCGTTGGCTCTGTGGGATATTTCGCACTTTGGTTCTTCTTTTTTCTCCAGTGCTGTTCTTCTAGCAGTTCGTTTGCCTTCCTGGGCCGCCGCTTGTACCTGCCGCTGCTGTTGCTGCCTTGATTTATATATTTTTACTGCAAAACTGCATTCGGTTTTTATCTGTATCTGCATTTGCATGACACAAGCCCTGCTCTCTGTTATCTAACTCGAAGAATGCCCGGGCTCTGACTTTGGCACTTGATCTAGACACATACCTCTGGCCGAGCGGGAAGAGCTCTGCGTCTGTGCCTGCGTCTCGGGCCGAAGAGGCCTCATAAATTCCCTCGTCGTTTAGTTTTTACGATTGTCGGCTGGCTTTGTTTGGCCCAGGCACACACACATACCCATACAGCCAAGGAGAAACACGAACTCACAGATACACGCTGCTTGTATCTTTCGACGTTGGCCTATCTAAATACATGCTGAAGAGTTGAAGTGCCAGGGACCCCAGAAAGAAACGGCAGCGGCAGCGACAACAGCCTCCTGCTAAGATCTCTGCGCCTGCGTACTGTACTCGGCAACTTGGCACTCGGACCAAGACCCAGACCAAGTCTGGGGCCAAGACTCGGACTCAAATGCTACCAAAAACTGGTCCCTAGCCCCTGCCAAAGTTTGCGTGCTTTGCTGAAATCTTAAGCGCTGAATGTTGGGACCCCAAAAAAGAGTCTTTGGAAGTAGAGAGAACATTCAGGTAGCCCTCTGAGCCCGCGGGGCAAACGTTTAATATTTTTGGCTGATGTCCAGGAATTGGATTGAGCCAGAAATATAAAAAATCAACAACAAATATATTCAAAGAGGCGTGCAACTATTTTAACGGTGTTTGGGTTCTCATTCAGATCTCATGTTTGCGCCAAATGAATCCAGGAAATGCCTGTAAATCACCCATTAAAGCAGAACGGCCCAAGATTGTTTGAGGAATATTCTCATTTCTAATTTGTAGTCCAACAACTTGTCACGTTTTGCTATTTGTGTGAAAACCCGAAGGCGTCCGGCTCCCTGGTGATCGGTCTGAACACCCCTGGCTCAAAATCTTAATGGATTTTTATACAGGAAATTCGATACACTCTGGATACATCGCTCTGATTTACAGCAAGCTGAGGGGGGCCACCCAAAGATCTCGATCATATCTCAATCTGATCTAAATCTATCTTAGCGTTATTGAAGTATCCCGCTTAATCATTCAGGCCCGCATAGCACATCGGCCCACGAAAGTGTCAGAGCCCGGTTGCTTTTAATTATGACACATTTAAGAAAGCCACAAATTTACGTCTGTAAGTTTACTCAAGTCTCGAAATTGCTGCCGAGTCATAATTTGGAGGCAACCAAAAAAAAAAAGAAAAAATTTCAACTCCAAAGGAAAAGGCCGACGGCGGGAGACAGGGATAGAGAAAGGGTAGGCGACTTGACGAAAGTACTTTCATTTTCACGCTCATAAAATGGGACTCGCATAAAACTCAAAAATGTTGTCATAAAAACTCCAAATCAGAAACGTACCAAGAGGGCCAAGTTAAGCGGCTTAAATGACATTTAAATCAGCCACAAAACGGGGGGGTTAATGTGGGACATTGGAGGGGACAGAGAATTCGGACGTCCAAAAAGGCAACCACTGACTATAGAAAGGTAAACACTGCAAGCCCAGACACTCGAGACTGAAAATCCCTTTCACTGGGCTCAAGTTGGGACAGGAAGTTCGCACTTTGGCAAAGATCGAAGCAGAACCCCAAAATGAGGAATGGAAATTAAGACTATAGAGAAACCCCGGGCAGCACACGTCTGTCTCTCTCCGTGATTACTCTTTAATCTCGTTATAATGAGGCAGGAAAATTGCTTGGCGGATGTGCCGAGCGTGCCCGAAACGGGAATGGGATTGCAATAGGGATGGGGTCCGGCGCTGAGACTGGGATCAGACCAAGCTGAGCTGCGGTTGACATCCTGGATCCCAATGCCAGCTGGGCAGCTCTCTGTGTCTGTGGAGTGTTGCAGCAGCGATTGAATTACCAGGGAGGGAGGAGCTCCTTGAAAGCAGACAGAAAAACACAATGCAAAAGGGAGATACCCGAAAAACCCCTGAGATACAAGCGGCAGACAAATACACTTGTTCCCCCATTTGTTGCCCCGTTTCTTTCTGAAATATGATGCCGCCAAGGCGCAGGTCATAAATAAAGCAAAGACACGAATGAGGCACCGATTGCTGGGAAGAATGGAGCCCAGGGGGTACCGGAGGGCAGGAAAGTGTTGTAAGATAAGGTTAGATAAGCGCCGGCATGTATGAATACCTGTAGTGGGGCGACCAAGGGTATACTTCCTTCTTTTTTCAGGGGTCTCCAAAAAGAATTGGGTTGATACGAAGAGAATGAATGAAAGTTGTATTCTTCTTTGGATACATAATTCTTGGAAGAATTGGAGTGATAATGTTGCTTCTGCTTAGCTGAAGTTAATGGAAGTGGAAACCCTATTTTTTGAGAATTTTACCTAATATGCGATACATTTTTAATTTAGAATAATTTTAGTATGTAGAAAATAATAGATTAATCCATGACTAATGTTGAAACCATTTTATAAAGTTTGATAAAACTACTATCCTCTAGTTCAAGGATTCCCCATATGAGACCCCGGACTCCAGCTTACCTGAATTCAGATGCATGCCTGGTAGAACCACCGACGACTCCGACTTGAAACCTCCGCTCAGTCCGCTGCTGCTCGTGGGCTTCTCTGCACCCACATCCAAGGTGGTGGACCCGTCCAGATCGACGAGCGTGTTGCCCTTGAAGAGTCCCGCGCTGCGGTACTCCTTCGCGAATGGCGTGGCAGCCCGAGTGCCTATCGTTCCCCAGAAGAGCACTAGGACGAGCCAGGACATGTCCGACAGTTCCTGTCCTCCTGGCCACATTGCAGGCTCTTCTCACTCACGCACTCGCACTCATAGACGAAACCAGTCGATAGAAATTTTAATTTGGACGGCACAGCGCGTGACACTTTCAATTAACACCGCTCAGCGGCTGACGCCGAGTGCGAAAAAAATGTGTAACTTTTGATCATTAAATTAGTTAGAGTCGACCGACTTGACTTTGATGGGGCACCGTAATTTCAATTTGCGGACGGCTTTTGCTCTCTTTTCGCGCTCGTTACTTATTTTTTTTCCAGGCAGTTGGGGAAATTATGTATGTCAGCAATTAGTGGAGACGACGACCAATGACGCCGTCCAAGTCACTGAAGTGTGTCAGGCGATTTTGGCACTGCAAAGATAAGGGGGCATAAAGAGTGGGATTAGTGCGGTGCGAAGCAGGAGTTCACATGTGCATGCAAATCACTTTCATAAGCGTTCCAGGGGGGGCTGTGACAAGGGCAATAAAACTGATTGGAAAATGCCATGTATTGTATTTACAGTGCTTCCCCAGGGACATACACTCGGGTTTAAGTTCTTAAAAGCAAAGCTATTTTTTTAGGGGTTTCTTATAACTCATGTGCATTTTAGATTAAAGTAGATCAACATTTTCTTATTATTACTACTAAAAAATGTAGCAAATTACACGTATTGTATAGCCTGATTTAGAATAATTTTTTGAAATATTTAAAGACTCGTTTAGAAAATTTTTCTTTTTATTTAAACTTTATTTTTAATAACAAGTAAACATGTTCTTCTATGTTTCCAACTCAGTTTATTAATAAATATTATCGTAAACTGTACTAGAGCTAAAATAGCTTTGGGTTTCTGGTTTTCAACCATTGAGTGGCACTGTAACTCTTTTAAAAGTAACACATGTGCATTCGTCACTACTCCGTCTATTAACATATTCCCATCATCATTATTCCACACTCGCATTTATAACGGAAACTGGTCATCATACACATTGCCAACAGCTGTTATTTGTTGTTGTTAGCTCGGTTGCCTATATCGGTAAATACGCAGGCGCAGCGACATTTCTATCAATAAAAAAAATCCGCGCCTATTTCCATGGCAATTTTCCCGTAATATGCTGCGCATGCCCAGGATAATGTAAAACGAGCCCACGCGAATTCCCGCGGTGGGAATTAGGGGAATCAAAAGAAATCCCACAATAAAGCCCTGGAATGCCTCACCCACGCCTCTGGGTGTGTGGGAAAGAAAGGGAGGAAGGAAGGGAGGTAGTTCCTGTGTGCGAGGGAGATGATACCCTTAGCGCCGCTCATAAATGTCAATGGAAAGGCTGCCGTTATTCGTTTTATTTTTTTTCCTGTTTATTGTTTTTGTTGGAAGGACAGTGAAATAACATGTGGGCTCGCTGTCCTGCTCAGACTTATAAGGCATCCTCTTGGGGGGAAATGGCGTAGGATTCTGCACTCAAAGAATGTCTGTATTTATTTATTTCACTATCGACTATTTTATTTTTTACCGTGCACTCAGAAGATATTTTTAAATTGGGCTTGAGAAACAAAAAACAGCGACAAAGACCAGCCAAAAAATTTGCATATGTCAGTAAAAAAACCAAATTGATGGATGGAAGAAACTCAAAATCACACAGTCACTGGCTTAAGCCAGATTTGAACAAAACGAGTTTTAACAAAATATTTTTGCATTGCACAAACACCAAGCTATAAAAAAAAACAAATACACACACACATTGGCAAACTAAAAGCCATACAATTAAAATACGAAGCAGGACAGAAAAAAACAAACAAATGCAAGTGCAATGCAGTTTTTTGCGTGTTTTTGTTTGTTTGTTTTTTGGGGCGCAGCGAAAGAAATTGAAATTGAATTCCTGTTTACCTTTTTTAGGGATTTCTGTTGTTTTTAACCACTTGTTGGACTTTGTTTATTGTTCTTATTTTTTATTGGCACTTTGGGGCTGAAACAGCTGCGCGAACTAACGGTACATGCGAATCGAATGCGCAGCAAATGACAGATCAAAAACATAACCGTGAATTCGATTCTTAAATTGGTTTGTTCACGAACTCACAGTGTTTTTAAGTAAACATACTTTTGTATTGGATTTTCAAATATTTAGATTCGCATTTTCAACACAGTTTTGAATCGATTTGCGCGCGCTAAATTATAATACCGATCTTCCGTTAATTTGAATTTCCGCGACCTTAATCAAATAAGCGTTATAACAATCGCTGTTGGCCAAAAAGCGACTCAATTCACTTCAATTCTCCACACGCGAGATTTGACAACAACAACCTTCCCGTTTCAATGCAGCCAGCGGACTGTCATTCAATATTGAAAGCGAGTGCTTTAACACGGTCGCCGAGCGCATAGCCAATTGCCAACGAACTTGCATGAGTTGGAGGATACACTCAAGAAAAAATTCAATGAAGAGAGGTACAATAAAATATCTGTCCAGTGTTGCCAGATGGAAATTTAGCTTTCCCCCTAAAAAATCTCAGAGTCGACATTTCCCACTAAAAAATCCAGAGGGAGAGGGAGAAAATAAAAATTGGGAGAGCAAGAGAGCAAGAGAGCAGAGAGCAGCTCTAGTGATGGGCTGAACAAAACTGTGAAGATCTAGTGATGGGCTGAACAAAAACGTGAAGATCTAGAGATGGGCGACGGTTCGATAGCTCGCGCAGCGTGCTGGTGTGACTGCATCGCGGTTCAGAGTCAATATATCGATGAGTATCGAACCAGTGCTGATTTTAGCTTTTTTCTAGCTAGATCTAGAATTCATAAAGAAATTTTTTAGATATTTCGAACAAAAAATAATTAAATACACCCTCCCCCCTAATACATTATTAATAAATAATACAAAGACGCCTCCAATAAAATTGCTTTCGAATTGTTTAAGGGAAGAACGATAAAAGAAAACTAATAGCAAGCTTTAGAAAAGAATAATAAAAAAATTTAGTATTTTTAAACATTTATAGATTTCTATTTTGTTTTGTAAGTCCATGTTTTGTTTATTATTATTAATATTATGATAATTTAAAATTTGTTGTAATATACTAAATATGCTAGCATTTAATAAAGTTAAGTAGCATTGTTTGGATGTGCATTTTCGCATTTGTGCAGTGTTGCCGTTTTATCCTTTTTCTGGACTGATCTGTCCGGTTTTTAACTGCGTCAGCCGGAAAAAATTTAAAACGTCCCCTAGCCTTTTATCTGTCCTTTTTTTATTTTGGCCTGTCCTTTTTATCCGCTTTTTACTTATGTGTAAAGTGCTGAAAAGTAATCCAAATGTACATTACTTTTATATCGATAGCAGCACTTTTAAATTAATGCAACCCTGTTGTAATCGTAAATCGTATATATCGATATACAGTGCTTTCAGTTTATTGTGAAATTTGTGCGGGAAAGATGCCGAAAGAAGTTTATAAACAAAAGTTCCGTGATTCATGGCTAAATCAGCCGGATCTGGTGCAGTGGATGTGTCGTGATCAAAAAGACAATGAAAAGGCATACTGCAAATATTGCAAATGCAGTATAAACCCGAAAATTGACCAGATCCGTGCACATATGGTGACGAAAAAGCACATAGAAAATGCGCGGCCCTATGCCCAGGCAAATAAAATTAATTTTAAGCCGATATCAACAAATGCAGTTTGTAGACAAGAAGCGGCACTGGCTATGTTTGTTGCACAGCATGCTGCCACAAATCCAGTTGGCCACCTCAGCAAATTATGCAGTAGTCATTTTGGCGCCAAAGATTTGAGGCTGCATAGGACCAAGTGCACCAATATAATTGAAAACGTGCTAGGAGTCCACTTCAATGAGGACCTAAGAAATGACATTGGAGACGAAAAATACAGCCTGCTTGTTGATGAATCGACTGATATAAGCACCACTAAAGTTCTCGGTAAGATGCAAATCGATATTTATATAATTAAATCAAATTCCTTTATTTAAATATTTTCAGGTGTTGCTATAATTTTCTACAGTGCAAAGCGATTGGACATCACTTCGACATTTTTGTCCTTAATTTCAATTGAAAGTGGAGACGCGCAAAGCCTTACAAATAGCCTACTGGAAAAATTAAAAATCCTCCAACTTCCCATTGGCAATTTAATTGGAATTGGCACTGATAATGCCAATGTAATGGTGGGTAATAAGAAAAGTTTGAATGTAGAATTAAAGAAGTCGGTGCCGTCATTAGTTTTGATTAAGTGTGTATGCCATTCCGTGCAATTGGACGTAAATGCTGCTTGTAAGCAGGCATTGCCACAATCATTGGAATTCATGGTGAGTGAAACATACGCATGGTTCTGCAAAAGTTCTTGTAGGCATATTGCTTACCGCAAGTTGTATCAAGCCATAAATAATGATGAGGTATAGTAAACGTTGAAATTTGAATATATATATATATATATATGTGTTTTAACATTTTTAATAGATTAATTACAGATTATCAAACAATGTCTTCGTTTTTTATACTAATTATATACTAAAATGTAAGATTTGTCTTTGTGTTTGTCGAAGAGTATATAGATAATATGTAATATAGTAAATGAATTTTCAGTTAATATATTTTTTACAAATATTTCTTTAGGCTCCTCTTAAAATCCTAAGAGTTTCCGATACGAGGTGGCTGTCGATCGAGCATGCAGTTAAGCGAATTTTGAATCAGTGGATTGAGCTGAAGCTGCATTTTAATACCACTGCATCAACACAAAAATGCCACAAAGCCTCAATTTTAAGCGATTTGTTTAACGACACCAACTATTTATATTTGGTATTCTTGAAACTAATTCTCGATGATATGCAGCGTATAAATAAGAACTTTCAGTCGAAAAATTCCAATCCGACTAAATTGCTAGGAGACCTAATACTTGGGATAAATATGTTGAAAGTCAAAATAATTCCTTCTGACGCCGACGTGAATATTTTTAATGACGAAATTGAACCAATCATGAAACGGGATCTGTACTTGGGGTAAGAGTTTGAGTCTCATTTAAAAATGATTAAACATAAAATTGATGACACGACAGAGAATATTATCCGCCAGCATTGTACTGACTTTGTACTAGAGCTTATCATCCAGTTAAAGCATAGGTAAGATAATTTTTTATAGATAGTTTACTATTTAATCGATCAATTAATTTTAATTCTATTTACTTTTAGGCTACCTGACAACTTTGACATATTAAAAAAAAATGAAACATTTACGGTCGAAAATGTTTTGCGCGCAAAAAAAGACCCGATTGTTTTCATATTCGAATTTTTTAAAATACCTAGCAATCGTATCGCGAAAATTGAATCGCAATACTGAACAAAATACAATACACCTTATTAATTGGACTAATATTGATACCACAGTTGCGTTTTGGGCAGAGGTGAGAAATTATAAGGACTCGGCTGGCAATAACCCATTTATGGAATTGGCAACATTTGCTCTACAACTGCTGTCGCTGCCCTGGTCAAATGCAGAAGTTGAGCGTGTTTTTAGCCAAGCTAATTTGGTAAAAACCAAATTGCGCAACCGACTGCAAATAGAAACATTAAATGCGATTTTATCGATCAGGTAAATATTTTAATATTTTAATACTCTTTTGTTTCACACATTTATTGAAATTGTTTGGGCTACGCCGGAAAGGCGTATGTTGCCATGAATATGAAATTCCTGAGCAATATTTAAAAATGATTGGAAGCAACCAATCTACAAAAAATCTAAGTTTATAAGCTTGCAATGATGACATTGACGATATTCTAAACGAGTTGGCAACCAATGAAGAGTGATATTACATAAAATGTATGGAAAAAATATTTTGTCTTGTTTTTTGTCCTTTTGTTTTAAATTTTTGTCCTTTTCTATCCTTTTTTATAATCAATCTAGCCTTTTTCTGTAACGAGCTGATGGCAACACTGGTATAAACCAACTTTTAATTTTTGTTTAACAACACTGCGATATTGTCTACATCCGGCGGGCGTGATTTTTGAGCGCAAATTAAAATGAGTGCAAATAATACATCAACGAATACAACAATAAATAAGTTAAGTTAATTTAAGCCAATTCTTTAAGCTAGACCATAAAGTGTATATATTATTGATCAGTCGATCTAGCCAAGTCCGACTGTCTGTCGGTTTTGTTTCGATAAAGATAAAGTTTCCAATTTCCAAATGACGGTTTTATATACATAAATGCCACTGCCAGAAGTCAGATCGCATTAAATTGAGTTATAAAATATTGACTTTAAATTTTACAGCTATACATTTTTTAATTTGGCTACTTATTCTATCTTCGGCTCAAGCTTAGTACGCAGACAGGCGAAAAGTGTTCCTAAGCATTGAGTCAAAACGAGAGGTCAATAGTCACCCTCTCGCTCTCTCGCACTGCTTAGGAACACTTTTCTAAGCTTTAACGAAGTTATCTTCCTTTCGTGTTATATAATGAGTGTTAAATTTCTTTTATTTTAGTCAATGCTGTGCTGTAAGTACATATATACATATTAATAATACAATTTTTAAAGATAACCTTGGTATTTTAACGTAAAAATTAGCTCTTACACTCAAAAAATATAATTAATAACTTACAAGTAATAATAATTCATAATAATACCTAATAAGAAATCAAATTTAACAATAATATAACAAATAATCCTTAATAATAATTTTTTTTAGTTGAAGGTTCGATTTTGTAGTTAACGCAATTCGTAGTTGTTAAAAGTTTTTGTTTAACAAGGCACTTTGTACTAAAATAGTAAAGATTGAAATAAAAAAAAATACTAACAGTTTTATTTAACCTTACGTACTTACATAGGTACAATAATAATTTATATTTTTTATTAAATGGCCAAAACGTTACGAAAAATGCATGTTTATTACAGTTCCCTTGATTGCAAATTTTCGTATAAATATATTTTTAAATATGAAACACAATTTGTATACCCGATACCCATAGATAATAACAATACAAAAATTTGCATCGATCGTCAAGTTAAATGCGAAAATGAACCACTATTTTGACAAAAAGTGTGCACGTTTTTGTTTTAGAGTAGGGAACTCAGAAAGAAAAGTATGTCATTGCATTGAATTCTTCTTTTCTTATTTAACGCAAAAATATTTTGGTCCAGCTTACTCGAATGTAGCCTCCACAGTTGTTTATTTAAAGCGAACGATTTTATGTATATCCTTGCAGATTTTTTTCTATTTTCATATTTCTATTTGGCTAATAACTGTCCTAATTTTTAGTATTACAGTGATTATATTTGGTACAATGGTATTATGACATAGTGCCAATCGTCAGAAGTTTATTCATACACTGCTGGACTTTGATTAGACGCACATTTACTTGCATTAAAATTCGTTGAATATTTATTATTTTAATGATGATTAAAGAAAAGCTGATATGCAAAAAAAGACAAAGAAATCTAAAGTGCGTCTATTTCAATGACTAATTGAAAATCAGCGTGATTGCCATTGAAATTTCCGGAATCTTCGAATGTACAGTTATTATATCGCAAATCAACCAGCTGTGAGAACATATTTTTCGAATAAGATTTCAACTCTGAAAAGAAAATCTTCTTGGATAATAAGAATAGGCATAATTATAAATAAACCATTTTATTTAAAACAAACGTTTGTGTGTTTAACCTAAGACCAGCAGTGTATGTCCGTATGATACAACAAATCTCAAAGACTATAACAAAATATCTTTTGCACGCAGCTCTAGGTTGTGTAAAATTGGAAATCATTAAAAACTGCACTTGTTTATGCAATTGACTTCGTTAATCATTCCAATTTCTCAATTATTCTCATTTGGGTCCGTTATTCTTTACATTGTGTATTATCAAACTCCCAAAAGTTTTGGCAAACTCTAGAGTTCCTATGTACTACTTATGTTTTGTATCCTAGAAGCTTTCTCCAAATTAACCTTCCTTCCCTAGCCAACCGTAGGACGATGATAGGCATCGTCTTTATTTTTAATTTGTTCCGTGGTGACGCGGAAAAAACTGACTTATTGCGGCTAGATCCAATAGATCCTAATTACCTTTACTTTATCATCAGTGTACCATTGAACCTCGTATGAAATGCATGAACTCTTTAGAATACTTTGTGCAAATTATAACGATTTGTACAAAATAACCTCATTTGTATATAGCCTTCTGTCGCGGAACGGATTAGTGGCTATCGATAGTCAGTTAAGTTTGAATTAGGCGCCGTCAGAGTTAGTATTATTTGTGTGAGGTATTTAAAGTTGTTGTGCTCGGTCACACTAATTGGGCCAAAGTTAAGCCATGTTTAGCCGCGCAGAATCACTCCGATTTGCGCTATCCCAGAGAGAGGGAAGAGAAACTGCGGTATGTAATAATCCGAAGTGTATTTCAGGTTAAGATAATCCGTTGTACATTTTATAGAATAAAACTCTGCTCATTGTTACCGTTAACCAAGCGGCGGTCTTTGAATTGTTGAAGGCATTTCCCCGGGACAATCGCGTCGGCGTCACCTTCCTAAACTAAATACTATAATTTTAACCCACTTAGAACATATGGAAGCAATTAATCTAGAAGTCTATATGGTGTTTGGTAGTTTCCTCGCATTCGTTTACCCATTTTTTTTATATATGTTTACATTTTGTAACTGAGACTTCATTTATCTCAGCAAAAAGGCTATCTAAATTAATTAAGTTATTTTTGTCTCTCTTAAGGTCGACGAATATGTTGTAATCGTCTGCATAAGCAGCTTGTTTGAGCTCCTTGTGTTTGTCTACAATGTCCGAGAGACTGTTAAATGCGATAAGAAAGAGGGTAACTGAGAGAGGAGATCCTTGTGGAATGCCGTTGTTAAGTGGGTGTATTTTTGAGAGCTTCTTATTTGCACATACTCTTATTTTCCTGTTGGACATGAATTTAAACACACATTTTATTATTATTGGGCCACAATCTCAATCTGATTGCTGTTTTATAATTGTGTGTAACCCTATTTTCTCAAAGACTTTCGCAAAGTCTAGCGACATGATGGACAGGTGTTTCTTTTTGGAATGTAACGTACATTTATATTTATATAGGCAGGCGAGATGTTATGACTTAGGGGGGTTGTGGTCTTGCTACTCCTCTTAAGTGTGCCTATACTCATTATCGGTTTAAAAGAAATGCGTCTTAAGACAAGCCAAATTGATAGGGACAGATATGAAGAGAAAGATGCTTTATAGCACTCTCCCCTCGAACTTACGCAAACCTCAGATGTTGTTGAGATCTGCTTCGCCCTCCCTACCTTTGGCCGCTCTATTGCCATTTTTGGATATATCTTAGAAGGGCCTCTTAGGTGTTCAAGGATCCCTCGGAATCATGTTAGCTGAGTCAATTTTGTGCGGAATTTTGAAGCATTATATATTTTATTTAAAATCTAGAAAATGTGTAAACGAAGTACGGAAGGAATATGTTGTTTGGACTTATACTAAACATAATGATATATAATGGTAAAATAAAAATAATATATAATTAAAAGCTTCCTAAATTCAAAATGGTATAATTTATGATTTCAATATCTTAACGTTCTTATGTTTCAGCAAATAACTCACAAATAAGTTTATATTTTTTAATTCGACTGGCTTTCATACTCCAAGAAAAAAACTCACAAAAGCAAAACCAAAATTGAGTGAGAAGTAATTTTTGGCAGCGGAATATTTTGTGGAGGCAATAGTCTGATTTGTACAGCAAAAACTCGGTTAAAACATTCATTTTAAATTTTCTATTAATTTTTATAAAATATGGTTTGTTTCGTTCACCAAAATATATAAAAAAATGTTTTTCCCGAAATGTATTTATTTATTAAAGATGATAGTAACGTTTACAAAACTAATAAAAACATAGGCTTGTCGTGCTAGCTACGAGGCCTTCGACTACGCAGTTTTATAATATACATACATAATATTTGTCAGACAATAAGAACATTTATATAACATTTAGAGATAGCAAAAATACATATTTGATAGTGTTCTTTCTTTTTTGATTCTAGATTAAATAGGAATTCTATTATCCCAATTATGTTTTCTGTTGTGGGATATTTAAGGTAGTCGATGACTGTACGATTTTTAAGTAAATGTAGCTTGATCTGTGTAATTTCTGGGCATGAGTCTAGGATGTGTTCCATGTTTACGGGAGTCGATGATTGGCAGAGAGGGCAGCTGTGTGTGGTGTTGGCATCAAGGAGGTGTTTGTGTGTTATGTTTGAATGTCCTAATCTGAGTCTTATAAATTTAATTTGATCAATTCTGTTAATTTCTTCTTGAAATATATTAGAAAATGTCGATGTGTGGATGTTGTTGGTGTTGATGTTTTTGTACCATATGTTGCATTTATTTATTAAGGCCTCGTTTTCTTGCATTAGTTGTATTTTCAGGAATTTGTTGATGTCTTTTATATTTACATTGACCAGCCGGTAAATGCAGTCGGGAAACTCATACAGAGAAGGCCTTCTTGTGGATAGCATCCTCACAGTAAAACCACCATTAATTAAAAAACATAAAATATAATTTCTTTTTTTTTATTGAAGAGCGCCTTCGGCGGCTGCGAAACCAGATATGTCGTTGGCAACAGCCATCGTGAACTTGTTTTCAAGTATGCCTGGAAAATTGGGTGGGTTTGAAGTCTCCAACATGCGCTCCATTTCCCCTTTGGACTTAGAAATTCTGATGTACTCTGCCTTAAACATCGACACGTCGATACCAGCGATATTTTTGGCCAAAAGTACCATTACCGACGTTAGCAGGAATAAGCGCCTGCGTGCGGAGTCTTTCGGCGTTTCAACGTCGCATTCACAACACTTGCGTCTCTTGGGCATCTGAAAAATTAAAAAAAAAAAAATGTTTATTATTAATTTTTATAAAAGAAAAAAGAGCGCGTGCGCAACTGTGTGTGTGTGTGTGCCGGCGGAAAACACGAAAACGCGGCCGGCACACACATACACAGTTGCGCACGCCCTTTTTGCACAAGTCCCGCGCGTGCGTATGCGTATGTGTATGTGTCGGCCGCGTTTTCGTATTTTTCCCGAGAAGTCTTTGAAAGATTACGAAACTTCTAGGAAAAAATACGAAAACGCGGCCGGCACACACACATACGCAGTTGCGCACGTTTTTTTTTTTTTTAATTGAAATCACTTACATTTAATCCTTGAAAATCGTTGAAATTGTTGAAATTGCGCACTGGTCGGCTGTCAATGCAAAAGAAAGAAAGACCGGAAGATAACTTTTTTATGGAATCGATAACTTTTTATGTCCGTCAAATTAGCGACGGTGGGAAATGGAACACGGAGGGCTTTTTATTTTTGAATTATAGCCTTGTTCCACTGCAAAATGTTTTCGAAAATGGACCGTCGGTTGCTCCACTGCTCCATCCACATTCTTGAATAGCTGAATTGGGACGGCGTGCATTTTAGCGCGGCCGAAGCGGTCATTTCAGTCATTTCGTGGACCCCGTGTCCTCTTCAAATGTAACCGACCCATTCAAGAATTTATACATATCCATTCTCGGAGCTTTAGAATCTTGTATATCAAAGAAAAATCGGTTGATTTTTCATTTAATTTATCCACATCGTTGCGCTCCTTCGGAATGTAAGGGACCGTCGCCTGGCAAGTTATAAACAATAGACTGGCTCATTGCGCTTTTTAAAAGTCTATGTGATCCCTTCGATGTCCGCATATACATATGATTTCATTTTGTACCTTGTATAGGGTTGAACCTACTATTTTTGACTTAATTACTTGTACAGTCAAATCTTCGAATGTGCATTTAGTCAGGTAAACCAACTTCAAAACTTTTACAAATCTTTGAAGGTGTATCTTTTGTCCGTTAACTTCCGGGATGGCGTTCGAGATATCTTTTATATATGGTCATTTCCTGTAGAAGGTCAACCAGGCCCGAAAACTAAAATGTTCATTATTTCAAAATTTCTGAATGTTTGATTTCGCAAGGGCATATTAAATTCTGTATACCCAGTCTACCAGATTTCCATGCTCTCTGGGGAGCAGGAAATTCATATAGGGAATTTCCCTACTGAGCGCTCAGCAAGAATTTCCTCAGAAGCAGAGCAGCGACGGTGCGAGTACACGAATTTCCCCGGCCACGCGTGAATAAAAGCGAATGAGAACTTTACATGAACGGGGAGTACCTACCCCCTGACCGATTCCACAAGAAAGTAGTACCTTTTTACAGATCGAAAGTCCCACTGGGATTATCCGAGCAGCGATTACCTCCTCCCCCTTCCCCTTCCATGCTGCTTACAAAATATATGCAATATATGCACAGCAAAAGACACTAATCTTTTGCCAACCGTTTTACTCGGTTCGCTCACGGAAATCCGTTCATTTTAGTACCCGACCAAACGAAATACCACAAAATTCTGCTTCTTGCTCTTTTCGTTCATTTTTTTTATATGAAGTTTTCCGTTTATGGATTTTTTTCGTTGATCTTAGTACTAGGCTTAATGAGACATTAATATACTTTTAAGATACAATGATAAAATGAAATGAAATGAAAAATGAGTTCGATAGAAAATACCGTCTATTATGCATAAAATAGACGGTGTTTTCTATCGAACTCATTTTTTGTCTGGTAATTTTGTCGATAGACTTATCGGGTTTGTCAATTAATGAGCAATTAATGCATTAGGTAAAACCCTATTGTTGCTATCAATCCTCTAATTAATTCGCCAATAGATTAAGTTTTTAATGCTTTCGAGACTCCAATTGAATATTTTATAAGGTTAAATGATTTCACGGCATAAACCTAATAGTATTTTATATGTTTTTTCTTTGGATATTGGCTTTATAGCTTATTTAAGCTCATATTTGCTCAGAATGTCCCCAATGTAATACCGCTTGTACAGACTTAGGCTTAGCAGCGCGGCAACGCACGGAAGGCCCGAGTTCGTTTTCATCTATTTTTATGTTTTGTTTTTTTTTTTTTGTTTTTGTATTATTTACACCAAACAACATTATTTAATATTGTCCTTTAATTTACAAGTTAATCGGACCAATACATTTTCAGATTACCCGAATTAAATTGTCGGAAATGAAATTTCGTTTTATTTCTTTGCAAAAACAAATTTAAGAATTAACTAATGCCGTATTTTTTAAAGAAAGTCGTTTATAATATTTATCTACAAAAAGCTGTGCAACATTTTATTAGGTATTGTTTTAAAGGAAAATATGGAAAAATATTATTTTTATATAATAATATTATGTTAATGTTGACGATTATAAAAAAATAAACATAAGCAAAAATCCTTACAATATTATTAAATTTTATTTATAAGTTTTATCCTTGAAATATTATGTCAAACTCAAAAAAACAAACATTCAATTAATCAATTTAATCAATCATTCAGGTAATCAATTTGTTAAACAACTTTTTTTTAACCAAATGTTGTTTAATTGAATTTTTGTTTTTGATAAATTATACAGTTATTTTCTCTCTGAGAGAGTGAGAGCGATGTGGTGAATAAATCTTGAACAGCTTGCGCTACAAAATAGCTAATAGCTATTTTCTCTCTCTGAGAGAGTGAGAACGATGTGGTGAATAAATCTTGTGCTGCTTGCATTCTTTGCACTGCTTTCTTATACATGCACTACTTTGTTCACTGCTTTCTTATAAATGCACTACTTGCAAATAAAAAGCAGTGAGTGTCAACAAAAGTTTTATTAATTTATAATCAGAAATTCTGAAATGAACTAGAAAACTTTGAATGAAGAATAAATTTTTTATTGTTTTTTTTTTGTTTTCAAATTAACTTGGAGCTGCAGAACGATATTCTTTTAGTCCGTGAACTTAGTAACTTAGTAACATATATTACTAAGGTAAGTATTAATAAATAATAAAATATCCCTAAACTTTTAATGAATTTTTCGGAAATCAGACGTTTCCTTTTTGAAAACGAAATGCTTTTTGCTTTCACTTGCTTTGTTGGAGCTGCTGCTATACAAAAAGAAGGCGGAGCTTAATCGAAGTGTCCTGCAGTGTTGCCAAATCAACTTTTTTCAATAATTCTGGCTTTTTTCAAAGTCAAATGACCGAAAGCGGGTCTGTCTATTTTCTTTTTTAATTCATCTATTTTCGTTTTTATTATTATAAGCATAATGTATGAAACAATTAGACATTTCTTGTTTTCGTTTGATGAAAAAGTATTTTCCGTGCTGTTATGTATCGTATATAGAAGAAGCAAATATAGGAATTACCCAAAACCACTTGTTATAATTTCGGACTTATTAGATTTTCCTGGCCTTTTCTTTTAATTTTTTAGCTTTATTTCTCCATCCATCTGGCAGAGTTCAGCTTTTATTCAATGAAACGATGACAGCACTGGTCGTGCTTGCCACCCTTAAGGGACACTCTCTCCGGAAGTGAAAATAAGGGTTTGTTTCACAGCGCTCTGGCCAATCAGGATGGCTTTCCCACCAGGCTGCAGGTGTGACGGAAGAAAGGGCATTTTTTTTGTATTATTATTTAAGCAGCATTTTAGGCGCCCCCGCTTCTGCTGTTAATTTTTGGTGATGTGCCGCGTAATTTGCTTTGTTTTCTTCCTGTTCGTGCCCCGGATCCTCTGCCTGCGTCGGCGTCGACGTCAGGATAAGCGAGGCTTCGCTTGACCATCGGAAGTGGCTTTATCTTTCAGTCGCTCGCCGATTACCCAAGTGATTAGTTTGGCCAGCTCCGCGTCAGCTCCTTCTCCTTTCCAAATGCAACGCCAAAAAGTGGAACTCGTGTCTGGCAGTGGCTCCGGCCACGATGAGCCCGCCAAGCGACGCGATAGCATAAACCCAGAATCGAATTCTACAAATATAACCATACCCCAAAGACCCTCGTCGCCGCGACAGTTTTTCGAAAGACTCTATGGACACTTGGAGACGCGCAGCCCGGAAAGCGGAGACATCGACGTTGGAACACACAACCACAAGCCGCCGCCGCCCTGCGACACGCCGTATCACAGCGACGGCGGCAGCGTCTCCTCGCCGGACATCTCCATCAGCGATGAACGCACCTCCCTCGCTGGCTTTCCCGCCTACGACTTCTATGCTCCTGTGAAGGATTACCTCCCGCAACAGACACATCAGCAGCAGCAGCTCCAGCAGCAGGTGCAGCAGAAGCTCAGCTACGTGAGTCCGCCGCCGCCGGTGATTAGCGCGGGAGTGGCGAATCCAGTCCTGCCGCACGGATTTCCTCCCGGGTTTCCAAGTGATCCGCATTTCAGCGCTGGATTTTCAGCATTCCGTGAGTAAAAAATGGTGTCAGGAGCTCTTAAAAAAGATTACTATTGGTTCCGTTCCGTCCAAGGATTGTTCAAATAATTTAGGCAGATCTTAAAAATTTAAAGAGTTTTCATATAAAATGTTATTTCTTCAAATTTATAAAGACCCTTTTTCAATGTCGTATATTGTTTTTCAAAGAAGATCTTCTCCTTAATACCATTAAAAGTTTACCAAAAAAAAAAAACACACATTTTCTTGGAATACTCAATTCTTAAATGTTTATTGTAAGGTTTTTGTTCTTACACTCTAAGTACAAGAGTAAATTTGAGCTACTACAAATTTTGTCCTAACTAAATAGTAACATAAAAGGGGGAAAAGGACATTTGTACTACTTCTTTGGCTTCGCCGCGGCCGCCTTGTCTGCAGCGGCTTTCTCCTCCCGCTGCCGCGCCATCTGACGCAGCTCCAGGCTGAGGAACATCTTCAGATTCGGGTCAGTGATCTTGCTCAAGACGAGCTCGCGTGCCGCTTCATCGTTATCCCCCAGGAGCTTGGCCAGGGTCAGGGCGTAGTCCACCCAAACGCAGTTGGCGCATCCAGACATGCAGCAGGTGGTGGGCTCTGGGGGTAGCTATAGGGAAAGGATATTATAGTTTTGGGGGCCTATAAGTAAGGTAAAAGGTTCAAGGGAGATATTATAAGTTCCTGTAGTTTTAATACTTTTAATAATTAAGATTTAGCTGACTTTATGTTAATTTTTGATCCTCTTCGATGGATAAATCATTATTTAAAACCAACAACCATTAAAAGGGAAGTAACCCAAAGTTAGATGTTTGCGGCTTCAGTTCTTCTGTTTAACACTCGATAAATCTGAAATCCCTGTTTGAATTTAAATTATTTAAACAGTACGTTGACTTGCTGACATTAATTAAGGACCCATAAATTGGCCTATTTATGACTTCTTGTCCTGTAGTTATATTTCCCTTCGCTAGTTATATACAACCTATGCGAAAAGTGATCTCATACTCACCTCGATATCCTTGATCGGCTTCTTTCCCTTGGAGTTTTTATCTTTGGCGGTGATGGTCGTCTCTTTGCACGGCTTGCTCTTGTCCGCATTGTCCTTATTCCCATTGAAATTAGCAGAAGAAGCTGTGTCCTTGCCGGCGGTGTCTTTGGAGCTGGCCAACTGGCGGGCCAGGGAGCCAAAGGCCCAACGCTCGGACCCGCGTCTCAGGAGCAGACAGCGCGGACAGCTGAAGCACAGCGAAGCCAACATTTCGCACCCAATCTCCCCCCGAGAGAGACAGAGCACAAAAGTTAGGATTGAAAAAGCCCAGAGGAAGTGATGAACATTTCACACGCCTGCGCAGGTGCAGCCCAGCCAGATGAACTTAGTTCCGCAGGAACTGCAAAAAATCGGATACAGAAAAAAAGGCTGATTAAGTGCAAGTGCTATTGAATATCCCAAGGAGTGCATGGGCAAGGATTATGTAAAATCAGTCAGGAAAAAATAAAAACATAACGAAGCTGGCAGAGGGGGAAACACTGCCATACAATGAGCCGCCGCTGCTGCTGGCTGACCCGACCCTCAGTGCCAAAGAAATTAGCCAAGGAAAAAAATGATTGCCAAGAAAAAAAATTAAAACGCATTGAGCCGTGAAAGTTTTCGTTTACTTGCGGCATTTTCGTTTGCGGCTGATGAGCTTGCCAGGTGTGGTGGTGAGGTAAAAGGTGAGAGGGTATGAAAAAATGGCAAAACTTCGGCTAATGAAAAAGCGATCATATATGGAAGGACTTTAGGGTGAATCAGTTACATAATAATAAGGTTTTAATGGGTTTACATACACTAACTATCGGGGGTGACCCAGAAATCATTAATGCCTTAAAAATATGTCTAAAAGTATCTAATAAAATGTGTTAGCTACCAAAATCAAGGTAAATATGTTTGTTTTGCGACGATTTTACATTATTAAGCATATTATTGAAGACCTCTTTAAAGGATTTCAAACCGCGTATGCCTTTGTGATCATAACAGCAATTATAGGACCTTATAGAGCTTATTCACCATATTATAAAGTCCCAACAAGATCAATTTTAATAAGTATAACCTTTGATACGATATAATCTAATGAAACATAACCCATATTTCAGCAAGAAAGGATAAGGGACACCTTATTATAATATCCCAGCTATAACTGGAAATAAAACCCCCTATTTGGTAAAACTCACAAATCCTAAAAAAATCATACTCCAGTGACAGAAAAAATAGCATTGTAATTGAGCTTGACAGGAAACCTAAAAAACACACAGAGTAGAGGGTTAAGCGAGAAACAGATAGAGAGGGACACTCATAGCAACCACAACAAACTGTAGCAAAGGACACTCGGCTATCGAATTTCACACGTGATTTAAAAAAATTTTAGGAAGAAAGAGGGAAAGCGAAGGACTTGTCGCAGGAATCAAAAGGATGAGGAGAACTTAAGCCCGAGCTGTGAGTTAGTCAGGCAAGGGGTAATCAAGCAAAAACTAGGATTACCACGCCCACAAACCAACCGAAGCCACACCCTCCCCCCGAAAACAACTTGTCAGCTTCGCCTTGTTACATCAATTAGACTCTAAACCACTGACAATGGGGTGGGTGTAAGTGGGTGAAGTGGGTGTCAGGTGGTTGGGCGTTGAGGCAGGAGGCAGAGGCAGAGGTAGTGGGGCATAACGTGCGCTCGGCTGAGCTTCATCGTCGGCGACACTGCGAATGCAAACAAACAGAGACCACGGAACGGAAAATGCGAGGATGATGATGAGAATTCCGACGAGGACGATGAATAGTCCAGCTGTTGGCATTGTTACAAGTTTCCCGGATCAGCATAGATTGCCGAAATAAATAATAAAAAAACAGACTTGGGCCACGTAGAAAATGCATTTCTAATGTGCACCACAAACGCGAGCCTTGAATCGGACGAGCTGGGAGGAGGGCAGGACGCAGGACAACAGATAGCTGGGCGATTAATTATTTGTTTAACTGGCCCAACACGCAACCAACCACACTCGGCATCGTTTAGCCCCGGACATAACTTGATGGTTTGTTAATGTAAGATTAATTTCGCTTTAACATCTCTATTATGTTTGGAACGAATGAGGGAAGAATAGCGGTTGGAATGGGTGAATTGAGGGGTGTTGGCGTTGTTATTTCACTTTGAGTATATGAATAATTATGAATAACCATGAATGAAAGCGATACAAAAATGTTCAAGGTCCTGAGAAAGCATTGTTTGTGCAATTATAGTCTCACAATTTAAATCAGGACACTTGCACTCATTGTTATTATACCCTTGCAGAGGGTATTATAATTTTGCCATGATATTTGCAACGCAGTGAAGGAGGCATCTCCGACCCCATAAAGTATATATATTCTTGATCAGCATCACCAGCCGAGTCGATCTAGCCATGTCCGTCTGTCTGTCTGTCCGTCTGTCTGTCCGTCTGTCTGTCCGTCTGTCTGTCCGTCTGTCTGTCCGTCTGTCGGTTTCTACGCGAACTAGTCTCTCAGTTTTGAGCTATCGGGCTGAAATTTTCAGCATAGTCTTATTTCTTTAGCACGCAGTATATATGTCGAAACGGCCGAAATCGGATCACTATATCCTATAGCTGCCATAGGAATGATGGCGAAATTAATGAAAAACAATGTTAACTTCTCTGTTTTTCAACGAATTTCTATAAATTTCGAGATATAGTCGTTTTTATAGTTCTAGAATTACGGTTTTAATTTCATTAAGATCGGACAACTATATCATATAGCTGCCATAGAAGGGATCGGTCGATTTATATGAAAATGTAAAATTCTACATGTAAAATGTAAAATTTTACAAAATTTACATAATTTGACATTTTTTTTTTAACATTACCAAAATGGATCGATTTTCAATGATCCTATTGCAGACTGCAAGGGTATACAAACTTCGGTTTACCGAAGTTAGCTTTCTTTCTCGTTTTTTATTTATTTAAATTAAATGTCGCAAATTGTTTCTTATTGAAATTAAATTATTAATTAATTTTATTGCCTCAATTTCAGTGGCTCGCAGACGTCGCAAGGAGGGCAGACAACGCCGCCAAAGGACCACTTTCAGCACGGAGCAGACACTGCGCCTCGAGGTGGAGTTCCACCGAAACGAGTACATCTCCAGGAGCCGTCGCTTCGAGCTGGCCGAGACGCTGCACCTAACGGAGACACAAATCAAGATCTGGTTCCAGAATCGTCGGGCCAAGGACAAGCGTATAGAAAAGGCTCAGATCGATCAGCATTACAGGTGGGTTTTACCGTTAATTTTAAAAAACCAACAGTGCACACAAGACCCCAAAAATGAAGTTTTCTAATCAAATTTGCATAAAATTATAGTTTCTTTTTAAAAGTTAGGAAGATTTTCTTTTAGAAAGTATGTTTATTGTATTAATTTAATTTTGAAGTTTTTAGAAAAAGTTAGTTTCGGGTAATTGCTGAAAAAGAGCTCTAAAATGAGTTGGCAAAAGATTTGGAAATCTCTAGATATTCTGGGAAAGATTTTCCTCTCTATTCTGTTTCGGAATGGCTTAGAGATTCAACGTTTGATCATTTGTTAATTCCAAAAATCCTATAGAAATTATTTAAAACAAAAAACCACCTAAAACAGTTGTACAAAATTAGATATTGTACTTCCCCTTTGCAAACGCATTTTAAAAAACCCAAAAATAGTAAAACCTAAAAACAGAACTTTATAGGCCCTAAATATACGCCTTTGATGGATAACTCGTGAAGAGTTTTTTGTTTTTAATTGATATTTGGATATATATTTTTTTGAAACGGAAGTAATTCAGGGAAATGTCTCGAGTTTAATTGATGGCCTCACATAAAATTAACACGAAATTAATTTTACGACACTAACGCGCACACAAACCCAATTAGACGATCCCTCCTGAAGGGATGTCCTTTTGCCAGGAGCTCGACATTTGATGTAATCAATTTTTCAGAAACTTTGTCGTGGCCAATGGTTTTATGAGCTCTATAATGGGTCAACCTAGCACGGCCATGCCCTCGTCGGGCGTTGGAGTGGGCGCTGGAGTGGGCGTGGGCCTGGGATACTACCCCGCGACAGCGACGCCGGCAGCGCTGCCCAAGGATAACACGCAGGATGCCAGTTTTGTTGACGTCGATGACCAGTACGAGGGGCAGCAGCAACAACAATTGCAGCTGCAGCAACAGCAACTGCGACAACAACAACAGCAGCGACGACGCGCAACGCCAACGCTTATCAACACATGCTAGCATTATCTACGAGTATTAACTAATTATTTTTAATTGAGCTTTAAACTGTTTAGGCTAAGCAACTAATTAAATAAACAGAACTGTAAGCACGGATTATCCCCCGCGGGTTTTTGCGCGAAACTCACTTAATATCACTGCGGATTTTGCATCTTTAGAATTATCAGGACAGCACTAAATTATTTATTAAATTTGTTTATATAAGTGAGAAGGGAAGAGACGAAATGTGTATAAACTAAATAAGCGAAACTAACAAACAATAATGCAGCCCTGGTTGGGAGACAGCTGTTGCTACTGAAAATAAATACTACTAAAAATACTAAATTTGGTTTGCGTCCGCACTTCTACTTCTATCCAAATTCCCAACCAAAAAAACAGCTGATCTTTAAAAATAAAAAGAGAGAGAGAGAATGAGATTAAGAAAGAGAAATAAGAGAGGGAAATAAGAAAATATTATTATCGCTGGGAAAGCAGAAAGAGAGCAACAGGGAAGTTAACAGAGAAAGGTGCTGTAAAGCGACCGCCCTTTTTAATTTTTAATGTTATACTTTCTTTTTTAAACTATCTACGACCCTTTTGATGAAAACTTGAATATTAAATACCGCTAGACAATCATACAAAAATGTACACAAACTTAAACAATTTTATTCCATAAATACTTACATATTTTTACATTTTCTTACACTTACTTAAATGAAGAATTCTTTAATTAGGAATTCAATCTTACAACTAACAATGAATTTATATTTTCTGCAGTAAGAGAGCTACGCTTCTCATTCAGAACAAAATTAAGGGCTGAGAACGATCGATCTACAGATACCTGTGTTGCTGGTGAGGCTAAAACCACCTGAGCCACTTCACTTAGTTGGGGAGACTTAAACCTGAGATCATGGTAGAATTGCTTAATATCACTACTGAGTGGTAATCGGCCATAAACTGAGCTAAAATTTTCAATTTCGATGTAAGTTTTTGAAAGTTTGTCGGGTATTTCACCGCCCGGTGCTTGAGGGGCTGCCTGAATGCCATCCAGAAACGAGTCAAAAAGGGATTTATTTTTGAAACCATCATTACTGGGTTCTTGCTTGACAACTTGTTGATTTGCGTCTTGATTTAAGTTAAAAATACGAAGTGCTATGTTCTTTAAGGTTCCTTTGGCCACAGTTTTTTGTTGTTCGGTTAAAACCAAACTTATTCTTGGGTCCATGTAGATTGCTGCCAACAATGTTTCGTTTTGCAATAACTTAGTTTCCCGGAATTTAAGTTGAGCCAATAACTCTTTCGCTAAGTAGTTTTCGCTTTTCTCACATTTTAGCTTGAGCTCCATCCACAATATAAAAAAATCTCTAAATGAAAAATGCTCCTGTTCCAGTAATAGAGTGGCCTCATACGTTTCTTTAAATGCTTCTATATACAGCTCAACCCAGGGCCAGTCCACTTCTATATCGATAGTAATTTTCGTAGTTACAAACTCCCTTAACTCGAATAGTTTTACTATCATCTTGTAAGTTGAACTCCACCTTGTGGCAACATCGAGAGCTGGAATTGGTTTATTGTTCTCCATCAAGGTACGTCTGCAAGAAATAAAATGTAATTTAATATAATCCTTAATTCAAAACGGAAAATGAAATACCTAAGTTTTCCGGTGCGCAAAACTTTTACCATTTGACGGCAAATATTAACTTTTAGGCTGATTTCGCTCAGCTTATTAACGTCAGACACGCACAATTGCAGTGTATGCGCTGCACATCGATGAATATGCACATTTGGAAAGGTCATGGAATCCAGCAGTTCCATAAAGTGTTCACCGTTGTCATCATCATCGTTGAGGCATTCCTCTGTGGCATCATCATTTACCAGCTCCAAGTCCTTCGCCATATTTTTGCCATTATCGGATGTAATGCTAAAAGTTCATAAATTATAATACGTTTGTAGATTTTAATAAGACAACACACTTACCTAAAAATCTGATCAATCTGAATACCGTACTCCTGAATAATCTCCAATATCTTATTTTTTATGTATATTCCAGTATGCAACTCAAACAACTGGATCATGCCCAGCGTTTTGACGACGATCTCAGTCCTCGACAAGGTAGAACTCATAAAATGTAAATTTATTAACAAGATGGACTTTTCCTGTCTGGTTACCACATCTATTTTGAGCGATACGAGTTTTCTCTTGACCGCAGCCGTTATGTCTTCCTTTATGGTCAACTCCTTTTCGCAAACGTGCTCCATGATATTTCCCGATGTAATGGGAGTCATTTGCAGGGCATCATAGATGGGGTTTATAATTTCCCGGAACCCTTCGCTGTCTAAAAATGGACGGCCACCAGTAGTCACGATTTTTACTATTGACGAGATAATTCCATCTTCCGTTGCCTCGTACGCAATTTTTCTCTTCTTAGCACTTTTAGTCTCCTTAGTGTCTTCATTGAACGAATCAAATACTTCAGAATGTTTTGCGGTTAAGTGTCGTCGCAAATTAGTAACATGATTCCCAGCTAATTTTCCCTTACACACGGTGCATGATGACTGATTTGTAGTAGGATTAAACTTGAAGAAAAAGTGCACTTTATCTATTGTACGACGACCCATGGCGATTTTGTTGAAACACGAGTTTTAAAAAATTAATCAACTGAGGCACACATACACGCGCAAGACACACTCCGACAACTAAAAGTGTCTCAAGTGAACAGATGAGCAAAGAGAGCGACGACAAACTCTCGTTGGTTGAGCAACGAGCGAGGCGAAAAAAAAACAAGTTGAAGTGTCTTTTTGGTTGATTTGATTTCTTTGTAGATTCATTTGATTGTTTTATTGACTATGCTTAAATAAGTAGTAAGTAAAGGACCACTTTTTGAGCTCTGGTTAAATTCAACAAACACAACTGGAGAACAATAATGCAGCCCTGATTTGGGAGACAGCTGTTAATATTTAAAGAGAGCACTGTTAACAGCTATAGGTGCTGTAAAGGGGCGGGAAATTAAATCGTTTTTAATTGAAATACCAGTGTTTGCTTTTTAAGATTTTATATTTACCGAACCAACCTCTTTTGGTGAAAACAGGACCATTTTGATCAAAAAATTGTTTAAAACTCCAATAAATAATGCCGAAAGTCCGACAGTATTAAATCGATAAATTAAACCAAAAATACCTCGATTTGTTGGGGCATATATCGACTCTTTGAGATTTTTTAGGGGGAAAACTAAATTTACATCTGGCAACACTGTCTCAACCTGCAAAAACCTTTGTGTTCCTTAATTTTGTTAAACAATTTTCAATGACTAATTTGGTGAGGGTGAAGGACGAGGTGGGCGACGGCTCTAGCCCGGATGTGATTGTCGTGCCGGATCGCGAGGATGATGTAAGTTGCAATTGAAAATTCCGCTAAAAGCCCCAACGCACACGCACACTTGTATGTATGTATGCAATTGTGTGTGTGTGTGGGGCGGCAAAGTCTCATGACGCACCGAAATGTGTTATCCCCGGGTATGTACCTCCCATTGACCACCCACTTGCCGCCCTGCAGGATATCTGCGAACTGGAGCACTTGCGTAAGCTCTTCATCGGCGGCCTGGCGCCCTACACCACCGAAGAGGGCCTCAAGGTGTTCTACGGACAGTGGGGCAAGGTGGTGGATGTGGTGGTGATGCGCGATGCGGCCACCAAGCGCTCGCGCGGCTTCGGCTTCATCACATATACAAAGTCCATCTGTGTGGACAAGGCTCAGGAGAATCGCCCGCACGTCATCGACGGCAAGTGAGTACAAGCGAGATTATTCCCTTTAAGGGCATTAAATCATCTTATATCTCTTCCTCTGCAGAACTGTGGAGGCCAAGCGCGCCCTGCCCCGCCCAGAACGCGAGTCGCGTGAGACCAACATATCCGTGAAGAAGCTGTTCGTGGGCGGACTCAAGGACAACCACGACGAGGACTGCCTGCGGGAGTACTTCGTTCAGTTCGGCCGAGTGATCTCAGTCAAGCTGCTCACCGATAAAACCACGGGCAAGCGTCGTGGCTTCGCCTTTATCGAGTTCGACGACTACGATGCCGTGGACAAGGCCATACGTAAGTGCAGAGTACACCATAGCCCATGCCAAAATCACTTTTAAAGGCACATAGACAGTAATCTCTTTATCAGCTCGTTCTCTGTTTATCGCAGCTTTGTGCAAATTGGTCTCCGGCCTTTGCTGCTTGTTCCCAATAAACGGCTTATTCTAATGCCACTTATTTCCCTTGCAGTCCAAAAGCAGCATTCCATCAAGTACGTGCACGTGGACGTGAAGAAGTCCATCTATAATCTGGAAAAGAAAGACAAGCAACAGCAGGGAGGCCCACTGGCCAACGGCAACAAGCCGCCGCCAAATCAGCAGCAACAGGCACCGCCGCCACAGCCACAGCATAATGGCAACATGCCAGTGCCCCCCGGCTACCGTCCACCCGGGCCGCCGCCCCAAGCTATGCCCCCTTACCAGCAGCAGCAGCCGCCACCACCACCCATGAACGCCCCGCCGCCCAACTACAACTACTGGGGACCACCACCCCCGCCGATGCAGTCCTACTACCAGCAACCCCCTCCGCCGCAAATGACCGCCTGGGGTCCCTATCCGCCGGCCCAGAATGGTTGGAACGCTCCCCCTCCCCCGCCGCCCGGTGCCCAGCAGTGGCACCCCGGCCAATGGGGCTGTCCACCACCGGTGCAACAGGTTCCACCGGCTGGCGCAGTGCCGCCTCCCATGGATCACCGACATGGCGGGCCGCCGCCTCCGGCTCCGGGCAACTGGAATATGCCGCCCAATGCCCCGGCTCCGGTGCCAGGAGCACCGCCACCGCAGGGTCCGCCGCCCCATCAGCAGCCACCGCCGCAGCAACAGCAGCAGCAGCCGCCACCGCCGAACTTTGGCAGCGGCTATCAGCAAAACTACGGAGGCGGGCCGGCCAAGCACAACATGAATGCGAATCGCATGAATCCTTACGCAGCAGCGCCGCCCCATCCCTACCGTATGTGGAATAATTTAGGACTTAGTGTTGCATGTTGTAAATTTCCCCTCTTTCTCTCTTTATAGAACACCCCCCGCAGCCGGCTCCGGCCTATCCGCCGTACAATGCCACCGCACCGCCGCCCAACGGAAGCGTTCCACCTCCAGCCAGCACCAAGGCCGTGGGCGTGTCCAACGGCTCGGTGGCCACCGGAGGCAGTGCCAACAGCAAGTACCGCCGCTAGAAAGGGTGAGTAGAGATGATGGTGCAACCGCAACCCCCAACCGTCCCCGCCATTAGTCGTTCGTTTTAAAAATGTGGCCTAAGCATAAGAGATACCCAACTACGTCTTGCCACCTCACAGACCCAAAACCCCACAGATGCAGGCCTGTTAATTTATTTACTAATGTGTAATGTTCTCTTTGATTTAGATGCTCTGAAAAAGATCATGATTCAAGATACTGTTAAATAAGCTCGTTGATAAGCTAGGCCACACTCGCTTAGTTACTAACAGGACACTTAACGAATTGTCTCTCTCCCTCTATCTATCTCTCTATGATAAGTCAACTAACTACGGTTTTTACTGTAAACTTAAGCTATACCATTGATACATCTACGATCGATCTAAACTATGCCCAAGCACTCTTTTTCTACACCCAACGTATTGGCAAGGAGCCAGCCTCTTGTCCAGTTTATTTTTACTTTGGAAATATTTATGTAAACCTCGTGGATCGTAGATTATACGATATAAGCTCTCTATTCGAATCCAAATCTATATGCCTCTGTAAGTCGAAAAGAAGCGGCCGTGCGACGCGCGTTTGAAGCAATAAATCAATTAATAATTAGATAAAAATTACGCAGATGTAGCCTGAGCTTATTGGCCCAATACAAATAGCTTAGTCATAGATATAAACCATTTCCACATGAGGTACGTCCAAAAAGAAGAGAAATATAAATACGGAAATGCGAAAATTTAAAATCAAATCAAACACTGAGCCGGCGGGCGTCACACGGATGCGTGGCCTTACCTATCAATGTACACAAGAGTTGATATCAAAACTATTGTCAATTTTCGTAGGGAGCGAAGCGGATACCTTATATAAAATCTATAAACTCGACGATTCTGTAACGGTTTCCACTGCAGCCACAGTCACTGAAAAAAGAAATGTTTAATTAGTCCGTTGCACTCGTGAACTCTTTTGATTTCCTCGATCCTTGTATATGACAAACACATGAAATTATAATCTTAAGCCTGCTGATCTATGTATTCGTTTATCGACCACGACACACAAACTCTAAGTTAAGTTTAGACCTACTGTTTACCTAGATGTACGACCCATTCTCTCTCTTAAGCTTACGTTCTGTAGCGCACGCCAAAGGCTTTGAATTGAAATTATGAATTAAATGCGATAAATTATGTATTGAAAGTAGGGGAGTTAAGAAGGGATCAGTCCACCAACAGCTCCTCGCTACATTTACGCAACACTAATCACTCTATATGCTATAACCGAACTATATATATATGAAAATCCATATTTATTTTAAATAAATAAATAAAAAATGCAACACTATGTATTTGTTTGAGCCGCCGAATTGTAAGTCTCTCTTTCACTCTCTGTATTTCTCCTTGGGTGCAGTCTAAGTAGCGATATAAACTAAACTATTTACCTCAAGATCAAGTTAACTTTATGGAATTCTAGGTACAAACGCAAATCATATCCTTTCACACTTTCAACTTAATTTTAAACATACGCTACTCGTATAAACCCAGCTTTCCAAGCCGTTAAACGCTTTATTCCTAAGGTAAGTTAGTGATGAGAGATCCAGGATCCCATAGGATACACTATATAGTTTCTATAAGTGCGCTTAAGTACCTGCTTTTTATGTAGCATGAACAACTCTATTTATTTATTGAGTCCTTCTAAAGCAACCACAATATTTCTTTTCCAAAACCCCCGAAACCCTGAGAGAGAGCTCCGCTGGAGAGACCACAACTCGAAGACCCCATGTTGTCCTTACTCTCAGAGGTAAGTTACTGGCTTTCCTTTATTATTTTGAACTTCAAACTCAAGCGGTTACCAATAAAAGAAAATATTTAACAAAATCAAGGCAATCTGTGTTTTCATTTCGAGCGAACTTGTTGGAAGCCAACATGTTGCAGGCAACAGCCCCAAAACATGAGGGGGATCGCTCCAGTTTAGCGATCCGTAATCATTCGGAAGCTTTCCCAGAGGCAGACCAGTCAGTCGCCATCCGCCAACGCGCTTAGACATTTCAGAAGGAAAATATTTAATAAAGCTAGAGTGAGTATAAAACTAAAATGGAACCAAGGATTAGGTGCTGAACTCGGTTTTTGGCTAGTGTATGTGTTTCGTAAGTTTTCCATCTCGAATTACTGCAAGCTCAGCCAAGTTCTCGGGTTCTCTTCGAGTTCATTGGTCTTCGATATTGGCAAACTCATGGATCGATTCGGAATTAATTGAACTAGATGTTCGCTTAAAATTGCCAATCAATTTGGAGGACTTTCAGTTCAAAATCAGTTTCTTTTTGCAAGGGTTGACCTTGTGCCTGGAAAGTGCCATCATCTCAGTGTCGCTTAGAGCTCTATTTATTTATGCAGTTCCGTAAATTCAACTAAATTGTTTTTGATGCCATCAGTGGGCGGGGGACCCACATTTCTCTCGCGATTCATTGGCCCCTCATCCAACATAAACATTGCATCTTGGTGCAAGCATCACGTCATTGTTTCTAGATTTGTCGGTATAATTAAACTGCAGCGCACAGCTCGGTATATATACATACAATGTGCTGCGGAATGCAGTGCATCCAACTCGGATATTCCTGGAAGCCCCCGAGAGACTCGCATCTCATTGCAAGATACATTTGCGGCGCATTTTTCGACGATTAAGCAAATCTTGGTCCCCAAAACGGAAGCGAGCGATCCTGATAAGCGGCTCTGGGGCCAAGTCGGGCCTGCGATAAGCCAAATGTGTCGTTGAGCAATTAAGTTTACTATATACTATATAGTACATGTACCAAGATAGAACTAGGGCGACGTCTTGAACTGATTATGTACGGCCCGATTTGAGTCTGTATTTGAAACATAAAGGTCAGCTTTAATCGGGGCTACTACCTAAAAATATTCAAGTAAATACTCGAAATTATGTACATACAGAATTTTGCCACCGATGATGATTTCATAAACGAATCTCCAGAAGCTTTTTGAACTGGGCAACATGTGTTCCACATGCCTTTCAGGTCACATACAGAAAATCTGGAACTTTTCTTTGCGGTTGCATGAAAAAATAGTTTGAAGCATGCAAAGGAAATGAAAAGCAAATATTTAATATTCTGAGAATTTATCCTTTTTATCTTTGGATACCTGAAAAACTAAATTTATCTCCCTAACACACCTCAATGCTCTTTGCTCTCTAACAATGAGTTCTCTTTGTCTTCCGACGGAGATTGGCACAGATCCATAAATTAGCTTCCTCATAAAAAGAACGTTTCTGCGCGCAATATTCGCGGGGTGACCTTTTGAACTCTGCAACGGAGGCAGGCAGGCAGGCAAGATTTATCCGGCTTCTTCAGTTTTCTGTACAATGGGATAAAGGCGCCGTTGCCCAATCGCTTCCCATGGTCTGTGATGTAAAAACCACCCTGTAAGGGTGAGTTACACCACTTGCGGCGACCGTTACGTTTCCTTGGAACAGTACAGTTACGTGGCGGTACAGTTGAAAAATACTTATTACGTCGCTCTTCCTTGAATCGGAAGTTGGACAAGGCCAAAGCTAATCTCAAAGCGTTTTGGATTTCCCAATTCACCATGATTTCTTTGTGACCTGTATTCAGATTTATGTCGCTATTCTGAAAGCTGATATCAGCTCGGTTTCTTTATTAAAAGTTTGTTAATGGCTCTTTTAATGATGAGGAAATTAGAATATTTAATTGAAAATTTGTATTTTAAAATTAATAGATGTTCTCTAGAAATTTCATTACTTAAGTTATAAGTTATTTACCAGAAAATTTCTGGCAGAAAATGTCTTAAGTTTTGTATTTATCTCGAAAAATAATAGCTTTCACTGTTTATAGCGTTTGCTTCAAGCTATTCATTTTATTAATTAATTCAATTCCATGGTAAGTGGTAAATTTCGAGCTAGGAAACATTATTTAGTTATTAAATGATTTAAAAACTGAATTTTGAAGGGAAAAAATTGTTTACTAAATTAAAATTAAACTCTCTTTCAGTTAATTCAGTTTAGTTTCAATATGCGCTTCCTTTGGCTGCTGCTCGCCTTGGGGCTGCTGGCCCTGAGCCATGTCCAGGCCTCCGAGGAGTCTCTCGATGACCTAACCGATCTCGATCTGTCCGACATGGATGAAAACGATGAGGAGTTCCTGCGCCTGCTGGAGGACAAAGCCAAGGTGGGTGTACATGATAAAAATAGGGTAACCTTAAGGTGATTTCTAAATCCTCTTTTTGCAGGCCAAGGACGTGGAGCGGGAGAACGAGATTGCCAGCCAGCTGGCCGAGGTTCAGCACAATCTTCTCAATCCCGTTGTGGAGGTGGATCTCTGCGAGACGATGCCCTGCGGTGCCGGTCGCATCTGCCAGATGCATGACGAGAAGCCCGAGTGTGTGTGCATCCCCGAGTGTCCGGCGGAGCTTGATACCCGTCGCCATGTCTGCACCAACACCAATGAGACCTGGCCATCGGATTGCTCCGTGTACCAGCAGCGCTGCTGGTGCGACAGCCGTGACGAGCGCTGCACCAACCTGGACAACGCCCACATGCACATCGACTACTACGGAGCCTGCCACGAGCCGAGGAAGTGTGACGGCGAGGACCTGAAGGACTTCCCCAGGCGCATGCGCGATTGGCTCTTCAACGTGATGCGGGACCTGGCCGAGCGCGACGAGCTGACCGAGCACTACATGCAGATGCAGCTGGAGGCGGAGACCAACCACTCACGCCGCTGGTCCAATGCCGCTGTGTGGAAGTGGTGCGACCTGGACGGTGACACCGATCGCTCCGTCTCCCGCCACGAGCTGTTCCCCATCCGTGCTCCCCTGGTGAGCCTGGAGCACTGCATTGCCCCATTCCTGGAGTCGTGTGACTCCAACAAGGACCATCGCATCACCCTGATTGAGTGGGGCGCCTGCCTGGAGCTGGATGCCGATGACCTCAACGAGCGTTGCGACGACGTGAAGCGGGCTCAGCCGCACATGTTGGGTTAATCTAACTATCAAATCCAGATTGTCTTTCCTTACATTTGTAGAATGCAATAAACCCTAACCACTTGCTTTCTTAATCTACTTTTGCCAGATTTAATTCTAAGAGCTTTGTGTTTAATGAAAATAAACAATGGTAAAAATTCATATTAAATTGAAAAGTTGTTGAAATTTAGTGGGATTTTCGAGAATCTGATCAAAAATAAATATAAACTAAAATCAAAGGTATTTCTAAAGGAATTTTATTTAAAAATAAAGTAAATTCATAATTGTGGCCAAAACATTTAATTTAGAATACATGCAAGTCAAGAAATTGTGTCGCGGTTCGAGTTAGCTGCAAATAATACTTATTTATTATTAAATTTCTTAATGACGCAGACAATTATTCTGACAAAACAATATTCGATCTCCTTTCTTACAAACTGAAACAAACACCAACTTCGTGGCCTGCCGTACATTCATTTGCAAAAATCTGGTTGCGGAATTTTGGAAATAACAGGATTGGCGTTTTTATTTTAATTTTTATTAAATTTATTCGTGTAATTACTTTGCTCTAAATTAAGTTTTTGTTTTTGTTTCATACTCAACCCCTTCGCCGTGAATGCGTGCGGGTGTAAATACGCTTTTGTGTGTGTTTTTTTGTTTGTATGTTATATGCTTGTGAGTGTTGGGGAGATGCTAGAATTACATATTTATGTATTACGTTGTATATAAGAAGTGTGTGCTGTTGGCGCACAGAAGTGATTACAACTCGTCGGTTTGTTAGCGGGTCTCTGCTGAATTCTGAATTTAAAATTACTTTCGCATGTGTCCAAAAGCGGGTTGGCCTAGTAGGCCTGCGACAGGATGACATTGCCCTTGCGCTGCGGGTCCTGTACTGTGTCCTCTTTCTTGCCGATCAGCGACTTGTGTATGTGCGGTATGACACCGCCGCCGGCAATGGTTGCCTTAATCAGGCTGTCCAGCTCCTCGTCTCCGCGAATGGCGAGCTGTAAGTGGCGCGGCGTGATACGTTTCACTTTCAGATCCTTCGATGCGTTGCCTGCCAACTCCAGGACCTGGAACGGAGTAGGAATAAGATTCTTATTAGGTTTAATGATTAAAAATAACGAAACCCCCGATGTATTGCAATAACAAATACAGAGCAGTTTCCTGTTCACAGCCATTCTTGGAAAAGTACCGCTACAATGCCGGCAAGCGGAAAACATAAAGCGGGAAAACTACGCTCCTCAACACTCACCTCAGCAGTCAAGTATTCCAATATGGCAGCAGAGTAGACGGCTGCCGTGGCTCCGACACGTCCGTGAGATGTGGTGCGGCTCTTCAGGTGACGGTGGATACGACCCACGGGGAACTGGGCGCGAATTTGGGGGATAAATACAAAAAATATTAATTACCGGCCGGCTTGTTTATGTTTTGCCACCCCCGGAACAGGGCAACGCTCGCAGCAGCGCAACGCAACGCATCGCGGCACCCTGTACACGGTGGTGGAATATGCTCGGGGCGAGGTGAGAACGGAAAAGGCGCCAAAAGTACAGACAACAACAGCAGTGCCGGAATCACCAATCACTCACCTGGAGACCCGCGCGCGCCGAACGCGAGACCGCCTTCGCCTTAGCCTTGCCGGAATCCTTGCCTGCTTTGCCGCCAGCCTGTAGGAGGAAAAACACACACACTGAGTACAGAACGAAAACACAAGCCAGAAAAACACAAAATGGAGGCGCCTCAGCCGCCGTCCAATTGTGAGGTTAGGGCCGCCGACCGCCTCTGCAGCAATAACAAATGCCCGCCTTTTGCCGCCGAGCCCAACGCAAGGGAGCGCGGGCGGGAAACGGGCCGTTCAATTTTCGCGCTACGTGGTGGCCACTGCCGGCGGCCTGCATCAATATTTGATTCGCGGGGGGCACGCGCAATACGAACACAGGCTGCTAACGCTGCAGAAGCGACCTGCGCTGCCGCTCAAATTTCGCTGTTCGCTCCTATTCGCCGCAATTACCATTTCTGTTCAATCGATTTTTCTGCTGCTTGCTAACTGCGCTTGCGAAATGCTCTAGGCACTGGGGTGTCTGCCGCGATGGGAATGATTGTGACCACGGAATCGAAGCGGAACTTCTTGTTTTTCTGCGAATTTTACAAATCGACGGGCGACGCGTCTGCTTTGGGCTTGGAATTTTTTGTGAATGGTAGTGTGCCCGGCGGGGATTGTGCTTATTAGCGGAAATCTTAACAAGAGTGCGTCTTAATTAGAGTGGATTTTCTCCTCCAAGGCAGCTGGTCACACTAACCTAGGGATGTGAGAATATATACAAAATATATTATCGGTGATATATACGATATATATATATATATGGGCAATTCTTCAAAAAGGTTGAATTTTCCAAAAATTTGGAAATAAAAATATATTTTTTTTCAGTTTTATTAAGTTAAAGTTAAGTTATTAAGTTAAAACAACGGAAAGAAAATTGAATTTTCATTTAAACCACCTTTTTATGTATTAGATTTTAAAGATTTTTTTTAGTTTGTGACTAAAGTTAAAACAAATAAGAAAAAACAAATATTGGTAGGGATATTTTTAAGAGAAACACCTAATTTCTTACTTTGGTTGCTTTACAACGAATTCCAAGAAGCGAGCGAGGCCTTTCTTATAAAATATGTAGTGGTTCTTGCCATTATATTAAATCCTTGTTAAAAAATTTTTTAGGTAGTTTTTTTTTTTTCAAGAAAACCCCTACTTATTTATACAGGCATTTTTTTTACATCAATACCCCTAATACTTAGTATCGCGTAGCTCAGCTAATCCCGATAGTATTGGTTTAACCATTCTGAACTGAAACGTTATTTTAGCCGTTATTTTCAAATAAAAGGAAACGAATTGATGATGCGTCTTTGAATTATTAACTTAATTAAGATATACGCAAAAACACATACTATGTGTTACCGTTTTTTTTTAGATTAGGCTTGAATAATTTTTTCCTTTAATTGCCACCCAAAATAAGAGCGGCCACCGAGCGCCAGCTCTTCGTCAATATTATCATCATTTCATAAATATTCCGATGCGATTTTTAGGTTTTGGTACGTCTGAGGACAAATTCCCGCTGCTCACTGAATGCCAAATAAATTAGCTGATCTGGAGTTCAATTATTTAATGAAAACCTTTTGTTCGGAATCAAAATTCACGAATTACATGTACATTTATTTATTTTTATTTTAAGTATGTTTTAATATCAAGTGAATTTTAATGAAATACTTAAAAATACTTAAAAATTTGTTTTAACATTTTTGGTTATCTCAGATGCCTTACTGATTGTACATACAAAAAATTCAGCACTTTATAATTACGAAGTTCTTATATAATTATTTTTATTTAATGTCTATTAATTACATAAAAATAATAATACAATGAAGCTTATATTGGAACAAATATCTGCCAAAAAACTTACAACAGAAATCGTTTTCATTCCTCACTTATGTTATTGTTAGGTCTTTATTCTTGTGAGTTTCAATGTGCCTCAGAAGGGTATTCTTATCGGAAAAAGAAGAAAAGCAGTGGGAACATTTGTGTGGCCGTTCTCCCGTATGAGTTCGGATATGTTTCTTAAGATTCCCTTTCAAGGAAAATGACTTTGAGCAGTGGGTACACTTATGGGGTCGCTCTCCCGTGTGAGTTAGGACGTGCCTCAGAAGATTACCTTTATTGGAAAATGACTTCGAGCACTGGGTACACTTGTGTGGTCGCTCTCCCGTGTGAGCTAGGACGTGCCTCAGAAGGTTAGTTTTACCGGAAAAGGACTTCGAACAGTAAGAACACTTATGGGGTCGCTCTTCAGTGTGAGTTCGGATGTGTACATTAAGATTCCCTTTCAAGGAAAACGACTTTGAGCAGTGGGTACACTTATGGGGTCGCTCTCCCGTGTGAGTTAGGATGTGTGATAGAAGATTGCTTTGATTGGAAAATGACTTCGAGCAGTGGGTACACTTGTGGGGTCGCTCTCCCGTGTGAGTTAGGATGTGTCTCAGAAGGTTAGTTTTACCGGAAAAGGACTTTGAACAGTGGAAACACCTATGGGGTCGTTCTCCAGTGTGCGTTCGGATGTGTGACAAGAGAGTACGTTTATACGAAAAAGACTTCGAGCAGTGGGAGCACTTATGGGGTCGCTCTCCCGTGTGAGTTAGGACGTGCCTCAGAAGGTTAGTTTTACCGGAAAAGGACTTCGAACAGTAAGAACACTTATGGGGTCGCTCTTCAGTGTGAGTTAGGATGTGTACATTAAGATTCCCTTTCAAGGAAAACGACTTTGAGCAGTGGGTACTCTTATGGGGTCGCTCTCCCGTGTGAGTTAGGATGTGTGATAGAAGATTACTTTTATTGGAAAAGGACTTTGAACAATGGGAACACCTATGGGGTCGTTCTCCAGTGTGCGTTCGGATGTGTGACAAAAGAGTACGTTTATACGAAAAAGACTTCGAGCAGTGGGAGCACTTATGGGGTCGCTCTCCCATGTGATTAAGAATGTGTGATAGAAGGCTTTTTTTAACGGAAAAAGACTTCGAGCAGTGGAAACACTTATGAGGTCGCTCTCCAGTGTGAGTTCGGATATGTGACTTAAGATTTGCTTTCAAGGAAAAAGACTTTGAGCAGTGGGTACACTTATGGGGTCGCTCTCCAGTGTGAGTTAGGATGTGTGCTTGAAAACGACTTTTGTGGGAAAATGACATCGAGCAGTGGGCACACTTATAGGGTCGTTCTTCAGTGTGAGTGTTGATGTGTGACATAAGATTACATTTATAGGAAAACGTCTTCGAGCAATGGGAACACTCATAGGGTCGTTCTCCAGTATGAGTTCGGATGTGTGACAGAAGATTAGATTTATAGGAAAACGACTTCGAGCAGTGGGAACACTTATGGGGTCGCTCTCCAGTGTGAGTTGGGATGTGCTGCAGAAGGCTACTTTTATCGGAAAAAGACTTCGAGCAGTGGGAACACTTATACGGTGGTTCTCCAGTGTAAGTTCGGATGTGCCTGATAAGATTCCCTCTCTCGGAAAACGACTTTGAGCAGTGGGAACACTTATATGGTCGCTCTCCAGTGTGAGTTCGGATATGCCTAATAAGATTGCTTCTCTCGGAAAACGACTTTAAGCAGTGGGAACACTTATGGGGTCGCTCTCCAGTGTGAGTTCGGATATGTGACAGAAGAGTACATTTAGCGATGAAAGACTTCAAGCAGTGGGTACACTTATGGGGTCGCTCTCCAGTGTGAGTTCGGATATGTGTCTTAAGATTTGCTTTCAAGGAAAAAGACTTTAAGCAGTGGGTACACTTATGGGGTCGCTCTCCAGTGTGAGTTAGGATGTGTGATAGAAGAGTTTTTAGCGAAGAAAGACTTCGAGCAGTGGGTACACTTATGTGGTCGCTCTCCAGCGTGAGTTCGGATGTGTGTCTTAAGATTAGCTTTCAAGGAAAACGACTTTGAGCATTGGGTACACTTATGGGGTCGCTCTCCAGTGTGAGTTAGGATGTGTGATAGAAGATTATTTTTACTGGAAAACAACTTCAAGCAGTGGGTACACTTATGGGCTTGCTCTCCAGTGTGAGTTTTGATGTGTGACAGAAGATTACATTTATAGGAAAACGTCTTCGAGCAATGGGAACACTCATAGGGTCGTTCTCCAGTATGAGTTCTGATGTGTGACAGAAGATTACATTTATAGGAAAACGTCTTCGAGCAATGGGAACACTTATGGGGTCGCTCTCCATTGTGGGTTAGGATGTGTGTTTTAAGATGCCTTTTCAAGGAAAACGACTTCGAGCAGTGGGTACACTTATACGGTTGCTCTTCAGAGTGAGATAGAATGTGCTTGTTAAGATTTGATTTCGCGGAAAATGACTTCGAGCAGTGGGAACACCTATGGGGTCGCTCTCCAGTGTGAGTTCGGATGTGTACATTAAGATTCCCTTTCAAGGAAAACGACTTTGAGCAGTGGGAACACTTATACGGTCGCTCTCCAGTGTGAGTTCGGATGTGCGTCTGTAAACGACTTTTCTGGGTAAACGACATCGAGCAGTGGGTACACTTGTATGGTTGATCAGCCGTGTGAGTTTTGATGTGCTTGATAAGAATCCCTTTCAGGGAAAATGACTTCGAGCAATGGGAACATTTGTGCTGTTTTCTTCTCGTCGGAGAGCCAACACCGGGCTTGCCATTGGTGGGCATATCCCTATCCTTGTTTGAATTAAGGAACATCTGGTAGCTTTTCTCTAAGGTTTTTTGTATCTCATACGCGTTTTTTCCATCTTGCAGGCATGTTGGGCAGATGTTTTTGGAAAAGGAATCCCTTTTAGAAATCTTACTCTGTGTGCATTTTGCGATCATATCGGCTATGGAGATTTCTAGACCTGGCGCGTCGTCGAATATATTGATCATGACTGGTGAGGTTCCCAGGCAAACGCGACAGATAAGCCTGAAATTAAATTATTTTTAGAAAAAATTTAGAACAGGGGCTCAAAACCGGCCTTATGCCATGCATACAAATTAAAGAAAACATATGCACACTTGTAAAAACATTTTTGTTGTATTCAAAGATGAACACTGAGAAAAAGGCACTTGCCAATTCATCGCTTAATTTACCGATCCACGAATGGAAATGAACCAAGCATAAAGAAGATTAATAAGTTCAGTGCAAAGTGGTGAAAGAGAAAGCAAATTACATTGGGATTAGAAGTGGGGAAAAAAGATTAATGAAAATGTTGTTGGTTTGCTCGGTCTTATCAGTATCGAAAAGAGGAAGTGCAAAATTGTTTGTGTATATGGCCGTCAGATCGAACACATTATCAATGGGACGGACTTACACAATGTCTACGCTATGTGCATTTACAAAAACAAATTTGATGCGTGTGCATATGACCTCAGTGGTAAAAAGTGGTCTAAAAAAGGTTAAATCTAACCACAAAACTACAAATTCTTCTGTTATCTTTTGTGCATATTGAGAGCCGGCAGAGAAATTTGCTATCCCGCGAGACCACTGATTTAAATATACTTACACTTCCATCGTTTTGACTCATGCGGCGTTTATTAAATGTATGGAACTATTGCTTTAGCTGCAATACACTTGGAAGTCCGTCGGATATGATGTTAAAGGATTCGAAAGGATAATAGAATAGAAGATCACCATTAACTATCGAGAAGATCGGCAAGCGGTAAATAATTCGGCAGAAGATTTGTATTTCAAAAGAGATTTCCCTTAATGGAGGTGGGAAAACGTCGATGTTCAACAAGTACTAGAGGTGGAGAACCTTCGATGAAAACATCGATGTATCGATGTTTTTAAGATTTTTGAAAACATCGATGTTTTGTGGCGACTATCGATGTTTTTGTTACACCCGCTCAAGCCAGCTGTAAGTATCTTTATATCTTTTTTTTTATATATTTATACTCTTTCAGAGCATTATTATTTTAGTCAGAAGATTGCCACGCTGTGAAGAAAGCATCTCCGACCCCATAAAGTCTTGATCACTATCACCAGATGAGACGGTCTAGCCATATCCGTCACTCTGTCCGCCCGTCTGTCCGTTTTTATGCGAACTAGTCTTTCGATCTGAATGAAACTTTGCAGTAGTAGTATTCTTGTTGTTGCCATGTTTAAGTCGGAACGGGTTTTGTTTTTATAACATATTTCTATGGGTCTCAAGATATGGATATTTTTTATTATCTTAGAATTAGGATTTTAATATCAATAAAATTAAACTGCTATAACATATAGCTGCCATAGGAGCGATCAGTAAATTAATATGAAAATTTAAAATGAAAAATATAAATGTAAAATTTGTAGGTATATGTAATGAAAAATTAAAAACTCCGTTTTTCCAGAAATGGGATTATTTTTAAAAAGCCAATTGATAACTGCAAACTTCGGCTTACGGAAATTAGCTTCCCTTCTTGTTTATTCTAAAACCTAAATAGCAAAATAATAACTTTTCTTTTTTTTTTGAAAACATCGAGGCTTGTATGAAGTATCGATAATAATACCTTTTTTTTTTTAAATTTCAAATTTTATATTTTGCAGATTTTTGCAGATTTTAATTGTAATATTGTCAACTATATGTATATACAAGCATGACACTTTTAAACTTATAATATTGTAAAAAAGTATATAAACATTCAAATAATAAGGGTATTCCCTAAGTGGCTCCAAAACTAAATGATTATAAATATCGGCACCTGAAAAAAGCTGTTCCCATACCAACTCATCTTTTTGAAATTTTCGGCTAAATGGAAAAAAAAATTGGTTTTAAATGCTAAAGCTAGTTTTAACAGTTTTATTGAAAATATCATGTGATCATGTTGCTCTGGTGAACAGCCTCGAGGACGGTCCCTCTAATTTAAGCTATGCGGCTTCACCTGACAACCCTGCCGACGACGCTTCTCTTTCCGGCGAGTGGCAACCCTGCGCGCCCTTGTTTGTGGCGGCATTTCGATCGAATCGGCAAATATATATTTTGTACCTCCAACAGTTGCACAGATCTCGAACCGGCCACAGGAAATGCCGCGTGTTGCCAAACCCAAAGTCGCTGGCGGCGCAGCGCCGGCCAAGAAGGCGGCGCCCGCTAAGAAGGGCAAGAAGAATCTGTACGACATGCCGGAGAAGGTGCCGGAGGGCACTGTGTTCACAGACTTGGCCAAGGGCCAGTGGCGCATCGGCCCCTCGATCGGCGTGGGCGGATTCGGCGAGATCTATGCCGCCTGCAAAGTGGGGGAGAAGAACTACGATGCCGTGGTGAAATGCGTGAGTTGGAGTGAAAGTTTGTCTGGGAGGGATTTGTGTTAAAACCTTCATTTCAGGAGCCCCATGGTAACGGACCGCTTTTTGTGGAGATGCACTTCTACCTCCGCAACGCTAAGCTGGACGACATCAAACAGTTTAAGCAGAAGAACGGCATCAAGTCCCTGGGCATGCCCTACATTCTGGCCAACGGGTCGGCGGAGGTGAATGGCCAGAAGCATAGGTTCATTGTGATGCCCCGCTACGGCAGCGATATCTCCAAGTTCTTCGTGCAGAACGGAAAGCGCCTGCCCGAGGGCACTGTCTATCGACTGGCCATCCAGATGCTAGACGTTTATCAGTTCATGCATGGCACTGGGTACGTCCATGCCGATCTCAAGGCGGCCAACATACTGCTGGGCCTGGGAAAAGGCGGTGGAGCACAGGCCTACTTGGTGGACTTCGGCTTGGCCTCCCACTATACGACGGGGGAGTTTAAGCCGGATCCCAAGAAAATGCACAATGGCACCATTGAGTACACATCGAGGGACGCCCATCTGGGCGTGGCCACCAGGCGGTCCGACCTGGAAATCCTCGGCTACAACCTTATCGTGTGGATGGGTGTGGAGCTGCCCTGGGAGACGCAAAAACTACTCGACGTTCCACAGAAAGTACAAAAGGCCAAGGAAGCATTTATGGACGACATCGACGGCAGCCTCAAGGCACTATTTCCCAAGGGAGTACCAGCTGCCATTGGAGATTTCATGAAGTACGTTACCAAACTGTCGCACAATCAGGAGCCGGACTATGAAAAGTGCCGCGTGATGTTCCAAAATGCTCTCAAACAGATAAAAGTCCCGAACAGCGGAGATCTGGACTTTAAGCTTAGGCCGCAGACCAGCAGCAACAATAATCACAGTCCCCCAGGTACTAGCAAGGCAGCAGCTGCAAAGAGAGCTAAGAAGGTGGAATCTCCCATGGTAAACTCCTCCCTCGACGAGGTAATCTCCGCCAGCGACGAGGAGGAGGAGATAAAGAAACCTATTAAGAAGGCAGCGATGAAGGCATCGCCCGCAGCTCGCAGTGGCCAAATATCCCCCAGAAAGCGAACTGCCGCCACCACTCCGACCAACCAAAAGCGGTTGAAGACAGAGCCTAATTCCACCCCTAGGCCAAAGGGTACTCCCAATGCCAGCCCCAGGACAAGGGGCACACCCAAGGCCAGCCCTAAGCCACGAACACCCTCGGCAGCGGCGAAGACTCACACTCCCAGTGCCAGCGCCAAGATCAACTTCAGTCCGGCGATTTCCCTACGAGGTCGCCCCGGAGGAAAAACGGTGGTCAACGATGATCTGACGCCGAATCCGCGCTCTAACAAGACCTACGAGTTCAACTTCGAGCTGGACGTGAGTATGGACGCCAATGTCATTGTTAACGTCAAGCGGAAGAGGAAAGTCGCCAAGGATCAGGCGGCTGCTGCAGAGTCTAGGACTCCTTCCTCACGAAGCTTGGCCAGCTCCAAGGAGGAGGGCACACCCGTTACTCGCGTGAACCTCCGCAAGGTAAACGGTCACGGCCAAGACGACGATACCTCATCTTCCGGCAAGAGTCCGCGTACACCGGCCGTCACCCTTCGCAAATACCAGCGTTAGGTTATTGTTTTTTGTATTTTGTATATTGTAAGCCCTTTGAATAAAAAATGATTATTATTTTTCAATGCTTACATTTTTCTTACGTTTAATTATGACCTATATTATTATAAACTCCCTTTAGTTTGACCTTAGTCTATCGCGTTACTAATGATTACTGCTTCGACCTGCGCTTGCTGCTACTGCTGCTTTCATGGTGCTTGGAGGAGCTACCCTTCGAGCTGGACTTGGCGCTGGAGCCGCTGCGCCGCGACGAGGAGGTGCCGCTGCTGCTGTGCTTCTCTATATTCCCAATGGCACTAAGAGATGGCGCCCCCGACGATTTGCTCGATCGCTCCTCCTTGTGCGACTTGGATGAGGACGAAGATGACGACTTGTGGCCGTGTTTGCTGCTGCTACTGCTGCTGGCATTTGTGGAGCTGCTGGGCTCGGGCCTATAGAAAGGCGACGAAGAGTTGGACGAGTTGGAGGACCGCGAGGAGGCCACCGAGGACTTGGCCTTGCTGCTCAGCGGCATGGGCTCGTCGGCTATGAAAACAGTGGGCGTCACTGCCGCGGCGGCGGAGGCTGCCCGACTGCTGGTGGGCTTGTTGCAGCAAGTGTCGCACTGCCAGTTCTGCTCCTGGTCGTCGGCCGCCTCTTCCTTCGTAATGGGCGGCTTGTGGCATTCCTGATGGTACATGGCACCGCACTTGGAGCACTCTATCAACCGGTTGGTGGCCGTGAACACCATCTCGCCGCACACACAGCAGTTGAGGTCGCCGAAGTCACCGGTGTCGCCCGTATTCACAATGCCCACGGCACTCAGGCCGTCATCCGAATCGGCAATGGTGTCCACCGAATCGGAGGGCTCCTTGTCCGGCGAATTGGTGAGATTAATGATCTCGTCCACATTGATGGGCTGGGGCGGGGTGGCTGCCCGACCCGGGAAGTTGGCCTCGTCCTCCACCATGCGCTGGGTCATGTTGTTGGTCAGGCTCTTCTCCGGCCCGTAGCGCGTCTTCAGAGCCTCGTCGAAAAGCAGGCGCAGCTCGGCGGCGGAGGTGGGATTGCTTGAGTGCAGCAGCTTAATGGCCTTCTTCAGCACGGGGTCCACCTCCTGGGAGGCGGCTGCCGCGGCAGCTATGTTGGCGGCCATCAAATCCAACGAATTTCCTTTTTAAAAACAACAAAAACCTAAATAAATGCGGCTCCAAGAGCTGAAAAAGTGTCGATAACGCAATCGATAACGGGTCAGCTGTTTCTCGCACCACGGCTATCGATAGCACTATTGTATCGGTTGCACGGCTGTTTGTTTTCTTTTTTCGGCCAGGTAATTAGCCGCAAATAATAGTTTTTATAGTAATTGCAGTTCGCTTTTTTGCTTTGTTTTGTGTGTTTCCCCACGTGCAACTGCAACGCTCGAAGTTAGGTTTGCGGCTGTGTGCCGCCTGCGAGGAAACATCGAAAACCGTGGAAAAATCGAAGCGAGAGAGCCAATTGGAAAAGCAATAACAACAAACTGCAACAACGCACTTGGCTCTCTCTCAAAATAAACAGTTAGCGATTCTTAGCTTTTGATAAGGACAATAAAATTGCTTTGTGCGCTGAAAAAGTGATAATCTTGGGGGAAATTAGTAATACACAAACCGTTCAACCATTCTGTGTGCTTCTTCAGAACCTGCAGGTGACAAAATGCGCTGCAGTTGGGAAAAGGACTCGCCGGCGACTGCAAGGCGGGGATACAAACACCAGGTGAGATCATCTTTTCCCTTTTCCTGTTTTAAGTTTCTGGAAAATCCCTAATTTTATGTCTTTGCAGTTGCTGCTCTGCCTGTTTTTGCTGTGCTTATGCTGTCGCCAGAGCTTCGCCGCTGACGCAGTTGATCAGCTGGTAAGTGGGCTGTGGGCGGTCGGTGGGCGGCATGGGGCCAGTGGGCGGTGGGCGGTTCCGGTGGCGCCGCTTTGTTTGTTTTCGTTTCGTGTTTGGCGCTGCGCACTTGTTGCCATTTTGGCCAAGACCCCGTTTATTGGCGTTCCAAGTGCATGTTTACCACCAACACCCACGCACCCCGTTATCGGTTCCAGTCTTTGTTGGGCGAAATTTCAAATTGGCTTGAAATCAATCAGCCAACTTGAGATAAGAATAGCAGCCGTTTACGTCTATAGGCCAAAGAAAATAATTATTATTTGCGGTCTACAGGTTGTGATTTTATGTTGGGATGTCATTTTGGCTTTCAGGGCTTTTAGAGCTTTAAATCGTTAGAAAATCATGTATTTATTTTTCTATTAAATATTAATAAAATGCTAAGATTAAAAATTAAAATGTAAAAACATCTTATATTTGCTTCAGAAATTTTCTACCCAAGAATGCAAACTTAAGGAACCCATATATGGCAGTATCTTCGACTTCAGTGGCCTGCGCTCGGATCTGGCTCATGTGGTGGAAAGCCCAAGCATTCCCGGCGATAAATTCGAGTTCAACATATGCGGAAATCTGTCGCGAACCTGCAATGGCGAGAGTAATGTGGCAGCGTGCCTTAAAAAACAAGGCAAGGAGTACATCCTAGGTGAGTTCAAATACCCAAATACTCTCCAAAACTGCATTGTCCTTACTGTTACTTTTTAGGCCGCCAGCACGAGCTCTTCTACAAGAATGGCAAAATGTATCTGGAGTACAAGAGCGGCGTCAAGTGTGAAAATGGCACTGCCGAGAGGCCCAACTACCAACTACATGTGATGCTCAACTGCGACTACACGCTTGATGCCCAGCCAATGCATGTTACGACCTATGTAAGCTCCTGGAATATACCCCTTGGCTTCACTAATGACTTTATCCTTGAAAACTTTCAGGCCCACGATACGTGTTCCTTCTACATTACCTATGAGACCCCACTGGCCTGTCTTCGGATACCCGATGCCCTTCAATCCAATAGTTGCAGCGTGCGGGACACAAAATCGAATGGAACCTTCGATCTGATGCCGCTGAGCGATACTAACTATCGCACCAGCAATCGCCAGGACGCCGTCTTCCTAATCAATGTCTGTAAGCCGGTGCTCTACGGTGAGAATAGCATGTGTCCGCCTGGCAGCAGCGTGTGTCTCTTTAATTCGAAAGCCACGGACTTGAAGGAGCGGTGAGTCCTTAGTTGGTTGATATTGAAAACGGATATTGGACAATACTATTTTCCGTAGATTCATCAACTTTGGAAATGTCCAGTCGCGTCCGGTGGTGGAGAACGGGCAGCTTCTGCTCAGACATGAGTCACCAACGCCCTGTGCGAAGAATTCCAGCGTTAACTATACCAGTGTCATTTACTTCAGTTGTGATAAGCTTATTCGAGTGAGTAATCATTATTCGGCTTAAAATATAGCATTTAAGTAAATTATATGATACAAATCCATGTTAATAATTAATATTAATATTCCAATCAAACTGGGTAGTTAAGTCCCCTATTTTTCTTATCTACCTGTCTGTAATTCCTCAAATCACCTAGTTTCCAGCTCTAATCTCCTATTTTTTCGTTGCAGAACGCGCATCCGGAGTACGCAGGCCTGGGAGCGGACTCCTGCACCTACCAGTTCAACTTTGTGACACCACTGGCCTGCAATGATCTCAAACCCTGTACGGCTTTCACGGCCACAAATGAGCTGTGAGTGCTGCCCGTCGTTTTGCCTAATGATTCCACTTTAAGCCCACTCTTCCCATCCTCTCAACAGATTGGATCTCAGTCCGCTGAGCTCGAAGCCAGCCCGCACTTTGATTAAGGATGGCAGAAACTATACAATTGCAGTGTGCGCCCATGCTGGGAATCCCTGCCAGGAAAATGGCGGTAAGTCGGCCATTTGTGGCCTCCAAATATTAATACAAGTTTTTAAGTGCTGACGTAAAAGAGTCGTAATTAAAGCGCTGCCACGAAGGGGAAGTCGTAACCTGCTAAAGCTTTAAACCCTTTTTCGACTCGAGGACTTCCAGTTGTGCGGGATTAGTGATTTTTTATTGCTCTTCCGCTCGAGTGGCCCTCATAGCCCTCATAGCCATAATCGTCTTGGTAACCGGAGGAAAATGCAAAAAAAATAAGCAAGAAAAAAAGGATGGGTCCGGTCAAGTGTTGACCATTTCATCCGGTTTCCATTAAATCGCACACGAGTGGCTATTTGTAGATCCCCTCAACGTATGTCCATAAATATGGGCGCCCGCTCGATGGTGTGTTTGGCGCTGCAAAAGCCAGGGTATGATGATAATGATTTAGATCTGTGATGTGGTCCGTCATATATTTACATAATTTACGAGTCTGCCTGTGTATATATGCATGCTAGGTGGTCAGACCATTAGCCGGGCGGTCCTCCTTCCGCCTCACCAACCTCCATCCATCCGTTGGCTCCACGTGAAAATTCAATTTACATTTTTTCGACGTCCAATAATAAGGAGAACGTTTTAGGTGGCTCTAAAATGCTCTATTTAAATGGGGTTTTAAACTTGATGTAAAGATGGGTCAGGAATATTAACTTCAAGCATTAAACAAGTTATTTTTAAAGTAATGTTGAGTTAATTATTATAAATTTTTTTTTCAGTTTGGTTAAATCCCAAGGAGAGGGATTTAGATAATCTTTTAGTCGGATAATTTAGAGATTCATTAAATTACAAAATTGCTTAGAATGGAAAACAAGAATAAATCAAATTTTTTCTAGCGAACGGAATTTTTAAGATTACATTTATTTCTTTCTTTATTTAATTTAATAAGTTATACAATGATAAATTCTTAAATCTTATTAAAACTATTTCTATGAATTATATTTGATAGAAATTATATTGTTTGTAATAGTTTTCTATGGATTTATCCCTGAATATATTTATTTTTGGGAACCACTCTTTCCGATAGGTTCATTCCCTGCCTGTTTTCCATGGCCAAACATTCTGGTTCACCCTTCCAGTGCATAATCTTATGCTATATAGCATATAATGCCAGCACATCCGCAGCTTTGATATTTTTCCTATTTATTTGCTTTGTATGCGCTGCATCAACATCAACATGGGGGAGACAGGGCTCGCTCCGCGGCAAATAACAACTTTTGCTGCCGATGTGGGCTGTTGGCATGCGAAACGTGTCTGGTATCCATGGAGTTCAGCCTCACGCAGCGCGAGTGTGTGCTTTTTGGGGTGTCCTGCATTCGTAGTTGACTGCAGACGCATATCCGTTTGCGCGTCCTTTTTGGTTGGCTGGCTCTCGCTCGCGCGACTCGCAGGAGATATCATGGCCCACTGCTGGGCCTAAACAAATAAATAAGTGTGTGCTCCCTTTTGGCAAGCTGATGTCCAGGCCATGAGGCAGAGACCTACATGAAATTTTCATTTGTTAGGCAAATAGCAGACTCACACACACAGCCATAGGAGCGCGGAATTGGGACGCAGGACATGGCAGCTCTTTTGTAAACAAGCTGGCGCTCACATGCACACAGAGAAATGATCACATTAAATGGGGGTTTAGTTGATTTAGGATTAATTTGAATTATTTGTGTAGTTTGGAGGTATAAAATAATAAGTGTTATTTTTCTACATATTTTTCTTATAATTTTGAACCAACATATTAAGATAAAGTTAAAGTACATATCAAGCCTTTTTCTAATTTTCTTGACATGAAATTTAGTGGAAATCAAGTTGGTAATCCCTATAAAAAATAAGACAGCTTATAGATTAACATATCTGCTTAATCCCAGTGCCTATATCTCTCTCTGTATCCATACTGCGCTGCTTGGTCGCTATTTGGCGCCCAGCTGACACTGGCAGACGACATATTGCTGCCGCCCAGTCCCCCTTTATTCCGCCCCCGTGCGAGGCATTAAAATCTCCTGGTTTACATAGTTGAATTCAATATTTGAAGGCATTTGGCAGTGGCCTGGCCATGGCCCCTTTTGGCCTGCTAGTGAGTTATGGCCACGCCCTCTCCCCAAAAACAGGCACCATAAAATCCCGCCCCTACTGCTGTCGTTAATTGCTTATGCAGCATGCGTTGCCCTGTCATTTTGTGTAATTTTCATTTGCGTTTTCGTTCTGCATTTTATATTTATTTATGGCGGGCCGTGCAAATTGCAAATTTTTTTTTGAGCCAGCTGCGGGAATTTCAGCTATGTCTGTATATATTTAGTCTATACCAGCAGATGATATGATGATGCAGACTTCATTTAATTGCTGCTTGTCAGAATAATTGTCTAAGCAAATTAAGTTTCTGTTTGCAGTTTATATAAAGCTTTAGAGAATTTGTTTTCGGTGTATAGGGGACTTTATTAGATACTTTTATTTATGAGTTTAAAGTTTATAAACAAACTAACAAACTATAATAGCTATCAAGGAGAGGGTTTCCTTCCAATAGAAGTTCTTTAACTACAAAAATATACCATTTCTTCTCTGTGCTTTGGCATATCTTGATTTATGTCGATTATCTTACACCTCGAGTCACCAAAAATAAAGAAAATGTTTATAAAAATGGCAAAAATCTACCAGTACCAAATAAATAAATTATAAAAATATTTTGACAAAGATTTTAAATGTAGCCTTACTGTTTAATAATTAATTCTTTATTGTTACATCAAACTAGTTTAAATAAATCCATGCTTCACTGCTCCTTTTTTATGTAAATTCTCTTGAACTGCCTAAAATTTTTTCTGCAAGTGTTGGATAAGATAATTGCTAGTCTAGCCATACATACTTAAAACAATTCTGGAGAGTATCAAATCTCAATGGCATCGCACTTTCGTGCTTGCTGTTCGTTCAACTTGAGCTGCTGCTTTGTTTATAATTTTCATTTTCTTGTTTCAATGTTTTTCCGTATTTTACTCCTTTTTATGTGTGGCTGTTGTTGTTTCCTTGCTTATTTGTGTTGGCGCTGCTGCCGGCGGGCAGATTCAATTTGGCCAGGACTGGACAAAAACCAAACCCTCCTCCATCCTCCATTCTGCAGCCGTAACTAACACTTGCCGCCAGCTGTTTGGCCTGGATGCGCCATTCAAGTGGCATTTGGGAGCCGGGCGGGGCTACTGGAGCTACTAAATCGTTTTATATTTGTTTTTCTCGCTCGTCCGTTTTTTTTTTTTGTTGCTGCTGGCGGCTGATGGTCAATGTTTTTAGGGTAACTTGGCTTGGCGGCCCTTTCTTGGCTGTTTTCTTATTGAAATTCAATTTTCCCGGGTCTTCTTCTCAGCCATTTGCAGCCCCCGCTTTTTGCTTGGAAATATTTTGCGGCATACCGTACTCTGCTCGCTCGCCGCCTTATCAATGCCGCAAAGTCAGAAACAGCTCCTTATATTTAACCCTTCTCAGCAATAGGCGGAATTTAAACAATGTTTTGTTTCATGACCGCAATGCGAGCCAGCCCCGAGGTTGCTTTGAGCCGAGATTGCATTGGGATTCAATTTACGGGGGTGTATTCGGTGTGTTTGCGACCAGGTCAATCTCGTTGGATAATCTTGACAAGGAAATGATTTTCACCCAAGGTGTACAAGGACAAGAATACATCCTGAGACGGCTGTAACGGACAGCAGCGGTTGAGATAATAGTGTGTTTCTAAAGATGTTGTATGTTCTTTAGAAAGAATATATGAGAAAGAGCTCATTAATGACTATAGTCATTATAAATTAATAACAAATGCTCTAGAGCGGAGTAAAGCCCAAAGCACACAAGTGGTCTCCTCAGAATCCCGCTTTTACCTCTTGCGCTTCCTTAAAATTCCCAAGTTTAATTTCAGAAACAATTTCTTATTGTAAATGTATTTGCTAAGCAAATATAAATCAGTAGCTTTAATTAAAATTACTCTTTAGATACCAGAATCTTGTTTGACATGATATCTTGTTAAAATTTCTCCTTTAATATGTTTAAGATATCCGAGTGGTATTTAGGACATTCTATGCTTGACGCAGCTGTACAAATAAATCCTTAGAGGACTTCTTCTTCAGTTCTTCTGGGCTGATGGTCTGCTAAATTCAATTGCATGCTGCCACAGGACTTTGGCAGGACCTGCTTTTGGCCTTACATGTTTACACTGGCATATACGGACGTACATATATTGTCACGCAGCCCCACAATGCCATTTATCAATTTAGTTGACAGTCGATTTCTTTTTCGATTTGCCAAAAGCCACCTCAATTGGTCTTTTTCTCTTCGTTTCTCTGTCTCTTGATTTTTTTTTTTGTATCTCCTCGTTGCTGGTCATGGCTCTTGATCCTGCATGTGTGTGGATATTTGTCCAATGTCTGCAATATAGTATAAAAATGTGGAAGGAGCCGAGGACAGAGTGCTGAAGGGGGTCCGAAATTACCATACTCTAGTCAAATCACAATCACAATGCTGTCTGCTCTAGGGCGCTCAATCAAAATCCGGCAAATGTGAGTGACGTTGCTCAAAATTGTTGGTTGCGGACTGGCAGAGATGGGGAAGATGGAAGATTGAAATGCAGGCAGCCAGAAAACGACGAGGAACGACAAGTGCTGGTTGCGAGGATTGAGGAGATTCTGTTTATTTCCACAAAATTGAGTTGTCAGTTCCGTTCCCGGCTTTAGTTCTCCAAACAACTTAATATTATTTTTGGGCAATTAAATCTTAAATTCGATGTGACTTGGAGACGATGCAAATTCACACTGCCAGTTATGCAGGTTGGGTATTAATGCGTGCTTTTCTGTCCATTGTGCTGGGCTGCCGCACAATACTAGATGGTCCTGGCAGGACTAAAAGCATTCCAATTGCTTGGACACTCTCCTAGGTAGAGGGCCCTGCGAAAAAAAAGCGCCTTCGAAGTTGACAAACAACGAGAACAATTAATTTCGCCTTTGATGTCCCGTCGCTTCTTCTCCTGCTGCTTCGTGTTATCCCTACTCCTGCACTAGGCGGGAGTCCTGCACTTAGGAAAATAAATGCACATAAAACTGAAGAATGAAATTTATTAATTTTGTAGTTTTTTGATTTTTTGTTCACTTATTTCTGTACAAAAAAATCCGTAAAAGGAAACTATTTGTTTGCTAAATTTATTTGCCACTTGAAATGAGAAAAAGAGCATGCTATTTTATGAAATAAAAGTCTAGACATGAATTTAGTCTTACAATATTTAAGTTTTTAAGTTTCTTTTACTTTTCTAATTAAAATCATGGATCTAGTTATGAAAATAAATATTTAATGAACCCACCTTAAAAGAAAATAAATTTATTTTATACTTTCCTTGCTAAAAACGAAACTTCTTTGAAGCTTACACTTTTTAAAGTGTATTTTAGGGTTTTCTGGCCAGGATTCGCCGGCCATGTTCGTGTTTTATTTGCCTTTGAGATGGCCTTTGTTTTTCTTTCTGACTTTTTGGCGCTTGCCCGTGTATGCCTCCATTGATCCGTTCCGTTCTTTCTCTCGTCCACGTGCACTTGCAGGCGCCTGCTACGAACAGAATTCCACAACCATCAGCCTGGGTAACTCCAACTCGCAGCTGCGTTTCAATCAGAGCGGCTCGCTCTATTTGCTGTACGAGGACGGGGCCGAGTGCCCCTCAGCGGCGGCGGGCAGCAGGCGCTGGTCGACGAAAATCGAGTTTGTCTGTGCAAACAATGCCACCAAGGACCATGCGGCAACAGCAGTAGGAGCTGGAACTGAAGCTGAAGCTGTTGGCGCCGATTCTTTGGAAATAATTGAGGACTCCAATTGCCAGCTGTTGATCCAATATCAGACGCCGCTTGCCTGCCGTGAGCCGATTAAGTGCAAGGCCACCATCTATGTGGACCACACGGCCGAGGGACTCGGTAGCAGCGGTGACGAGTCGATCGATCTAACGCCATTGATTAGCTCCAGCGACAACTACGAGGCACGGGTGGAGCTGCCCGCCGGCATGGAGCACCTGGTGCCCAAGTCGACCAAGGTGAGAAGCAGTCGTAGTCCGTTGATTTCCCCCCGGAACAGAAACGGACTCGTAATTTGCTGGCTTTTGTCTTTGCGGCACTCAACCCACTCAGACCGGTCATCATCTCTACCAATCCTACTCCTACCACTCTCACTCCTACCCTCTTTTTATTTTTTTGCAGTTCTTTTTGAATGTGTGCCGTCCATTAGTGCCCAAATACCAATTAGGCTGTGCCGGCGGATCTGCTGCCTGCATGGCCAAAGTGACGGCCGACGGTGCCCCCGAGGAGGAGCGTGTAAGTACCACCAAGGAATACATACGTACATACAGACATGGGGGGTAGATAAATGTACAGGAGAGGTCAGGATATTAATAGAACGAAGTAATGAAGGAAGCTTTGTATTCAGGGTAATTTACAAAAATGTAATAATATTTATATAAGCTGCCTAGGTGACTTTAAAGGCTGGTAAGACTTGCTAACAAATATGTTTTCTTCAAGAGATTAAGAGCTTAAATATAGCAGTTTCTAATAACTCTCATCAAGATAAATATATCCTACAATATAATATAATACAATAACAGTTTTTCCCACCCTTAGACCTAGTATTCCGACCCCAATTGTGTTCCTGCATGAAACATACGAGTGAGCTCACAAAGGCCCTCAAAAGGGCGAAGGGCGAGTGGTGGCCACGTGAAAGAAAGCCGCTTATGTGCTTAAAACTCTTTGCATGCATGCGAGTGTATCCAATGTGTGGGGACGGGGACGCGCCCAGGGGATCGCTCGTAATTTACGCCCAGCCAGCTCGGCCTCATCTCGGTGCGCCTTTCCACCTCATAAACGCCTCAATATGGTCGTCGTGGCCGTTTGGTCAAATGCCCAAAATTGTGGCGCCATTCATGCATTAAATATGCAGCAATCTAATTGCTAAGCTTCGCTCAACCTCAATTCCCCCGGGTCTGGCCAGTCTGGATTATTTGCTTGCTTCATTAAGAGGAGCCTCGGAACTGGGACGGGACTGGGATTCAGATTCAGATTGGGATGCGAATGCGGATGCGGACTCCCACTGTCTGCCGTTGACAGCGGCCAAAAGTTGTTTAATGCCAAAAATCTCCTCATTGAGAATGTGGCCACTGGTCCACACTGGTCCACTGGTCCACTGGTCCACTGGTCCAGTCCAATCCAGTTCAGTCCAACAACTCTAGCTGCCTGGCCAAACTCTGTGGGGTGGTCGGTCGGCGGTGCCTAAATACTTAAGCCCACAAAAGTATGCTATGAAATTTGCTTGAAACGGGATTTCTGCTCGGGCCACAAAATGGTCAAAAAACGCTGCCAAGCCTCGGCCGGCGCCAAAATCTTTGCAAATGAATGAGATAATTGGAGGGGATTTGGCTGGATTCAATAATTCATACATTTTTCCATTAAGCCCAAGCCACACATATTCACCGAGAAAAAGTAGGTCTAGTGCTGATTTAATGGCTGGGGGCCTTCTTTAAATCATTGCAGGCTTAATGAAATAGGTTTGGAATTTATTATTAATACTAATCGGGGATTATGTATTACTATTTTTGAATTTAGGATAATTTGGCATATAATTTAAACGGAATTAATTCATTTTCGGGACAAAGAAGTGAATTATTGCAACAAATTGCCTGTTGTTTTATTTAACATACAAAATCTAAGCTAGAATTTGAAATTAAGAGCGCGATGGGTAATAAATTTATGGAACTATTTATAGCTATTAGTCATCACTAACCAGGTTAGGAGTGTTTTGTTTTAGAGTTATTTTAAGGCATAAATAGTATAATTTAATATTTAATCACTTTATCAGATCATGTGAACTTTCCTTTAATTTATTTTATAAGTTTCCTATTTTTCAGGGATTTTTTTCAAAGGATTTCTAAATAGATTCTTATTTATTCCTTAATATTCAGAAGTCATAATAGTTCCCTATCTATATTTCTTTGTTGTGTGAATCAAAACATTATTATTTCCTCGCCTTATTCAATTTACCTTTCTCCTCGCGTGTCCTTTCTTTTTTGTGTCCTTCGCGGCTTTCACCCGCCCGAGTTTCGGCTTAATGCCAGCTTGTTTTTAGACGAAAGTTGGATGAATTATTAGGTTCCCTTGCTAAGTTTCCGGGAGGAGCAGCCAGGCCCCACGAAACCGCACTCGCCCCACTTCAATCAGCACAATAATTGCATGCGACAATGGATGCATGCCAAGCGGGGAGGCAATCTTTCTAGCGCGTTTTCCGTATTTTCCGGGGCCAAAAGGCCGTCCTCGCACACACACATCCCCTCGCTCCAGCACCTTCCGGCTTCAACTTTTATCACAAGCTGCACAAATTTCCCGGGAGCAAAAACATTGTTCAAGTTGCTAAAAAATAAGCACGTACGCGTTGGAAATGGCAATGCGCTGGAGTTCGGCGTTGGAACGAGGCGATGGAGGGCAGTTAAGTAGGGGGTCCCAGGCAGAGTGGTGCTTTCAGCGGGGGCTTAAAAACGCTGAATATAGGATTTTGGGAATTTTTTTTAAAGGAATTTTGCGATATTTTAAATGGCTTGGGGAGGCGATTATATGAGCTCTTTTGTCTTAAACTTTAAATCCCAGCATGGCCTTGAATTAAAAAGCTTGGTTTAAATTTTAAAAATATATATGGAATGGAACTTCACTAAAAATATTAAAATATAATTAATGAAAAGGGGTCTTTAAAGTTTAAACATCCTATTAAAAATATAAAATAAATAAAGAAATCCCCCTAAGAACCCTTAGATTCCGCCCCTGATCTAAGTGGGGGCTCAGAAAAGTAAGAGTCGGGGCTCTGCGGCAGGCAGCACGCGAGTGAAATATGTGAGCATAACGTAAGGTCAGCCAACGTAACGTCGCGCTACGTAACGAAACGGAACGGAAGGAAATGGCAAAATGCGGCTGGATGGGAGAGGAGGAGGTAAAATATCTGTAAAAACAGCTTTTAGCGGCCAGCAGCAGCATCCATGTGTGCCGTGGGTACGTGTGAGGGGGTGTGCCTACCGGCGACGTGCTCTGTAAAGCATTTCCGCTGGCAGGAGGCGACTCTAGATGGCTCGAATGGGTCGCTGGTGGTGGTGGAGGTGGTGGCTTAAAGTGCCATCGGCTTTGTTTGCATGCCGTTGGCCTAGAAATAACGCAGTCGGGGCAAATATATATTTTTTATAAAAATTCTATTGCTTTATTTTTGTAGTCGACGCGAGAGCTACAGACAGCCATCCCCTAACCATGAAACGATTACACTGAAGATAGAAATATAGCATTTATTTTGCTTTTAATTTAACTGAATAAATAGGTGATTTTTTATATATCACCAAAAGATATATTTCCAAGAAAATAATCTTGAAAAAAGCCTGAAAAATACCATATTTCCTAAAGAATGATACTCATTTCGGTAAAAATTAAGATAACTTTGTTAGATTCAATTCCCTTTTCGAATTTATGCATTGCGTATTTATTAATCTCAGATTCTTAATATTTTGTAATAAAATTTCAAAAGAAAAATTCATTTCAACCGTGAAAGCCTTTTATAACAAAGAGAGTACTTTATTCTTTTATGGTTTCTCCATTTAAAATTATATATATTTTTAATAATTCAAGTGTAGCTCCTGGTCCCTCCATTCCTGTTGACATTTTGCGCCACGTTTTGCATTTTGAAAATGCTCCGTTTTTCAGAGCATTTCGTGTGCGGAAACGGAAATGTGCTGCTCGTAGCTGCTGACGCGCACTTGAGCGTTCTCCCCTTTTGCCATCCTCTCGAAAAAAAGGAGAGCCCCAACCCTTAGTGATTGCGGGCCGGGGCTTGTCTCCGTCCCTTATGGTGCTCGTGCCCCTCTGCAACGCCCACGCATTGGCAGTTGTCGAACGTTGTCGCCTGCATTGGCAGTGGCATCTTGGCATCCCCAACCCCACTGCCCAACTTATCCAGCTCCTCCAGCTCCCCTTATCGCATGCACATATTTTAATGTGCTGCCATTGCATATCCCCAGGCTAACAGCAACAATGGAAAGAAGCATTGGCTGAATCCTGTGGGGCCAGGCGTATTTAACCCACTGAGAAACGGTGTTCTATATTCTTAATCAAGTTTAAGAAAAAAGAAAGTAAGAAGGTAATCTATGAAAAGCATAACCAAGCTAAAGCTTAATATTCTTTATGATACATACTTTTAGTATTCAATATAAAATATTTATACAGAGTTTTTACTTTTAATGACTTTTAATATTTATGGTAAAAGATAAAAGGCAGTGGTTTGCAGTTGCAGTTTAATGGTTTAATAAATGGCATAACTAAGCCAAAATTACATATATTTCAATTTTTGAGCTACGAAAATTTGGACAAACAAGAAAGGAATCTAACTTTAGTGAGCCCCAACTTATTAGTGGGTCCCTAGAGGGTTAAGCGATTGCTGCTACAGACATTTGTTGTCGCCTTTGGGCGCTTGACTCGAAGGAAGCCCGGATCAGCGACACGTTTGATTTTTGCTTGGGAATTCCCTTGGATTTTGCGATTGCGATTCCGAGTTCGAGTCAATTCATTGGCATGCAGCGACTCCATTGTCAACTCGATGGCGGCGTTTGACTTGTGCCAGTGCAAATTTGGCAACGGGCATGTGACTGGCATGACAATGGGCAACCCCACAACCCCAACCCCATTTACCCCGCTCCATTACCATTACCAACTCCAGCTCCAGCTCCGTCTCCCTTTGCATTTGCATTTGCACTTCCGACAATAACCACAAAATCGTCAAAATGGCAGACGTCGGTGGTCTGCGTCGCCCCATCAAATCGGATTAATAATGAAATTGATCAAATTGTTGTGCAAACAGCTGAATGCCTTGCCAGCAGCAGCTCCACAATGCTGGGGCATAACTCGTCCTACTGTCCACTCTCCTTCGTCCTCCTGCCGCTGCCTCTGCTCCTGCCATTGTGCTTATTGTTATCCCAGTTATTGTCCTGTCCCTCAATGTCATGCCTGTTGTTGCCGCTGGCTTGCTCGGCCTTTTCGCCTTGGATTTCTGGTGGGTTGAGTGCCGAGACCAGGCCAGGCCAGGCCGTAATGTCATTGCGGCCACGGGGCGGTTGAATCGAACCTAGGGGCTGGACGGCGCCTGCGGGAGTCCGCCTTGTCTGCTGGCATGTTCCTAGTGAATCGCTGAACTAGCAGAAATCTTTATTGCTTCTCAACTCGAGCATGGCCTTGCTCGATTTTTTTTTTATCAGCATTCCAAAAAAAAATGCGATTTGGGTTGGAAATGGGAATATGTAGGAGGTAAGAGAAATTTAGGACATAACTTATATTTAAAGGTAGCTTTCCCTCTAAAATCGTTTTTAATGTCTAAATTTGACTAGGTCCTTCGGTTTTTAAGATAAATAATTGTTTTTTCTAAAAGCATAGCCATTAAATACATTTTCATTGTTAAAATCACATCAATTTCAATACCTCTCACCTACTTCCCATATGTCTAGGTAAAGAAGACACGTTCCTAATAGATTTCTTATACCCAAATCCCTTTTAGATTGCTAAACAATTCCTTCAATCTCTCTTCCAACACTCTTCAACATTTCTTTTTATTTTTATCCTGAGACTTTTTCTCCAGATGTTCGTTAGAAAAGAATACACATTCCTTTCTCAAGCCAAAATACGACTTAATGAAAGCGATACACCCCCTGCTCTAGTGCTGGCCACTAATTAGAACGAGCAACCTAAATAAATGTCGTGTCCTGAAATCCTTTTGAGAATCCAAAACAGTTCTTTTAATCTTCCGCCGCCGTCGCCGTCCTCCTGATTTCCCAGCAAGCGCATTAAAGTTTCGATTTGTTTCCCTGACTGAGCCAAAGATTTTCCAACAATCAAGCCAAGATTTTCTTCTTGTTTTCCTGCTGTTGCCTGCTCCTTCTTGTTGTGAGCTTGGCCTTGCCTGCCCCGTGTCCTTTGTGCCTTCTTTTTTTTGTTCAGCTCATTTATTTGTATCTGCAAACAATTAAGTTACTTTCGGTCTGGCCAGCCAGTCGTCGCTGGTATTTCCTTTATTTCTTGTTTTTATTTTTTCTGTTGTCCCTGGTATCCTGGAGAGGAAAGTTTTGCGAAACTTAAAAAAATAATCACAAATATCCTGGCGCACGCACACCGACGCAAGCATACAGAGAAGTTACTGGCTTGTTCAAATGCGATAAGAAAGTTTTTCAATAAATTTTGCACAGCGAGAGCTACTGGCAAAACTTACGGCTGCCTGTGCCTGTGCCGATGCCTTCTCCTGTGTTCTAAGTCAGTAAGCCGGCGCCAAAGGAAGTCCCCCCGATCTGCCATAGTCCCTAACTCAAGTCCCCTGATCCCTCACCCCTCCCTACCCATGCTAATGAGGATGCCGGATACTGAAGGTCAGGCGGCAGTCCTGCCCCCGACTCGTTGTGTATTTGCTGATGGCGCATTAGCTGCGATTTTGATTTTCAAATGGATTTTCAAAGGGGCAAGCGATCCGCCAGTGAAACGTCCAGCAATAAATAATAGAGCAAACTGCTAAAACATCGCCTGAGCTGCATACGAAATGAGTTTGGAGCCGGAACTCGGGCTGGCACTGGTACTGGCTGTGGAACTGGCACAGGAGCCACTAATACGTTTAAGATGAGACGACAACATGTGCAACGCTTGCCGCCATCGACCTTGTTGACCCGAGCATAAATCTTATGCCACTCGAACGCCAATGCACTTGCCTCCTCCAGTCCGGGTTGTCCTTGCCTCGCTCTGTTCGGTTCCTCCTTTGGAATCATGGGGTATCCCTGCTTTTTGCGCATTAAGCTCACGTCGTTGGCCGGCTAGTTGGATAGCTGGCAGCGTTTAAGCTGCCTGATTGCCAATAGCAGCAGTTAGCGTGCTCCATCGATGGGGGGCAGCCACAGCAACAGCTGCACAGGCGACGAGCTGGTCGGTTTTAAAAATGTTCCCTCTTGAAAAATCCATGATTTATAGGATTTTTTTAAAAGAGGCCGATTTTAAAGGCTATTTTTACTCATAAAAAAAACCTGGGATTTAAAAAAAAAAATTTTAGATGTATTCGGTATTTAAAAATGTATTTTTGGGAAAGTATATTTTCACAGACTTTTTGAATTATTTTGAACCCAAAATAAACATGTTTTCTACTTTAAAATGTGGGTTTTGTGTTTATAAACTTTGTAAAGATTAAATATACATATTTAATTAAGGCTTAAAAACCAAGAAAATAAAATAAGTAAAGGTAAAGGAATTATTTCCCTTATTTTAGCAGTTTCCCATTCCCCTTCGGGTGCAAAATAATTTCTGTTTGTAAGACCAGGAGGCTATCTTTATGTTTCACGAAGCACCAGCTTATTTTTGTCGGGTGGGCGGTGCCATTGAACTATCCATTAAATTGTCGTTTTGTGCTGACTCGGACCGGCATGTCCTGCTGGATCCTTTTGCCTTGCCAGTTATCATCGCATCGATGTGCCGGCCACTCCGCTCGTTTCGAGCTGGTTGGCCTGGACACCGGCAACAAGGATAGCAACAAGCAGCCAGGAGCAGGAGCAGGCGACACTGGAACGTGTGCTTGGCTCAGACAGGGATTTCGAGTTATTTGCCGCAATCTCAGACATAAAGTTATACATTTCGCTTTCGCAAGCATGCTTAAAGCGCTCCCTTTCACCACTTTCTCTGCCTTTTGCCTCGTCCACAGAGCATGGGATTTCCGCTGGTCTCGCTGTCGCATTGGAATCGCACCTTCGCCGAGCTGCTGTACTTAAAGGGCGATCCCTGTCCGACGGACAACAGCACGGAGCTGTCCACACGCATCCTCTTCAAATGCAATATGCGTGCGGGTCGGGTAAGTGCACTGGAAGAAAAGTTAACTAGATTTGTTATGCACCTCTAATACCTCACTATAACTTAGTTTTAAAATTGGGAAATTAATATTAGGCACACGTTTAACAACATTAACTCATATAAATGCTTTGCAATTTTATATTATATTTCTTAATATTTTTATTTGTATTTAATTAAAAAGCATGTGTATTTTAACATTACTTTATACTTTTTATATTACCTCGCATGCTTTTCTTTGAATTTTTATTGATTTCTTAACATAAATTTCACTTATTTGTTACGGATATCGGTTTTATTTCTTCTTAATTTAGGGTCAGCCTGTTTTACGATCGATTGAGGACTGTACCTACAAATTTCAATGGGACACACAAGTGCTTTGCCAAAATTCTGCCTTAAGTTAAACTCTTAATAAGGATTTTCTTTAAAATTTTTTACTTTATTCGATTAATGAATTTACTTTTCCATGCTATGTGTGAGATAAGACTTTCTTAATACAATTTTGATAACAAATCATTTATAAGAGTAACTTTTTTGTGTGTAGTCCCCACATTCACAAGAAGCCGCCATTTGCCATTGGATTCTGATAGGCCATTTGTGCGGACAGCTTTGACTGGGTCACAAGTCTTTATGCGATTATTTCCATGAAGGTCCTGGCCCACCAGCAAATTGCTTGCAAGCTCCTCTAATGGCCACTCTTCCTTGCCTTCTTCCTTCCCTCTCTCTCCACCGTTTAGGGACAACCGGTGCTGCGTTCGATTGAGGACTGCAACTACAAATTCGAGTGGGAGACGAATATCTTTTGCCCGCCGCACGAGTGCACCTTCAGTGCGGACACCTGCGAGCTGGTGCACGACGAGCTGGGTCAGCGTTTCAACTTCAAGAGTGCGCACTTCACTGACGATGGCAAGATTCAGGTGAGCCGGAACTAAGTCTAAACGGGAACAAGCCTTTAAGCTTTGGTTTTTTCTGCCCTCAGATCGACTACAACGCCACGAAGATGTCGGTAAATATTTGCGGAGCGCGCCGCAAGGCAATGACGGACTATTCCCAGGCGCTGGTCAACATATTCTTCACACACGAGTCGCCTAATTGCGGCAAGGAAGGTGAGTTGCCGCTGCACTTGCAGGCCGGCTAATTCGATTTACATATTCCGCCGGCTTTTGAAGAAGGGGGTTGGGGTAGGGAACTTGCTAAGGAGCCCGCGTTGTCGCTTGTCGCTTCCGTTTCCGTTTCTGGTTCCGCTTCCGATTCCCTTTCCGCTGCAGCGCAACATGCGCGCCTTGCCGCCATTTTGTTTGCCTTTCTCTATCTGGCTTTCTGTTGGATTCTTTTTTGGTTTTTACTGCGCTTTCGGGTGTTTTGTGGAAAAACGGGAGAATCGCATTAGATTTGGCGCACAGCCCAATGCACTTTCTTTGCCTCGGTGACATCACGCTTCCTGCACCGTCCTCCTTGCTCCACTCGCCACCCGATCCTCCTGGCATTTTATCACGCCACTTTTATCGCTGGTACTCAGGGTTTTTATGGTTGCTATGATTAGGGGTATGATGTAGTCGGGAAAAGCTATTTCTTCATGTAGATATATTTTGCAATCATCGCTGGTGTACGTCAGATAATTACAGAGGGATTACTTTAGTAGAAAAAATTTAATTTTGAACTTTAAAAATATTTTTCATCAGAAGAAAGTTGGGTACAGCCGCATTTCTTAAGAACAAAATATTTGTATTGTTTAATTAGAGATGAGTTTTGAAAGGTAAAGTTCTATATGATAAATCGACAAGAAATATCGCACTATCGAAAATGTATCGAACAATATCGCATTTAAGGATAAAATATCGATATTTTAAAAAAAGGTCAGAAGAATATTATTTTATTAATTTGAATTTTTACATTGTTATGTATTTTTTTCATATTATATCATTTTATAATCATACAACGTTAATACAACTTTTATTTCATTAATTGGGAAAGACTTTAAGAACTCGGTATCTCATAGTCGTGGCCTTCAACCAAAAGCTTTTTTTTTGATTTTTTTGGCTATAGCGACGCTGTTCTTGCAACTGCGACATTTTCGGGCACTTGTCGTGGTTGCTCTTCTCTCCCTCCTTTTTTTTTTAGTAGTTTGCTTTTTAACTAAGATTCTTTTTGTCCGTCCAAGGGGGGTTTGAAATAAAAAGCAAGCAAAGTGCTTGAAATTATACAAAAAAATATATCTAGCGAGCGAGAAAAAACTGTCTACGAGATAATGCGGTAAAATAATCTTGCTGCACTTGGGAAAATCTCTCTTTTTCTCTCTCGAGTTTTTCCTCTTTTTTTCCTCGATTTTTTCCTTTTTCTTTATTTTATTTGTTGATGTGATACTACTGCATGAATTTTTAATGCATGCAGAGCAGACAGGCAGGCTGAGTGTGTGTGTGGGCGGCATCCTGTGCCGAGGATTCCCCCAGGGCCACTGTGTTAGCAGCCTTATATTCGCACAATGATTTTTATTCGAGCCATTGCATGGCACTTAAAACTTTGCCATTAAAACAAAACTTTTTATTTTGACAAATAAAACTGACGACGATTTAATTATGACACATCTCCATTGTCTCTCTCGGCTTGGCCCGTAAAATGGAATTATTTTTAAACTCTGTGGCGCACAAACTGTTTTGTTTTGGTCGGGAGGACGACAATGCGCAATCTGCAAGCGATCAGACAATTTTAATATGCCCAGTGACAGGCGTTAGCAGATACCAGAAATGTGTGGGATAAAGCCAGAACAAAAGCAGGCGGCGTTGGAGGCACATTGCCCAAATCCCAACCAGTTGTTGGCGTGTAGATTTTGTGTGGCTTTGCGACCGAAGCTGGAGGCTTTGATTCATCCCCATTCCCATTCATGCTGAGCATTTGACCGACAACACTGGCCTGACCCTGCAGGATTCCAGGACAACCAGGATGAGGAACGGAAGCAGGAGCAGGAGCAGCTGGGAGCTGGGAGCTGCTATGTCGTCTGTGGTGATAATTATTTTTGGCTTTTATGCGATAACTTTGCGGTGTCCAGGCCCAATCCACTTTCCATTCCTCCCAACCCCTTTGCTGCTGTATCATTTGAAATTTTGATAAGGATACTGTCTCTGTGTGTTGATGTGCGGGGGAAGCCAGCCTTTGTCTGGCCCATAAAAGTGGAAAGCCAGCCTGGGCTGGTCCTGCTTTTTGTACGCTTTTATTAGGGTTAAGATTGTTTTGAATGTGGGTTCATTTGAACTAATTAAAGTGCTCTCGAAACTAATGCCCTATTACGTTTACGTTATCCCTTGCAGGCACCATGAACGTCCAGATCCGTCTGATATGCAGCAACCAGACGGAGAGCAGCAGCCTCATCTCCAGTGTAAGTACCAAGGATACTCCTATATATATATATATATATATACGCAGGGAAGCTCTTACCTGAATCAGCCGCCATGGCATCTGGCGCTTGTTCTTGGCTCCTCGGAGGATTACAAAGAGTGTAGCACGCTTTTCAGCGCCCTGCCAAATGCGCATCAAAGAAACACGACCGACCGGGTGTGGGTTTTGAGCTGGCAACTGTAGGGATATTTTGCCAGGTTTTCCTTGTTTATACCCTTGCAAGAGGGGATTATAGTGATGGAGGAGCGAAGGTGACACTTTCAATCTGGTTAAGTGGTATTGATTGGCAGCTTTATTACGGTTAGGATGTAAGCTTCGGAAATATAATCGTACTTGATCTAGAGTTAAAAAGTTATTAAAAAAAGATTATTCTTGTAAAGAAATAAATAAGACAGAGGCGTCTTTCTTAGGTAGAATCCTTCCCCTTAAGGTATCCCTTAAAGTACCCTTTAAAATTCCTATATTAACTGCAAGGGTGTCTACATTTCGTTCTTTCGCCTTTTTTTAGGTTTATTTTCCGTTTTAATTTTTTGTACGCGAACAAAAAAGTCTTGGCAGTCGCTGGGTCCGTTCTCAAAGTCCCGCCACAAGGCACTGGGACTTGGAACTCGGCTTCAAAGTAAGAATGTATGAAATATGTGTGTGAGCGGAAAAGGGCAACCAGGGAGACACAGGGAAAGGGACTTTCACAGGGACACTGACTAACTGGCGCAGGAGGGCCGCCACCTTGCAAGAAGCATGGTGGTTTTGGTCGCCGACTTAGGCGGTGGCTGGCAGCCCGGAATGCGGCAGGTGTCCTTTGTTATGCTTACCACTTGGCAATCGGCTTTGCCGGTGCCGTGCATCTTCTTGGCTTTCAGCCCTTTTTCTCTGTGTCTTTGTCTTTTGTCCTTTGTCTTTTCATATTTCTGTTTTTGCGGTTCGCTTTGCATTTCTTGCTGGTTGCTTCTTGTCTAATGCCCTCACTGGTTCACCTGTTCACCCAGCTCACCCTGCTCCTAGCTTTTGTTTCCCGGGGTTCATTGGTGTCGCATGAGGCTTTGTTGTCATCCGGGTAGGCAGGATCAGCCGGCGAGATATGCAGGCAGGCATTGTTCGCAGTGACCTCCTCATGTATTGACCAGGTGACCCTTGGACTTTGGCTCGGATATTGCCTGGCCAAGAGCCAGAGTCAGCAGGAGGAAATTAAATTAAGAGCAGGTCCTTTATCGTGCTTTCTGCCTGCTCTATGTGTGTTTGTGGGAGTAATAATATAATTAAGTTGCATTCGCCTGCAGCACTTTGACTAATGACCAGGGAACCGACTTTGTTGTGGCTTTTCCAGGAGCCAGCCAGCATCATTAGCATGCAGGGCATGCTGGCTGGAGCTCTCTCTCTCTTTAAGCTAATTAATAATTGTTTGCTTTGCTTGCACGACAATTAACCGCAGGTTGCTGAAATATTTCCCCATTTTCAGGAGCACAATGCATCGTAATTAGTGGCGCAGGTCCGATTGCATTAGCCGCCCGGCCCCAAAAAAGCGTTTTGCAATTAGTGCTTGAGGTCGGTCGGGTCCTCGTCCTGCCGTCCCCCCAAAAAACACTCCAACGGCCATCATCAGGCTGGCATTGTACTCCATTACGCAAAAATTACGCCCCAGGAAAGCGGCACTGATTGAAAACATTTGCCGCTCGCGTTTTCTAGGTCGATAGTTTTAGGTTTTTCCCTGGCAGGCAGGCAGGACCTGCTCGGCTTCGATTTTACATTTGTGGCACCAGGCAATTGACCCAAATTTAAACCGGCTGCAAGCTGTTTGCCACCTCCGACAAACGCTTTGCCATCGGCTGGGGCCCCCCATGTCACAGATGCGGGTTGTGGCCTCTGTCACCCAATCGCCATGCCACATTTCGATTCACATCCTGCATTCTCTGTGCCTCCTAACCGATGCACTGCCTCTGTGCTCTGGGTTGGGTTTGTGTCTGTCTGCATTATCCGATGATGTTAATTGCTCGACACGCTCTCTGGGATCTTTAATATTTGCATTTCCTTGTCCGAGGCGACAGCTAATACATCTGAGTAGCTCAACAGGTTAAGCTCCAACAAGATGTTGTGGTCAGCTAAAAGGAGAGCCAGGGAATGGGCAAAAAAACAGCTTATCGCTCAAGGAACCTCAACACGTTTTAATCCTTGAACTGCATAGCGGAAAATAGCAGTTTCCGCTGCACTTGGGAAAAATGTAATGCATTTATTTATGTGAGTTTTGTTTTTATATTTTATTTAATGGGAAAACTTATGCATTTTTATAGAAATTTGCATTTGTGGGAGTAAGAAATACAACAAATATGCTAGATATGAAAACAAAAATAGCAAATAAATTTTTGAAATAATAAATTAAAAAAATGCTAACATTAGTCACAAAATTAAAACTTGACCCCACTGGTGGGTTGTTTCCATACTGTGCGTGTAATTATTGCTTACATCAGGGGGGATGGTAGTCAGCTTCTGTCAGGAATTTTATATAAATGTATAAGTAAGACTTTTAAATTAATTTCTTACATATTATACACTTATTAACTAATTAGGGAATATTTACAATCAAACACAAATTTATAAAACAGCTCCCCATTCTCCTTGTTCATTTCTCCCTGTGTACATGTGTGCAATTATAGCACACTATATATACACAAAACGAAGGACAACTTTTGGGTAGCAACAAAAAGGAGCTGTGTTCACGGCTCCTGGTACTGGCAGAGGCGCTGTTGGAAAATTAGCGATTCAATGAAATGGGATTTTAAATGGCTGCAAACTTTTTAATGTGTTGCTCCCTCCACTTGCAACTCCATCGCCATCTCCACCTCCGCCAGCAGCTACAACTACAGCTGTCCCTACTACTGCTTCCTGGCAACCCAGAACACAGAACCAGACCTGGTTTCCTCCTCGCGGACATGTTCGTGTCTGGTGCGGCGCCTCGGCGTGACGGAAAAGTTTGTGCCAGCTCTGGTTGGCCAGCGTTTTTGCTCCTCGCCACTTGCAGTTGTTGCCGGCTGCCGGGCTGCCGGGTTGCCAGTTGCAGTTGCGCCGCAAAAGTTTTTAAATTATGCGCACATTTGCTGTTTCATTTTGCAGTCGCTGGTCGCGCCGGAAATGGTCTTTGGGTGAAAGTGTTGCCAGCGAAAACAGCAAGGGTTTTTCCAAGCGACCCAGGATGCCGGAAACAAGCTGCGAGCAGTTGTTGCGCCACAAATTTGTGCAGGCCACTGGACGAGGGCGAGGGCGATGGTGAGGATGGTGAGGGCATCGTATTTTACTCCGAATTTATGCCCGCCCCGTCCCCATATCAATTTATTTATTTATTTTCCTTGCACTTAATGAAGAAAGTTTCTAATTACAAGAATCCGTTTCCTTGCAGGACCAGCAATGCAATTTGCTTTATGTGCAGCGAACCCCCAGCATCTGCGAGTTCCTTTCCCTCGGCGTGCCTCACCATGATGGCGATAGCAGCTCTAGCTCCAGCTCCACTAGCACCACCACCACCACGACGACAACGACAACGACGGCCTCGCCAGCGGGTAAGCCAACTAAGGCAGCAACGTCGACAACTACAACGACAACAGCTGGCCCCAATCCGGCGGCTACTCCCATCGGGCCGACGGCCTCCGTGGGCAGTAAGTGCAGCTGGCCCGCTCTGATTGCACCGCCATCCATCACTCATCCGCCCCGTTTTTCGTTTCCGCAGCCATCCTGGCGGCCATTTTGTCGGTGACCTTCTGTGTGACGTGCCTGGGACTATTCGCCTTTTCGCCGACGCGAAGGCAGCGCGTGCGTCGCTTCTTCCGGCGCAGCAACTCGGCGGTCCGCTACTCCCGGGTAAGTTTGCCACTCAGTGTTGCCTCCCAGGAGGAGAGGGAGCCAGGAGCCAAGAGCTAACCAGTCTGTGTCCTGCTGCCCCATTTTCATCCGCTTAGGTGCAGTCGAACGAGGAGGCCAACCTGCTGCTGGAGCCCAATGGAGAGTTCACCGAGAGCGACGATGACATGCTGCTTTAGGTGGGCCAACAGCAGACACCCAAGTCGTCGGAGGAGGACACGTCTTGGCCATTAGTGGGGGTGAAACGGAAGCGGAACGAAGGTAGCTAGATAAAGACACGCAAGATCCCAAAGTGAGAAACATTGAACACCAAAGACATAACTGAAAACTGGAACTGATTGTGAGCTAAATAAACAAAGAAACAAAAAACTAAGGCAAGTAGGGATTAGGTGATGAGAACTGCTTAAGGATGTTAAACTTGTACAATACGCGTAGGCTACAACGACGACATACACGGAACCCAATTAACGGACCTATATATACACACACATACACACTATATATTTTATATACCCTTCGTATGAAAAAGGACGATCCCCAGCCTAACCCCGAACCCATAGCTATAGATAAGTGCAAAATGCATTAACCAGAGAATTGCAATGGACAATTGCTTGAATCGTATTTCCGCTGGCAGCTAGATATACATATACATATACTAAATAGCGCAGCAGCTTGTTTCCTTCCATTAACGATGTGATTTCATTTTTGGGCCACCTCAAGTGCAGCTTGGGTGCTCTTTTAACGGTATTCCTTTGTAAAGATTTGTATTTTTTATTCTAGTGGAATCTGTACTTACATTTTTGTTTCCGTCTTGTTTGTTTTAGTTAAGTCGAGTCTTAATAAATGTACAACTTTGAATGTATACATATAAATATATAAAATTAATAAAAATTATAAAAAATAAAAATATATAGAAAGCGGTGTTTTCAATAAATATATAAATGAATGATAACAAGCAAGGAAGCTTACTTCAGAAAGCCGAAGTTTACATACCCATTTTGCTGTTTTGAATCCACTATAATTTTTGCTGTTCAACGCCATTTGAATATAACTATAGCTTTCTTTCTTAAAAATTACATAACCAAGCTAAAATAGCATTTATTTCACTTCGGAAAGCTGTTCTGTGCTAGTTTTTAAGGTAAATAAATCTGCATATTGATATGATATATATATTGATGTAACCCCTTATAGAATTTTGAAAATTTGGTGGTAAATAATTAAGATTTTAATGGCGAATTTCTTTTTGGCTGTAAGAGGCTCTCAAGAAGACCTAAAATAAAAAAACAAAGCGACGAGTGCACGATGAGAATAAAACGCGATGAGGTTGAGAGAAAAGCGACGAGTAAGAACAATAAGGTTGAGAATAAGCGAAAGCGGGCATACGAAGAGATAGTACAGTTCCTGTTTATTTTTAAAAGCTCCCCGTTTAATAATCCCACATAAATATTTAGAAATACTTGGAAACTTGATAGATATTCCCTTTAAAAAAGATAAAACACCTCTTAATTTTTAAAATATATTTTATTTGCGTTGTATGTATGTGTTTTTCATATACAATTAGAATTAATTTACTCATATGCGTACAGAGTAGATGAGTGTGTCTGCGTAAATTTGTAGGTACCTTAGGCATTACATATCAGAGACAATCTATAGCTTAGACGATATACACATACTTTAGCTTAATTACATTAACGTATCATAGACGATATTCGGCTTGATTCCTATGAATGGGTGAAGAGGCTAGCCTAATGGTTTGGTAGATGACGTGATAATGGGTTTTCGTTCAAATTGAATAATGTCTCTCGCTCGGCATGTACTTATTTATATAGCGTCGTTTAAATGGGCGTGAGATTACAATTGATAGACGTGATAGTTGGTAGGAAATCTGGTGCGTTACGTGTTATTTTTGTTTTCTTTTTTTTGAAAGTACAGAAATTCTCATTCAGCGTATGTACAGAGAGGTGTGTGTGAGTGGGTGTGAATAATAGTAATATACTTTACTTAGGACCTATATCTAGCATACGTACATACATACATACAAAGAAGGCAATTTGTATTTCTCATTTCGGTAGCATTTGTCGTTATGTTTGTTCACAATTAAAGATTCTAGACTACTATTTGGATACGTCGTATGTGTATTGCATGCGGCTCTTTTACTTAGTTGTAGGTTGCGTTCTAACAAATTCTAAATAATATGTAGGTGTAGTTCGAAATAAAGCTCGATTTGTTCAAAAGTTGGAGTCCCGTTCGGTTGCGGCGGTTGAGATTCCGTTCAAAGGTAAAAAAAATATAAATAAAAGTTGTCACTTCAAAGGGGTAAGCATTGAGCTATTTCTCAGTTTGTTTTGCGGCAGCTTACGATAATCTTATTGTACAAATAATTACTAGTTAAATGAGATTTGCTGTCAGGGTCTAGGCTAGGCTTACAAATAACACTTAACAGAGAGTGATGCTTCTTTCTTTCCTCCTTCCTTTCGAAACTATTACTTCTTTTTCATTTTGTTTTCTTTAACAAAGGCCACATGAAATATTGAAATTGGAAACTTTCATAAACTTTTCCTGGAGCTGGAGCTGGAGCAGCTCCTCTATAAGCGCAGGCAGATTAAACCTAGGAGGGGGACCAAACATGGGGGGAAAATCGATAATATTCTCTAGACTTTTTACATTCAGCTGGGTGCTTCTCCTCGCCTCGTCGTCGGTGGCAGTGGGTTGCGGTTGCTACTCTAACGGAACAATAGCTCATCGTCAGGATCGAACTGGAACAGCTCCGCCTTCTCCCAGTCCTATACGTCGCTCTGTTTCGCATTCGTGTTGATGATGAAGGCTCCGTTGATGTGGCCGTTGGCGTGGTGCACCTTGCCATTGGGTGTGTACAGATTCGTCAGTCCGTTCTTGCCGTTGGCAATCATCATGGCCGGGTGCGTGGCGCCGCCGTTCAGCTGCGCCACCAGCGGGTTCTTGGTGGCCTCCGCCGGCGGCGTGGTCAGCGGCGGCGTCACTGGCGACGGCTTGATCAGCTCCAGCTTGTCATCGGTGGAGCCCTTTAGCGGCGACTTGATCAGAGCTCCGTTGCCCACATTTCCAACAGGCTTGCGGTGGGGCAGGGCGAAGCGCAGCTTATCCCAGAACCACGGATCGCCCCACTTCAGGTAGGTGTTCATCTTTAGATAGGCCTTCAGCTCCTCGTCCAGTTTCTCCACGTCTCCGATATCCGAGTAGATGATGACGATGATGCGGGCGCGACCCTCGTTCAGCGCCGATCTGTGCGCTGCCCTGAACTCCATGCGTGCCCATTCCGACTTGATGAAGTTCTGGCTCAACACAATGATGGTTCGCCGCGAGTCCGCCACGGATCGCATGATGTTCTCCGGGATGTGTCCGCCCACCAGCCAGTCGCGCTCGTGGACGCACAGCTGGAACTTCTGGGGACCGTGCTCCAGCTGCGGCACCAGGTAGTCCTCGATGAAGCTCTGGTCCTTGTGCGAGTACGAGATGAAGGCGTCGAATTTCTTGTCCTTGTCCAGCTCCTCCTCGGTGACGAGCCACAGGAACATGTTGTGCGCATACAGCCAGATCTTGATCTCCATCTGGTACTTGTAGTACAGAGCCGCCGTGAAGCCGGCCAGGAGGCCAGTCAGGGCGATCACCACGCCCAGGGCAATGAAGGCGCTGCGATCGTCCGGACAGATGTCGTTCGTGGACAGCTCCACCATCCGCGTGGGTGACTCGGCGTTCATGCACATCATCTCGTTGCGATCCTCGATCCGCTCGAAGTTGTCCTGGGTGAACAGGAGCAGGGGCTTGGCGTCGCAGTCGCAGTTCCAGGGATTTCCGGCCAGCCTCAGCGATCGATAGGGCATCGTACGATTGAGAAAGCCCAGCACGGTGGCGTTCAGAGCCTGTAGGTGGTTCCGGCTCACGTCCAAGTGGTTCAGGTGCCGCGGCAGTTGATCCACCTCAATGCTGGTGAGATTATTGCCAGCCAGATGCAGACTGGTCACCTTATCGTAGCCCCGGGTGTCGTAGGCAGGCAGCTGGACGAGCGTGTTGTTCTCCATATACAGCTCCATTATCTCCAGGGTGTCGTGGAGCTTTGGCAGGCGGGGCACCTCGGTCAGGTTGCCACTGTTGCAGTTCACCAGCAAGGCCTTGTCGAAGGTGCGCACCCAGCAGCTGCAGCCGAGCGGGCACTGACGCTCTCGCGGATCGTCAGAGGTGTCCAGCGGGCAGATGAGCTTCTCGGGCAGTACCCTTCGCACCGGCGTGTCCCTCAGAGAACTGGGTCCGCTGCAGGTCAACCGATCCGTGTGCAGCTTGAACTGCCTGGTGTACTGCGGCACATGATCGCCCCTCACCAGCTGGACAAAGCGGAGCACCAAGCAATCGCAGACCAGGGGGTTGTCGTTGAGATCCACGTGCACCAGCCTCGTGCCCCAGTCATCCGTTACCTCCAGATCCGTCGGCAGTCGAATCCTGGTAATCTGATTGTGCGTGAAGTTTACATGCAACCGGTTCTTGGACAGAAACTGCAGATCCTCGTAGGTCAGAGAGCTGATGTTGTTGTAGCTCAGGTCCAACTCCCGCAGGTTTGTCAGCAGGAATTTCCAGTCGGAGTAGATGAAGAGCACCGAGTTGTTGCGCAGATTGAGGGTCTCCAGGTCGGACAGGAGACTAAAAGGAGAGTTGCCCGTGTCCTCGAGGATGGCATCCAACAAAGGTTGCTGCAGATTGATGTCGTTGTGTTCCAGGTGCAGGTGCCGCAGGGCAGTGGGGCCGTTGAAGGCATTGGGATCGATGGTGCGCAGGCGATTCCTGCTTATAATCAGGGTCTCCAGGTGGCCCAGTCTGCTGAATAGGTCACTGTTTGAAGTTAAGAGAAAAAATATAAAAGAGAGTTAGTTTAAAATTATAAAAATAGGACTCCTTTTAAGTAATAATAGTAAGAAAAGTATTAAGGATATTTACCTGCTAATCCCTGTCAGCAAATTATCCTCCAGATTCAGATCTGTCAGCTTGGTGGTGTGATCAAAGAGCGAGTCCGGCAGATGGGTCAGCCGGTTGCTGCTCAAATCCAGATTCAGGAGGTTAACCTGATGCTCCAGCAGCCTGGCGGGCAGCGTGCTCAGCAGGTTCTCGTGCAGCGAGATGTTCGTGATCTCCGTAGAGTGCTCGAAGAGGTCACTGGGCAGCGTCTCCAGCTCCGATCTCAGAAAAAGGACCTTCAGTTCTGGATGGTTGGCAAACAGGCGCGACGGCAGCGTGGGCAGTGGCACGCGGTTGTTGAGGAGTCGCACCTGCTGCAGGTGCTGGTTGTGCTCGAAGAGACCCTCGGGCAGGGAACGGAAGTGGTTGGCGCTCAGGTTGATCTCCGTGAGATTTGTGAGCAAAGCAAACACATCATGAGGCAGCTGCTCGATCCCATTGGCATGCAGATCAATGTCCAGCACCGAGGTGGCACCCTCAAAGTCGTGCTTGGTCAGGTTGTGCAGCTGGTTGCTCCACAGATTCAGGTGCTTCAGCTTGGGCATCTTGCTAAAGATCCCTGGCGGCAGTCGCTTGAGCCGATTGCTTCCGAACTCAATGGACTCCAGGTTCTCCAGGTTGTCGAACAGGTGCGCCGGCATCTCGGCAATGTTGGCCCTCAGTTCCAGGGCACTCAAGTTGCGCAGATCGCTAAGCAGATTGGCCGGGATATGCGTGGGACGACGCGAGGTGAACCGCAGACGCTTCAGGTTGTGCAGGCGTTCCAGATGCTGCCGCGTGATGTTCATGCCCAGGTTGTCGCTCTCGAAGATCAGCATCTTGGGCGTGGGTATGCCCAAAAAGTCCAGGATCCCGGCAATGGGCGTGTGTCCCGGCAGCAGGCACCGCTGCATGGTGACCATGTCGATCTCACCGATCCTCACATTGGGCAGCTGCTGGTAGTCCGAGGTGTCCGTCAGGTTGCACACGATCAGCACAAAGTTCCGGCTGGGTTGGATGTTCAGCCGGAACTTGGGGTTCTCCTCGTTGGCCGGACAGTGGATTTCGTACTCCGCCATGATGGGTGCACACTGGCAGGCCGTGCTCACGCTCAGCTCGTTGCACTCGTCGCGGCCAAAGGCGGCTTCTGTAGTTGGCCAAGGGACCAGTTGGAGGAGCACCACCAGCAGGAGCGGCGCCAGCTCGGTAGCTGCTTTTGGTCGCCGCATGTTGCGTTAATTTTGTGTGTCTGAGCTTCTTTTTTTTAAGGACTGGAAGTAAGCGAGATAATTTAAATATAATTAGAAAATTAGTCACTAAATTCCTTACGATGATATATTTAATTAAAGTGTAGCTTATTTTAGTAGTTTATTTAAATAAATTATGATCAGAACTGCCCAAGAAAAACCCAACTTAAAATACTTTCCCTTTAAACTTTTCCCCTTTCTTTCTGTAATTAATAAAAGTTTATTTTGAGGAATAGTTTTCCTAGTTAGCGGAACGAAGAAGGACATTTGTCATTATCATAATGACAAGCCGTTCGTACGCACACAAAATTTCGAAATGTAATGAAAAGGCAGAGACGTTGTGGGCGGAGAAGCAACTTTGACGTAATTATATGGAAAGTGAAATAAAACTGAATACAAACATTTGGCATTCCGTAATGGAATAAGCGCGGAAAATGTGCTCATTATCCTCGCCGAGTTACGCTGTGCGTGAAGAGTCTTTTGAATGCGGCTTAATCAGGGACAGTTAATTAAGCGCCAGTCAAAATTTTTGACAGCCCGGCAAAAAATATTTCATTAGCAGCACGCACACTCGCACACATTCGTCGCCGAAAAATGAATTCAATTTAATTGTGCGGACGCTACGGGGCGGAAAATCCCGACTACTCCTGGGCGAGGACACACACACAAAGCGACACCTACTCGGGTATAAATATGGCACGAACAGAGGACGCACACACATATCCTTTCGTGCGCTTGCTTCCTGGGCCATGTTGCATTTCATGGTTGGCTCACCTCGAAACCACGCCCAGCTTCTGTTCGCCCCGTAATCCCCGCCAGAGTCCGTCCGCCCGTCCCTCTGTGTGGCGTAATTACGGTCAGGGAGTGTATAAAATTTTGTAAAATGCTCTCCTTGTGCTTGTGCCACTTCCTGTTGCTCCGTGTGGCAAGTGGACATCGGGGCACTTTGCGATCTTTGTGCATTTAATGAATTTGTCATGCGCTCGAGTGCTGCATAATACAAGATTTTCCATTGAAGCCTCATCAAGTCCTCGCTCTCAATCTCCGTTGCTCGGTCTTGAGGTCCGCTCGCCTCTCAATCCTGATGGTGACAATTTAATTGTGCCCATTACGAACAATTTGAAGGGAATTCAATTAAAAGTTTCGGCCTCGTAGCTGTCTTGCTTCTCTCTAAAAAGGCAACTTTAGGCCATATTGCATTTGGCATCGTCGTCCTTCGAAAAGCAGGAAGAAAAAGAGTCCTCCGAGTCCCTTCGAAGACAGACCAACCGATGCTTTTGAATGAAATTTTGATAAGGCAATTTAATTATGCGCGCCGTAATTTGATTTTCAAATTGGTGACTTTCCTCATTAATTAGGACTGTGTGCCGGACACAATGATGGAATTTCGCCGAATTTGCTTCTGCCTCTGGCTGTGAAAATGTTATTGATTTTCCTCCGCCGCCGCCACCGCTGCGCTTTGTTAACCCCAGCAGCCGAAAATTTGATAAGCCTGGCCAAGCGGAAAATCTGCATCTGTTGGCCACTTAAAAATTAGATGATTTTTATACAAAGAAATGAAAATTCAATTTCGGCAAAACAAACCCAAAACACTTTTGATTGGACAGCATAACATATTTGCTTTAAAAAGTGCTTTGCTGCTATCGAAATATTGTCGAATGCTTATGGTAATAGTTATTGCAAATCGACGGCATTGTGTGTGTTAAATGTTTGCCGGCCATCAGAGATTGCAGATATCGAGTCGAGAGTTGCCCTTAAGCTATTAGATGGCAGCATGGACACGGCCGCCGCCGGTTTGGGTTCATTTCCGAACTCAACACCTTGTTTTCGTTGGCCAGGATTCGTGCTTGGCTTATGCAAGGCAAGTTAGTTTTTCTCCCACCTCCCATCCTCAAACGTCACTCTCATCCTTCGCCGGCTAATGCTCCGGCTCCGGCTACTGCTCCTTCCCTGCCCTGCTATTTGTGTAGCCGACTTCAATTTCGCATAAAACTTTAAGCACTTTTCACCCAATGAGTTGGCCCTCCCCCAGAACCTACCTTCTCTCACAGGTCCTGCTGTGTTTTGCCTTTTAAATTTCTTATCCGAGCCAAGTAAAGTGAGCGAGAGCCAGTAAGTCACACGGGGAAAAATAGTTGGCTAAAATCATTAAAGTTTTGAAATCCCTTGGAAAAGTGTTTAAAAGTATGCAATAAATATGTTTATGGAATAGTTTCAATGTAAATTTGTTTATTTTTTTAAAGAAGATCTGGAAAATCATTGCCTAAGATCCCTAGGATTTAAAAAATTCCCTTAAAAGGTGTCTGAAAATGTGCTATAAATATGTTTTAGAAAAAAATTTTAGTTTAAATTAGTTTGTTTTTAACGAAAATGTAAATATAGCTGCCTAAGATCTCAAGGGTTTTAAAAATCCTTCAAAATGCTGTCTTAAAGTATGCAATAAATATGTTTGAGGTGCTAAGTTTAGTGTTAATGTGTATCTTTTTAACGAAGCTGTGAAAAATATTTGGTTAAGATCACTAGGGATTTGAAATCTCTTAAAAAGTACCTATAAGTATGCAATAAGTGTAAAGTCTACAATAGTTTTGGGAGTTATAAAATCTTAGTGATTTCTGTAGGATTATTTGTTATTGTTATTTACCCTTTCTATTTAATGGTGATCCCTGTATATCACTTAAAATCAATCTTCAATTTTCTCTCTCTGCATTCAGTTTGAGAAATCTCGCCAAGTCGGCTATTGTTGTTCTTGCTGCTGCTGCTGGGCGCTGCCGTAGCTGCTTTTCTTGCCAAGATTTTAAACATTTATATTCACTTAGGAAAATTACTTTTCCGCTTTTATGCCACGCTGGCCGTGTAAATATCCAGCAACGAGCTGGAACCTGGCCCCGTTCAATCCGCATTGATATCCCGAGCGCGTTTTGTTTATGCAATCTAATCTAGGTGAGAGCGGGCTTCGCCCCTTTGTTTGTTGACATCTTGCCTCGAGCGGAACGAGTCGAGTCCCTGGCCAGGACTCAGACGCAATCAGCCTTGAAGTGTCAGTCCCATTTCCCGGCCCCTACTAACCCACTTTTCGAGGGGGTCTCTGGCAATTAATTGAATCCTGCCCTGGCACCCAATTTAATCCCGCCAAGGCAATTAAAAATAATTGCTCATTTTACACACATGCCTCAGAGACGCCGGGAAATTATGAACATACTGTGTGTAGGTGTGTAGGTGTAAGGGTGTACCTGCTGTGTTTCGCTCGATTTAAAATTTTGTCTTGTTTAATTAGACGCTCCGAGTCGTTAATAAAGGTTAACGAAGTTTTGCCAACGCGCAGATTTTTCACACATTTTCACAGGTCTCGTACTCGTCCTGGGAAACCCCAATACCCGCACGTACACCCGCACACACACACGGAGACGGAGATTCACAGACATTCCAGTTGAGTGCGCATTTTTGCACTCACATGCTCGCTTCCGGTATGTAACGGTACTAAATTCATTAGGCACACTAAATTACAACCGCAGGCATGGCAGGCATGATGAGGTTGCGGCACAACTCGAGCAGGAGCAGTAGGAGAGCCAGCAGGAGCTCCTCGCTTTTACCTTGGATTTTTTATTGCTCACCCAAGGAGTACACAATGTAAGCCTTCTTTCCCTACCAAGAAGCAATCCAAGGAACCTCTCAGTCGCTCGCTCGACTTGTGTCTGATGTTTAATAGTCGCACCGCCCGCAGCGTGCTTGTGGAAAATTGGCTTTCGGGATGCCTGAGCATTTTATTATTGCCGGCGACGAGCAGCGCCATTAAATGGTTAAGTTTCCTTAATACTCAGCTGTCGGGATTACGGCAAATGCCAGAGCGTTTAAATGGCGTTGACATATTGTGTGCGCCCTTTAAATGAATTTTTCAATTTCCAATTTTCATGTGCAGCTTCTGGGGATTGCCATGCCAACTACCAGCTCCAGCTCACATTCATCAATCAACATGACTAATTACTACAATTCCTGCCAAGCGGCTGGAGCAGCTAGCTCTAGCCAACGCTGCCATGGCGAGTGGCGAAAAAAAAAGCTGAACAACTTGTTTAACAATTTCTTATTAAAAACTTACAAATGCTCGAGAAAAGTTCTTACACGCATGTGAAGTACAGTCAGCAAGTGAAGGGGGCTGCCTATCCACATTTCCCATTTCCCATTTCGCATTTCTGCAGCTCCTAGGAAACGAAAAGTCTGGCCAAGTGCGGTTTTTGTATCCCACTGCACGCTGGCAATGTTTCATTTTCCTCCGCTCAACCTCCCGTCCCTCCGATACATGTGTGTGGGTTGTTTGCCAAAGGATTTCAATTCCCCCAAAAACTTTTGCAAGTCTTTTGGCCCCATGTTTCTGGTTTTACAGGCATCGCCTCCAACACTTTGGTGAGCGAACAATACACTGGCAGCCGAGACATGTTTATATAGCCAGCCCAGATGGGCCAATGTATTGCCAAACCGGAGCTTTAAGTAAACATCTGTGTTCGCCAGCTCAAGAAACGCCAAGGAGGGAACCAAGCAACCAGCAAACGCAGCTTCCAAGATATTTTTCGTAGGGGAAGAGGTAGCGGCGGCGGTGCCATGTGAAGAGTCTCTAAGCGGGTCTTAATATCGCAAAATTGGAAACTGTTCAATATGTGATTGGCAATGTGGCAGAGTCTGTCTGCCACAAACAGGACTCTCGACATTCTTGTATTTTCACTTTAAAATAGAAGAAAGCATCTTGAAAGATAAGCGTGTTTAACTTTTAATAATAATTATCAATTTAATGGTCTTTATGGAAGCCAAAAAGTATCCGCAGGTAGCAGGAGGTTTCATTATTATTACTAAATTATTATCTATTTATTTTTATAAATCTTTGTAGGCAAAAATAAGCAACGCTTTCTATGCTCGTTCTTATTTTCGGAGACAATCTTTAATCACACTTTCCCCTTATTATCTTTAAGAACTCCCCTAGGCATTTTATGGCTAAATGTAAAACATCCTTTGGGGGAGGCCCTGCTGCACCCCGGCTAATTATGCTCAAACGTCGCAAGGTTAAGACATTCCTCAGATGAATACATTAAATCCGCTTTCATTATTTATGGCTTACGCTATCTGCAGAATTTTTGCATCAAAATTCCCGGTAGGAAAAGGAGCAACGAAAAGTACTTGGGCCGGCTGTGAATTGAAAATAACTCGAAGCTGCTTTCGCTGTGACGCCTTCGTCTAAGTGCAAACCGCCGACGGGCTTGGCGAGTTGCTCAAGTGCACAACGCGCAGGAGGAGGAAAATGAGAAAAAGAGGAACCGGTATGAGTGCCCGGAATGCTCCCATTTAAATGCAAAATTTTCTATTAGTAAACGCATCAAGCAGGGCTCAGGCTCAACTTCTAGCAGCTGGCGAACAAAAAGCAACTTCAAAGTCAGCGACAAATCCATAAGATACTCGCGCTCACTCATTACTCTCTTGCCAGCTTGCACAGCTCACTGAAAGTTCAACTTACAGCAGACAGCCGAGTGAGCAGATGAAAGAAAAAGGGGTTAAGACCTGATTTGCGTATTCCTCCCGGCACCCAGTTCCCTCCACTTCCACTCCCACATATATATTCGCGAAGGGCCTCTCCAGATCTCGCTGAAAGCCGGCTCATTGTCTGGGAAATAGAAAGGCGACGAGGCGATGCTGAAGTTGCTCAGGCAGCGGCTGCAATTTCTAGACCCTAGCAAAGGGTATTATTATAAAGTTACAAGGTTTGTAAAGCTTTGAAAAATTAAATTTGAAGTAGATAAAAATTAAAAGAATGTAAATCATAGTTGTTTCTTAACAAAGTTGCTTTTAAGTCGTATTCTTGAAGTTCTAAGTGGGGTATTTAGTGCTTATAGTATGACTATAAAATAAATAAAGTGTGTTTAATTTATTTTACATTAAAGGAAATTAAAAAGGGGATTATAGGTCATTATTATAAATTTGTACTACAACCTTTAGAGCATTACAGCTTCGGCTTGCAGAAAAAAGGCCTTCTTCCTCCTTCTTTTGCCTTGAAGAAGTCGCCAAGTGAAAGGCTTTGTAATGTCATTTGTCTGTTAATCATGTTGTCGTCCCCAAGTCCCCAAGTTTTGCGCAAAGTTTTTTAGCATAATGCGCTCGTGCCCGAGACAAATGCAAAAACTTGTTGAGCCCCCGGCCGGGTGTGCTGCTTCTTTTAAGCCGACGGCGGAACCGGCAATCCAGCAAGCATGCGTGACGCATTCAAGTTTAATAGGGCCCGGGCCCCCATTGTTGGCCAAGTCGACGCCGTCGTCGATGATAATGATGTTGATGATGGGTGATGGCGATGCCGATGCACAGCAATCGCTGTTTATGCTACACGCCTTGGAGGTTGACCAGCAAACGCAGAAGCGCCAGCGGCCAATTGTTTACTCTAGTTTCTCCCGACCTAAGCCCTGCCCCCGAGAGTCACTCAAATGGATATTCTCTGCGGTCGACTGCTCCTCCACTCCTCCACATCCATTTATACACACATCCATAGCTCCTTGGCTCACTTAGCGCACATCCTGTCAGCCAGGTTGATGCGGCCAGCCGTGTTTAGATTCGGTGGATGGGCAAACATTTAACGTAAATTGATTTCCACTCACCAGGCGATGACGTGGTGCACACAAACTCAAGGTACATGGGGAAAAAATATTGAAATTATGAAGATACCTTCGATTATAGGAAGTTTCAATTAACCAAAGTATGGTATGATACGATGATATATATAAGTGGGTTTGTTGAATCCAATTTAGAAGTTATCAATTAGAAGTTATCATAGACATCGGCGTAGAATTAATAACCTTTAAGAGGCATAAATCACGTTATAATCAGTTTAATTATCCCATAAATCCTGATCATATATTTATTACATTTGATTTTTTTTTTTTCTGTGCGAACGAACAAAGGTGGGACATCTTTCCGCTATAGTTTTGCGCTAGGAGCTCGTCTGTGCTCTCCGCATGCTCTGGTTATTCTGATTATTCCAGCAGAAGCAGCAGCAGCAGCAGCAGGAGCAGTACCATCAATCTCCCCTGGCCAAGTCCACTCTTCCACTTGCAACTTGTCATTTCCTTAAGCTCCGGAGTTGCTCAACTGGAGGAGCCGACACACACTCCTCCTCGGGGCTGCTAAGTAAATTTATCTGCAACTTCCACACACGCACAGTCCATCACATAAATAAACAACTCGACGGGAGGAAGACAGCACTGGCACTGGCCGCCAGCTAGAATAGAAATAAAATAATAGACACCCAGTCCGCATTCAATTTGGCCTCCTCACCTTACCTCCTCAGAGCCGCTGGCATCGTAAATGAAAATGTCGTCCATTGCACGCTCCGCCGGCGTTCGTTTAAACAGCGTTTTATGGCTACGACTCTACGAGTACGAGTACGAGTAGTACGGATACGAATAGGAGTATCTAAGTGGCAGGCCAACCGCCGGCCCTCATATTGTAAATAATACAGCATAATGCCTGCTGTCTTCTGCCGGCCAGCCCGGCCCAACCCAACCCATCCGAGCAGTTCGGCCAACCCATCCAACCCATCGACAATCCGCCAAGTGTGGCCAAGTCCGATTGCCACAAGACGGCACGCGTACACTAAAAAAAATAAGAAATTACAAAAGAGATCCCTTTAAACTAAGACTGGAACGTTAAGCTCTTTCTCAGAAGTTGCAGGCTCAACCTGAATCGCAAAAATATATAGTTGGAACAGCGTTTTTACACATCTCAGAGCTCCAAACGTCACACGTGCCACAAAAACGTGTATCATTGGCAAGAATTTGTACCATTTTATCAGGAAATTCACTTTAGTTATATATTATTTTAAAATAATTCCTTAGTTAGAACAACTTTACACGTACCACAACAACAAGTAGTTTTGCCCTGATCTCGTACTATTTTATCTGGAAAGCGCATTTCTTTTAAACAAATACAAATATTTATATATATTTTATTTCCTTGAATCTACTTTTCATGTATTCTCTTTGAGTGCACACCTCAATTACCAGAGCCGAGGACGACGATGGCTGAGTAGCCTCTGGCACTGGGTTGTCTTTAATCTTTGGGGACAGGTTCCACAGCCAACTACTTAATTTTTCGTACCAGCTTGCATTCAAAGTTTGGCTTTCGCTTTTGTCTCTCTGTCTCTGGGCATTTTTATGCTTTCTTGATTTCTATTTATTCTGGCTGTCGCCGTTGCTGTTTGTTTGCTGTGTTCCTGCCCCTTCCCGGTCCCCCAGTTCGTTGCCGGCCCTCATAATTTGCGCTGTGTTTTATTGTATGCAGCTTAATTCGCGGACCCGCAGAGTCCCCAGGCCCGCACTCGCGAAGCCCCAACTCCCGAACCTCAATCCGATTCGGCTTTAGTTGTGCTTCAGTTTCGACGTTGAAATGTGAGTCACGTTTAAAGTTCTGCGTTGGGGCCTTAAATGGCATGCTTGCCATGATTATGGTGGCTGAATCGGAGGAAGAATCCCCTTCTGGGCCGATGCCATATATAGCGCTAATTGTGCACATTTTGCGCTTGTTATAAATAAACGCACACGACCCTGCCCGCCTGCTGCCTGCTGCTATTGCCCATTTAAGCCCTGCTGCTGCCTCCTCCTTTGGTTGGCTTGGTCTTTGGCTTTGTCGGGTTCGAGCCCAGCTCAATAGGGGCCATAATTTTTTGGCAAGCAGACGGAAAACCCAAAGTTGCAGCGATAATTAAGACACTTTAGCGAGTTTCCCTGGCGCCACTTGCTCTTAGCTTTGGCGTCGGAAAACTTTAAGACTTTTCTCGTTAAAACTAAGAACAGATATCAATGGATATAAATCGGGTAGGGGTTACGAGTTTGTGTTATTTGATTAAATAAATATCTACTCGATGTGTTTAGTACTTCTAGAGTCCTTTGATTTTCCTTTACGACACATAAACTGAATAATACAGTCAAAACAAAGCATATTTCCGTCTAACGCTTCCGAACTGTCTGTGTCGGAGCACACAGAAAAAACCCAATCATTCCATGGGAACGGAGTTATCTGTGACGGCCTGGCTTAATCCCAGTACAATATTTGTGTGTAAAAGCACAATTTTGTGTGCATATTTGCGCAGATTGGTTTATGCAGCTCACAGGATGCACACATATACCACATCCGATGCAGCAAAATCGAACCGATGAATGTCCGACTTGCAAAAAAAAGAGGATGGGGTTTTGTCCTTCATTGTCGGCTCAAATCCCAACGATTTTTTTTTATGCCCGCTCTGATTTTGGTTATTTATTATCCTATATTTTCGATGGTTTTTTACTGCTCTCCCGGGCTAGGCTAGAGGCAGGCATTAAATATGTATAAATATTGATAGATTTTGGTGGCGCTTTGATTAACATTTAAAATGGTTAAGGCCATGGTGTTGATATATGTTTCACACGCATTTATAGAGACATTAACATTTATCAGAATCATTTTACCAGAAAAACGAAAGGGAGGAGCAGGTCCTGCTTAACATAAATTTACCAATGGCCGCCAAAAAGGAAGGATGAGACCTGGGGACAGTGCCAGCCGCAATGGCGATAAATAAAGATTAAAATCTGTGGAAACGGTCACAAAAGTGCCTGGCACTTCATTTCAATTTATGTGCATAAGTATTTATGTATACGCACACACACATGCGGCGGTGATAAATCAAAAATCGTTGCCTACTTTTTGGTGTCACAAGGCACAAGGACCCAGCACGACCCTGCTTCCCCAGTGCGTGTGCATTTGTTTGCATTGTCGCCGCACAATAAATGCAATTTCATGTTTCAATCGCAAAAAAAGGACAGCGCGGAGAATTAAAGTCACCAGGCGAGTCCGCCTGCCTTCCTGCCTGGCTGCCTGCCTGCTTGCCTGCTGGTAGTTATGGCAACAACAGTTGTTGCCAAATGAAAAATCAAAATGGCGACGACCAAGTGAAATCATTACGTATACGCAGCGTTGTATTAAAATTCACAGCGTGCCTTGTGATTTTTATGCACGCGCGTTGCCGCGTCTCCTCCTTCCTTCTCCCGGCCACTTTCGGTTCTGTTCTTTTTTCTCACATTTTATGGCCATTAAATCAAAGTACAAATAAAAGAAAGTAAATAAAAATGTTCGTTACAGCCTTAATAGGTGGCCGGGTGTAGTGTTTCCCGGAACCAGGGACGGGTGGGTGCGTGGCCTTTTGGTTTCAAATGAAAAGCTGAAATCTTGTCATAAAAATGCGCGAATTCGCAAAGTGCACTTTATGCGCAACGTTTGTGACCAACACTCTCGAACGTAATGAAAGGTCGGTCCATGGATAAAACTGCATAAAGAAAAATAAGTGAATAAAAGCAAACGATGGAGCTGTGCAGTTATACGAATAGAGATAGTGAAAGACTAAAGTTTTAATGCGTTTTAAGTAATCTTCAGGGGAATTAGTGGATGAAAAAGCTCCTCTAGAATCGCAAATTATTTCAGACTGAGTGATTTCTTATTTCGGTGAAGCTGATCTAAGAAGGCATTATCAAATGTACCTGGTTCCATTGATATGAAAGCCCATTTATTTGTCTGTGATTGCGAAATTTGGCGAAACGTGATAAGGACTGGGGGCATCCAAAGTCCCAGCTAGAGGTGCGATACAAAGGTCTGGACACTCTCGTGCGGGGGCGGCGGAGTGACTACCTGCCGCCCCTCGGCGTCCAGGTGATCCGCGTAGCGCAGCGTGTGCACCAGCTCGTAGTTCAAACGCTGCATCACCCGCGCCGAGTAGGCACTGGTGCAGTCCACGGAGATGAGGCGATGACCCAAATCCCTGGCTCGCTGGATCACTGCTTGGATGAGGCGGACGGTTACCACTTGGCCGCGGTGTTCCCGGCTCACGCCCATGGCGTGGACATGCACGCAACTCGGGACATTGAAGCGCCGACAGACATCGCTGCCGCTCTCCACGGCGGAGAGTAGGTCCAGGAAGCGGCCCCACTTGCTGCCGGCATGCTTGGCCTTCTCTTGGCGCATCAGTACACCGGAACGGCATCCTTGGGTCCCGCCATCACGGCGCCCAGTATCATACCGTCCGGATCCTCAGCTAAAAAGCAGGTGCCAAAGGAAATAAGGCTGAGCAGGAACTGCTGATCGTCGACCGGCGGCTCCGCTGGTGGGCCAGTGCCTACGTTGAGCGGCTCCTCGTGGTAATAGTGCTCCAGCAGAAAGGCCATCAGCCGGTCGGAATCTGATTCAATCACCTGACGCACTTTAAAATCGCTTGATGCAGTCATTTTTGCTATATATTTTATATTTTATATATATTTTAAAGTTTATAATATATTCTCCGCTGCCCAAGCAAACCCGTGGAGGCTCTCCGCATCACTAATCGTCCGCCGGGCAAGATTATGTGCTTTTAATCAAATTTGGGAGATAAGGTGGACTGCGGAGGGTAGAAAGTGGCCATTTTCCAGATCGATCTGTCTGGCGAACATTCCCTGTCCGGAATTCTGTAATTTTTTTATTTCCCATTTATATATTTTTTTTTAATTCAATTTTGTATTAAATTGACACTAAAATATTGATGTTGATTTGATACCAAGTGATTTTTTATGTAACCTTCAGAGGAATTCATATAATAAGTTAATTCCGGAAAAGCCCTCTAGAATCATACATTTTTTGCCATTAATTACAACAATTTCCATCTGGTAATTCCCTCTTAATTAGACTTTAATATTTCGACTAGCAGCTGAAATAAACACAACTAAATATTTTGCATAATTTTGTTGGCCAAAAAACGTTAGCCAGTGGCATTGGCATGCAGCCGGAATGACGCGAAATGCCAACAAAAAATAATTTGATGGTAATTCGCATAAAATTTGAAACATTTACATATTTTTCCAAGCACACACACAAGCACGCATGAGCATAAGCATGCTTTGGAAATATATTTCTGTGGCAGGAGCAGCCCGCTCGGCTGCATTAATTGCTTTTTCGTTAAAATATTTTCCAGCTAAGAAGGGTCGGCTGATGGCTGATGGCAGATGGGTTTTTGGGGTTTTTCGGTTTACGTGTTATATAATTTTTTCCGGGGGAGGGGAGGTGTTGAAACTATGCATTTCGTATGCAAATGCAAATTTAATGAGCTTTAACTCGATGCTATGCATGCGCGGGTGTTAATTTTGCGTGTGTTCCTATGTCTGTGCTATGTCTGCGTCGGAGAGTGTGTGCGATTATATTGCTGGCAAAAATATTTTGTTAATTTTTAATTTTAATTGCAGTCGCTTGTTTGAAACATTATTTTATTTATTTATTTCGTGCTGGCGTGCGCTGTATTTTGCATAATTATGTACTGGCGAGGACTGTCAACATGGCAACATTTTCGCAATGGAAATAAACATTTCATTATTTATTTGTCAAATACAGAATTGTCGAGTTCGATGCGCTCTGATTGCAGCTTTTTGCGGGGATGTGAGTGGGAGTAGTTTTTTTTGGTAGTCGTGACGGCGCATCAATTAAACTAATTGTGCATTTAAATTGGCAAATTATTGCTCGATCCTTAAGCATAAATTATTTATGCAATCAATTTGCATAAAGTCAAATAAGCCGTCGAACATTGTCCTTGTTTGTCCTCGCTGGGCAGCCATTGGCTCCACATGAAATTTAAATTTCTGTATGTCCTTCGTGTGCTTACAACTGAAATCCTTGTGCTGGCGCGGAATTTGAGATTGGTCTTTGGTTTGGATCTGCAAACGCTTTTATTTTAATTTGCGGTCAACAGCTCCCAGTGGGGCAAAACCAATTAAGTGGGCTCTTCAGCTGGCGTTTTCTAGGCCAGCAAATTGAAAGCCATGTGCGAAATTTAAACATTTTTCGCCACGTATTTTTTTGGTGCCACTCTTCGGATGTCAGTGCCGCTCGCTGTGCCTGGGCTTTTCGTTGCCTGGTCTGCTTCGGGTTTTTGTATGCTTTCTGCTAACTTTGTGCAAATTTAATTAAATTCTTCAGCCCTTTGAGCCCCAGGGATGCACCCTTAACGCATAATTTGTCTGCCAGTTTCGGTGGTGCTGAGAACTGTACTGTAAGTGCTGCATGTGGCTGCAGTGGCCTGCAACTAAGCTCGAAAAATCTATTCGAGTGAGCATATATTGCTGAAGAGTAGTGTTGCATACTCCTTGGGGCAGCGAGTGCAGAGGAAGCAATTCCCGCATTCTTTTCTGAGTCAGGGATATGGAAACATGGAACTGATAATATCAAAATCTTAGTCCCTTTTTAATTTATCATTCTTAAAACATGATATTTTTGGCCTTTAATTAATATAAATACCTTGTTTAATAGTTTATTTCTCTAAGTATTAAAGGTTGTATTCTACGAGCCCTTAAAGCTTATTCTTTAATGGAATTTCAAGCAAGACAATAAGTGTTTCTCCATGATATTCATTTCTAAATATTTTAAACTAAGCTAAACTTAATATTTTCCTACTCATGTTAAATTAGAGACCAATATAAATATGATATTCCAGTCAAAAATATATTTATGGTAACTTTGATATGTAAAATGTCTCCCTTTCCACTTTTACAGTGTTTTATAGCTTCTGTTTGACAATAGGAAGTGTGAAAATAGGAGATTGTGGGTGTTACCAGCAACAGAAGTATATTAATAGTTGGAGCCGCCGCATAAAGCCTCTCAGCTATTTTTTTCTGTTTATTTTTTGCCCCACGTTTGTTTTAGTGGCGCTGAAAATGTTTTAAAAGTGTTTTTCCTTATGCAACACACCAACGACAAAGTGTTTGTGGCGTATACGTATTTTTTTATGCTCCTGCTACTGCTACTGCTCCTGCTGACATTTAAAAAAAATGGCTGTCACAATGCATTTTCGCATTTTGCATTTGCGGAAAAGCGAGGAACGGAACGGGGAGAAAGCCGAGGGCGGTTTCGGGGGCAGAAGGTGGCAATAAAAAAGTAACAACAAGCGCCAAGACCGTGTGTGGTTGGTGGTGCGGCTGACAGTGAGTGATAAAAGTTATGAACTCTTTGGGAGAAGCGCTGAACATTTTAGAAGTGTTGGGTGTGCGCTTTTTTCGAGTGCTTTTTGTGTTTGATCACCGAAGAGCGTTGCACTTTTGTGAAAATAATTGCGGTTTTCATTTCAGTTATTTTTTGTTTGTCCATTTCCTTGGTCGTCCCCGAAACATATTTATTTAATGCAATTTATTTATATTTGCAGAGAGCTTTATGCCCAATTAAACAGAAAACGGGCAGAAAAATTAAGAAAAAACAAGAAAAACCTAATTGAAAACGGAGCTCCATTGAATGCTGTAATAATTAATGATATATAAATAAATGGATGCCAAGGGATTTTTTCTATTTCCCCGTTTATGTTAGTTTTTTTCTCGCTTGCTTCACCCGCATAATTATACCCGGTACCCATAGGGTACAAGGGTATTATAAGTTAGTGCCAATCGAGAATGTATGTAACAGGCAGAAGGAGGCATCTCCGACCCCATAAAGTATATATATTCTTGATCAGCATCACCAGCCGAGTCGATTTAGCCATGTCCGTCTGTCCGTCTGTCCGTCTGTCCGTCTGTCCGTCTGTCCGTGTGAAACAACAGATCTCAGAGATTATAAGAGCTAGAGTTACCAAATTTGGTGACAACATTGAAATCTGTTGCACGCAGATCAAGTTTGTTTTAAAATTTGGCCACGCCCACTTCCGCCCCGAAAAGCGTAAAAACTTTATATAAGCTATAGTCGTAATTTTTGGCTTAAAGTAAATAGATAAAATAAATAAGTAGGCATTTGCGGACGTTTTCTGAAAATTTGAGTAAAATCGGATGATAAACATGGAAGTTATTAAATAATAAAGTTTTCTGTCAATGCTTCTTCTTCTTCTGAGCCACAAAGGCAGTAGCGAAAAAAAGTGTTGCGTGCTTTCGAGCGCAGTATTAATTCGTAAGGCAGCTGCTTTCAGCTGCAGAATTTGTCTTTTTTGAACGTTGCTTAACATGTTTTTAGCAACATTTTTCTTCATTTGTCAACTTTTTGTTTTTTCCATGTTGGTGTGTTATTTAATTTCACGCACAATACTGGGTACCGGGTATCTCACAGTCGGTGACACTCGACTGTAGCTTTCTCACTTGTTTATAATTATTTAATGAATATTTATAAGCATAGCTGGCGGAGCAGTAATAATATTTATTTTCACTTACCTTTCGCTGAATTGTCCTTGCTTGCGTAGGGAAGGAAAGTGTCCTTATCCTTTTGGCACCCGCTCGCGCTCTCTCTACAGATGCAGCTGCAGTTGGTTGTACATTTTTAATGTATTTTTAAGTAATTTACTGCAACAAAAAAGCGTGAAAAATATGCAAATTAGTAAGTATAAGTAAAGGGGGGAAGGCGATGAATGGCATTCTTATTAGCATTCCAAATGAGTGGCGGTGGCGGCGGCGGCGGCACTGGGCGGGGCCATTTCTTCAGCGACTTTTCAACTTTTTAGCCTGCTAGACAAGTGTGTGTGTGGGGCGGAGGGGGTGACGCTGTCATTATGACACTAATTATGTCATACATATGCAAAAGTGGCAAACAACCATGTCCGTGTGGAGTGTGGAGTGTGTGTGCCCACGACACGTGTGTGTAAGCCACTTAAATTTCAACGCATACGTAATGCCTATTCATGAGACATCCCTCGTGACACGGGATGTGTGTATGCTTAATTTAATTAAGCCGGCTGTTACTTAGAATTCGCAATGCAGGCCATAACCGCAAACAATTTGCAAGTCAAGAGCATATAATGCAGACAAGAGAGGCAGCCAAAAGAGGCTGCCTCGTGGCAACTTGACATGAATCAGTCGGAGCTGGGAAACGGTTGCAGAAACCAAACGCCAAAAAGAATATTCAAATTTTCGGAATAATTTTATTCAATTTACTGTTGCATTTTCGTCCAATCGAATCAAATGCAAAGAGCTTTCTTGTTTGGTTACGAAACAGTTGCAAGAAAATAATTAAGAACTAAGCCCGGATTGCAAATAAATAACAAATTTCACCCCCAACAACTCCAGCGTTGCTCAGGGTAAGGTCGGGTCGTGTCCTGTAATTCGGTTATTTCCTGCCCGAGATGTGTAAAAAGGGGAAAAGAGGGAAATAAACTTGGCAAATCTACATATCTGAATATATTTTGTGGACGAGCCATAAATAAGGAAGCATCTTTGTATTTCTTTGTTTATTTTGTATGCATGGCCAGCTCTTCCTCACTAAATTCATCAGCTCATCTCCGTCTGTCTGTCCCCTAAGTCCCTGTGTGTGTCTGCCTCTCCCTTATTGCGTTATTTTATTCTGAGGCCCAAAAATTTCTAATTGCTCGCCGCATACAAATTGCCAGTTATCTAAACTGACAAGTCCTGAAGAATTTGTAATTCAATTGCCTTTTTGTGAGCGAGCAAGGATTCGCAGCCAAAAATTGTATGAATACGAAATTTGCTATTTTTCCTCAAATATTTATTTGACTTTCGGTTCAGATTGGGCTTTCGATTTGTTCACCATTTCGAATCGCATGTTTAGCAGGGATTATCGGAACACTTTGCTCTCCAACTCACACACACCTCTTTTTATGGTTCAACAGCTGTAGCAATTTATTGAGATGCTGCACAGGGATATCTGTACTTAAGTCTATACATTTTAAGGAGATTTACTAAAATGTAAAAAGTATTTCCAAGGAGGTGCTAAGATGAATTATGGAAGAAAAGTATAAATATATTTATCGATTTTATGGATGTTTAATCATTAAAAACCACTATTTGTTTTTTTTTAAGGCACACTTTTTGGCACCAAAAAATCATCGAAAACTTTTACTATTACCAAGCTCTATTTTGTAATCGAAACCGATACCGAAATTATTGATTTAAAATCGATCCTTGCATCTAACAACTACTTAAACTTCGATTATTTTCAAGCCTTATATTATAGCGAAATTATTGTCTTAAAATGTCTAAAAGGTTGTACACAATTTTTAACAATATTTTTTTAGTTTAACCCCTGAGGAAAGCTTAAAATAAAGATGGAACAACATTTTCTTCGGTGCAAACAAATCGTGAAAAGCAAACATCTTAGGCTTGTATATTGTTCTGGCAGTTTCCTTAAATGGCTGCGATAAATGGGAGCACTGTGTTATCTGCTATCTGGTATCTGGTATCTGGTATCCGCATGCATCGCGTTTATTGCAGATATATATCTGCTAATTTGCATGGGCTGAAAACCGCAATCCCTTGCCAGCCACATAATGTTCCTGCATTCGTATTCAGCCAAGCATGCGGTAACATGCATTCAGCACAAACAACTCCCCCAAACCAACTGTCTGTCTGTCCGTCCGTCTGTCTGTCTGGCTGTCAGCTCTGTCTGGCTGCATTTTCATATTGAAAATCACTGAAGTGGCAGACCAGAGCTCCTCCCAACCCCCGCCGCCAGCTCGTGGAGCGCGTTTTGTGTGGCAATTTCGGTTCTCTTACTTTCGCGAATGAAAGATTATGAAAAAAAGAGCTGAGCGCATTTTAATTTTAATAGACATGGGCTGGAGCTGGAGCTCAGCTCAACAGCAGCCGCCGCCTGCCTTTCCATGGATGCTGCTGGCATAATGAGCGCTGCTTAGGGCAGGCAGTTCTCAATGGATGTTAATAAAAGTATGGCATGCATAATTTTTATTGCCCTCCCACTCCCCCGAGCGGCCCTTTAGCCGTGTCTTGCTTTTTGTTTAAATAATGAAATGTGCAAATGTGTTGCCAGGTTGCCAGGCACACACAAAGCGTATATATATGCAGATAGAGATGTGGATACATCCTGCACAGGGAACAAAATGTAGATGCATTTTTTGTAAACCAAGTTTTCTAAGTAATTAATAACATTTTTACTATAATAAAAGATACTTTTTGTTTGTGGAAAAATAGTTAGAATAGTAACCTTCTTTTTCTGACCGCAATAAATTCGTGAAATGGTCAGGAGAGGGAATTGCAGCTAATACTCAACTCAGTAAAAGTTTCGCCCCTGGGGTCATAAATGTCTGAGTATTTATTTTATTACCAAAATGTAGCACTCTCATAAATGTCAGTAGTGTATTTCCTGAATAAAGAAAGAAGAAAGCATCCCAATAAAAGTTTCGTTCTGTGCACGTTCAGATACAGCCTGCATATGTGCATTTCTGGCTCTCCCTGCCTGTGTTTGTATCTTATGGATGCACGCGCGCCCTGCTTTTTTACATAATTACATCGCTCCCCTTGCTTGCCTTTGTTTTTTGTTTAGTTGCTAATTTATTTGTGTATGCATTTGGGTCTGCCATGGGTTTCCATTCATGCTCTGCATTCATACACGACGGCTCTGGCTCCGCTCTTCTTTTGTATGAATTTTTGAGCAATTTTTAGCCTTTGTTGAGCGCATTTAGAATGTAGCTGGCCGTCTTTGTTGGCTGTGCAATTGTAATTACTTCAACTGCAACTCCCTCAGTATCTTTTACACATGTTTCATGGGCATAATTCGCGCTTCGCTGGCCAAGTTGTTGCCAGCTCTGGCTCTGGCTCTGCCTCTGGTTCTGGTGGTAGAAGAAAGAAAGAAAGCCTTTTTGAACGTGGCAGAAACGATTCATTTCACAGCAGAGTGCCCTGCTTCGGTTTCCAGCGGCTTCGTGTGCTGGCACTTTCTAAGCTTCCTCCCCGCTTCTCATTAGAGCCATAGTTGGCCAAAGTTCTGCTGTTCTTTATGCTGTTGTGGTGCCTGCTTTTTACCGTTTGTTGCGGCTACGGCTTCGATTTCCCATTATGCCAAAGGTAGGTAGGTAGGAAAGAAAGACAGAAAACTAGTTCTTCCAGCGAAGCTCCCTCGCTTTTGGTTTTGCTTTTCTAATCACGTTTGCCAACCGCAGCCGGCGCATTGAACCAGGAAAGTAGATTTATGCATTGTTCTAGGTGTTGCAGCTCCGTGGTTCTTGCGGCCATTGCGCGGCGTGTTAATTACCAGACTTTGTCTAGAAAGTCAAAGGCAGGCAAGTCGCACGCATTAACCACCACAAAGTTTCCTGGGAAGTTCTGCCTACCTTTTTTCCTTATTTCTTTTTTGCCCAAGAATTGCCTTTCTTTCCGCACGTATAAATCATATTTTATTAACTTTAACACACGATGAGCTGGAGGCTCGGATTTCACAAGACTGCCAAAAAAACTCTGCCGTTGCGATTTTATTCTTTATGCTTTGCATGTTCAGCTTTAATTGAAATATACGACTGACCCCGAAAAAAACAGAAAGGAGGCGAATCGCATTCCATTTCTCACAGCACGCAAAAGGATCATGCACATATAGTATATCGTATATATATATAAGTATATTACTCTTGACCTTTCGCCAAACAAATAAACTTATTCTTACAAGAGCTTCTCTGCACTGAACCTTGAAAAAATGTTGTGTGCTTTCTCTTAACCTACTTCCCCCAAAAAAATTACCCCAAAAATCCAAGTGAAGGATATACAAAATAAAAAAGTCTTTCCACTTTTGTTGCCTGGCTCTTCAGTTCGTTTTTATTTTCATTTGGTTCCGTTCGTTTCGTTTTTTGTAATCAACAAAGTTTAACGCTGGCATATAAATATTTGCATGGCCGGGACTGAAAAGGAAGTTCAAACGAGAAGAAGAGGGCCAACTTGCCGCGCACTTATTATTATATATGGCCAAAAACAACAACAGCACTGACAACACCAACAACAATAGGTTCGGGGCATCTGACGCGTAAATGTGCAAAAGCTTTAAATTAAAAGTGGAGGCGGTTGGGTGGTGGTGTGGGCTCACTACTGCGGCTTGTTGTGTCAGCTGTCGTCGTCTGGACTTCATTTTATGCGCTGACAATTTCTCATTATTAAAATTACAGCACCCCGGCAGCAGCAGCAGGAGGAGAAAAAGAAAATGCAAGAACAACGAGGGAGAAGTGTCTTCTTTGGGAAACCGAAGTGGGTGAACTCTATGAATTTTTCGAGGTTTAATAAAAAATTAATTTATAAAAAAAACAAAGAAACATAAAGCTACTTTAATGTAAATAATAAACTGCTGACATGCCGAGGCAAACCCTCTAAACATCAGAGGAACCCCCTTTGACCTACCAAAATTAAGCGTACAAGTTTTACACAGGAATGCACCTTAAATTTGCAAACCACGAAAAATGTTGAGGCTGATCGTCTGCAAAATAATTATTGATGGCGGTATCTTGAATGGATATTAAATTAAATTAAATATAATATATATTAAATCATAAGCATGTCTTCGAACAAAAATCTCTGTGTGTTTTGCTTGGATAAAATCAACTGACTAGCCATCGAGTCTGTCAACAAAATACTTTAGGATTAAAAATATTCCACTATTAAGTCCAGGGTAAACTGTTACCCAGATGCTAAGAACCCTTTGAAAGGGTATTAATAGCGAAAGAGCCGAGGACGAAACAACAAATTATCTCCAGTTGTGTAAATGTAAAATTATTTCACTCTCCCAGCTGGCTTTTTGCACGAGCTGCTTGCTTGCTCTGCACTTCCATTCATCCAATAGTTCGGATCAAATGGAATATATTCCCTTTCAATCCGATCAGGTGTGCTCATTAGCGCCTCTTTGGCAACCAGATCATCCTCGACATGGAGCAACACAGTGAATCCAGTATGCTTTCATCTGTCAGCTGCGCGTCATTTGGCTGGCATATTTGTGTTGGCTATATAAATCAGCGGTCGCATGTCATTAACTTACGATAAATCTGTCATAAACAATGCAACACATAAATTGCCGTCAATGGAAGGCACGGGGTGCTGCCTAATGGGTGGTAGTGGGTTCCATCTGAAACGGAGGCGTGGCACTCATCATCAGGCCGAACAATGTCGAAAATGCAAATCAGGAGAGAGTACACTCTGTGTCTGAGTGGGTGGCCGGGTTGACTGGGGTCCGGAAGTGGCATGAATGGGAGGGTGGACTTTTAGTCGCTGTCGCGGAAACAGCACAGCGGGCGACATTATGATGTTGACGAAACAAAGGATCGTTTGTTGGCCTCTGTTTGTCCGTCAACGATGTGTCCGTCTCTGTGTGCGTTCGTGTTAATGCTGTTAAAATTAAAGCGATTTCAAATTGGTAGACCAAACTTGTGGTCCCCCAGCTGCACACACTGCATTTATGTTCGCAAACTATAATTTTTGGAAGCCCCGGCCAAACCATTCGTGGCTTTAATAACTTTATTTTTATGGTTACAACACCGAAAAATATAAAAACACCGGGCAAATGCACTTAACAAATTGCAGCGCAGTTAAAATTACAAACTGCAAAGTATTTGGCAACAGCAAATGCAATTTCGTAACAAAAGTCTTTTGCACCCAAACCAAGGAAAGAAACAGAGGGCCAAAACGGTGGGCCATCAACATGCAAGGGCCCGGAAGCCAGAGGCGTAGTTTAGAGAAGGCTTTTAAGTTTGTTTATAGTTGAATAAAAAATTAAAAGAGTTTGGTAACAATGTGGAAATTCGAAGTACACCAAGGGCTCGAAAATAATTATTTTGGTTGATTGGATATCGATATGCTTTTATTTATAATTGAAGTTAAGGTATTTCCTGAATATTTATTTAATTTACTGAATACTTAAAAGTTAAGTCAAAATATAGTTTTCTTAGAATTATTTCTCAATTATCCCTCTCCGAACTCCCCTTCTACGCAACTGTTTTTCCCTTGGCGATACAAATCTGAGGAATGACGTGGGCCAAAATGCTTCAATTACAGAGGAGTTGTTTTGTTGGGTGCAAAACACTGCGGTTTGCTTGGAGCTTTCGTTGTTTTTGCAGTTCTCTGGTCGCTGCATTGACATGTAAATGACCTTTAATTGATGGGCTCGTGTGCGGCTTGATTGAGTGCTGGGGGGCAGGAAAAAGGGTGAGAGGGTAGCCGCGGGCAAGTAAGCCCTCCTCCAAAGAACTCGCACATGGTAATTTGCATTTTGAAAATGCCGCAACTTTTGCAACTTTATGTGGTGGCATCGCCTTGGAAGCTCGCCCATCAGTCCCCGAATCCTTTTTGTCCATTTTGCTGCCTCTGCTTGCCGGCTTGTCTGTCAGTCAGTCTGGCTGGCTGGTAAAATATTTATGTTGCTTCCACCCAACTGATTGCGGCGAAAAAGCGCAGCTCGGCGAAATGAGAATTTATCGCAAACACATAAAAAACCCAAAGAGTGAGAGAGAGTGTGTGTGTTAATGGCTTTTTCGTGTCGATGTATTGGGTAAAGCGGAACGGTCTAGCCGTCTCTGTCGCACGCCTGCACTTCCGCCGGAAGTTTGCATGTTCCTATATCATTCGCAAGAATCTGAAGCGCGCTTAAAAAAGCTGAAAGGCAAACGCAGTCAGTCCGTCGCCCCGAAAGGTTACCGCCATTATAGCGCTTTATTTATGAGGACACCCCTCCCTCCCCACACACACACACACACACACACACACACACACACACACACCTGTCTGTTGTGTGTGCGGCTAACGGTAATTGCGCCGTCCGCCATCGCTTGGCCCTCTGGCCCTCAAAGTCGATAACATGTCATTTGAGCGTCGCTAATGTCTTCATTTATTTTTAGCATGCCGCGCCTCGGTCTCTGCGCTTTCGGCTCGTCCAGTTGGCCCAAACGAGCTGTTTGTTTAGATAAAAGTTTGCTTTTGGCTTCCGACCCGCGGACCATCCTCGCTCTGCAACTCCTGCTTCTGCTCCTGCTCCTGCTCCGTGTGTGTCGGCCATAATTGGACACGAGCTGGGGCCTTGTTTACACATGCATTTTATAGACGCTTTTAACGTGCCAATTTTGTGTGAGGCTCTCGCTGCGTTTTAACCGATTCCGGGGTTAATGTGCGGCCAGAAATCGCCTCAGTTTGGTCAATTCCCTCGAAAAACTCAACCCTCTGAAACCGAAGGCACAACTTCATTAGGTTGGGGCGGAAAATTCGTTAGTTTTTCTGCACAAAAAGAAAATGTTTAATGCTGAATTTGATTTATTGAACTAGAATTTCCATTAAGATAATGGAAAACAAAAAATTATTATTATTATTTTTCAAGTAAAATCTCATCAAAAAAATTATACCTTATCTGCCGAATAAATTGATGAAATGAAGACTCAATTTTTAGCGTGCAGTTAGTCGGATCAGCATAATGTGGCATACATGACACAACCGACTCAGAGCTGAAGTTTTAGCCCCAAACAACTACGCACAATTGTCACGCACACAAGTGTCCTTGGTTGTGGGGAAAAATTGAGGCGGAAAATGGAGGCTCACGCAATGGCCACGTCCGCAGTCTCGTCCGGGCCGCATAATGAAGAATGGCTTCTGAACGTTTTAATGCCACATAAGTCCTTCGGAGCAGTTAGAAATGCTCTTTTAATGGACGAGACTCAAACTTGGCTAATTTCTCAATCAACGAATGGCGCTCTAATTGCGCATTAGAGCGCAAGAGGAGACGGGGCACAATGATGGAGCTGGAAGCCATTTGAGAAGTAATCAAAAATCCCCATCAAAGTTATGCGAGTTTGCCAAGTTCCCTTGAATACCATATTATACTCGTATATATATATGGATTTTTTCTCGCTGGCACCGCGCGTCGCTTATGCAGGAATCCATAAAAAGTAACTCAACTCGCATGCAAATAAAGGATTCGAAAGAGCGAAAAACGGAAGGGCGAAAGGAAACGTGAGTGCCACAAAAGATGCGCCACCCCGCCGGCAGGCAGTCAGGCAGTCACTTAACCCTTTCTCGCCCCACATACAAATCCACTCTCCACTCTCCACTAGCGACACCTCCAAGCGCCGGCTTTCTTCTCACTCAACTCCGCAAAGCCGCAGTAATGACAGTTCAAAAGGGCAACAAAGTACTAAAAATAGTGGAAATTACCGCAGGATATTCAAATTTCCACATTGCGGAGGGGCATACATACATTTCAGGCGAAGGAGTGTGGCGGCGGGTGTAGCACATGGCATGCCATGGAACTTGCGCCATTATAAACCTCGAATACTCCAAAGGAGCAAGGAATGAATGCAAGTGGAGAAAGCAGAGTTCCAGCTTTCTATGTATTGGCCAACTCCGCAGACACAGGTCTCGGGCGGGCACTGGCACTGCTCTGCTCTGCTGCCTGTGTTTCTGGCCTTTGGCATGTGGCAGCGATAAGAATCGAATCCTTTTTGCATCGCATGTTAACACATGCAAATTGAAATGTCTAAATCATTCACCCACACACACACACACAGAGAGAGGACTCCACCTCGGTGGCAATGAACGCGAAAAACACGGGCGAAGAATGCCGAATGGCGAGGCAGAAATGCAGAAATTCCTTAAATTGCATTTTAATTGCTACCCCAATGCTTTGCCAGCTCTCGAGTGGCTAAAGGAGTGCAGGATAACAATCGAGTCTAATATATTTTGACGTGCCACTAACCCAGTCGGACTAAGGCGGTGGAGGAACTACATTTTAGGGGGTTACTTTTTTACGAAAAGTGTGGAGAATGTCACTGAAATTCTTGGATTTTCAAGTCGTAACAATATTAAAAAATTTAGAAATATTTAAAGGTCAGAATAAATATTTATTAAATAAAGCTGTTACTTTTATCTTCGCAAAAATATTCCTTATATAAAAGTAGTATTTAAATCACATTTTAATTCCAGTGTTTGAGGCATAGTTCCGTTTTAAAGTTATGTCTACATTTCAATGCCTTCAAATATTTTGAATTCCCCCTCCTTGCCATATTTCCTTTGAGTTTGGGATTTATTTAACCCCCTCCTAAATTCCCGCTGCTGCCCACCACCTCAGAGGATATTGCTTAGGCAACATTTAGTGGCTTTTGTGGCTTACCATCGCCGAGCCATGTAAAGCGCCGCGCGAATGAAATGAAATACTTGCGGTATTGGCCACACCAAGCCCTGGCGCTGCCTGTCGGCCCAGTTTACAGGACGCCCACCCTTCGGCCACACTACTCACCATGCGAACACTCACTCCCCCGATGCAGGCATATAATTAATTATTGTCGCAACATCATTAATCAGGCTATGCCAGGACATCGTTTATATCCTGGAGAGACTGCCCCGTCTCTTTCTCTCTCTCTCTCTCGAACCGATTGTGTGTCTCTGTCGCCTGTTTATTTATCTGTTGACGTTGCTGTGTGTAAGTGTCTGTGGCAGATTATGGTCACACTGCGCGTAAACCTCAAACAAGCACTTAAACGCATAGAGTGGGCCAAGAGCGGGCCACAGCGAGTTAACCAACTGACTGATGACTGTCGTCATGTGCGTGCTAGCGACCTTCACTCACTCCCACTGCCACTTGCCACCCACTCCCACTTGCCACTCGCTCACGCCCCCTCTGTATGTTCTGGGGAAAATGAAAAATGATCTTTTTAATATGCAACTCGAAATGTAGAAGTAACCAAGTGACAAGCGTAGTGAGTAAAAGTGTCAAACTGGTTAATGCTTTTTGGCATTTAGATTTATGCGAGGCTTAAATGCGATTAGCAAGTTAAGCGGTATTACGGTTTTATCATCTGATGGCGCATTATTTTATTCACGGCCACATTAAGCACTGTCTGCTGCTGATGGTTAATTAAAATTATTAAAATTGCATGTCGCTTTTCTTTGGCTCTCTCATTATGAAAATTAATTGGCCGAACCCAATTGAAAGCATTTGATAATAAATACTGAAAATATGCAAAGAGGAATGAAGCCCACATTATCCTTGCTGTTTTTATCACCATCATTATTATCGTAATTATTATTATTATTATTATATGGGCATCTTTTTGGGGGCCACTCCATTAACATAACGATAATGGCGATGATGATGTTGACAATGCCTCTGGTTCTGGTTTCTCTGTGGCGGCTGTTTAACTCTGCAGTTTGGCATTAAGTATTTAATTGCCGGCTGCATTTACCAATAATTTTACACAAAGGACCAGTGCGACATGGGCGATTAATTAAGAAGAATATGCATAGTCACAGACAAAGGACCCCGGTACTGACCGGCGGCCGCAAATACAAATGTATAAAAATTAATGAAATGAAATGTTGTGTTTATACAAATGATAAAATATTTATTAATTCACCGCCGCGACACATGTCAACACCTGTTCGGAGCGGTGGTCCCTTTGCCGTCGGGCGTAACTGTAATTGTTTCTCAACAGGCTGTCGTAGGACATGGACGAGGACAAGAACGTGCATGTGACAGGCGGCGGCCAGTAGCGGGGATGGGGTCGGGGGCGGAAAAGGAAATGGGCACCGAGAGAGGTGGCAAGAAAAATCAATTTCCCTGTTGACCAAAGCCAGGCATAAATATTTCATAAAATCAAAAATAAGGCAATGGTTAGTTCAGGGAGCAGACCGCTGAGAGAGAGAGAGAGAGTGGAGAATGAAAGACAAACAGTTTCCCGATGGGGATGAAAAGGACCAGGGAACAGGAGCCAGGACAGAACCTGCGTCCAATACCCTGGCCAAAGTTATTATTAAAAGTATGAATAACGAAAAGGGGTGGATGCCAAGCAATTGAAAATCAGCGCAAAGTCAAACGAAATAAAAATCCATAAAATCAGATTTCCAATATCGACAAACAGAGAGATGGACACCCAAGTCTCTGTGCACACTCAGTGCTCTTGCTACTGAAAGAGTCTGCAGCCGACATCCTGATCCTGGCCAGGATATAAGCGCACTCCTGGCCACGTTGAAGCGTGGAAGAGGAAGCCAGGAGGAACCCGAGTTTCCCTTTGCATTTCATTCGGAATTGCATTTCATTTCGAGTTGTTTATCGATGGAAACGCAGCGACGACGTCGCCTTCGGGTCCTTCCCGGAATATGGACCGTAAATCATGGCGAATTGCTTCAGATGGCAAGTGGCCCAACCCCACTATATCCGGGTGTAATTTATGTGCGTGTGGGCGGATCCCCATCGCCCACCGCCCAGCGTAAGTGTAATAATAATAATGGCTTAATGATTATGTTTGTCATAAGCAGCCCTCCTGCCAACCACCAAGCCGGATTACGTTTTATGAAGTGCCGCAGGTCAGGCTCTCGGGGTCTCGGTTCCTCTACCCGGGCTCCGGGATTTGTCAACACCCCTTTCAATCTGGCATGCTTGGGTTTCATAAAAAATGAATTTATGTGGCATTCGGATCATTTGCTGGAAAGCTGTTGTTCCCATTCCCTGCCCCCTCCTTTCTTTTGGATCAATAATTCGACGACGCTGGCTCTGGCTCTGGCATCTCTGGCCATCGCCTGATTTTATCCTGTTTATTTGCGTGCGGAAATGAACACATGAAGGCGAATACGAATAGCAAACATAGAAACGCAATTACGCCCACTTCCTGCTCAGCAGCGGCGAGTCCTAAGTTGGTTTTATGCCGAATCCTCCCTCCTCCATCTTGGTTTAATAAATACTTAACGCACTGTGCCGTGCTGATTCCACGGTATCGACAAATCATCAGGGTTGGTGCGAGGGAGAGAGGCCCATAAAAGAAATGTCATAATACATATTACAAATATAATAAAGTGCCCGAGGAGCCGCACACACGCATCGCTGGCGGGGGGACATGGTGAGCGTAAACAATTGTGTGCCAGCGCGAATGCTTGCTCCGCTCCGCTTCGCTTCAGCAAGGACCGCCGGGTAAGGACCTCCTGTCACAGCTTAGCAACGCAACTGACAATCACAGCGGCTTATAGGAGAGCCAACTGCCATCGCCAGACGCTGCCTCGAGTGGGGCTAAAGCGATGCTTAAATATAACAACAGCAGCAGCGGCGGCAGCAGTAGGGAAATATGTATCGTTGGAATGCTAGAATGCTGTCGCTTATGAGCTTTCCGCGAGTAGCGCGGCGTATGTGCGATGCGTATACGTAATTTGTTATCATCGCCACCGCCGGCTGCCAGATTCAGGATAATAATTTCAGCCTGTCGTCTGTTTAATATTTTTCGCGCCTAATGAAAAATACACGCCAGAATGGTCCTCTGGGGGTCTATGAACTGCTAAACCTTCTCGAGTCCTCCTGCCATATTCGTATCATTTGTCACGACTCCACACACACACATTATGCGACATTTCCTTTTTTTATTAAGGGATGGGAGGGAGGTCGTTCCTGATATTTCTTTTTCCTTTCCTTTTTTTCGCATGCGTGAGCGTGTGTTTGTTAATGCGTTGCCAGGATCTGAGCTGTTAGTGCAGCTTTTAGCAGTTGGCCGGGTGCTGATAGCAGATAAGCATTTGATGAGCTTTAATACGAAATCGGAACAGAAGTCTCTAAGCCTCTTAGAATAAGTAATTTGTTGAGGGGGCTGCGCAATTAGCGTACAGTCTGCTTAGGCACTAAATCGCTCAAACTTTATATGTTTGTCTTTATTTATTGAGATGTTTTTGCTTTTATTTTGTGGCCATTATTGTAAATTTATGAATAAATATAAAACTTTCAGCTGTTTCAGCGTATGCATCTGCGATTCTAGTAACGGGCAAGCTCCTGCGAGTTGCATTTCAGCGGCCTTCCCAACTTTCCTGCGCAATGTGTGGAGGGAAAAAGTTGTGCGTAAATAAAGAATTTAAAATTCACATGCGACTCGCAACCAAACAGAAAAGTTTGCATTCGAAAAAAAAAAATACACATACGTAGCCAGGGGAGGCAATGTTTATGTATGGCATAAATACGAGTCGTGCCGAAATAAATATTCCCAAAAACTTTGACACGCAGCCATGAATAAAATGTATTTGTTTTTAATACCCATCAGAAACAGAGAACGATACTGGGTAGAAAAAAAAGGGATGAGAGGCGTGAAGAATGGTATTCAGGGGAACACATTTGTGTATGGCAGCAGGCGCTCCTTATCTGCTTTGATATAGTTAAAATGAATATCAAAGAATGAGCGGAATAATCGAACAGAAAGTTTAGAATACTTTACAATCGAATAAACGATAAAAAATTCAGATAAAACAAATTGAAATTGGATTTTATACGATTTTACAAGGGGTTTTCGGCATAAGAAATAGTAAAATAAATCCAAGGGCTGCCACATAAAGTTGTGTTAAAGTCAAACTTGGTCTGCAGGCTCACTGAGATGATTTTTTTGTGTTTAAGAATTGTACTGAAAATAAAAGAAAATATGTATTGAGCTGAAATTGATTTGCAGCAGTACTTCTTCAGTATAGAAGAGGAAAGTCAAGGGCATACAAAAAATCGTTTAATTTTGACAAATACTAATATAAATATTTAATCTACAAAACATTTTGTGAATTGAATTAAACATAATTAAATGGTTTTTCTTGTCTATTTTCTTTTCATTTCCCTTTATTTAATTCTTGTAAAAAGATGCAATTTAATCAATAGTAAAAGCTAAACCAAACATGACATCTTTAAGGCCCGGGCAACAATATCCCCAAGGAACGTAAAACCGAACTAAAATTTAATTACGCAGCCTAGAAAGCTATTTACATGACCGACTGGAATAGATGCAAAAATTAATTCTAAATTATGTTGACATTTTAATTGAAAATTCCTTTTGAAATGCAAATAGAAAATCCAAAGAGAGACCAAATTCAATTGCGAACCCAAAAGCAAATCCGCACTCCCGCCCCGAAAATCTAAGTCATGTGAGAGCATGCTGTGTGTGTGTCTTTGAATAAATATGAAGTCAAGCTTGAAATTGAGGCAAAACGAAAAGGAGCAGGAAAAAATATAAGAGTTTCCAGGGAGATGTTGTGTGTAATGTAATAAGGCAGAATTAATAATTTAAAATATAAATTGCCACAAGAGCACATGAGATATTTTAACCACAAGCAATTTAAATATTAAATGAGAATGCGAGCGAGAAATGTAAGGGAACCCCAGACATGGGGCAGTTGCATGGCCACCGGTTCGCTTCGTTCTCTGCCGCAGCCACAAAACCCGGGCAAACCTTGAGCCCTGAATTCCTCCTGCTGTCTGTCTGTTGTCGATGTTTGTTGTATCCATTTCCTTGCCACCATCCAACATTCACCTCATCCTTATGCTCCTGCTCATGCTCATCCTCATTCTCAGCTCGATCTCTATGCTGCTCCGAGTGTGTGTGTGTGTGCGCACGTCAAGTCAAATAAATTTAATAACGCATACACATACGGCATAAAAACAAACCGACAATGGCCGGGGCATGAAGTTACGCATACGCAGCGTGGAACGGTGGAGCTGGCAACCAAAACAGTTGCCATGTGGACGTGAATGTGGCCAGGGATGTGTCCCGGGATATGTGAATGTGGCTGGGTAACTGCTGCCTGCTGCCTGCCGGCTGCCGGCTGCCTTCTGCCTGGCAGGCGGTCTCCTTGCCCTCAGATCGGGCTCAAAAGACGCGCATCAGCGAACCGCAGTGGCGGCGTCTGATAACAATGCAAATTAACACGGCGTATGCGCAATGTTTGTTTGGCTCGCCTTGCTTTCACCATTTTACCTTAGCATATATTTTCGCGCTGGTCCTCGCCTCGTTACGTTTCGTCCGAGCGCATACGCTTTACACTTTAAAGCACTCTTGCAAATTGCTCATAAATACACACACCGAGGCACACACTCTGCGCTCATACTGTGCGCTTTATATACCGTTTATATCTGGTGTGCATCGATTTTTACTGCCTTTTGCGAGCCCATTTTTTGGACGGCCATTTTACGAGCCGCTCACAGCTGGCACACATGGTGGTGTATACATACATATATGTATAGTATGTATGTATATATATTACACATCATTTGGCCGGCGACGATGCGTAAATTATGCTCTAAAGACAAGAAAAGGCATTTTGGGGAATTATCAGCGCAGCCATTAGCTTCCGATAAGTGCCGAAAAAGCGTTTGTAACAAATCGATTCCTAAATGGCTGCTCGAGTCAAACTTTCAACTATAAAACCGCAGAGAAAGAAAATTCAGAGACAAAAGCAAGTTATTTAAACTAAAGTGGGACTGAGATGAAATGTTTGCTAATTTAAAATCAGTTAAAACCATAAAACGAGAGGTAAAAAGTATCCTTATAATACGCACACACAAATTATAATTAATTAATAAATCATTGCTCACATCAAGCTCTTAGTTTTCCAAGTGTACTTTCCCATACCCGGAAAGATAGTATCTCAATCTGTGGCAACGAATGCTAATGAGCTTGGCCATTGAACTCTTCTGTTCCTTTTTTTGCCAGTAATTATCAATTGGCCATCGATTAAAATCCGAAGAAGTGTGGCCTCCTTAAATGAACAGTCGTCCGTGACTCAATGTTAAGGGGGGGAGAAAAGCAAAGGCTAAATCCCATATACAAACCAGAAGAACCGCTCTCATCCCGCCAAAACGAGCACTCATGAGAGCAAGAGCACTCGTTTATTAACTGCCAGCTACAGCCACACTCGAGTTACCCGGGTTTTTGCGGCTTGCCAGATCATTAATTTTTGGAGAGTGTCAAAAGAGCGAAGCGCGCTTTGTATTACATCAAAGGCACAGGGGATATCGACTTCTGGCGAGCCTTGCTCCTCCTCCCTCTGTGTGAATCGGAAAGCCATCAATTATAGACCCCAAAGTCAATTCAATCTAATACAGCCAGATGGCGCATCTTAATCGTCGTTAGTTCGTTCGTTCATCGTCGTCGTCGTCTCAATTGCTAAATCATGGAGGCAAACTCGAGTTTGTTGGATTTGCTGGATTGCTTACTTATGCATGCACATGTGTGTCATCATGAATATGCGAATGCGAATGGGATAGCGAGTTGCGCCAATCAACTGTGGCCTCCGACTGAATCTGACTCTGACTTCGACTCCGACTCTTACTCTGACTTCTTCTTCGAATGTGAAGCTGTGAATCCAGCAGAGATACATGGTATCTGCATCTGCCAAGAGTCTCTGGCAATTGTCTCTGTGCAATTGGGTGCACAACAAGCGCAAACAATTGTGGGAAAGGTTATTCAAAAGTCATGCGACTACCGCCGCCTGGGAAAATGTAACGAAAAAGACCTCCAAAAGCTCCTAAACAACAAGCCAAGCCAAAAGCCACGCTTTCGCGGACAGCAGAGCTACAAATTTATTAGCGAGTTTTTCCAGTGTCACATCCTTTCACTTTGCCAGTTGACCCGCCAGTTGACTTTCCCCTCCAACTCTATGCGCCATAATCAATAATTAAACTCACCTCCGCAAAACTGATCAAGATAGACAAGCCAGTTAGCTAGCTGCCTGGCTGTTTGTTTTTGGCTAATGGGATGGGTTGGGTTCTTGGCCCCGCCATAAATATCAAGCGTGTCAAATGGGTTTTTATGCGCCAAGTGCAGATACAGAGATGCGGATGCAGATACGGGACGCAGCTAGCAGCTAGCAGATACAGATACAATCTGCAAACCGTTCGTGTGTGCTGCCATATGTGGTGCAAATATTTCATTCATGACGCTTGTAAATCTTCTTTTGATTGCACTTAATACTTGTCACACAGCCTGGCAAGGAATGAAAAAAAGCAAACATTCCATCCAAAGGCATGCGGTGCACACACTCACACTCAAATACCCAGATCCTGGCTCAGGATCCACCACCACATTGAGGCGGGGAAAAAAAGGCGGCAAGCAAACTAACAAGAAAAACTGCCAACGGTAGGAAGAAAATCATAATAATCCAACATGTTTGCATTCAAATTGAGAATTTCTCATATGCTTCACCTGAATGGGAACACGTATATGTCTTGCCTCATATACATATGTTTGTCTCCATTCGCGTGTGTGTGGGTATACACAGGGAAAAAAATGTGACCCACCATCAGGGTATTTATTTTTAAACTTAGAATAAAATGGAGAACTAATTAATTTTCTGTACAATTTTTTTTCTACTTTTTTCGCTTTAGGAAGTAGGTATTAACTAAGTGATTCGTAATTCAAGAAAATCGTTTAGAAATGTAATTTTTTTAAGATATACGTCAAAAAACTTGACTAGTTGCCATTTTAATTGTCGTAAAATATAGTTAATATAATTGCCCATTATTGCTGTTTTTTGTTATTTCTTTTTGCCTTTTTTCACTATCATTTTCAGCTTGTAAAATGATCTCTAAACAACAAAAAAATACTGCCCCTTTTTCTTGCTAAAAGTGATAATAGTAAAACGACTAAATTACTTTTTACATTTAGAAATTTCTATATACATTTCACAAGACATTAGCTTGTTTCCAGCTTATTCAATCACGTGTCGGGGTTCCCAGGCCACTTAAATCAGAATTGTTATTCGTCGTGAGTTAGGAACCTGTTTCAGTTTCTTTCTCCGAGTGTGAGTGAGTATTTCTATCTCTGCTGGGAAATCTCATTTCATTTGTGCACCGTGCAAACAGAGCAGAACCTACAGCGCCCATATATGTAGAACGAGCGAGAGGAAGAGAGGCTGGCTGTCGGAACTGCCTTTCAGTTCTGCCAGTTAAAAATCATGTTTTTTAATGCTGAAGATTTTGGCTATCAGCAAAACCGAGCCGCAGGATAGGGGTCCTTGCTGGCGGCAGCGGCGGTGGGGTGGGTGAGATACCTTTTACCGCAATTTATCGTGTGGTGAATCTCAAATCCCCTTTATCACACTCTGGCATGCAAATATGCCGGGGAATGTGTTTGCCGCGCCTCGGTTACTTTTTTTTTTGTGTGCCCCCCTGCGTTGGCATGGCGATTCAAGGCATTATCCTTGGCGGCGCGCTTGGCATTGTAAAACAAGAATTATGCTTTTTTATTAAAAGTGAAAGAGCCAGAGCGCGAGAGCGGGAAAAAACAAACATTTCAAGGTGCGCGAAATGTGAACACCATATAGATTTTTATCTCGAAATCTCTGAATGGTAAAAGGTGAACCTGGGCCATTGAAAAGCGGCAGAGCACGGATGAAGCCCAATGCAAGAAGGGACAAAGGACAAGGGAATCCGTGGCCAGAGTCATATTGTCCCGTTCTCCATTATCTCGGCGTTATCCGGGAAAGAAATCTTGGCAAACTTATTACCAGATACTTGAAGGGTCCCTCACAGCTAATAAAAGCCAACTTCTCGTTCTCTGTCAGCCGCCTGCCAACTGCGTTCGCCTCTGCCAAGTGCCAAAAACCATAAAAAAGGAAGTACACTCAGCCTTCTTAGCCTCATTCCTCCTCCTGCAAATATTCAAAGTGTCCTGTTAACAGTTTTGAAGAGAAACTTTTCAAATCTACAAATTGGTTTCGCCTCTAACCGCAAGAAAAAGATTCCCGAGCCTTTCTGACTCTCGCTGACAAATCCCTTCGCTTCGCTTCCCCGCCCTTACGCACACACGCAGCCAGGGAAAATTTCACGCCGGGCCAAAGGCGAAGTGAAGTCAAGTCAAGTAAGGGGAAAGAAAAGTACGCCGAAAGTGGGGCAAGGGCAAGGGCAGGGGCAGGTTACAGGGAAAAGCAAAGCAAAATCAAGCATAACACAGTCAAAACGTGGGGCTAACAACGCTAATACCCCAGGAAAATCCCAACGAACAGCGGGGAAAACTTTCTCACTCTCCTCCTTCGCCTCCCGATTCCCATCCCTTTTTCGATCCCGTTCCATCCATTCTCCTCGACCCTTTGCGACAAACAAATCCAGCAAGCAACTTTTGTGAAAAACTTTATGCATTTCACTGCTGATGATGAAAACAAGGACTACTCCGGGTGAAAAAATTGCGAAGCCAAGGAGGGAGAAAAAAACAAACGTAATTCCCGCATTTTCTTGATTTTAAATTTACGAAAAGGCAGCAGCAGAGAAAAAGCCAAAGAGAAAACGGTTTGTTCTGAGCAGCCGGGACACATGTCCATCCCATCCGCCCGCGGCTGATGCAGAGGGATCCTTTTGGATCCTCCTGGTTGGGGTTCCGGCGATGGAGCGATAACTTTTTGATGTTTTATGGCTGTCAAGTTGTTCTGTCGCCATGTCAAAATTTTATTATAAATTCCCCCGTCGCAGCTCCGCATCTGGGCTGCGGCCGCCGCCGCATTTGCTTAGCCCACGCCAGCGTCATTGATTTGCATAAAAACGTTAACAAATATTTTCCATTTTATTATGGAAAAAGAAAAAAATATAAGAATGATAACAAAGCGCGGGTCGAGCCAGCAAAAGAGCCAGGGACAGCGGTGAAATTCAATATGTTTTGTCTTCGGTTTTTTGTTTCATATTCCTTTGCGCAGACAAAACGATAAAAGGGATGCAGATGAGGCTGTTTCAGAAAGAAGAGGCTTGGAATTTTGAGTACCCTTGAAGGAAAACTCTCACAAAGTTTTATCTTGAAATACTAGTTAAGAAAAATATATATAATATTCCGAATTTGCTGACCAAGCTTTAAATCTTTAATTGCTTTACACCGAAACTGCAATAAAAATCTGATTTATTTTATGACTACAAGAAGACTGCAAACTGTGGCAGCAAGTTTCGGGACCCGAGGCCACATCAAGGGTATTCATACATCAAAAACTGTAGCTGCCTTTGGGGCGCAAACAAGACAAACAAGTCCCTTTCGTTTTTATTGTTGTTGCTGCTGGCTGGCTGGCTGCTGCCGCTTGGTAAATATTAAAAATACATGTAAAATTCAATTTCTTGGCATGGGTTTGGGCCTGGGCATGGGTGTGTGCTTATGTTTGTTGACTCGCGGCTGCTTGTCGCAAATAAAATCTACATGAAAAGCAGAGAAAGGACTCGGCGGGGTCCTTCCTGCGTCCTTTACCCTACCCTACCCGCCCCCTCTCTCTCTCTCTCTCTCTTCGTTGACACTTTTGCTCCGACGAGCTCAATATAAATAAATAAAATTCTTTGCGGCTGTTTTGCGGTGTTGCCGGGCTGGCACCCAAACCGCTGCCGGCAAATTAATTGAAAATGCTTTCGCTTTAAATAAATTTCCAAGCCCAGCCAGATCGCCCCCAACAAAAGGAAGGAGCACCAGCCGGTGGAGGGAAAAAAAGTAAAAGCAATTTCAATTACACGAAGAAGTCATACTCGGGTAACACAAAAAAATCGACAAAAATCGCCGAAATAATAAGACACAAAATCAATGACTGTGTTTGATTGAATCAAATGTGTGTGTGCCGTTGTGTGCAGCAATTAAGGCGATCTAAGGATAAATAAGCCGGCAATGGCAGAGGTCTCTATGGAGTCTGCGGAACCTAGACCTATGGGTTCCCAGCCATTTGGGACATCCATCGGCTCTCATGCATTCCTGTCACGATTTTCGATTTGCTTTGCTTTTGAAGATGTCGTCTCTCTGAGCTTAGCTGTGCTGTGCTCTGCTGTGTGTGTGTACTTATTTACAATCAACTGGGCTAAATTGGGCTAAAACTTTTTAAAATGCCATACATCTTCGCCTCGGCTTGGGTCGGCTCGGCTCGGCACTAAGGTCTGGTGTCTGGGGCTGGGAAAAATCCTGAGAAACAAACGCTTAATTTAATTTATTTTCCGCAATTTTCCAATGCCGGTCTCCAGCTCAGCACGAACGGCTGCTCATTAATTTTGTTTTATTTCATTTTATTGGCGCATCAATCGACGACAGTGGGGCGTTCGAGAATCCCAATTTGAGACTCCGAGCTCCGTTCGGGCAGAAAGTCAGCAATTTTTAGGGGCTATTTAGTGTTAAATTTTATGCAATTCACGTCTCACGTTTTCCATGTTGCTCGCTCGAACAGGCTTTTCGGAAAAGCCCTCCTCCCCTTCTCGCTTAATTTTACCCTCGTTCTTGGCCATCTCTCATTATCGTTGTCATCATCTGGGAAAATCTTTACATTTTCCGGAGGCCCCGGCTGCCGCCTCGATGATAATTGAAATTGAACAATTCTAATCGATATTCTGGTGAGGCGTGAAATTTCAGTATACGAAATCCCCTTAACTTGGCTTATCTGCGCTTTGCCAGCCACAACAATGGGATGGAAAAAAGTCTGAATGTCAGAGGAAGTTTTTAGCTCGACTTAACTTAAATGCCCTGCAAACACTCGTCGAATGTAGTGCCTGGCCTCGAGCCTCGAGCCTCAGGCCTTCTGAATGTTAATTCTCAACAACAAACTCGCATGGCTGAGAGGGATTTAGATTGGGAATTCAAATAAAGATGCTCTTCAAATTAAACTTAAAAAGCTTTTAAATATTCATCTCTATTTATGCAATATTTATATATGCGATTGTCCTGCGGCAAGCCTTCTGGGTATTTGCACCCGCCTTCCACAAAAAAGGACCATTTTGTGTGGGAAAGTTTTTGAAATAATGCTCGAGCTCTCAGGGCAGACAACACAGACTTCAGCCTTTTGAATAGGCATCAAGTTTCAAGCAGGAAACGCGCCATCTTCAAGGATACTCACTCACTCACAACAAAGGAAAAACCTTAAATTCGCGTACTTGAAGCTCCAAACAGTGCTTACCTGTAAATAAAAAGGAATATACTATTAGAAAAAATATCCAGGATGATGAATGGATTGTGGGAATGCATTTGCCTGGGACAGCTCAAATTGCCAGGAGTCCCAGTAGGACTGACATAATTGATCAATATTTAGCAGGGCAGTGCCTTTGTGTCGACAGGCAAAGTGGCAGACATGCAAACAGGTCATCAGGGTGACTCGGGGGCGGCGGCCTGGCACGGATAATACCGATTGGGCCGGGCCGGGCCAGGCCGGGCTTTAAGGCGAACTATTTGGCATAATTGGTTTCATCTAATTGCTTTCCGGCCTTATATCTGAGTGTTTGTGTGTGTGGCTCTGTGTGAAGCTCAAACGGCGAATTCATCATTATCTTTTAATTAATTTTCTCGACCAAATGATGAAAGTTTTCTCTAGAGCTTCATTTTCTTTTTGCCAGCACTGTTTTCTGTGTTTTTTTTTCTTCTGTCCTGTTTGTATGACAAACACACAGCCAAAGGACAGCAATAAGCAGTGCTTTATTTATCTTGCGTCTGTCTGCTTTTAGTTTTTGGCCTCTGACAGTTTTCATGAAAACAGAATTTTCCTTTTCATTTTGCTTCCTGGCAAAATAATTACAAAACGAAACGGGACGAAGCGAGGCGAGGAGAACGCTGCCGCCGCGCGATGGATGTCGACATGAAAAGTCTTATTTGTCAAATGGCTCAGAGACCAAAATTGGACTCGTCGTCTGTTTGCCGTTTCCGAAAAGAAAGATAGAAATCCTATTCCCATTCTCCCGCTCACTTGTTTGGCTTAAGCGGCTTACGTGGAAATCTCGGCCGAGGCGCTGCTGGGCCAAATTCCCACGATGGTTATGCTTCTCCCTTGCCCTTCCCTCTCCCGATTAGCATAATCACGGCAGAAGGAGCCGCCGCCGCTTGATCCGTCGGTAATTTGGTCAGCCACAGAATCGCATTAAGTCAAAATATCCCACCACCACCACAAGAGCCACTTTATCGAGCTAACCAAATTATTGGAAAAGTGCATTCCTCGCCAGTTTTTCACGGCGCATGCGAAGCCGGCTCAAAGGTGTTGCCACAACTCGGCTATCACGACGAAACGAACCGCCAACGACCCCGTTATGTGTGAGTAAGCCACATTCATTTCCTAGTTGCATACCACACAAGACAGTGCGTTTCGGGGGTATAAGACGATGTAAAATTATATGTAAGGATTTTATCTGAACTACTAATAATTTTTACGGTATTTTTATCCCTTACTTGCAAGTACTTTCCCTACGAACAGGGCTCAGAGACCACCTTGAAAGTTATTTATAAATAAAAAATATTACTGAATCATCTTCAGTCAATGACCCTTACAAAAAATATTAAAAACCTCAAATCATTTTTATATTTGTCGCTCTTCTTAAGTTCATATTATCAGCCCTCACCACCACTAAATTCCCTTCAAGAAATGACTCGCTTTTCCTTAATCTTACCTAACAACAGTGTGACGCACTGTACCCAATGTTGTAACATATTTTCGTGTTTCAAGTTGGGGTCTTGGCTTTTTAGCTGTGCAGAGGCAGCTCTCCGACTTGTCAGTTTTAATAACTCGCCTGGTGCTTGGCGGCGGCGGCGGCGGCAGATAGGCCGACTTTCATGGGCGGGAGCCACAGAAGATACGATTTTAAGCTGCAGGTTCATTAAACTTTCTGTGCTGACTGGGCCATAAATTAGGCATACGTGGGCATACACAGAATATATCGATAATGTTCTCTGCCCCTTCGGCGGGGTTTATGGGGCCATTAAAAAGTATGACTATGGTTACGGACACTACGCAGGCACTTGTGATATAATCTACGCTTGCTCTTTCATAATTAATGCGCATTGTCCTAATAATAACAGCAATTAATGCGAACAGCAATTTTGGATTCAACATCTGAAGGCGAAATCAATATAGAGAGTGTGGTGAGGGCCCTTTCGGGGTCTCCAAAGGTCTGCCCACGCGACTCTATTAAAAATTAAGCACACCCCGCGCCGTCCCAAAACCAGATTTTGATAGTAACACTGGGAGAGAGTGGGAAAGACCCGAGAATCCGGGGGACAAACAAAATCAGAATCAATTTTATGTTTATGACACTCGGTTTTACGACCTCTTGTGGATCCACACACAGCGGGACACAGCGGGCAGCTTAAAACATGCATGACTCGAACTCGGACTCGGCCTCATATTCGGCTTCGTGTTTGGGCTTTGGTTCTGTTTGGCCGATTATCATTGACTGCCCATCTAAGAGGTGGCCGGGATATATGTTTACAGTCAGAGAAAAGGTGGAAGGTGGAAAAATTATAATATTTTAAGGAACTTGTGCCTATGGTACACAGAAACCAAACTCAAATATAAGAATTTGTCTACATATAGCCCTGAAATAAACCGTGATAAAGGGAATACCCTTCTAAATACAGCTATATAATTTTTCTTTGTTCAGCGAATCGATTTCCCTTTTATTTCATGCTTTCTTTTGTCCGAGTGTATTTATTCCCAAATGTATTTGCAGAGGCCAGAGTCCAAGGGTCCATATAAAAAATGTCATACGTTGATTTTAATGGCGTCAATCTGTGCAAACAGTCGGACATTTCGCTCCTGTCATTTCGACTTGCCCGCCGTGCCCCATCCGTGTGTGTTTGCATTTATAATTTGTTTGTGTATTGATTTACATGTTCCCGCGCCATCAGTCTTGCTCCGATTTCCCTGGGAAGTGAATTGTTTATAAAGCCTGCATAAAAATGGCACAGACAGTCTGTCGGAGCTGAAGCCCTTCTCCTCTGAAATAGTTCCGTTCCCGCCCCCGGTGTGTCGTGTCCCACCAAACGGAACATATTGACACATTCGAGTCCACGACTGATTGCTATATAATTCCAACTGTCCCCACCAATTGCAGCCGGGACGTGTGTGTGTGCGTGTCAGTCTCATTAGGAATGCAAATGTTAGTCCTTGTCCGCCCTTAATGTGCTATTAAATTTTCAGCCGATATGCCATTGATGTAAATTCGAGGGGCCTGACATTTCGGTTATTGGGGATCATGTATCGCAATGTGACTGTGTGGCCAAATAGTTTCCCAGGCCCCCGCCGGACGGATATCAATCATTAACGGGGAGCGGTAGCCGTCGTAGTCCCTTTAATTGCTGACCATCGAAGCGAACATTGAGCGAGGCGTTGAGTGGTGGCTCTTGGGAACGCTTTATCTGGCCATCTTGGCCATCACTCTGGGTGAGTCCACACTATCTTTTTTTGACTTCTATCAGCGGCTTAAATCTCGCGACGTTGCACTTTGTGCGTCGCCGAGGGTTCTTTGGCTGTCAAGGGCACTCGGTGGTGCTCAGCGAGGCATGATGACTCGATCGTCTTTTGGTTGCACCAACAAAAGAGGCTTTTCCTGTCTTTTCTTGGCTGTAACCTTTGTTGATAACCTTTGCGTGGGCTCTGTTTATCAGTGAATACCCATCAATGGCTAGGCATTAGGTTTGATAGCATTCTTCCGCCTACAACTGCGGAAAAAGGTTTCTAGAAAATGTTAAAATAGCAGGAGCAATCCATTAACTGACAACGACTTCCATTCCAAAATTCCAAGTGAGGCAATTAATATAAAGCATAAGAAATTAAAGGCAATAACTTAATATTGAGTAATTATACAATTTTTTTTTACTGTAGAAGCTGTAAGGCATAACCACAACTTTTCATTGACTTATGGCAAAGGCTTATAGAAATTTCTACAAAATTCTATTGTGTCTACTGCTTCTTGTCTTGTCTGTACCCCCCATTATCTTTCAATTTAGGGTTTTTTGGGATTCTCTCCCAATTCCTAAAATGCAATCAAGCGTCTCAACATTGACCATTCTATATTTTTAATATCTGGCCCAGATTGTGGCCGCTGACTTACTGCTCTACATCCGCGCTGTGAGCATTAAAATTAGCTTAAATTTTAATTATAGCCAAGTGCCCATTAGGGCCCCGAGCTGGCTGGCTGTCTGGCCTGACCCACTAATGAAGTTCAAATATTCTTTTCGGCCAAACTCCAGATCAAAACCTGAACCTGAACATTTTATGCTAATGACAAATGCTTTTATCTCCGTCAGAACAAAGCCAAAGGAAAATGAGAAGGAGGATGGATGGAAAACGAAAATTATAAGCAGAAATTGTTGGCAACCTGCTGCTGCTGCTGCCGCTGCTGTCCGGCAGGAGGTTTCCTTTTTGGGGCGCCACCGCCACCGTCACCCCACTGACCCCACGCTGACCCTAATCATTATGCCGGACTGACCCGGCGCCAAGTTGGTGAAAAGCTGCAGCAGCTCGGGGACCGTGAAAATTACACGTTTTTTATTCAGCTCTAGCTCCAGCTCCGAGGTTACAAATATTACATGCCAGGTGGGTGTCTGGGTGACTAAATTTATGCATTTTTTCTATGTGGCTTTAATTAAATTTCTCTTTTTATTTTTTTGGTATTTTTTGTTGGTTTTTCGAGGCCGCTAATTTCCACGTTTAGGCTCGTCTAATGTTTCCCCTGCTGTGGGCCGTGTGTTTCTTTATTCAAATGAGAAAATATGTGGGTCTCCCGCCCGGTGAGTGTGGTGGAGGTGGAGTGGGTCTAATTGGCCCGACCAGAGGTTTATTATATCAACATTTACTCAGGTTAATTTGGCATGTCTCACTCGGCCAGAACACTCCGACGCCAGCTGTTTGATTATGGAAATCGATTAGCAAAAGTCCTTCTAATGAACTAGAGCAGTAAGCCGCGCAGGACACGGATCAGGGAACATGTTGTCCATGCGGCGACCGAAAAAATTCATAAAGGGAAAACTCGCGCACGCAGGTAGATAGAGTCGGAAAAAGGACGAGGGCAAACAATAGAGATAACCCCGAGATAGAGAGACGGTGGAAAATTAATGGGATTCTTTTTCGTTTGTGCAGCTGATGAAGGCATTAGGGTGAAAGCAAGTGCAACGGCTTCATTTCACTTCAGAGAATGTCGCAGTGGGGAACTCATGATGGTTCTGTGTTCCTCATTTCACGTTTTTATGGTCAGCTGCAGCTATAAAATGGGAATTAATTAATTGAATGCAACGCAATAAAACCCTTGAACTGACCAGACGAGTCTATCTGATTTTTAATCTATTGCCAGAGAGTGAAAAAAAACCTCACACGGAGAGGGTACACAGTAAAGAAAAAGGGAATGGATTTTAATTGAAATTAATCTACAACAGAGATGCATTAAAGGTTAAAGGTTTATTTGATAAAAAATTGATACGAAATATACGAAAAATGTTCATCGGATGCTCTCCAGAGATATTTCTGTTGTTTTATTTTTATAAAAAAGTTCAAAATAAGAAGCTATAAGGCACCTTAGGAATCATATTCTCAAGCAATACTGTTCGGCTGGTTAATAGTAATAATTATGCCTTAGGGAGCCAAAGAAATAGATGTAGATATAACCTTTCCTAAAGATTAATAGTGATATTTATAAATAATCTCTAATACCAGATTATAGTTCAAATTGGTTTACAATGCTGAAGAATATAATACATAACGAATAACATATTGCTTTGTCTTAGATCTGGTTTTACTTAAGTCTGGTTGCTCTCTTATTGACGTCACATATCAGGCTTTGGGTTTAACCGATCGCTGATCGGGAGAGTGAGAGACATCTGTTCGACCGATCGTAAGCGCTCTTTTCTCTCTTTCTCTCTCAGTCTCAGCCGCTGACTCATCCCGCTGAGTGAAGAGCAGAGCGCAAGTCATAGAAAAAATTTAAAGACGACTTGCTAATTACAAACACAAGTCGCCAATAATGAAGAGTGAAATAGCAAAACAGCTAAAAAAAGTAACACTTGGCAGGGGATGTAAAAACCAAACCGGAGTCAGTCAGCTTTTATTATTGTTATTTTCTTTTTGTATTTTCGCTTATCAATTCGCTGAAAGTCTTGAAAACAATACAAAAAGCAAGCTCAGTGGACAAACGCCCACAAAAGCAGCAAAAAACGAGGAGAAAAACACAACAATGAATCTCAAATGTGTATGACTCTGTCTGTCTCGGAGTAAGACAGTGCAAAAATAAATATATAACAAACGTGTATGACAATTCATTTTGGGCAACTTTTACCGCCTGCAGTTGAACGAGTGGTGGCAGTAACAATAACAGTTACGGAGCCACAATTACAGCTACTTTCTAACGTGACCAAAGACCGAAGACCGTAGAGCGAAGAGCCATCTTGAACGTTTTCAAGTTTGCCGTTTTCTACCTCATTTTTCCCTTTTCCCGCCGTTTTTTTCTTCACCTTTTTTGAGCATTTTTGGCAGAAGTTAAGTAGACTGTTAAATGACTTCCGCAGTTTTACCTTCGCAGACTCAAAGACTCGCCGCCATTGTTTGGAGTCTCTTTGACAGCTTTTCGGCTTTAAACTGGGCCATAGAGGAAAATGTTTAACCCAAATCCCTACTTGCCAGCTTTGGGCGATTACCAAGAAGCTGGAAAGGAGTTTTGGTAACAGAGAAACACTTAATTACAGTACATTTTTAAAACATTCCCTGATAATTCAGCATTGTTTTCGACTCTCAGTCTGATGATAAGCTTTGAACTTGTGATAGTACTACTGTTTCTTCTTATCAGTTTGAAAAAGTTTCGGTGCTTATTCCCTATGAAACGATTTGTGTTTTTATTTACCATAAATTAAATGACCTAAGCCCTGGGAAAGCCAAGATAATAAATAAACCAAACCTAAGGCAGGGTATTTTAGACTTTTATTATCCATGTCAGAAGGAATTTAATGGAAATTGGATTAACGAAATAATGACATAAATAAATAAAAATGCTTACCAATACAGAATTTTACTCTGGAACTAGTAAACCCTTTTTGTTGAAGGCAAAGCTTAGAAAATAAAATGGTAGCCCCTGGTACGAGATTCTAAAATTTCTATAAAAATGATTCCAAAATAAAATCCCGAAGAGCAACGATTGAAGGTGGAAACCCCAACAAATGCTTGCCTTATAGGGAATCTTAAATTTAAATATTCAAAACTTTACCATTTATCACTCTCTCTGGGAAACCTAAAGTAAAGTACGGAGAATCTTTCCATTGTTATCCCTTTATTCAGAATCTTCAGCGGGAGAGATTGATTAAAATATTTAAATAATACAGGAAAACAGAACCCACAAAGTGATTGAACCTGGGAAAACCATTATGAAACCCACAAGCCCAACGTCATAGATTAAACTCCCTTGATTCAGCAGCATCCTCACCCTCAAAGGTTCTATAAATAATCATCCAAATCATGTTCGTTTAATTGCACAAATCGGAATTGCATTACCCAGAAATTCCCACCTTCTGAGCTTCTGAGCAAATAAAAGTCCCCCCGCTGGAAAAAAAAACCTGTTGAGCGAAGCTCTCTTTTGGAGTAAATAAACTTTTGTTGTGGTTAACTGCTTTTCGAAACTGGTTTTTATTTTGGCCAAAATCACATTGCTAACTCGCCAAAGCTTTGGGTGCGTAAGGCTGAATATGTTTTTCTGTCTTTTTGGCCGAACCGCAAGGCCACAATGCACTTGCACTTGCTGGGCAGGATTTTTCCCGTTTTCCAGCTGCAGAGCAAGACTTTTTTGCACATTTCCCCCGGAAAACCAAGGAAAAGACGACAAGTGACACACACACACACATTGCACATGGGAAAATTGTGCAACAACAGTAATGATTGTTGTAACAGTTATTTTTCGCTCGCCGGAAAGAGATGGAGGTAGCGACTCGCAAATGAACCGCAGTAATAGGCAATATCGGTTGATCTGCGGGTGGGAGGGAGAGCGCCAGATCGAAGCTCGCGCCAAGCGAAGCTTAGCACAAAGCAAAGCGGCGCAAAGATAATGTGCCAGAGCGAGAAGGCCTAGGCCTAGGCTCAAAGTGTAATGCGAACAAGACGGCGTAAAAACTTACCGTTTTAAATATTCGCTTTTGCGATGCGATTGTGAGGTTAGCTGCTGCTGCTGCTATTGCTGCTGCGATCTGGCGATTTGGCGATCTCTTTCGCAAATATTAATATTATTTGTTCGCGAACAATCACGCACTTGTCTCTTGCTCCCCCGCTTCGCGCTTGTTCGCACTCCGGAGCCGCGAATTATGCTTATGCCTTTGGTTGAGCGGGCGCTACACTTTCACACATTTGCATTTAATTGCGCGCCGTGTCTTGTTTTTTGTTTTCGGGCCTTTTGGCTCCTTCGCATCCGTTGCCAAATCGCTGGCCGCTAAAATGAGACAAACAAAGGCGGCCCACAACACACGAACGCGCGAGTCTGGCTTGGGAAAATCCTATCTCAAACTGCGAACAGCAGCACGTCCGTTCTCGTCAGCGTATCGGGAAAAACTGAGAGCTGCTGCCGTCGAGCGCGCTTACTACAGCCCAAAACAGGGTGTGGAAATTCAGGAGTCGTCATGGTGATACCCTGTACGTATAGCGGGAGTTATTTATTTGCTGAAATTTAATTTCAGAGATTTTTAAGCTTATTTCTAAGCTTGTCAACAGTACGTATGAGTGATAAACTTTAAAGCCATTACGTATACGAAACTTTAAAAATGAAAGCGAATAAGTTTGTGATAAAATTATTTGTACATACAGTATGTCAAGAAAGTGTTTTGACAACAAAAAAAAATACACTTTTTCATGTTTTCATGCGATAAAAAGTAAGTAATAGGGCCTTTTTAATTTTTTTTTAATTTTATTATGAATATATAGGTATCTTAGAGTTGATTAGTAAAGAAAAAAAACAAAATTCATTAGGTTAACAATGTTAAAAAAAATAAAAACAAATAACATTCATTTTTCACACAGTCAATAAAGTGTTTTGACAAAAAGTTTAAGTCTTCTTATTTTGTAGTTTTGGCATTTTAAGACTTTGTATGGTCGTACAAACATTCTGAACGAGTTTACATCGAATTTATGAGCTTTTCCATGTCAATGTCGGATTCAGCTCCCAATCCTCCAATATGGCAGCTTTTATTTAATTTTTGTTTTTAGGCTTCGTTTTGCCACTTTTTCTTTAAAATTTCCAAATTTTGATTAGGCTTAAGTCTGGACTCTGTGACTATTCCGCGATTAGAGTAACCACATTCTCCATATTGGCCTT